>NC_069409.1:23787282-23949498 GCF_026875155.1 Cherax quadricarinatus | reverse complement strand
ACTTTAACACAATCTTTCTCTTAATTCTGTCTTAAATTATAAACACTTGAATACACCATAGACAAACTGAACATCTGTTGGGTTGTTGTCTTGGTCAGCACTTCTCGAGATTGGAGCAGTGGGTGCAGGGTGTGGGTGAGTCACCCAGCTCCCATTTTCGTTGGGGTGAGTCACCCGTTTCTCCCGTTTTCTTTGGGTGAACGCTGGGTGAGCGCCCGTTTTCTTTTGGCTGCCCATTCTCTGTGATTGAGTCCTGGAGGGATCTTTTATACTGATTTTATTGTAAAACACTAGTTTTACAGTTTTTTTCGAAGGCCCTTGGCTCATAGGTTATTTGTACACTGTATTACAACATATTTGGACCACAGTGTGGTCTTTATCCGGTTCGAGCACGACCAGTTCTGTTGAGAAATGGCATTACCAGTTAAGTTTAAAGACTTATACTTAACTTAAAGGACAACTCATTGCCTGCACAGCCGCCCCTGCAGACGAGGTCTAGAAGCTGTCAAAACCCAATTCAAACATGGGCTGTCAAGAAATATAATTTGTATGATTATAAATTACCCATAGGGGGTGTTATGTCAGCATATTTCATGCACTAGTAGCTGACGATGTACGTACTTGTTTGGACCCCAAGGGTTTCCGCTTTATCACCGGGGTTTATGATAAGTGCCTAACTCACGATTTTATACTCAACTGCGCAGTCAATAGTAGTACATCACGAGTTAGAACACTTCCCTGGGTATATGTATCTGACCCGTAATTACGCCCGGATATCCGTTGAGTTGATTGAAGAATAGTGTTCTTTGAAGAATGTCGCACTACACTCTGTTGGATCGCAACACTCGTTGTTACACTGTTCATCCAATAATTGTTCACACAATATCACTAAGAATTTGATCACACTTCTCTGTTTAAGTGTTTATCGTGTTTGTGAGACACTTTGTCCACACTAAAGCACAGATCAGTGTTCTTTGTTGGTTATCCTGGCGTCAGTGTCACTCGCTAGAGTCAAAAGTAATCTGGCGACGCCACACCGCCCCAAGCCGTCACTGCCCTAGCAAAAAAAAAGGGGACCTAGTACTCCTTGCTTCCTTGCCACTTCATCGATGAAGCCAAAACGAAGTTTGATTCTTGCTGTCTTAAGCATAGACAACAATGTCCACTATTTTTACATGGTAATAAAGTGGGAGCAGGATTTTCCTTAATTGTCCTGCTAAGTAAGAGATGTACTGTCTTTATAAAAATACACTTTGCAACCCCGCGCAAGGAGCAGAGGGTCACTTGACCTACGTTGATAGCACTGTGTCAATTACTCAACTGTATGCAGTAAAACAAGGACGCTGCCCTTTGAGACGGCTTGGCCACCTCAGGGTTGAAAGGGGGCCTGTAAGGGCTGAAGGGCTGAATGGGGGTGATTACCCCACTACTGGAGAAAAAATTCCTCAACCACTTCACCTGTGCCCCCGTGTCACTGGGTTCTTCTATCTGTGTTCCTCTGTCACTGGTTCTCTTCCACCAGTGTCCCAGTGTCACTGGTTCCCTTTCACCAGTGTCCCCGTGTCCCTGGTTTCCTTTCACCAGTGTCCCAGCGTAACTAGTTCTCTTCCTCCAGTGTCCCCACGTCACTGGTTCTCTTCTGTCTGTATTCTTCTGTCACTGGTGCTCTTCCACCTCTGTCCCCGTGTCACTGGTTTTCCTCCACCTGTATCACCGTGTCTTGAGTTCTCTTAATTCAATCATGCATTAACTGATTAATCAATTCTTCTTACGCCTTCCCCGCTCTCCAAATTCATTCCTTCTCTCCCCCCCCTCTCTCTCTCTCTCTCTCTCTCTCTATCTTTTCCTCCTCGCCATCTTTCTGTCCCACTCTTCTTTTCCTCTTCCTCAGCTCGCGTTTTTTCTACTCACTTCTTTTTCATTTCCTCACCCTCTTTTACCCTCACCATAAACACAAGATAATTATCAGGCTTCACTGTCCGTTTGTCAACACAGTGTAGTGATCCTGGGCTTTGAGACCCTGTCAGTGTCAAAACACAGGTTGTGGCCTGGCCTGTGAATGATCCTTGTGGTAGTGAGATTCTTACTTTCACGACAACACCTGAGTGAAGCTGTTGTGATGGTGAGTGTTATGCTGGTCGGTGATGAGTGTTGTGATGGTGAGTGTTATGTGGTGGTGATGGATGAGTGTTGTGATGGTGAGTGTTATGCTGGTGGTGATGAGTGTTGTGATGGTGAGTGTTATGCTGGTGGTGATGGTGTTGTGATGGTGAGTGTTGTGCTGGGTGGTGTGGTGGGTGTTATGCTGGTGGGTGGGGGGGGGGGGGGAGAATATGGTCTGCAGGAGGTGATGAAGTGTTGTGATGGTGAGTGTTGTGCTGGTGGTGATGAGTGTTGTGATGGTTGAATGTTATGCTGGTGCTGATGAGGTTGTGATGGTAAGTGTTATGCTTGTGGTGATGGATAGTGAGGGTTGTGCTGGTGGTGGATGGTGAGTGCTGTGTGGTGGATGAGTGTTGTGGATGGTGATTTGTTAGCTGGTGGTGATGGTTGTTGATTTGGGTGGTGATGGTGAGTGCTGTGCTGTTGGTGATGGTGAGTGTTATGTGGTGGTGATGAGTGTTGTGATGGTAGCTGTTGTGCTGGTGGTGATGGTGAGTGTTATGCAGGTGTGATGAGTGTTGTGATGGTGAGGTTATGTGGTGGTGATGAGTGTTATTGATGGTGAGAGTTGTGCTGGTGGTGATGGAGTGTTGTGCTGGGTGGTGATGGTGAGTGGTTAGTGTTTGGTGGGATGGTGAGTGTTATGCTGGTGGTGATGGAGAGTGTTGTGCTGGTGGTGATGGTTGATTGCTTGTGCTTGGTGGGTGATGTGTGTTGTGATGGTGAGTGTTATGCGGGTGGGATGGTGAGTGTTGTTGTGGTGCGGTGATGGTGAGTGCTGTGTGGGTGGTGATGGTGGTGTTATGTGGTGGTGACGAGTTGTTGTGGAGGTGAGTGTTATGTACTGGTGGTGAGAGTGTTGTGATGGTGAGTAGTGTTATGCTGGTGTGATGGTGGTGTTGTGCTGGTGGTGATGGTGAGTGCTGTGTGTGGTGACGGTGGAGTGTATGTGGTGGTGATGGTGAGGTTTATGTTGGTGGTGATGAGTGTTGTGATGGTGGAAGTGCTGTGCTGGTGGTGGGTGGAGTGTTATGCTGATGGTGAATGAGTGTGTGATGGTGAGTGTTATGCTGGTGGTTGTTGGTGCAGTGTTGTGTGGTGTTGTTCGAGTGTTGTGCTGGTGTGGTGAGTGTTGTGTGGTGATTGGTGAGTGTTGTGCTGTGGTGATGGTGAGTGTTGTGCTGCGTGGTGATGGTGAGTGTTGTGATGATGATTGGTGGAGTGTATGTGCTGGTGGAGGTGAGTGTTGTGCTTGGTGGTGATGTTGCGTGCTGTGCTGGTGGGTGATTGGTGAGTATTATGACTGGGGTGGTGATGAGTGTTGTGATGGTGAGTGTTATGCTGGTGGTGATGGTGGAGTGTTGTTGCTGGTGGTGATGTGTGAGTCGCTAGTGTGGTGGTGATGGTGAGTGATATGTGGTGGTGCTGATGTCGTAGTGCTGGTGAGTGTTATGTGGGTGGTGGTGATGAGGTGTTGTGTTGGGTGTGTGTTATGCTATGTGGTGTATGGTGAGTGTTGTGCTGTGGTGATGGTGAGTGCTGTGCTGGTGGTGATGCGTGTTGTGATAGTGAGTGTTATGCTGGTGCTGGCTGGTGATGGTGAGTGTTGTGTTGGTGGTGATGGTGAGTGCTGTGCTGGTTGGTGATGGTGGAGTGTTTTGCTGGTGGTGATGAGTGTTGTGATGGTGAGTGTTATGCTGTGTGGTGTGAGTGTTGAGATGGTGAGTGTTATGCTGGTGGTGATGGTGAGTGTTGTGGCTGGGTGGGTGGTGATAATGGTGAGTGCGGTGCTGGTGGGGTTGTGATGGTGAGTGGTTAGGTTGGTGGTGATGGTTGGAGTGTTGTGAGGTGGTGATGAGTGCTGTGTGATGGTGAGTGTTGTGCTGGTGGTATGGTGAGTGTTTTGCTGGTGGTGATGGTGAGTGTTGTGCTGGTGATGGTGTGGTGTTGTGGCAGGTGGTGGGATGGTGAGTGTTATGCGGGTGGTGATGAGTGTTGCGATGGTGAGTGTTGGCTGGTGGTGATGGTGAGTGTTGTGATGGTGGTGATGGTCGAGTGCTGTGCTGGTCGGTGATGGATGAGTGTTATGCTGGTGGTGATGAAGTTTTGTGTGGTGAGTGTTGTGACTTGGTGGTGATGGTGAGTGTTTGTGCTGATGGTGTTGTGAGTGCTGTGCTGGTGGTGATGGTGGTGTTGTGTGGGGTGATGGTGAGTGTTGTGCTGGTGGTGATGTTGACGTGGCTTGCTGGTGGTTGATGTTTGAGTGTTAAGCTGGTGGTGAGAGTGTTGCGATGGTGAGTGTTGTGCTGGTAGGTTGATGGGAGTGTTGTGATGGTTGGTGGATGGTGAAGTGCTGTGCTGGTGGTGATGGTGAGTGTTATGCTGGTTGGTGATGAGTGTTGTGATGGTGCGTGTTGTTGATGGTGGTGATTGGTGAGTGTTGTGCTGGTGGTGATGGTGAGAGTGTGCTGGGGGTGCTGTGAGTGCCTGTGCTGGTGAGTGTTGGTGAGGTGGTGTTGGCGAGTGTTGTGATGGCGTGGTGAGTATTTGTGACGTGATGGTGAGTGTTGTGATGGTGAATGTTGAGTGGCGGTGGTGATGGTGAGTGTTGCGATGGTGATGGTGGTTGTTTTGCTAGTGAGTGTTTGTGCTGGTGATAGTATTGTGTTGGGTGATTGGTGAGTGTTGTGTTGGTGATGATGGTGAGTTGTGCTGTGGGTGGTGATGGCGAGTGTTTTGCTGGTGGTGGAGATGGTGGGGTTGTGCTGGTGATGATGGTGAGTTGTGCTGGGTGGTAGTCTGGTGAGTGTTGTGCTGGTGATGTGAAAGAGTTGTGTGGTGGTGGTGATGATCAGTGCTGTGCTATTGAAAGTGGTGATTGGTTTGCGCAGGTGATGATGAGTGTTGTACTGGTGATGGTGAGGTTGTGTGTGTGATGGTGGAATGATGTGCTGGTGATGGTGAGTGTTGTGATGGTGATGATGAGGGTTTGTGCTGGTGTTGATGGTGAGTGCTCTGCTGGTGGTGATGCGTGTTGTGCTGGTAATGGTGGTGTTGTGTGATGGTGAGTTTGTGATGGTGAGTGATGTGATGGTCAGTGTTGTGATGGTGAGTGTTGTGATGGTGAGTGTTGTGATGGTGAGTGTTGTGATGGTGTGAGTGGTGTGATGTGAGTGTTGTGATGGTGAGTGTTGTGAGGCTGGAGTGTGTGATGGTGAAGTGTTGGATGGTGGGAGTGTTGTGATGGTGAGTTTGATGTGTTGGTGATTGTTGTAATGGTGAGTGTTGTGATGGGAGGATTGTGATGGTGGAGTGTAGTGCTGGTGAGTAGCCCTCCTGTAGCACAATGGTGAGTGTTGTGGGGATGGTCGAGTGTTGGTGATGGTGCTATGGTAAACTGGTAGTGGTGTGAGACACTGAGAGAATATCGAAGAAACATTAAGTAACTCATTAGGAATCCTTGTTTTTGACAGTGGAGTGAGCCGGATCATGCCATTAAACACATGATCCTACCTTAAACACTTGATCCTTACCTTTAACACATGATCCTGCCTTAAACACATGATCCTGTCTTAAACACATGATCCTGCCTTAAACACATGATCCTGTCTTAAACACATGATCCTACCTTAAACACTTGATCCTACCTTTAATTCATTGACTGCTAAACACATGCTCCTGTCTTAAAACTGATCCTGCCTTTAAACACATGTCCTGTCTTAAACACATGATCCTGTTCTTAAACAACTGCCCTGCCTTAAACTCATGATCCTGCCTTAAACACAGGATCCTGCCTTAAAACCACCATGATCCTGCCTTAAACACATGTCTGCTTAAACACATTGATCCTGTCTTAAACACTTGACCTGCCTTAAACACATGATCATGCCTTAAAACACATGATCCTGCCTTAAACAAAATGATCCTGTCTTAAACATTGATCTGCCTTAAACACATGATCCTGCCTTAAACACATGATCCTGCCTTAAACACATGATCCTCCCTTAAACACATGATCCTACCTTAAACACATGTTCCTACCTTAAACATATGATCCTGCCTTAAACACATGATCCTGCCTTAAATACATGATCCTGCCTTAAATACATGATCCTGCCTTAAACACATGATCCTACCTTAAACACATGTTCCTACCTTAAACATATGATCCTGCCTTAAACACATGATCATGCTTTAAATACATGATCCTGCCTTAAATACATGATCCTGCCTTAAACACATGATCCTGCCTTAAAAAACATGATCCTGCCTTAAACACATGATCCTGCCTTAAACACATGATCCTGCCTTAAATACATGATCCTGCCTTAAGCACATGATCCTGCCTTAAGGCAGGATCATGTGTTTAAGGCAACTTCTGTATACTACACCTAGCAAACCCAGGTCATCTAAATTATTTGGCTTGCCTAAGACCCACAAACGCATTATCCCACTGTGAGCAGTGGAGCTATAGAATAGGTACCCGGCTCACAAAGGAAGCATCCAAGTTCAACACCTGGCCAAGTTCTTGGGCACATCAGTCATGCACATATCAATCACTAGGGAGATCTGAGCTGCTTCCAAAGCATTAGTTAAAGAGCAAGAAATTCTTGAACATGGATGTGGCCTCACTATTCGCCACGTCAAGAGCCATCGATCTCTTGCATCGGAAAACTGATGGCTCACTCAACCATCCTGCCTCTGTCCACGACTTCGTAGACCTCACTGAACTCTGTGTGAATTCCAATTGCTTCCCCATTGAAGATTCTTTTTCAACAGACATTCGGCTCACCTCTGGGTTTGCTAAAAGGGTTGTCCTGAGGAAACTCGCGAACATCTTTATGCTGAGCGTTTCTCTTGCACCATCTCCACTTCTGTTACTCTACCTGGCTACGTGAAGGACATTCATTCCATTTTCACTAAAGGATGAAATCAATGGCACTTTCCCTTTCCTTGGTGGTTTACTCTGTAAGGTTTAAAAGATATAACGATCCTACTATCCACAAGAATTCTCCACTATCACACAAACCACGACAAATGGGTAATTTAGTTAATCTTAAACAAAGTATACTCTTTCCTTGAACAAATCTTCACCGTACAACAATAATTTCATATTTCAACACAGACTACACACGACGTCCTCATAACATCAACTCAAAAAGATCTGACAATAGCAAAAAAAAAAAAAAAAAGATAAATATAATAGTGGTCAACAGAGTTAAATCGGAAGCTGCCACAGTGAAAAGATCTGTTCCACAAGACACAGTACTCACCCCCATCCTGTTCCTCATCCTCATATTAGACATAGACAGATATAATCCACAGCAACGTGTCATCCTTTGCAGACGATACGAGGATCTGCATGAGAGTGTCATCTATTGAGGACACTGTTAACCTCCAAGAATATATAAAACAAGTTTTCCAATGGGTAGAAGACAAATTCCAACTACTCCGTTATGGAAAACTGGAGGAGATAATAACTAGAACTGAGTATACTACAAACTCTGATCATACAATAGAGCGAAAAAAATAATATGAGGGACCTGGGAGTAGTAATATCTGAGGATCTCACTTTCTAGGATCACAACAGTGCCATGATCACAATTGCAAAGAAACAAGAACAAGAGCTGCCAAGCCAGTCATGGTCCTTTTCATATCACTTGTTCTCTCTAGGCTGGAAAATTGCTGTACATTAACATCTCCATTCAAAGCAGGTAAAACTACAGATCTACAGACTGTACAGAAAACCTTTACTGCACATATAAGTTCTATCAAACACCTCAACTACTGGGAACGCTCGGAAGCACTTGACTTGTACTCATTGGAACGTAGGCGAGAGATATATATCATAATGTACACTTAGAAAATCCGAGACGGAATGGTCCCTAATCTGCACACACAAATCACTCCCTACGAAAGTAAAAGACTGGGCAGGCAGTGCAAAATACCCCCAATGAAAAGTAGGGGCGCCATTAGTACACTAAGAGAAAACACCATAAGTGTCCGGGACCCAAGACTGTTCAACAGCCTCCCATCATGCATAAGGAGAATTACCAATAGGCCCCAGGCTTCCTTCAAGAGGGAGCATGACAGATACAAAGTCGGTGCCGGATCAGCCGGGCTGTGGTTCGTACGTTGGACTACGTGCAGCTAGCAGTAACAGCCTGGTTGATCAGGCCCTGATCCACCTGGTCGTGGACCGGGCCGCGGGGGCGTTGATCCCCGGAATACCCTCAAATGAGAAAAATAACTGCAAGGCCTGCATGACAGTGTCTTCCATTGCAGACACTGCAAGGCTCCAGGCGGACATCAACCAAATCTTTCAGTGGGCTGCAGAAAACAATATGAAGTTCAACGATGAGAAATTTCAATTACTCAGATATGGTAAACATGAGGAAATTAAATCTTCATCAGAGTACAAAACAAATTCTGGTCACAAAATAGAGCGAAACACCAACGTCAAAGACCTGGGATGTGATTATGTCGGAGGATCTCACCTTCAAGGACCATAACATTGTATCAATCGCATCTGCTAGAAAAATGACAGGATGGATAATGATGAACCTTCAAAACTAGGAGGCCAAGCCCATGATGACACTCTTCAGGTCACTTGTTCTATCTAGGCTGGAATATTTGCTTTGCACTCTAACAGATCTTTCAAGGCAGGTGAAATTGACCGACTAGAAAATGTACAGAGAACTTTCAGGCGCGCATAACGGAGAATAAAACACTCAATTATGGGAGCGCTTGAGGTTTCTAAACCTGTATTCCTGGAACGCAGGAGAGGAGAGATCATGGATTATATACACCTGGAAATCCTAGAGGGACTAGTACCGAACTTGCACACGAAAATCACTCACTACGAAAGCAAAAGACTTGGCAGACGATGCACCATCCCCCAATGAAAAGCAGGGGTGTCACTAGCACGTTAAGAGACCATACAATAAGTGTCAGGGGCCCGAGACTGTTCAACTGCCTCCCAGCACACATAAGGGGGATTACCAACAGACCCCTGGCAGTCTTCAAGCTGGCACTGGACAAGCACCTAAAGTCAGTTCCTGATCAGCCGGGCTGTGGCTCGTACGTTGGTTTGCGTGCAGCCAGCAGCAACAGCCTGGTTGATCAGGCGCTGATCCACCAGGAGGCCTGGTCACAGACCGGGCCGCGGGGGCGTTGACCCCCGAAACTCTCTCCAGGTAAACTCCAGGTAATCTGTGCACTCAGCGTAACACTACCTCTGATATATTCAAATAACCAGACAGAAACACAAGCAACTTAACTGAACTACTGAAGGAGCATTCAGAAACTTATTCTATAACTGTGATAAAATCTACGCGAGAGAGAGCTGTATAGTCCTTGTGGCTTAGCGCTTCTTTTTTTATTATAATAATACGCGAGAGAGGACTCCACAAAAGCATCTCGGAACACCAGTATGCCAGCAGAATGGACATTTCTAACAAAGCCTGCATAATAAGCTGTAATTTCCACAATCACTCGATAAACTGGAATGATGCACTACTTGTTGTAAAAAAAATAACATTTAAAGAATAAGATTCCTTGAATTTGCACATATCCGTATCTCTGTCCGTTTGCTGAACCATTTAACGAAAAACTACTGGAATGCATTGATGCCAATGTCACACAATATACATACCATTCGATCTTGACTTCACAGATCATTGCTATTTATATGCTTAAGTTCTGTTATTAGCTCTATCTGTTTGTGATTTAATAAAGTATTTTTTTTATTGAGAGCATATCTTGTAGAGACAGACATAATACATATATATAGTATAACATTGTTGAGAACAATAAGTACATACATAAATTATCACGTACACGTTGTTGGACACAGGAGAAGCAACCCGTCACAGACAAAACGAAAAACAAAGACCATCAAGGACACTATACATCACTCAAGCCACCTATCAGTATATATAAGAAAAATACTTCAAATTATCACGTCTCACTTCTACTTAAGTGTAACGTACAGCTGACAAAAAAAAATACTCATGTAGGTGTAAGTACAAAAAAAAAATCACACATATATATTATTGTAAAAAGAAACGCACATTCCTAATAAAAAAAAAGCCTGTGTTTGGGCGGGATGCCGTCAATCAAGGATTCCATAATAAACGTATTTGCGTCTCTTTACCACAATAGTGGTGGGTGGGTTGGTGGTAGAGTAATATTGTGATAATAATGGAGGAGCGAGGAAGCTGCAGAGAGGAAGAAAAGTGTTGCGAGACGTGAGTGTTGAGGATGAAAGAGTGTTAGTGAAGGAGTGTTAGTGAGGTAGAGGGAATGTTGGAGAGGGCGAGGTAGCTTTGGAGAGGACTAGGGAGAATTGGAGAGTATATGCTTAGAAAATTCCTTAGAAACATTCGGACAATTTTCTATTAAAAAGGCATGTCAGTGATAAAACTGACAATGTTAGTACAAGCAACACAGACATTTATTACAACCTGTTGCATAATATATTGCATATGTGCTATTTCATTATGATCTATAAAGTTTATGTTGTTCACAAGATATGTTTACATGATATGAAATTTGTACTATTGACATTCTGTGCAAGAATTGCAGTAGTAATATTTCTGGCGTTAGCTCTAGGTTGTGTAAGATATGACTACTATATTTTCAACAGTATATTGTTGAGGGAGATGAGGTCACCACTAGCCAGGCTCATAAGATGCACTCTACAGTTTAGGATTTCCCACGCTTTTCTCGTTTCATATGAGCTTTGCTTATGGTGCAGTGTTCATCAGTGCTCATCGCTGAACTGGGCTGTGTTAAAAATGTACATTTGATGTACAGTGTACGTAGGGTTAGCTGAAATAATATATTTAATCACACAAGTTATTATAGTCTACCTACCTTTTTCCTTGTTGACTTGTGATTGTGATTGTGACTGGCTTATAGCACAACCTGGTACTACAGGCCACCGACTGCAGTACTGGAGTTCTTAATGCAAAGACAGAATAATGCCGCCGAGTTGGATACATTTGTGATATGACTTTAAACAAACAAATGCGTAGTGATACATATTTGCTGATAATTCAGCAAATCAATTTGTATTATAGTTTTGTATAATTAAGCCTCATTCAGTGTTATGTATTGTGTATATTCTCTTATCTTCTGATTATATGAATATTTTACAATGTGCACAATACACAGTTTTTACATATAAAACTCAAATTTCCCGTTTTCCAAAGCTGTGACAATATTATATTTAGTAATATTCTGGTGTTGAAGCTTATGATGCAGTTATGTGAGGAGTGTGACAGAGTTGTTAGGGTGACAGTAGTGTGGATGGTCCATGTGCTTATTTGCTTATCCACTGCTCCCACGTTCATGTTAACTGGCTAGTGGCCTGATGGGAGACGTGGCCTCCTATCTCATGGCTATAAATTATCACTGTGACATACTAAGAGCATGTCAGATTGTAATCGTTGTATGTCACACATCCGTATAGGCTGCCTCCCGAGGTTTAACGATCAAAGAGGCGCAGTCGTTATACCAGTACCTCTGTTCAACTACATTCCCATTTATAGTAACTGCCTGCATCCAGGCAGTTACTGTAAATGGGAATGTAGTTCCCCATTACTAACTCAGGCTTTAAATCGTAACAAATTAGACACAGACAGACCAGGTTTGACAAATTACATAGAGATTAAAGGTTTAACTTTTTAGATACTTATTAAATGAAATATTTGTGACTGCACGAAATATATCTGCATGTCATCTGACAAGTATATTATATTCATGACATATTACCAAGAATGGAAACCAAAGATTGAAAAAAAAAACACTAAAATAAAATATTTCTACACAACTGGGAGCATTGTGTTGGGTCAGACTATACGGGGTCTGTTGGATATCACAATTTTATAAATATACAGATAGCTAGGCATACCCTCCACCCCCTCCCATCCCCACCCTTTAAATTAACTATATAAATTAACTATATAAATTAACTATATAAATTAACTATATAAATTAACTATATAAATTAACTATATAAGTCGGTGCATACACAGCCCGACAACTAACAGAAACATTACACGAGATAAATCATTGTTGAAAGTTTAAGTTATCGATCATAAGAGGAATCTCAAGTTATTTCATGATAAATAATTATACTATTTTTAAATATTAATAATTATTATATATATGCAATTAAGCTTCTGCTGAACGCCAGAAAGACATCATCTAACATACACAACATTGCAAGTTGGAAGATCCTCAGCAGCAACATAAGATATTGCACGGAAACCAATATTTTTTAAATTCAATTGGAAAATCAACAATAATCTAGTTAAACAATAACCTTAATATTCCAGTATATGATACACCAGTACTGTAAGTCTGAAGGTGATACACCAGCAGTGTAAGTCTGAAGGTGATACACCAGCACTGTGAGTCTGAAGGTGATACACCAGCACTGTGAGTCTGAAGGTGATACACCAGTACTGTAAGTCTGAAGGTGATACACCAGCACTGTAAGTCTGAAGGTGATACACCAGCACTGTGAGTCTGAAGGTGATACACCAGCACTGTAAGTCTGAAGGTGATACACCAGCACTGTGAGTCTGAAGGTGATACACCAGCACTGTAAGTCTGAAGGTGATACACAGTACTGATAAGTCTGAAGGTGATACACCAGCACTGTAAGTCTGAAGGTGATACACCAGTACTGTAAGTCTGAAAGTGATACACCAGCAGTGTAAGTCTGAAGGTGATACACCAGCAGTGTAAGTCTGAAGGTGATACACCAGCACTGTGAGTCTGAAGGTGATACAGCCGGTAAGTCTGAAGTGATACACAGTACTGTAAAGTTGAGGTGTATACACCAGCACTGTAAGTCTGAAGGTGATACACCAGTACTGTAAGTCTGAAGGTGATTCACCGCACTGTAAGTCTGAAGGTGATACACCAGCACTGTAGTTGAGGTGATACACCAGCACTGTAAGTCTGAAGGTGATACACCAGTACTGTAAGTCTGAAGGTGATTCACCAGCGCTGTAAGTCTGAAGGTGATACACCAGCACTGTAAGTCTGAAGGTGATACACCAGTACTGTAAGTCTGAAGGTGATACACCAGAAACTGTAAGTCTGAAGGTGATACACCAGCACTGTAAGTCTGAAGGTGATACACAGTCTTAAGTCTGAAGGTGATACACCAGTACTGTAAGTCTGAAGGTGATTCACCAGTACTGTAAGTCTGAAGGTGATTCACCAGCACTGTAAGTCTGAAGGTGATTCACCAGCACTGTAAGTCTGAAGGTGATTCACACACTGTAAGTTGAAGGTGATTCACCAGCACTGTAAGTTCTGAAGGTGATACACCAGCACTGTAAGTCTGAAGGTGATACACCAGTTACTGTAAGTCTGAAGGTGATTCACCAGCACTGAAAGTCTGAAGGTGATTCACCAGCACTGTAAGTCTGAAGTGATACACCAGCACTGTAAGTCTGAAGGTGATTCACCAGCCACTGTAAGTCTGAAGGTGATTCACCAGCACTGTAAGTCTGAAGGTTTGATACACCAGCACTGTAAGTCTGAAGGTGATACACCAGTACTGTAAGTCTGAAGGTGTACCATACTGAGTCTGAAGGTGTTTACACCAGCACTGTAAGTTGAAGGTGATACACCAGCACTGTAAGTCTGAAGGTGATACACCAGCACTGTAAGTCTGAAGGTGATACCCCCAGCACTGTAAGTCTGAAGGTGATCACCAGCACTGTAAGTCTGAAGGTGATCACAGCACTGTAAGTCTGAAGGTGATACACCAGCACTGTAAGTCTGAAGGTGATACACAGCACTGTAAGTCTGAAGGTGATTACACCAGCACTGTAAGTCTGAAGGTGATACACCACATGTAAGTCTGAAGGTGATACACCAGCACTGTAAGTCTGAAGTGCATTACACCAGCACTGTAAGTCTGAAGGTGATACACCAGCACTGTAAGTCTGAAGGTGATACCAGACTGTAAGTCTGAAGGTGATCACAGCACTGTAAGTCTGAAGGTGATACACCAGACTGTAAGTCTGAAGGTGATACACCAGAACTGTAAGTCTGAAGGTGATACACCAGCACTGTAAGTCTGAAGGTGATACACCAGCACTGTAAGTCTGAAGGTGATTCACCAGCACTGTAAGTCTGAAGGTGATACACCAGCACTGTAAGTCTGAAGGTGATACACCAGCACTGTAAGTCTGAAGGTGATCACACAGCACTGTAAGTCTGAAGGTGATACACCAGTACTGTAAGTCTGAAGGTGATACACCAGCACTGTAAGTCTGAAGGTGATACACCAGTACTGTAAGTCTGAAGGTGATACACCAGCACTGTAAGTCTGAAGGTGATTCACCAGACTGTAGTCTGAAGGTGATTACACCAGCACTGTAAGTCTGAAGGTGATACACCAGCACTGTAAGTCTGAAGGTGATACACCAGCACTGTAAGTCTGAAGGTGATACACCAGCACTGTAAGTCTGAAGGTGATACACCAGCACTGTAAGTCTGAAGGTTGATTCACCAGCACTGTAAGTCTGAAGGTGATTCACCAGCACTGTAAGTCTGAAGGTGATACACCAGCACTGTAAGTCTGAAGGTGATTCACCAGCACTGTAAGTCTGAAGGTGATTCACCAGCACTGTAAGTCTGAAGGTGATACACCAGCACTGTAAGTCTGAAGGTGATACACCAGTACTGTAAGTCTGAAGGTGATACACCAGTACTGTAAGTCTGAAGGTGATACACCAGCACTGTAAGTCTGAAGGTGATACACCAGCACTGTAAGTCTGAAGGTGATACACCAGCACTGTAAGTCTGAAGGTGATACACCAGCACTGTAAGTCTGAAGGTGATACACCAGCACTGTAAGTCTGAAGGTGATACACCAGCACTGTAAGTCTGAAGTGATACACCAGCACTGTAAGTCTGAAGGTATACACAGCACTGTAAGTCTGAAGGTGATACACCAGCACTGTAAGTCTGAAGGTGATACACCAGCACTGTAAGTCTGAAGGTGATACACCAGCACTGTAAGTCTGAAGGTGATACACCAGCACTGTAAGTCTGAAGGCGATTCACCAGCACTGTAAGTCTGAAGGTGATACACCAGCACTGTAAGTCTGAAGGTGATACACCAGCACTGTAAGTCTGAAGGTGAAACACCAGCACTGTAAGTCTGAAGGTGATACACCAGCACTGTAAGTCTGAAGGTGATACACCAGCACTGTAAGTCTGAAGGTGATTCACCAGCACTGTAAATCTGAAGGTGAATCACCAGCACTGTAAGTCTGAAGGTGATTCACCAGCACTGTAAATCTGAAGGTGATTCACCAGCACTGAAAATCTGAAGGTGATCACCAGCACTGTATATTTCTGAAGGTGATTCACCAGCACTGTAAATCTGAAGGTGATTCACCAGCACTGTAAGTCTGAAGGTGATACACCAGCACTGTAAGTCTGAAGGTGATTCACCAGCACTGTAAGTCTGAAGGTGATTCACCAGCACTGTATGTCTGAAGGTGATTCACCAGCATGTAAGTCTGAAGGTGATTCACCAGCACTGTAAATCTGAAGGTGATTCACCAGCACTGTAAGTCTGAGGTGATCACCAGCACTGTATGTCTGAAGGTGATTCACCAGCAGTGTAAGTCTGAAGGTGATTCACCAGCACTGTATGTCTGAAGGTGATTCACCAGCAGTGTAAGTCTGAAGGTGATTCACCAGCACTGTAAATCTGAAGGTGATTCACCAGCACTGTAAGTCTGAAGGTGATTCACCAGCACTGTAAGTCTGAAGGTGATTCACCAGCACTGTAAATCTGAAGGTGATTCACCAGCACTGTAAGTCTGAAGGTGATTCACCAGCACTGTAAATCTGAAGGTGATTCACCAGCACTGTAAGTCTGAAGGTGATACACCAGCACTGTAAGTCTGAAGGTGATTCACCAGCACTGTAAGTCTGAAGGTGATTCACCAGCACTGTATGTCTGAAGGTGATTCACCAGCAGTGTAAGTCTGAAGGTGATTCACCAGCACTGTATGTCTGAAGGTGATTCACCAGCAGTGTAAGTCTGAAGGTGATTCACCAGCACTGTAAATCTGAAGGTGATTCACCAGCACTGTAAGTCTGAAGGTGATTCACCAGCACTGTAAGTCTGAAGGTGATTCACCAGCACTGTAAATCTGAAGGTGATACACCAGCACTGTAAGTCTGAAGGTGATTCACCAGCACTGTAAGTCTGAAGGTGATACACCAGCACTGTAAGTCTGAAGGTGATTCACCAGCACTGTAAGTCTGAAGGTGATTCACCAGCACTGTATGTCTGAAGGTGATTCACCAGCAGTGTAAGTCTGAAGGTGATTCACCAGCACTGTATGTCTGAAGGTGATTCACCAGCAGTGTAAGTCTGAAGGTGATTCACCAGCACTGTAAATCTGAAGGTTATTCACCAGCACTGTAAGTCTGAAGGTGATTCACCAGCACTGTAAGTCTGAAGGGGGATTCACCAGCACTGTAAATCTGAAGGTGATACACCAGCACTGTAAGTCTGAAGGTGATTCACCAGCACTGTATATCTGAAGGTGATTCACCAGCATGTAAGTCTGAAGGTGATTCACCAGCACTGTAATGTCTGAAGGTGATTCACCAGCAGTGTAAGTCTGAAGGTGATTCACCAGCACTGTAAATCTGAAGGTGATTCACCAGCACTGTAAGTCTGAAGGTGATTCACCAGCACTGTAAGTCTGAAGGTGATTCACCAGCACTGTAAATCTGAAGGTGATTCACCAGCACTGTAAGTCTGAAGGTGATACACCAGCAGTGTAAATCTGAAGGTGATTCACCAGCACTGTAAATCTGAAGGTGATTCACCAGCAGTGAAAGTCTGAAGGTGATACACCAGCACTGTAAATCTGAAGATGATTCACCAGCACTGAAAGTCTGAAGGTGATTCACCAGCACTGAAAGTCTGAAGGTGATTCACCAGCACTGTAAGGCTGAAGGTGATTCACCAGCACTGTAAGTCTGAAGGTGATTCACCAGCACTGTAAGTCTGAAGGTGATACACCAGCACTGTAAGTCTGAAGATGATACACCAGCACTGTAAGTGTGAAGATGATACACCAGCACTGTAAGTCTGAAGGTGATACACCAGCACTGTAAGTCTGAAGGTGATACACCAGCAGTGTAAGTCTGAAGGTGATACACCAGCAGTGTAAGTCTGAAGGTGATTCACCAGCACTGTAAGTCTGAAGGTGATTCACCAGCACTGTAAGGCTGAAGGTGATTCACCAGCACTGTAAGTCTGAAGGTGATTCACCAGCACTGTAAGTCTGAAGGTGATACACCAGCAGTGTAAGTCTGAAGGTGATACCCCAGCATGTAAGTCTGAAGGTGATACACCAGCACTGTAAGTCTGAAGGTGATACACCAGCACTGTAAGTCTGAAGGTGATTCACCAGCACTGTAAGTCTGAAGGTGATACACCAGCACTGTAAGTCTGAAGGTGATACACCAGCAATGTAAGTCTGAAGTGATTCACCAGCACTGTAAGTTGAAGGTGTTTCACCAGCACTGTAAGGCTGAAGGTGATTCACCAGCACTGTAAGTCTGAAGGTGATTCACCAGCACTGTAAGTCTGAAGGTGATACACCAGCACTGTAAGTCTGAAGATGATACACCAGCACTGTAAGTGTGAAGATGATACACCAGCACTGTAAGTCTGAAGGTGATACACCAGCACTGTAAGTCTGAAGGTGATACACCAGCAGTGTAAGTCTGAAGGTGATACACCAGCACTGTAAGTCTGAAGGTGATACACCAGCACTGTAAGTCTGAAGATGATATACCAGCACTGTAAGTCTGAAGGTGATTCACCAGCACTGTAAGTCTGAAGATGATACACCAGCAGTGTATGTCTGAAGGTGATACACCAGCAGTGTAAGTCTGAAGGTGATACACCAGCACTGTAAGTCTGAAGGTGATACACCAGCACTGTAAGTCTGAAAGATACCGCACTAAGTACGAAGGTGTTCACCAGCACTGTAAGTCTGAAGGTGATTCACCAGCACTGTAAGTCTGAAGGTGATACACCAGCACTGTAAGTCTGAAGGTGATACACCAGCACTGTAAGTCTGAAGGTGATACACCAGCACTGTAAGTCTGAAGATGATACACCAGCAGTATAAGTCTGAAGATACACCAGCATCTCTGGAACATCCTGTCTCTGTCCACCTTGTCGATTCCTCTCAGTATTTTATATGTCATTATTATATCCCCTTATTTCTCCTGTCTTCCTGTGTCGGCAGGTCAATTTTCTTTAACCTCTCCTCGTAGCACATTTCCCTTAGCTCCGGGACTAGTCTTGTTGCAAACCTTTGCACTTTCTCTTGTTTCCTTACATGCTTGGCTAGGTGTGGGTTCTTAACTGGTGCCAATATGGGCCTAACGTACACAGAGTACAGGGTCCTGAACGATTCCTTATTAAGATATCGGAATGTTGTTCTTAGGTTTGCTAGGTGCCCGTATGCTGCAGCGGTTATTTGGTTCATGTCAGCCTTAGGATATGTGCCCGGTGTTATACTCACCCCAAGATCCTTTTCCTTGAGTTAGGTTTGTAGTCTCTGGCCCCCTAGACTGTACTCTCTCTGTGACCATCTTTGCCCTACCCGAATCTTCATGATTTTGCACTTGCTGGGATTGAACTTCAGGAGCCAGGTGCTGGACCAGGCTTGCAGCTTGTCCAGATCTCTTTGTAGTTCTGCCTGGTCCTCGTCGATTGAATTCTTCTCATCTTCTTATCATCTGGAAACAGGGACACTTCGGAGTCGATTCCTTCCGTCATGTCGTTCACAAATACCAGGACTGACGCCTGTGGCACCCCCTTCATTACAGGCGCCCACTCTGACACCTCACCACGTACCATGACTCGCTGTTGTCTTCCTGACATTTATTCCCTGATCCATTGCAGTGCCTTCCCTGTTATCCCTGCCTTGTCCTCCAACTTTTGATATAATCTCTTGTGTGGAACTGTGTCAAACGCCTTCTTACAGTCCAGAAAATGCAATGTACCCACCCCTCAGTTGCTGCTGTCATTCTGTCATAAAACTCCAGTAGATTTGTGACACAGGATTTCCCATCCCTGAAACCGTGCTGGCTGTCGTTAAGCTCATTCCTTTCATGATGCTCCACCACTCGTCTCCTCATAATCTTCTACATGACTTTGCATACTATATATGTCAGTGATGCTGGTATGTAGTTTTATGCTTCGTATCTGTCTCCTTTTTTAAAAACTGGGACTACATTTGCTGTCTTCCATACCTCAGGTAGTCGCCTTGTTTTGATAGATGTGTTGAAGATTGTTAGTCGTACAGTGCCTCTGCTTCCTCAGGGCCCATGGAGTGATGTTATCCGGCCCCATCGCCTTTTAGGTATCTAGCTAACTTAGCAGTCTCTTCACTTCTTCCTCAGTTGTATGTATTGTGTCCAACTCTTGATGGTGTACCCTGCCTCTGTCTTTCTGGAGTCCTTTCTGTTTCCTCTGTGAACACTTCTTTGAATCTCATGTTGAGTTCCTCACAAACTTCGCGGTCGTTTCTTGTGATCTCCCCTCCTTCCTTCCTCAGCCTGATTACCTGGTCCTTGACTATTGGTTTCCTCCTGATGTGGTTGTACAACAGCTTCGGGTCAGATTTGGCTTTCGCTGCTATGTCATTCTCCTATTGTCATTGGGCCTTCCTTCTTACCTGTGTATATTTATTTCTGGCTCTTCGACTGCTCTCCTTATTCTCCTGGGTCCTTTGCCTTCTATACTTCTTCCATTCTTTAACACACTTGGTTCTGTCCTCTCTACACGTTTGGGTAAACCAAGGGGTCATCCTGGCTTTCTCGTTATTTCTGTCACCCCTGTGCACAAACCTCTCCTCAGCTTCCTTGCACATTGTTGTCACATATTCCATCATCTCGTTTACTGACTTCCATGCCAGTTCTCTGCCCGTGTAGGAAATTCTTCATGCCTGCATAGTCCCCTTTCTTGTAGTTTGGCTTCATTCAACCGGCCTTTCCTGCTTCGCTCTCCACTTGTAACTCTATGTATTCGAAGCTGAGGACCACATGATGACTGGCCACGAGGGGTCTTTCATATGCAATGTCCTCATATCTGTACTACTCAAGGTGAATACTAGGTCCAGTCTCGCTGGTTCATCCTCTCCTCTCTGGTAGTGTCCCTTACGTGTTGGTACATGAGGTTTTCCAGTACCACCTCCATCATCTTAGCCCTCTCCGTTTCTGTGCCCCCATGTGGCTCCAGGTTCTCCCAGTCTATTTCCTTGTGGTTGAAGTCATCCATAATCAGCAGGTTTGCCCTGCTCGCATGAGCCCTTTTGGCCACTTCAGCCAGTGTGTCAACCATCGCTCTATTACTCTATCATTCTCTTGCCTTGGCCTCCTGCAATTACCACCTTGGGACCTCCAGACTGAAACGTTTCTATTATGTTTTCTCATGCTTCTCATCTGTCTCCTTTCTCCAGCTCATCAAATTCCCATCGGTTTTTGATGAGGAGTGCCATTCCTCCACCCTCTCTGTTCCCTCTGTCTTTCCTCATGATCTGATATCCCATTGGAAAGATGGCATTTGTTATCATGTCTTGTCTGTGAACTTGGTTACTGTGAGAACTATGATGTCTGGTGATGCCTCTTTGACTCTTTCGTGCCACTCCTCCCACTTATTCGTTATTCCAGCAGCATTGGTGTACCATACCTTCAGCTTCCTCTCCAACACTGTGTTTGGTGGGGGGGGGGGGACCTGGCAATGTGCTGTGGGTTTCTTCAGTATAGTGTGGGGTGGAGCCTGTAAGTGTGGATTGTGGTTTGTGTTGGGATAGAGTGATTGGTTGTGGGGTTCTGGGGGTGGTTGTGTGTGCGCTTGCTCTTGTTGCTCTGGTTGTTCTCTGCTGATTCTGCCCTTGTACTCACCTAGTTGAGGTTGCAGGGGTCGAGTCCAAGCTCCTGGCCCCTTGTGTGTGTGTGTGTGTGTGTGTGTGTGTGTGTGTGTCGTGCCAGATAGGTAAAACTGGTCAATTATGAAGAACTTGGAAATATAAACACATATGCAGTATAATGTGATTCTTTATTGACAACGTTTCGCCCACACGGTGGACTTTTTCAAGTCACAAACAGATCTGTTTGTGACTTGAAAAAGCCCACTGTGTGGGTGAAACGTTGTCAATAAAGGGTCACATTATACTGCATTTGTGTTTATATTTCCATTGTGTCGGTATTTTATACCATTTATTTCCATCTAGGAAGAACTTATTTAAAATTAAGTCCTTTCTTAAATTTTCTCTTAAACGTTTAAAGACATTTTTTTTTTACTTATTTTAATGTATAATTTAATAATTTTGTACCAAAAGAACCAAAGAAAACTTATTTAACTTTATTATAACAAGCGCAATTTAATTTAGCCTAATCCAACTTATATATTTTAGATAAGTTTACAATTTAATAATAAACGGACACAATGATATATATATATTTTTTTTCGTTAAGTTCTTAATGATTTTTGCGAAATTACTGGATATACATATTTTTGCTTGCCATTTTCGGCAAGAAGAGCCTTGCTATTTAAGCCAAATTCGCAAGCTTTACCTATTTGGCACGACATTTTATATAATATAATATAAATATATATATATATATATATATATATATATATATATATATATATATATATATATATATATATATATATATATATATATATATATATGAAAAAATGAATTCTGTGGTTCTTGAGATCTGCTCAAGACACATTCCATTAAGAAAAAGAAAGAGAAAATGTAAACTAGAAAGAGAGAGACGTTCCCTATACAGATGAAGGCGAAGAGTCAGAGCTGCTGAGTGGGGTCAATATATCTGAGATACGAAGGGAAGCACTAGTCAATGAAACTGCAAATATCGAGCTTAAGCTGAAGTAATCTTACAGGAGACAAGAATCACAGGAAGAACTAAAAGCCATAAAGGAAATTGAAAAAAAAAAATGCTTCTTCTCTTATGCCAAATCTAAGGGAAAAACAACATCCAGTATTGGGCCCCTGTAGGCAGGATGGGACATATACAGATGATAGCCAAGAAATCAGTGAGATACTCAAGTCCCAATATGACTCAGTGTTCAGCGATCCACTGCCCACTCTAAGGGTCGACAATCCAAATGAATTCTTTATGAATGAAACCCAAAATTTGGTCATCCCAAAACTCTCGGATATTATTATAACTCCACAAGATTTTGAAGAGGCAATGACATGCCCATGTACTCTGCCCCAGGCCCAGACTCGTGAAATTCCGTGTTCATCAAGAACTGCAAGAAGTCCCCATCGCATGCCCTCAGCATTTTATGGAGAGGAAGCATGGACACAGAGGTCATCCCACACACACTAAAAACAATAGACATATCCCCACTCCACAAAGGTGGCAGTAAAGAATTGCAAAGAACTACAGACCGATAGCACTAATATCCCAAATCATAAAAATCTTTGAGAGGGTTCTAAGAAGAAAGATAGCTAACCACCTAGATACCCAACAGTTACACACGGGTTTAGAGCAGGTCGCTCCTGCCTGTTCCAGCTACTGGACCACTATAACAAGGTCCTGGATGCTGTAGAGGATAAACAAAATACTTATGTATACACAGACTTTGCGAAAGCTTTCGACAAGTGTGTGACCATGGTGTAATAGAACACAAAATGCGGGATAAAGGAATAACGGGAAAGGTTGGTAGATGGATCTACAACTTCGTGACTTTAAGAACACAAAGAGTAATAGTAAACAGAGTAAAGTCCCAGGTAGCCACGGTAAAAAGCTCTGTTCCACAAGGCACAGTACTCGCTCCCATTCTATTCCTCATCCTCATTTCTGACATAGAGATGTAAGCCATAGTTGCGTGTCTTCCATTGCAGATGACACCCGGATCACCATGGCAGTGACCTCCATCGAAGACACTGCGAGACTCCAAGCGGACATCAACCAAATTCTTGAATGGGCCACTCAAAACAATATGAAGTTCAGCGAGGAGAAATTTCAACTACTCAGATATTTAAAACTTGAAATTAAAAATGTGTCAGGGTATACCACAAATTCTAATCATACAATAGAGCGGAAAAGTAATGTGAAGGACCTGGGAGTGATAATGTCAGAGAATTTTGCCTTCAAAGATCACAACAATGTATCTACCTCATCCGCTAGGAAAATGATAGGATGGATAATGAGAACCTTCAAAACTAGGGACGCCAAACCCATAATGATTCTCTTCAAATCGCTTGTGCTCTCTAGGCTGGAATACTGCTGTACACTAACGGCCCCCTTCAAGGCTGGCGACATTGCAGACCTGGAGAGTGTACAAAGAACTTTTACGGCACACACAAGTGTGATAAGGCACCTAAACTACTGGGAACGGTTAAAGGTCCTAGATCTGTATTCCCTCGAATGCAGGCGAAAGAGAGAGGTGATAATATACACTTGGAAGGTCCTGAAGGGATTGGTGCCAAACTTGCACACGAAAATCACTCCATATGAAAGCGAAAGACTCGGCAATACATGCAACATTTCCCTGATGAAAAGCAGGGGTGCCAGGAGTACACTGAGAGACAACACAGTAAGTGTCCGGGGCCCAAGACTGTTCAATTGACTCCCAGCATACATAAGGGGGGATTACCAATAGACCCCTGGCTGACTTCAAGATGGCATTGTACAGGCACCTAAAGTTAGTACCTGACCAACCGGGCTGTGGTTCGTACGTCAGCTTGCGTGCGGCCAGCAGTAACAGCCTGGTTGATCAGTCCCTGGTCCACCATTAGGCCTGGTCTCAGACTGGGCCGCAGGGGGCTTGACCCCCGAAACCCTCTTCCAGGTAAACTCCAGGTAATATATATTAGTTTCAATGCCATATGTTCCTAGAATCTTTTGCTAGTTACCGTACACCAACATTAAAAAATAAAGCCGATCAAATAAAACGTTCTGGTGTAATAAGCGAAGTATAAACGAAAAAGTGGTGGAAAAAAGATATATCAATATTTCAGGCACGTTTTTAAAGGCCCAACTTTGGGGTTACCTAACATATATTATTTAATAACTGAAAGAGGAAAACATAGGGTATTATTTAAACTATTTAACACGTGCTTCTGTAAATCGCAGTTCTTCGTCAAAATTAATTAGCCGGGTTCAAATAACGCATAACTTTTCCGAGTTTACGAATTTTTCGATCTAGATTTGACGACGGAGGTAATTAGTCTGTGACGAAAAGACTCTCACGAGGAAGAAAAAACTACGTTAATGGATTCATATAAGAGGAAGACTTAGAGAGGTTTTTATTTTTAATATTTCATCAACATTAAGTTACACTCAACATCTGACCATAAGAGACGTCAACTGTCAATATGAGAGAAAATTATTTTTGTACCTGAGTTTTTGTCTGTGTACTCACCTGTATGTACTCACCAGCATGTACTCACCTGTATGTACTCACCAGCATGTACTCACCAGCATGTGGTTGCAGGGATCGAGCCACAGCTCCTTGCCCCGCCTCATCGCTAGTCGCTACTAGGTTACTGTGTGTGTGTGTGTGTGTGTGTGTGTGTGTGTGCGTGTGTGTGTGCGTGTGTGTGTGTGTGTGTGTGTGTGTGTGTGTGTGTGTGTGTGTGTGTGTGTGCGTGTGCGTGTGTGCGCGTGCGCGCTCCTATGTGTGTGTGTTTGTGTACTCACCTAACTGTGGTTGAAGAGGTAGTCATAGCTCCTGGTCCTGCCTCTTCACTGGTCCCTACTAGGTCACTCTTCCTGCTCCATGAGCTTTATCGTACCTCTTCTTAAAGTTATGTATGGATCCTGCCTCAATTACATTACTTCCCAAACTATTCCATTTCCTGACAACTCTGTGACTGAAGAAATATTTCCTAACATCCCTGTGATTCATCTGAGTCTTCAACTTCCAATTGTGACCCCTTGTTGCTGTGTCCCATCTCTGGAACATCCTGTGTCTGTCCACCTTGTCGATTCCTCTCAGTATTTTATATGTCGTTATCATATCCCCTCTTATCTCTCCTGTCCTCCAGTGTCGTCAGGTCGATTTCCTTTAACCTCTCATGCCCCTTAGCTCCGTAACTAGTCTTCTTGCAAACCTTTGCACTTTCTCTAGATTCCTTACGTGCTTGGCTAGGTATGGGTTCCAAACTGGTGCTACATACTTCAGTATAGGCCTAACG
Organism: Cherax quadricarinatus; assembly: GCF_026875155.1. NCBI lineage: Eukaryota > Metazoa > Arthropoda > Malacostraca > Decapoda > Parastacidae > Cherax > Cherax quadricarinatus. Next base: position 23,924,068 of record NC_069409.1, on the reverse strand, counting down.
TACACAGTGTACAGGGTCCTGAACGATTCCTTATTAAGATGTCGGAATGCTGTTCTTAGGTTTGCTAGGCGCCCGTATGCTGCAGCAGTTATTTGGTTGATGTGCGCCTCAGGAGATGTGCCTGGTGTTATACTCACCCCAAGATCCTTTTCCTTGAGGGAGGTTTGTAGTTTCTGGCTGCCTAGACTGTACTCCGTCTGCGGAGTACAGTCTAGGCTGAATCTATTCCTTCCGTCATGTTGTTCACAAATACCAGGAACAGTACCGGTTCTAGGACTGACCCCTGTGGAACCCTATTCGTCACAGACACCCACTCTGACACCTCGCCACGTACCATGACTCGCTGTTGTCTTCTTGATAGGTATTCCGTTATCCCTGCCTGGTCCTCCAGTTTTTGCACTAATCTCTTGTGTGGAACTGTGTCAAACACCCTTTTACAGCCTAAGAAAATGCAATTTACCCACCCTCTCTCTCTTGTCGTACTGCTGTTACCCTGTCATAGAACTCCAGAAGGATTGTGACACAGGATTTCCCGTCTCTGAAACCGTGCTGGCTGTCGTTAAGCTCATTCCTTTCTAGGTGCTCCACCACTCTCCTCCTGATAAACTTCTCCCTGACTTTGCATACTGTAATTGCCAGTGACACTGATCTGTAGTTTAATGCCTCGTGTCTGTCTCCTTTTTTTTTGTTAAATTGGGACTACATTTGCTGTCTTCCTTACCTCAGGTAGTCGCTCCTGTGCAATACAACGCTTATAAATGTATAGGAAGACACAGCGAATGTGTCACCCGGTAATGACTGTAGCATCACTTAGCAAGGTCAGTAATAGCTATCTAGCCAGCTAGCAAGGTCAGTAACAGCTGTCTAGCCAGCTAGCAAGGTCAGTAACAGCTGTCTAGCCAGCTAGCAAGGTCAGTAACAGCTGGCTAGACAGCTAACAAGGTCAATAACAGCTGGCTAGCCAGTTAGCAAGGTCAACAGCTGGCTAGCCAGTTAGCAAGGTCAACAGCTGGCTAGCTAGCTAACAAGGTCAACAGCTGGCTAGTCAGGTAGCAAGGTCTATAACAGCTGGCCAGCCAGCTAGGAAGGTCAATAACAGCTAGCTAGCCAGCTAGCAAGATCGCTGCTTTCACTAGGCTTAACTTAATATACAAGTAATTATAAACACTGGCTCAGCACTATTATTTATTTTTATTTAAATTAATGTGTAAATTTCATTTAAACCTTCTGTCACTGTACAGCACTGTTGTTCAATAACAGTGTTGCACTGCACACTTGGTGTTGCTGTGTGTTGCTGACTGGCTGCCTGACGGCTCTGCCTGGTTCATGACTACTTCCAGTACCGCGCAAAATAAAGACACTAAGACTGCACACAACCTGGACCACCAGACAAGGGTAGTATAACCTATAATATGTAGGTTAAACTTTCAGCATATGTACAATCTGAGATATATGGTTTAAAATACCGTCGTTATAGAAAATAATAGACAAATGTGGAATAATGCGATTGTTTATTGACTACGTTTCGCCCACACAATGGACTTTATCAACTAATAAACAGATCTGCTTTAGCAAATACAGGTATAGGTAGGTGGCCAGGACCCGTCCTGGCTGGCTAGGACCCGTTCTAGCCAGGACGGGTCCTGGTTAGCTAGGACCCGTCCAGCCAGCCAAGTTCTCCGTGTAGTGACCTGGTAGACAGCAGTTGAGTATATATAAGGACGAGAGTGACGTGAAAGGTCAGGTGAGGAATGTTAAAGCTGATTGCTGAGAAGTTGGATTTGACAAGGACCTGCCTGGCATGGGCCAGAAAGTTTGTTGCTATGTAGGATAACGATGAAAAAGTTTCCTGGCAGTGGATCAACTATGTTGTAGAAGTTATTCTGGTTGAAACTTGGATATGCACTCATCTGTATATCCAACATTTTCAACCACAAGAACGGCTTTTACAACATAAATGAAACCTTTGCCTGGGAATTTCTTAAGCGTGATCCTAAGTACCAACAAACCTTCTGGCCCATGCTAGGTAAGATACATGTGCAACATTTAGGTATCTTTATTTCGAAACGTTTCGCCTACACAGTAGGCTTCTTCAGTAGAGTACAGAAAAGTTGATAGAATCAGAAGAGGCAATGTAATCAGTCCATCACCCTTACCTAACACCTTACCTAACAGCCTGTCGGTATTTTGTACCATTTTAATATTCACTCTGTCAGACACTGCAACACAATGGTATCTTGGTACAGAACAGGAAACAACTTGGACAACTTTTACTAGTGAGAATGGCTGGATTTGAGAGGGACGTGACCTCCCAACGACTACATTCTTACCTCTACTAGTGACCTACATCTCACCTCCTGGCGGTATATCACGACAGCATTGCTTCACAGAAGACGTAGACCACACTTCACGATGCACTTCTCGAACAGGGTAAAAATCAAACTAGAGAGTGGGACAGTCAATGACTCGTCCAAGCTAGCACTTGCAGCTGTCGTCAGTAGCAGACTGCAAGTCAAGTTTAATGCGATTCTGTAGCTCAAAAAGTCCTTCGTTGTCGTCTGTACTGACGGCACCGAGGCTGAACAACTCATTACCACCACTGCTACAACCACTCTACGAGATCAGGGATTTATTGCCTTGACTTCCCCAGCTCTGAGGGCCAGGAGAACTGTGTTCCTCAAGAGACTCGGCAGGCTCATCATTGCCCAGGCTACCGAAGAAATCAAGTCGTCCATTGAAGCACAGAACCCTTGGGCCAAGGTGGAATTCATTACCAAAATATCCAATGCCTCCTCCATGCTGAAGGTCACCTTCAGTGACGTCAACATGGCAGCCAGAGCTCTTGCTGAGGGACTGGCTATTCACTACTTCCACATCAATCCAGCCTTCATAAGAAGCAGAAAAATTCCGTCAAATTCCACAGTGTTCCAACTGTTACTCATACCTACATACCACCAAAGACTGCCCTGCCAAGAATAAGAAGTTCTGCTTCACCTGCGGCCAAGAAGGTCATGACTTCATGACGCGCACTACTGCCTCTCCACCTAAATGCTTGAACTGCAAGAATGATCACCATACTCTTGCTGCCAACTGCCCAACCAGACGAGATATACTTAAACAACTCCAACAACAACAAAAAAACCCACTGCACAAGCGACTACATATGCTGTTATTACCAAGCTTCAAGCAGATACTACCAAGATTCTTCAAGCCACGCAAGCTGCATCTACCACTTCTTCGCCAGCTCTTGCTGGTGACTCCACCAAGATTCTTTACTGCATCATGTATGCTCATGTGCAGAATGTAGCTGAACCTGATTCCTTCAACACCACCATCAACGAACTCTTCAAACTCAACAACATGTCTGGTTTCACATTCCCTGCATCTCCACCTTCCACAGAGATCATAAAATCCACTGCAAATGTCGCCAACATTACCGCTGCTCCACCACTACCACACCTTCCTCCCGACAAAGAGATGGACCAATCAGAGACCACTGAGACGCCGACCGATTCCACCAATGAGAGTCCACCAGCACCTGCTTCCACCTCCGTCACAACGGACCAATCAGACGCCTCACCTCAATCGTCCCAGCCACCAGCCAAGGTTAAAACACAAGAGCCTTGGGATGCATCACTACGTACTACCGCCACTCCTTCACAAGAAGTCCAGTTCTTGCCTGGTGTATACTTCTACACAACCAATCAGAATGAGAACGCAATGTACACTCCAGAAATTATTCAACGCCTCCACAACGGGACAGTCAAGTTCACCTGCGACTGACTCGATCATTCACCACTGAATCCCTGATCAACCTACTGTCAAAAAGTCACCGCTTTGTGGCACTCGACTACACCACAAGGAAGAAATTCAGGACTCTCCAGAATGGGGCTGCCGAAGACGGTACCCTCACCTAGCAGGACTGTCAATGATCAATCATCGTGAAGACAAGTTTCCCCAGCACTTTGCTGCCTGCTAAAGCTGGGGTGTGGCTCCAAAACGAACCCTGTAATTGCTGCCTCCGCCCTCCTATGTTGCTGAAGATGCTAAACGAGAAGACACTTCCCACTTGGGGAGTCACCGCAAGACAGAAGAAGTCACCCTCCAACCGGAGGGCCCCAAGAAAGAATACAGAAGAAAGATGATGAACGACACCCCCCGCCCGGGAGGCCACCGCCGGGTCGCCATCTGGAGAAGACCCGGGTCGGAAGTACCGGCAAACCTAAAACAACAACTTCAACTCCATATTGTTTCAGACTATGGAACAATACTCCTCTCCAGGATGAGGGACTGACCACCTCAAAACTACATCTTCAAGGATGATGGACTGATTACATCGTCTCTTCTGCTTCTATCAACATTTCTGTACTCGACTGAAGAAGCCTACTGTGTAGGCGAAACGTTTCGAAATAAAGATACCTAAATGTTACATATGTGTCTTACCTAACAACCTGTCGGTATTTTGTACCATTTTAATGTTCACTTCTGGGACATGCCAGGCAGGTCCTCCTCAAATCAATCCTCTTCTCCTCGATCACTTTCAACATTCCTCACTTGAAGAACGATGAACTGATTACATCAACTCCAGGCTGAGGAACCGATTACCTCAGACTACTACTGATCGTCACAATTCTCCTTTGTATTGAGATGATGAAGATACTGTGTGGCGAAACGTTTCCACAATAAAGTGTCGCACATGTCCCTAATTTATTATCTAAATGAATCCCTACTTAAATTTTAAACACTAGTTAATCTTAAAGAAGAGTCTGGATTTATTGTGACGTGTGTTGGTTCAAATTTCCTTTTCAAATTGAATGACTGGGAAAACTGAAATACAGATTTTCATGCAATACTTTCTGAGATGTCTCATCTAAGTGTCTTTATCCTTTTAATAATGACAATAATGCAAATTCTGAGCTGTTTTAAACTTGAGGTGCTGGTGAATTTTAGGTTACTGGTCTGTCTGAAGCAAGAGAATTCCTCTTGAGCTTAACTTTAAAGTTGGTGTTAGTGGAAGGTTTGAACTATTATAAGGCTGTGTATGTCCAGATTTGCCATTATAATTACAAAAATATGGTATTAGTGTCTATGTGATAACTTGTGAATATTCTGATTCGCTTCAAATCATCATAGTTAATTAACTGCATTAGAAATTTTTCCCACACTCTTCAGTAATCTTTACGCATATATTGAGGTGGAGGGGGCTGGGGTTTTGCAATACGGAGACACCTTTCCGGCCGAAATACTTCCTATATATATTCAGTGACGCCTTCCACACTGCACTGGAAAATTCTGTCGCATATCTTACTGTTGTTGGATGGAGACAGCCAATCACAGACCACCTGACTCATCAGCAACCAATCAGGAGAGTCTGGTGTGACACCACCAACACACGTCTTCCAGTGTGAGTAATGTATTAAAATGGGATTATATATGCATGATTATCGTCACCTCCATGAAATTTGCGAGGAATATATATGAGAAACAAATAATTGGATGGTGTGGAAAATATAATGGCATAAATACCGCCTTAATTGAGTGATAATATAAGATTATGAAACAATGGAGCCAAGATTTATCATACAAGTATCATATACCACTATTATATACTGTAGGGGGGGAGAGGGAGGGATAGGGAAGGGGTGAGAGAAATATATATATATGATGCCGTGTCGAATAGGTAGAATTAGTCAATTAGCAGGAACTCGTTTAAAATTAAGTCCTTTCTATAATGTTCTCTTATACGTTTAAAGATATATTTTTCATTTATATACTGCAAAAATTAATAATTTTGTGCCAAAAGAAAGTTAAAAAAGTTTCCTAACCTTATTATAACAAGCTCAATAGCTTAATAATAAACAAACACAATGAAATATATTTTTTCGTTAGGTTCGGAATGATTTTTGTGAAATTATTGTATACACAAATTTTCGCTTGCCTAATTCAGCAAAAGGAGAGTTGCTATTTAAGCCAAAATCGCAAGTTTTACCTATTCTGCACGACATATATATAATGTGTATGTGTGTGTGTGTGTGTGTGTGTGTGTGTGTGTGTGATAGCAAATCAACATTCAATTCGCAACTTTTGCAACATTATAAAGAATTTCGGTCAATATTTTGTTTACCTTCTCGGATGAACTCGACTATATATTTACTTTTTTTAACATCCAAGAAATTTTTCCATATCCAGGGAAATAGTAATTTCTTGTGCAAATTGTTATTATGGATTCTGGAAGATAGTATCCACACAGATACTTAAAAGCTAAGAGGTAAAATGAATGCAGGTCCAGTCAGCGGCTAGTGTTATGACTCGATCAAGTCAGGTCATGACCAGGTCAAGCTATGGCCAGGTCAAGCCATGACCAGGTCAAGCCATGACCAGGTCAAGCCATGACCAGGTCAAGCCATGACCAGGTCAAGCCATGACCAGGTCAAGTCATGACCAGGTCAAGTCATGACCAGGTCAAGTCATGACCAGGGTCATGTCATGACCAGGTCAAGCATGACCAGGTCAAGCCATGACCAGGTCAAGTCATGACCAGGTCAAGTCATGACCAGATCAAGTCATGACCAGGTCGAGTCATGACCAGATCAAGTCATGACCAGGTCAAGCCATGACCAGGTCAAGTCATGACCAGGTCAAGTCATGACCAGATCAAGTCATGACCAGGTCAAGTCATGACCAGATCAAGTCATGACCAGGTCAAGCATGACCAGGTCAAGCCATGATCAAGCATCGTCACTCTCCTAAAGAACAGCTCCCTTCCCTTCAGGGATAGCTAAATAATGTTGACCTAAACACGCTGTTACTTTTTGTAAATTGGTTTCTCAATAATTTGCACTTGTGAATATAATAATAGTATACAATACCATCTAAGTAGATAAGTTAGACATATGCAACACTTAGGTATTTTTATCCCCAAACATTTATCCTACACAGTATGCTTCGCCAGTCTAATTATTGTATTCTAATTAATCTAATTAATCTTCGTCTTGTCTGTATTTTATACGACTTTCAACCTAACTAATACTAGTGGGTGCCGCTTCCAGTGACCTTATTTTCATTATAAGTGCCTCAACTCTAGTACTATAAAAGGTTCCTTTATCATACCTCAGATTCTGATAATCTCAATTTTTAAAGGGGTGAACAGATAAGCCAGTGAAAGGCCTCGATCAGGTGATCATAAGCTCCAGTGGCGGGTCTTCATATGACTAGGACCCGCGACTCTCGCCTAACCTAGCTTCAGATTCTAATGATTCAAGACTGAAGTTGAGGATTTCCAGGCTGAGGGACTGACCACCTCAAAATTCATCTTCAAGATTGATAGACTGATCACATTAATTTTTCTTCATCCATTCTTTCTGCTGTCGCCATATTTGTTACAGTTGTAATCAACTGATGAAGCCTACTGTGTAGGCGAAACGATTCGGGCTCTGGTGGCCTGGTGGTTAAAGCTCTCGCTTCACACGGCGAGGGCCTGGGTTCGATTCCCAGCCAGAATAGAAACATTGGGCGTGTTTCTTTCCACCTGTTGTCTGTTCCACCATCAGTAAAATGGGTACCTGGGTGTTAGTCGACTGGTGTGGGTCGCATCCTGGGACACTGACCTAATTTGCCCAAAATGCTCTGCATAACAAGAGGCTTTCTATATAGTAGTATATCATTGATGTCAACTAGGCCTATATACGTTGTACATGTACTTGTAGTAAATAAAAATATTATTATTATTATTATTATTATTATTATTATTATTATAAAAAAGATATATAATAGTTGGACATGTCTTAGCTGCTCGCAAGTCGTTGTGACATGGAAGATGTACATGTTTGCAGTCACCATCGTATTGTAGATGCTGGGTAAATTAGCCTACAACAACTTAAGTCTCGAGACACTCCCCAGATAGGGAGCCAAGGCCGGGTCACCACTACTTGGAAAACACCCGGGCCGGGAGAATACCGGCGAATAAAAAAAAAAAAAAAATACAACTGCGCTAAGAGGAACAGTGCCACTAGCACAACCGGTATTATTTTTCTCTAAGGTATTGTGAAATTTTTAGTTGTTTCAGTTGCACTCATAATAAAAAATTAATTATTCGTGTTAAGGCAAGACGTGGTGGAGGCAAGACGTGGTGGAGGCAAGATGTGGTGGAGGCAAGACGTGGTGGAGGCAAGATGTGGTGGAGGCAAGACGTGGTGGAGGCAAGATGTGGTGGAGGCAAGACGTGGTGGAGGCAAGACGTGGTGGAGGAAGACGTGGTGGAGGCAAAATGTGCTGGAGGCAAGACGTGGTGGAGGCAAGATGTGGTGGAGGCAAGACGTGGTGGAGGCAAGATGTGGTGGAGGCAAGACGTGGTGGAGGCAAGACGTGGTGGAGGCAAGACGTGGTGGAGGCAAGACGTGGTGGAGGCAAGACGTGGTGGAGGCAAGATGTGGTGGAGGCAAGACGTGGTGGAGGCAAGAAGTAGTGGAGGCAAGACGTGGTGGAGGCAAGACGTGGTGGAGGCAAGATGTGGTGGAGGCAAGATGTGGTGGAGGCAAGACGTGGTGGAGGCAAGACGTGGTGGAGGCAAGACGTGGTGGAGGCAAGACGTGGTGGAGGCAAGACGTTGTGGAGGCAAGACGTGGTGGAGGTAAGACGTGGTGGAGGCAAGACGTGGTGGAGGCAAGATGTGGTGGAGGCAAGACGTGGTGGAGGCAAGACGTGGTGGAGGAAGACGTGGTGGAGGCAAAATGTGCTGGAGGCAAGACGTGGTGGAGGCAAGACGTGGTGGAGGCAAGACGTTGTGGAGGCAAGACGTGGTGGAGGTAAGACGTGGTGGAGGCAAGACGTGGTGGAGGCAAGATGTGGTGGAGGCAAGACGTGGTGGAGGAAGACGTGGTGGAGGCAAGATGTGGTGGAGGCAAGACGTGGTGGAGGAAGACGTGGTGGAGGCAAAATGTGCTGGAGGCAAGACGTGGTGGAGGCAAGACGTGGTGGAGGCAAGATGTGGTGGAGGCAAGACGTGGTGGAGGAAGACGTGGTGGAGGCAAAATGTGCTGGAGGCAAGACGTGGTGGAGGCAAGACGTGGTGGAGGCAAGACGTGGTGGAGGCAAGATGTGGTGGAGGCAAGACGTGGTGGAGGCAAGACGTGGTGGAGGTAAGACGTGGTGGAGGCAAGACGTGGTGGAGGCAAGACGTTGTGGAGGTAAGACGTGGTGGAGGCAAGACGTGGTGGAAGCAAGACGTGGTGGAGGTAAGACGTGGTGGAGGTAAGACGTGGTGGAGGCAAGACGTGGTGGAGGCAAGACGTGGTGGAGGCAAGACGTGGTGGAGGCAAGACGTGGTGGAGGCAAGACGTGGTGGAGGCAAGACGTGGTGAGGCAAGACGTGGTGGAGGCAAGACGTGGTGGAGGCAAGACGTGGTGGAGGCAAGACGTGGTGGAGGCAAGACGTTGTGGAGGCAAGATGTGGTGGAGGTAAGACGTGGTGGAGGCAAGACGTGGTGGAGGCAAAGCGTGGTGGAGGCAAGCCGTGGTGGAGGCAAGACGTGATGGAGGCAAGACGTGGTGGAGGCAAGACGTGGTGGAGGAAAGACGTGATGGAGGCAAGACGTGGTGGAGGAAAGACGTGATGGAGGCAAGACGTTGTGGAGGCAAGACGTGGTGGAGGCAAGACGTGGTGGAGGCAAGACGTAGTGGAGGCAAGACGTGGTGGAGGCAAGACGTGGTGGAGGCAAGACGTGGTGGAGGCAAGACGTGGTGGAGGCAAGACGTGGTGGAGGCAAGACGTGGTGGAGGCAAGACGTGATGGAGGCAAGACGTGGTGGAGACAAGACGTGATGGAGGCAAGACGTGGTGGAGGCAAGACGTGATGGAGGCAAGACGTGGTGGAGGCAAGACGTGGTGGAGGCAAGACGTGGTAGAGGCAAGACGTGTTGGAGGCAAGACGTGGTGGAGGCAAGACATGGTGGAGGCAAGACGTGGTGGAGGCAAGACGTGGTGGCAAGACGCTCGTCTTATCTGTTTACATTTCAGCATTAGTTTCAGTTGGGCTCACATTTAATGAATCAGTAACGAAGGAATGAAGAGTTTGTGGTCAGGTTAATGGTGGCAGTATGTCTACCATCACGGGATTGAGGAAAGTGGCAATTGCTTAAATTGTTGGAGGATTTCAGACGCCGGTGTAAGACACTGTTCTTTACCTAACAGGACGCCTGCAGATGCTCTTACAGTACTAATGTGGTAAAATAAGGCGCGCCTCCAGTAAATATTTACTTATAATTGAACCTTAGTGTGGTGCGAGCCTCCCGCCGGCCGTTTCCCGGAATTGTGTTTTTTTTTCCCGCCACAGGATTTAGCCTCAATATTTCAAAACTCGGTGGCTGACATTCGGCAGGTTGGGGATTTGGACACATTTGCTCGAGCGAATAATGGAACTCATATCAGCCCGCTCAGGATGGTGTGGGGGAGGTGGGGGGAGTGGAGAATTAAGAGTGTTTGTGGTGTGTGCGTGTGTGTGTGTTTGTGTATTCACCTATTTGTGTTTGCAGGGGTCGTGGCGCCACCTTAACTGGCCGCTACGGTGTTAACAAACACCTGAATTTGTAAGCTCTGTCGAGCTTATTCTTTAAATTAGTTGTCTAGATCGTTCCATTTCCCAACCACTCTAAGAAATAATAATATCCCTCTTACTCATCTGTGTTCCTAACTTCCAGCTGTAACCTCTGACACTTGTTTACCTTCTCTCAAATTCTTCCCATCTTGGTTTACCTTCTCTCAAATTCTTCCCATCTTGGTTTACCTTCTCTCAAACTTCCCATCTTGTTTACTTTTTCTCAGACTTCCTATCCTTATACTTCTCTGCCTCTCAGAATCTTAAACTCGTTATCATACTTTCCCTGGTATTTTTGTCCTCAGTTGTCATCAGTGGTATTTGATAATATGGATAGGTTATGTTTTTATTTTCTATGGATATGGTTAAGTACTTTGACGACAGAAATTTTGCGAGTCTGTGCGATAATGTCTATGATTCAGTATAGTGTACTGGATGCAAGATGATCTGTTGGAAAGAGGGACTGAACTACTGGCAAGTGAATAGTCTGACGTTCTGGATAATTATGCACTAGAAAATAATGCAAAAGGTAGCTTTATTAGAGTTATATTTATCCAACAACATGATTTACGTCTTTTACATCAAAGATGAACACAAAAATTTGGAGACATGCAGTATGTCGATTATTCTGTCTCAAATCCTGAAGAGTATTTCTCAGCTTTTAAATCTTAAAGGGATGGAAAATGTTTTAAAAAATTATTTTTTGTTTTTGCTGCGTTTAATTCTTATCCAAATTGTGATTTAGTGATAAAAAAAATGAGTTATAATTTTTAAATATTTTCTTTTATATTGTCCGTGGATTTGTGTAAATAGGGTGAGTGGATATTTTCAAAAATTTGTTGTAGAGTACGTGAGAAAGGTTTAAACTAGACTTAGTACCCGTTGGTTAAAGCTAACTCAAATATATGTGGCAGGATTAAAATATTTGTTGAATATCTATGAAGTGAAAGGCCATAATTATTCTAATAAGTTGTTAGCTTTGTTGTTATTGCTGGCGAGGATTCTTATTGTACACGGCCCCTCAAGATAGGTTCCTTGACGCTGGTCAGGGTCTCTCGATTTAGAGAATTGGATCTGTGCTCCAGTTCTTTAAGTTGAGCATGAATACCTTCCATCAACCCCACCACCCTGCAGGCGCTGTATAATCCCTACGGGTTTAGCGCTCCCGCATAATTATTATTGTACACGGTTATCAAGAGAGTTCGCTGCGTTCACTGCAATACTCAGTGCAGTGCTTCTTCCTCTTGTCCTGATAGCTTATTTGGTTCTCAGTTCATTGCGTACTCAGATTCCTAATGTTTTATTTGATATGGCCCAGTATGCTTCTGTCTGCCCTGTGGTCCAAAAAATGCAGGAGTGTTTGGCGCATCTCAGTAGGCAGCACATAGATATGGAGTTCTCATGATGCCCAGACCATGTTGGTGTCTAGGCCTTATTGGTGTCTGGACCATGCTGGTGTTTAAACCATGTTGGTGTCTAGACCATGTTGGTGTCTAGACCATGTTGGTGTCTAGACCATGTTGGTGTCTAGACCATGTTGATGTCTAGACCACGTTGGTGTCTAGAGAAATAAACAGGCGGATGCTGAGGTAAAGAGTGCTGTAGCTAACCCATTCTACAGTAGACTTTTGCCTTAGTGACTTTATGGGCCATATCCACATATGTCCCTGAGAAACGGCAGTCCGGTGGACCCTCCAAACTGGGAATATATATTACAGGGCGCGGCAGGATGCTGAAGTATGGACATCTTTCAACAAGAATTATCAGTTTGAGATGAATTTCTGTCGAATGAGGATCAATCGACAGGGGGATCAGTTGACACCTGCTCACAGGTGCACCTACTCCCCTCTTTGTAGCTTGTGATGTGTCACTGACTGTGTATTATATTTTAACGGATTGCCCTCAGCTTGAACCTCTGTCATAATTTTTATAATTACCGAGGTGCCTGTTGAGACCTCAGGAAGCTTTTAGGGAAGACTTCTGATATTAATAATTTAACGGGGTTTTAACTGCTGCTGGCTGTTTTAACTTGGTATAATAATTTATATTTTCACTGAGTATTTGTGTGGTGCTTTAACTATTAATTTTATCCCTGTTTTCATTAAGTCATGTATATTTGTTTTATGCCTGGGAATGCTGAGTGACCTACTCAAAGTGCTTCATTAATGACACAGTTACTATTCAGTCTTCAAAAGGAATCGTCACTTTAAAACAAATTTCTGTCGGCTGAGGATCGAGCATATATACCTCAATATAGCCACCTGTTTACAAGTGCTTTTGCCTCATTTTCTGTCTAGTCTATGTGCAGCTTTTACACCACCTTCATGGTTTATATTACTGGGGAGCCTGTCGGTATTTCGAGGAACTTTCAGAAGTGTCTTGTGGCTCGGTTGCAGCACACTCAGCTCACACACTGAGTGTCAGTGTTTCGATTACCGGCATGAATGGAAGCGTTGGGCGTATTTCCTTACAAATTCTGCTCCTGTTCACCCAGCTATAAGTAGGTACCTGGGTGTTAGTCGTCTGGTGTGAGTCGCATCCTGGGGGAGGGTTGTATACCTCAGCTAGGGTTCGGCTTTGAAATGAGCTGAGGCAGGATAACAGCTCTTAATCTGTAAAATTGATCTATGTAAAAAAAAAGTTATTTTAACTAATGCTAGTTGTTTTAACTTGGAATAATTATATTTATTCGTGTTGAACATTGTATTCATATTAGTAGTTTTTATTTTTATTTTTATCTGTGCGTGTGTTCAATACTTTTTTTATTGGTCAAAATGAAAAATAACTTTCAAGGATAACTAACAAGGATTGTGTGGTCTAGTGGTCTAAGGCATCATGCGTTGTCGCTCACCATGAGACGGGCCAAAACAGTATGGGTTCGACTCCTTGGCTAGTGCAGTGTTGTTATTGATCTATTGATCAATACCACTCGTTTCGTGGGTACAATAATATATACTGCTTGTTGAATTAGTAAACAAACAGGGAGTAGAATGAAATTAGCTCAGAGGCGTCCACTCCACCGTATGTCCTTCGATGGTGGGTACAACATCTAGCTTGGCTAGATGCACCATTCTTAAGGATTGAATGGTCTAGTGGTCTAAGGCATCATGCGTTTTCGCTCACCATGAGACGGGCCAAAGCAGCATGGGTTTGGCTCCTTGGCTAGTGCAGTGTTACTGCAGATGCCTCCCACTTCAAACGAACCTCGTTTACTTTACATAACTTTTAGAAGTCTCCCCTCATAATGTTACCGTTTTCCCTTGTCAATTTAAATAGACACGTTGTCCCTCGGAAGGTCACTCTGTAATTGCCAGAGACTTCTATATCACTCACAATATGTTGGGGTGTGTAAAGTTACTGATGTCATGCCGGAATGTGATGGAATTCTTGTTTATTGCCACGTTAATTTCGCTTAGGCTATTATAATATCAATGCTTGTGGGATCTTTCTAATGCTATATTATCCTTCTTGCTGTGGGCACTGTTGTGCCTGTGGGCACTTCTTGTAACCTCCTCCTCTTCAAGGGGGGCTCCTTGGCGTGGTGAAGAGGCTCTTGGTCTGAGGAATTAGACCTGTTGGTCTCCTTCCTCAGACCGAACCTAATTACCCCCCAATCCCCTCTTCCCTATCCCATCCTCCCCTATCCCATCCTCCCCTTTTTCCTTTCCTTCTCCTCTTCCCTGCCCCTCCCTTTTACCCTTCCTCTTTTTGGCCTTTGGGATTTTTCCCACAGGCGCACCGGGGAAAGGGTACCGGGATCCATCCCATTCCGTTGAGGTTTTTGGCGGTGGCGTAGTTTGCCGTGGAATCTGGATCGCCTGGGGATGTCCCGAACCCTCTCCGGTATCCCAGAGGGTGGCTTTGGGTGTCTTTCGGGCAACGGGTGTATCTCTGGAAGCCACCTTTCGGATTCCAGGGGTGGTGGCCGAAGGAGGTATGCTTTGTGGCGGATATCCAGCTGCCCTCTCTTTTGTCCATGGAGGTAGCTCGGCAGATGTGAGGTTGCTATCCCAGATTGCTGGTTTACTGGCTTGAAGGGTAGGGTATGGCACGGGTTCCATGCTGCATCTGCGCTACTTGCGGTGCTGAGGTCCTCTTGGGCACGGAGGGAGATTTCTGGCCCTTTCATTCCTCCTAGGAACTATTCCTCCCTGGTCCCCCCTTTTTTTTATTCTTTTTTTTATTTGTATTTTCTTTTTTTTTTTCTTAAAAACAAAAAGAAAGAAGTAACCTAACCATGGAGTTCCCGATCCATGACCCCGCTACCCCCGGGCCCTTTCTTGTTACCGCACCCCGTTCTGACCTCGCCTCGTCTTTTGACCATTCTTTGGACACTCCTAAGGCCCCTGTACCTCTTGCTGGTGCTGTTTCGTCACCCGCTTCAGGTGCCGGGGTTTCGACTGACTCCTTCCATTTGTCTGACCTTCACTCTCCTTTGACTATGCTTCTGGCCTCTCCCTCTACGGTGCGGCAATTTTCGAATAGCCAGCCCGTCCAGCGTCGGACCAACTCTGATCCCACTTCTAAACACCAACGACAATCTCCTGATGATGTTACTTCATTACCTTCCCATTCTACTTGGAAAAGACCGACACATCATGTACTCCCTCTCCACTCTAAGTTTCGGACCACACAATGGACTTAATTCTTTACTTTAAAACTGACTTCTTCTGCTGCCTATCTTTCCGACCATAGTATTGGTAAAGCACTCCTACGCCACGTTGGTAGAGATATTTCATTTCATGCTCTCAAAAGTGGTACTTGCATCGTCACTGTCCAGAATGCTACCCAAGCTCATCATCTTTTTCTCCTTTCTCATATCGATACTACTACTATCACTATTGAAAAACATCTTTCTCTCAATTCTTGTAGTGGTACTGTCATTCTGCCCCATACCATAGTCCAACAGAATTTCCAGACATGTGGCAACGACATTCTTGAACAGCTGGAACTCCAGGATCTCCAAATCCTTAAAGTAGATACTTATGTCCTTCCTGCCCGCGGGCAGAGATGATACCCTTGCAATGTGGCTTGATTAACTTTCGACAGCCGTGAACTCCCGTCCTCTGTTTATGTAGCAGGACATCGGTTACAAGTTCGAAAGGCGATCCCTACACTGCAACAGTGTAGAAATTGCTGGCGATTTGGCCACCCAGCACAGTATTGCAGATCTATAGCCGAATGCCCAGTCTGTGGTGCCGATGACCATTCTAAAACGTCTTGCAGTCGACCTCCCTCTTGCCTTAATTGTCATGAGGCTCACCCTTCGTACTCTTGCCGTTGCCAGGTCTACTTAAATGAGTGGGAAATTCGTTGCCTCAAAGAAGCAGAAGGTCTCCCTTATGCTATGGCGATTTCTCATCTCCGCCTCCAAGGGAGACTACCCCGTGTTTCTTATTTTCGTGTTTCAAAACATCCCCTCACTTCTTGGGGTCCCATCTTCTGCAGCCTCCTCTGTGGTTGCCAGTCCCATAATCACTCATGTATCTAATTCTTTTGCTGTCTTGGGCTCAGACGTCCCTACTTTAACACCTCAGTCTGTTCTCACTTCGTGTTCTTCCTCACAAACCCCGGTATCGACAAGACCTCGTACGACACCACCTCCCAATCGTCCCTCTACTTCTCAGAAGTCCAGAAAATCTCCTTTAACCCCTCCTTCCCTTCATCCACCTCCACACTTTACCTTCCCGATCTCTGTTCTTGGGTCTTCCCCTTTTACTGGCTGTTACAAGTGTGGAGGTTCATCCTCCTCCTCGTACTGTGCCTTCCTCCCCTGTCCCCTCCCAAGTTTCTTCCTCTTCTGCCACCTCCCAGGTTTCTGCTTCTTCTGTCCCCTCTCACACTTCTCCAGTTCCCTCCACCCTTTCCCCTCCTCGCTACCTTGGTACAGTCCATTACAGTTCCGATTTTACTCAAACTCCTCCTCCTTCCATCTCCAACATTGTCTCCCATACAACGTCTCTGAACTCCGAAACACTTGAAGCAATCTCTGAATATATTGCAGAGACCAAACCATCAATGGACACTGATCCACCCTCTGTTCCTTCTCTTTCCTCTTCTCCATCCGTGCAACTCCTTTCTTCACAGTGCACCGTTCCTTCACTGCTTGAACGTTTTCCGCTGCCACCGCATGTGGCCTTTTCTAACCCCTCTAGTCCGTAAGTACCCTTACCTGCAGATTTCTAGTATCTTTATCCTTGCCAATCATGGCCTATTTACAGTGGAATATACGCGGCCTCAGGGGTAATCAGGGTGAGCTTCAGACGTTGCTCTCCCAATTTTCCCCTGTTGGTGTTTGCTTACAAGAACCAAAATTACACTCTACTGTTATCTATCCCATCTCAGGCTATAATATATTGTATTCTTCGCATCCTTTTCCTGATGGGACCTTTAACGAAAGTGCCCTTCTTCTATGCACTGATATTCCGACCCATCAGCTATTTGTTCGTACTTCGCTGCATTACACAGCAGCCCGTATCCACCTGCATAGGTGGTGTACACTCTGTTCTTTGTATCTCTTTCCTTCTCAAGCATTATCTATTCCGGATATTGCCTTTCTTGTTTCGTCATTACCGCCACCACTTCTGTTACTTGGCGATTTTAATGCCCACCATTTCCTCTGGGGGGGGGGGTCTCACTGTGATTCCCGTGGCATTCAGCTAGAGGCTTTTCTTGCTTCCCACCCCCTCCATGTTTTAAATACAGGTACTCACACCCATTTTGATCCTCGTACTCATACTCTCTCTTGCATCGATCTCTCAGCCTGCTCTTCCTCCGCTGCACTAGACTTCACCTGGTCTTTTCTCCCTGATTTACATGACGGTGATCATTTTCCAATCATTCTTACTTCCCCTTCATATTTACCACCTCTTCGTAACCCACGCTGGCAATTTGATCAGGCAAATTGGGACCTTTACTCACAACTAACTGTTTTTAGTGAGGTTCCTTCTTCGTCCTCCATTGATGAGCTTTTAAATCTCTTCTCATCCTCAGTTTTAACCGCAGCTTCTCATTCTATGCCCCAAACCTCGGGCAGGCATTCTCAGAAATGCGTGCCTTGGTGGTCTCCTGCTTGTGCTCGTGCAGTACGTTTGAAACGCGCTGTGTGGGGCAGGTACCGGAATAATAGAACCAGAGAGGTTTCTTGATTTTAAGCGGAAACGTGCGATCGCTAGCTGTGTCATCCGTGACGCTAAACGCACTTGCTGGCGAGATTATGTCTCCACCATCATCTCTGCTTCCTCTGAGTGCAGACTGGAAAAAAATACGGAAACTGAGTGGTAAATATTCTCCTGTTCTGCGGATTGCCGGTGTTGATATAGCAAACCCTCTAGATGTTGCCATTGAAATTGGCAATCATCTGGTTCGTATTTCTCTGGGGCTCCATCTCTGCCCCTCGTTTCTTTCCTCAAAGTCTGCCAGAGAGTTAGCACCCTTGGACTTTTATTCTCTCGGAGAAGAACAGTATAATGTGCCTTTTACACTTCAGGAACTGGAGGCAACACTCTCAGCTTGCCGATCATCGACAGCTGGGCCCGACGACATCCACATTCGTATGTTACAACATTTACATCAGTCATCCCTTGCAATCCTCTCACGCCTTTTCAATCTTATTTGGTCACAAGGAGTTCTTCCACAGCTGTGGAAATCTGCCATTGTTCTCCCTTTCCGCAAACCGGGTACTACGGGACATGAAGCCTCCCACTATCGTCCCATCGCTCTTACCAGTGCAGTTTGCAAAGTGATGGAACGTCTGGTAAATAGACGTTTAATGTGGTATTTAGAGACACACAACAGTCTCTCCACTCATCAATATGGCTTTCGTAAGGGCCGTTCTACCATAGACCCCTTACTACGTTTGGATACATATGTATGTTCGTAATGCCTTTGCAAATAACCACTCAGTTATTGCCATATTTTTTAACCTTGAGAAGGCATATGACACAACTTGGAGGTATAATATTTTGGCCCAAGCCCACTCCTTAGGCCTCCGAGGCAATCTATCATCTTTCCTTAAGAACTTTTTAACTGACAGACATTTCCGTGTTCGAGTCAATAATGTTCTTTCCTCGGACTTCGTCCAAGCTGAAGGTGTCCCTCAGGGATGTGTTCTGAGCACAACACTTTTTCTCCTTGCTATAAATGATTTGGCCTCTGTTCTTCCATCCAATATTTGGTTATCACTCTATGTAGATGACTTTGCTATTGCCTGTGCAGGCGCTGACTGTCACCTCATTACAGTTTCTCTCCAGTATGCGGTCGACCGTGTTTCCAATTGGGCCACAACTCATGGGTTTAAATTTTCCAGTACCAAAACTCACCAAATTACTTTCACTAGATGCTCTGTCATCTCCGATCATCCTTTGTACCTCAATGGCTCCCGTATCCCTGAACGTGATACAATCAGGTTTCTAGGCCTTCTCTTTGACCGTAGGTTATCCTGGAAATCCCACATTACCTCTCTATAGGCAACTTGTTACAGCCGGCTGAACCTTCTTAAAACCCTTGCTCATCTTTCATGGGGAGCTGATCGTCGAACTCTCCTTTGACTACATTCAGCCCTCATTTTATCGAAACTCGATTATGGTGACCAAATCTATTTAGCGGCCTCTCCTGCTACTCTCTCTAGCCTTAACCTCATCCATCACCAAGGATTATGTTTATGCCTTGGTGCTTTTTGCTCTTCCCCTGTTGAGAGCCTCTATGCAGAAGCGAATGTTCCATCCTTGTCTGATCGCCGTGATACCCATTGACTTCGCTACTATGTGCACTCTCACGATCTCCGCAATCCTTCCATTTATAGAATGGCCACTGATATTAGCAGACATTTTTTATTTGTTCGCCGCCCCTGTTTGTTTCGTCCCTTCTCTCTTCGCCTACATTCGCTCTTGTCTTCCCTTCAGTCACCGCCTTTATATGTTCATGTAGCATCTCACTTTTCCCTACCCTCCTGGGAAGTTCCAGCTGTTCGGGTCTGTTCTTTCTCACTCCCATGCTCGAAAGCCCAACTGCCTACAGTGGCTTCCCGCTCTTTTTCTTGACCACTTCCACTCTTTCTCATGCCATCGCTGTGTACATAGATGGCTGTAAATCTTCTGACTGTGTCGGCGGACAGCGTCGTGCAAGGGCATTTACTATCTTTGGCTAGCATTTTTACTGCTGAATTGTATGCCATTCTTGCAGCACTTATTCGTATCGCATTTATGCCTGTGTCATCATTTGTGGTTGTCTCTGACTCGTTTAGTGCTCTACAGGCTATACGGAAATTTGATGCACCTCACCCCCTAGTTCTTCGTATCCAACTTTGGCTATGCCGTATCTCTACCAAGCATAAAGATATTGTTTTTTGTTGGGTCCCTGGTCATGTTGACGTACAGGGCATTGAACAGGCAGACACTGCTGCGCGGTCAGCAGTACATGACCTACCGATTTCATATAGAGGTGTTCCATTTCCGGACTATTTTGCTGTAATAGCTACCCACCTTCACACCCGTTGGCAACAATGTTGGTCTGCTCTGCTCAATAACAAACTTTGTTCTATTAAACCGAGTATAGGTTACTGGCCGTCTTCTTGTCACCAGTGTCGAGGTTGGGAGACTACTCTCTCCCACCTTCGCATTGGCCATACTCATCTTACTCATGGATATCTCATGGAGAGGCACCCTGCTCTTCTCTGTGAGAATTGTCAGGTTCCATTATCGGTCAACCACATTCTGTTAGACTGCCCACTTTATCAACAAGCATGCAGAATTTACCTCCAACGTCGTCTTCACCCCGCTGCTCTCTCTTTACCTTCCGTTCTCGCTGATGGACCCACCTTTCATCCGGACTCTCTCATTGACTTTTTGACAACATCTGACCTACTCCACAAACTCTGATGATACATTCAGCCCTTTCTACCTCAATCTCTTGCTACCCTCTACCCCCGCACTATCCCCTGCCCCGCTGTTTTCTGTAACCTACTAATCATCCCTTTCCCCTTCTGCCGCCCGATACCCTCGCTTCCTTCCCTACCCTGCAGCGCTGTATAGCCCTTGTGGCTTAGCACCTCTTTTTGATTATAATAATAATTGTATCCTCCGCTCCCTCCCTCACTCCCTCCAGTGAAGACGATCCTCTGGGAACGTACTAGCTGTGACCCTCTTCTCTTTTCTCCAATTTTGCTATCTCCTGATGTGTTGATTGCAACACGAAAGGCCTAGAGCTATCATTCTACTCCCCGCATGGTTGTTTTCCATCCTGTATCGCTTGGTTTGCTATATTTGCAGTTTGGAGGGATATGTTGTGTATCTTTATATGTGTATGCTTCTAGACTGTTGTATTCTGAGCACCTCTGCAAAAACAGTGATAATGTGTGAGTGTGGTGAAAGTGTTGAATGATGATGAAAGTATTTTCTTTTTGGGGATTTTCTTTCTTTTTTGGGTCACCCTGCCTCGGTGGGAGACGGCCGACTTGTTGAAAATATATATATATATATATATATATATATATATATATATATATATATATATATATATATATATATATATATTAATATCGTGCCTAATAGGTAAAACTGGCCAATTAGCAAGAACTCATTTAAAATTAAGTATTTTCTAAAATTTTCTCTTATACGTTTAAAGATATATATTTTTAATTAATGTTGATGTAAAAATTTATAATTTTGCACCAAAAGGAACTGAGAAAACTTACCTAACCTTATTATAACAAGAGTAATTTATTAAGAGATAAGATAAGATAAGATTTCGTTCGGATTTTTAACCCCGGAGGGTTAGCCACCCAGGATAACCCAAGAAAGTCAGTGCGTCATCGAGGACTGTCTAACTTATTTCCATTGGGGTCCTTAATCTTGTCCCCCAGGATGCGACCCACACCAGTCGACTAACACCCAGGTACCTATTTGCTGCTAGGTGAACAGGACAACAGGTGTAAGGAAACGTGTCGAAATGTTTCCACCCGCCGGGAATCGAACCCGGGCCCTCCGTGTGTGAAGCGGGAGCTTTAGCCACCAGGCCACCGGGCCACCTAAAACATGCATTTGCCTAACCCAACTAAATATATTTTAGATTTGTTTACAATAATTTAATACTAAACAAACACAGTAAAATAAAATTTTTTTTGTTAGGTTCAAGATGATTTTGGCGAAATTATTGCATACATAAATTTTCACTTGCCCTATATGGCAAGATGAGCGTTGCTATTTAAGCCAATATCGCAAGTTCTGCCTATTCGGCACGACATATACATGTATATATATTACGTCGTGCCGATTAGGTAAAAACTTGCTATTTTGGCTTATATAGCAAAGCTCTTCTTGCCGAATAAGGCAAGCGAGAACTTGTGTGTGCAATAATTTCGCAAAAATCATTCTGAACCTAGCGAAAAAAAATATATTTCATTGTGTTTGTTTATTATTAAAGTGCTGTAAACTTTTCTAAAATATATTTAGTTGGATTCGGCTAAATTAAATTGCACTTGTTATAATAAGGTTAGGTAAGTTTTCTAAGTTTCTTTTAGTACAAAATTGTTAATTTTTACGTTACCATAAATGAAAAAAAATCTTCAAACGTATAAGAGAAATTTTTTAGAAAGGACTTAATTTTAAATGAATTCTTACTACTTGACCAGTTTTACCTGTTCGGCACGACATATATTAACGAAACTGCTGCTGGCCGAGACTCGATCCCGCGTCTCCTTGTCACACCCCGTGGGATGCTAGACAACGTTCACGATGCTCTAACCATTGGACCACCAATCCTACAATGAATCAAAATCGTTTGTTTCGTGATTTCATTAATATATAGACTGCTAGTGAAGGCTGGTATTCAAACAGGAATAGATTGAAATTAGAGTTTCCACATCACACACTATCAAGGCGTCTTACAGATCCTACCTAAAAGACATTATCCTTACTTTATTCTTTAAATTTATATTTTCATATTGTTATGTTTAATTTTTTCATTTTTTTTTCAGTAAGTTTGATCTGAGCCAGATGGACGCTACACCGCTACTCACTGTGAGTGTTTCTTATCTTCTGGTTTACATTATCAATTTATTTTTTTTTTTTTTTGAGAACTGAGGCTTGGAAAACTTTTGTCAGTGGAACTATGAGGAGTAATGAAGGAACGACACATATGATAAACAAGCTACGCTCTATTGTCTTGAAGCTCTATGTAAAATGAAACTTTAAAATAAAAATTAGTCGTCATATTATTATGAACTTTCAGACTGTGAACGAGGGAGAGTGTGGGATGTGAGTTCTCACTTTACACATGTTATCACCGAGCACCTTAACAGTTCTCACTGACTGCCGCTCATTACGTACATGTTGATGTTTTTCGTTAATAGTTAAAACGAAAGTATCTTGCTTTGTATTATTATTTTACTTATATTATTAGCTTATGTATGTAGGCAGGATTTAACAACTACACCTCTCACTGTGCTTCGGTGAAGAATTTTGATTGGCTGCCAAAGCTGCAAGCTATTTGGTCACTTGTTTTGCAGTTGGTGCCAGGCGCAAGCTTGTACGAGTTACCAGACGTTGTATCTGCTGGGGCTGTCCCTCGCTTTCTCTCGCTGTTCCTCGTGCAGGAAACACCGCCTCATCTCTGCTCTGTCTGGGAGAATGCTGGTCTCCTCAGCTCGCGTTATTTAGACTCTGTTTTGGTAGAGTATGTTCTGTTGATGAGCCAGGACATACACCTCATAACTCTGTGTAACTCAATTTACAGAGCATTATTTGCACTTAGTTATATTTTACATTTTAGGAGGTTGTGTGTCATGAGACACTATATCTCATGTTCCGAGTTCAACTCTCATCTTACCTTGTTTTGGTATCCATGCACTGTCGCAGTCGGGGATTTGAAACTGCTGAACTCAGTGTCAGTAATAAGCGAACGCGTTTTATCCTGTCAGGCAGTGACCAGGACAGGAGCAGATGAGAGGTGTGTTTAGTTGAGTACCAGACGGGTGGCAATTTAGTCCATTACATACGTATCTAAATAAATTTTCAGAATTCTCTTAGAGGTTCTGAGTATCAGTTGTAAGGACATTTTCTGCAGGAAGTGTCCGATCTTCTCTAATCATTTGATGCATTATGAATGTCAATCCTCGGTGAGTAGTCACATGGACAAGTCTTACTCCTGTTTCCCCAGTTTACCCTCGCAGTAAACTGGATATCTAAGTATTAAAAGGCTGTTATGGGGGAGCGTCGTTGGAAGGAGAAATATGTACACAAAACTGCTATTTCGTGCTCCTGTTAATCTACCAGAAAAAAGTATGAGTGTTAGTCGACAGTTATTGGCTGCATTCAGACAAACTGGCACTGTAATATAGATAAAATTTTGTTTCAAAACAAGTTGAGATTTAGCTCTTGGCTTCTAAATTTATATCTATAAATACCTGATAGAACTGTAATTTGGTGTCATCTTTGCCTCAGTATATCAGAGAAATATTTGATAGTTTACTTTCTTTACCCTCGCGTGCTGTGTGTTTATACACACAAATTTCGACATATACCTATAGCAAATCGTTGTGACTGACACTATCGTAAATACTTACGAATGACGCTTGTGTGATTTATTACCGACCAAAGCGATATTGCTAGTTTGTTATGACCAGGTGCCGTGATAATTTCATGAAACATGTTGGGCTTAACTTTGTTACCTTTGCACAACGGCTGAGAGTTCATCACAAACTTGCTGAATATAATAATTTTGTTTTCTCGTGAAATAAAAAAGGGATTTATTTTCTGTTTTGTCATTAAAAATATGATGACGATGAACATTTATTGAATAAGCTACTCGTTACCAACTGTTGCTAGAAGAACCAGATTGAAAAATATTGTATTCGTGCTCTTGGTCATCACAAAAAAAAAATAATATATATATATGACTGAATTATCAATATATTCATGGGAAAGCGTTAAATTCGTAGGGGATCATACAGCGCCTAGAGCAATGGGAGGTAGCAGTAGTACGAATATATGTGTGGTGTCTCTCTTCACAGAGTGATCTCCTCCACTATGGAGCCTCTTGTATGGTCTGGTCTCCCTGTCGAAAGACCGCTTGTCCAAGGGGTCTTCCGCGCACTCCAGCGCCTGCATAAGGGGGTCTACCACACCCTCGCACCCTCCTGCGCCTGCATAGGGGGTCTGTGATGAATGGTTTTGAAAACCGACAAGTTGAAGAATTGAGACACTTATGCAACACATGGGAATCTTTATTGAAGAAACATTTCGCCACACAGTGACTTCATCAGTCCAATACAAAGTAGAAATGGGTAAGTAGAGTAGAAGTTCGAGGTAATCAGTCCCTCAACCTGGAATCGATGTGTTCAGTCCATCACTCTTGTAGGAAGTGCAGCATAGGGCCAGAGAGGTGGCTTATATACTGCGGTGAGACGACTTGAAGCAGGAGGAGGCGGGATCACAGTGGGACCTGCCACTAGTGTAAGTAGGTCGTCGTCCAAAGGTAGGGCAAGCGTTGAAGTCTTTGTACCAAGATTCCATGATGTTGCAGTGTCTGACAGATGTGATGAATGGCCCTATGGACTGAACACATCGATTCCAGGTTGAGGGACTGATTACCTCGAACTTCAACTCTACTTACCCATTTCTACTTTGTATTGGACTGATGAAGCCACTGTGTGGCGAAACGTTTCTTCAATAAAGATTCCCATGTGTTGCATAAGTGTCTCAATTCTTCATAAGGGGGTCTACCACACCCTCGCACCCTCCAGCGCCTGCATAAGGGGGTCTACAACACCCTCGCACCCTCCAGCGCCTGCATAAGGGGGTCTACCACACCCTCGCACCCTCCAGCGCCTGCATAAGGAGGTCTACCACACACTTGCACCCTCCTGCGCCTGCATAACGAGATCTACCACACCCTCGCACCCTCCAGCGCCTGCATAAGGGGGTCTACCACACCCTCGCACCCTCCTGCGCCTGCATAACGGGATCTACCACACCCTCGCACCCTCCAGCGCCTGCATAAGGGGGTCTACCACACCTTCGCACCCTCCTGCGCCTGCATAACGGGATCTACCACACCCTCGCACCCTCCAGCGCCTGCATAAGGGGGTCTACCACCCCTCGCACCCTCCTGCGCCTGCATAACGGGATCTACCACACCCTCGCACCCTCCAGCGCCTGCATAAGGGGGTCTACCACACCTTCGCACCCTCCTGCGACTGCATAACGGGATCTACCACACCCTCGCACCCTCCAGCGCCTGCATAAGGGGATCTACCACACCCTCGCACCCTCCTGCGCCTGCATAAGGGGGTCTTCCACACCCTCGCACTCTCCAGCACCTGCATAAAGGGGTCTACCACACCTTCGCACCCTCCTGCGCCTGCATAACGGGATCTACCACACCCTCGCACCCTCCAGCGCCTGCATAAGGGGGTCTACCACACCCTCGCACCCTCCTGCGCCTGCATAACGGGATCTACCACACCCTCGCACCCTCCAGCGCCTGCATAAGGGGGTCTACCACACCTTCGCACCCTCCTGCGACTGCATAACGGGATCTACCACACCCTCGCACCCTCCAGCGCCTGCATAAGGGGATCTACCACACCCTCGCACCCTCCAGCGCCTGCATAAGGGGGTCTACCACACCCTCGCACCCTCCAGCGCCTGCATAAGGAGGTCTACCACACCCTTGCACCCTCCTGCGCCTGCATAACGAGATCTACCACACCCTCGCACCCTCCAGCGCCTGCATAAGGGGGTCTACCACACCCTCGCACCCTCCAGCGCCTGCATAAGGGGGTCTACCACACCCTCGCACCCTCCTGCGCCTGCATAACGGGATCTACCACACCCTCGCACCCTCCAGCGCCTGCATAAGGGGGTCTACCACACCTTCGCACCCTCCTGCGCCTGCATAACTGGATCTACCACACCCTCGCACCCTCCAGCGCCTGCATAAGGGGGTCTACCACACCCTCGCACTCTCCAGCAACTGCATAAAGGGGTCTACCACACCCTCGCACCCTCCTGCGCCTGCATGAGGGGGTCTACCACACCCTCGCACCCTCCTGCACCTGCATAAGGGGGTCTACCACACCCTCGCACCCTCCTGCGCCTGCATAAGGAGGTCTACCACACCCTCGCACCCTCCAGCGCCTGCATAAGGGGGTCTACCACACCCTCGCACCCTCCTGCGCCTGCATAAGGGGTCTACCACACCCTCGCACCCTTTAGCGCCTGCATAAGGGGGTCTACCACACCCTCGCACCCTCCTGCGCCTGCATAAGGGGGTCTACCACACCCTCGCACCCTCCAGCGCCTGCATAAGGGGGTCTACCACAGCCTCGCACCCTCCTGCGCCTGCATAAGGGGGTCTAGCACACCCTCGCACCCTCCAGCGCCTGCATAAGGGGGTCTACCACACCCTCGCACCCTCCTGCGCCTGCATAAGGGGGTCTACCACACCCTCGCACCCTCCTGCGCCTGCATAAGGGGGTCTACCACACCCCTCGCACCCTCCAGCGCCTGCATAAGGGGGTCTACCACACCCTCGCACCCTCCTGCGCCTGCATAAGGGGGTCTACCACACCCTCGCACCCTCCTGCGCCTGCATAAGGGGGTCTACCACACCCTCGCACCCTCCAGCGCCTGCATAAGGGGGTCTACCACACCCTCGCACCCTCCTGCGCCTGCATAAGGGGGTCTACCACACCCTCGAACCCTCCTCCGCCTGCATAAGGGTGTCTACCACACCCTCGCACCCTCCTGCACCTGCATAAGGGGGTCTACCACACCCTCGCACCCTCCAGCGCCTGCATAAGGGGGTCTACCACACCCTCGCACCCTCCAGCGCCTGCATAAGGGGGTCTACCACATCCTCGCACCCTCCAGAGCCTGCATAAGGGGGTCTACCACACCCTCGCACCCTCCAGCGCCTGCATAAGGGGGTCTGCCGCACCCTCCAGCGCCTGCATAAGGGGGTCTGCCACACCCTCGCACCCTCCAGTGCCTGCATAAGGGGGTCTGCCACACCCTCGCACCCTCCTGCGCCTGCATAAGGGGGTCTACCACACCTTCGCACCCTCCTGCGCCTGCATAAGGGGGTCTACCACACCTTCGCACCCTCCTGCGCCTGCATAAGGGGGTCTACCACACCCTCGCACCCTCCTGCGCCTGCATAAGGGGATCTACCACACCCTCGCACCCTCCTGCGCCTGCATAAGGGGGTCTACCACACCCTCGCACCCTCCTGCGCCTGCATAAGGGGATCTACCACACCCTCGCACCCTCCTGCGCCTGCATAAGGGGATCTACCACACCCTCGCACCCTCCTGCGCCTGCATAAGGGGGTCTACCACACCCTCGCACCCTCCTGCGCCTGCATAACTGGATCTACCACACCCTCGCACCCTCCTGCGCCTGCATAAGGTGGTCTACCACACCTTCGCACCCTCCTGCGCCTGCATAAGGGGATCTACCACACCCTCGCACCCTCCTGCGCCTGCATAAGGGGGTCTACCACACCTTCGCACCCTCCTGCGCCTGCATAAGGGGGTCTACCACACCTTCGCACCCTCCTGCGCCTGCATAAGGGGGTCTACCACACCCTCGCACCCTCCTGCGCCTGCATAAGGGGATCTACCACACCTTCGCACCCTCCTGCGCCTGCATAAGGGGATCTACCACACCCTCGCACCCTCCTGCGCCTGCATAAGGGGGTCTACCACACCTTCGCACCCTCCTGCGCCTGCATAAGGGGGTCTACCACACCCTCGCACCCTCCTGCGCCTACATAAGGGATCTACCACACCTTCGCACCCTCCTGCGCCTGCATAAGGGGATCTACCACACCCTCGCACCCTCCTGCGCCTGCATAAGGGGGTCTACCACACCTTCGCACCCTCCTGCGCCTGCATAAGGGGGTCTACCACACCTTCGCACCCTCCTGCGCCTGCATAAGGGGGTCTACCACACCCTCGCACCCTCCTGCGCCTGCATAAGGGGATCTACCACACCCTCGCACCCTCCTGCGCCTGCATAAGGGGGTCTACCACACCCTCGCACCCTCCTGCGCCTGCATAAGGGGATCTACCACACCCTCGCACCCTCCTGCGCCTGCATAAGGGGATCTACCACACCCTCGCACCCTCCTGCGCCTGCATAAGGGGGTCTACCACACCCTCGCACCCTCCTGCGCCTGCATAAGGGGATCTACCACACCCTCGCACCCTCCTGCGCCTGCATAAGGGGGTCTACCACACCTTCGCACCCTCCTGCGCCTGCATAAGGGGATCTACCACACCCTCGCACCCTCCTGCGCCTGCATAAGGGGGTCTACCACACCTTCGCACCCTCCTGCGCCTGCATAAGGGGGTCTACCACACCTTCGCACCCTCCTGCGCCTGCATAAGGGGGTCTACCACACCTTCGCACCCTCCTGCGCCTGCATAAGGGGGTCTACCACACCCTCGCACCCTCCTGCGCCTGCATAAGGGGATCTACCACACCTTCGCACCCTCCTGCGCCTGCATAAGGGGATCTACCACACCTTCGCACCCTCCTTCGCGTACCGACATGGCTGGTTGACTAGACACAATTCCATTGTGAGTTTTAAAAATATATATATTTCTTTATTTTTAAGTATTTCATTACATTTTTTTTGACTCCATATCTTTATAATTCATACTTCGGCTTCAGTGTTTTTCATCCACACATTACTGTAATTTTTAATTATCTTCGTTACTTCGGCATTATTTTGTAGGAATTTACCTTAATAATTATTTACTGTTCTTAGTTTTTGCTTTCCTCCGTATGATAAATCTTTATTACACGCATGTTCATTAATACATACAAATTCTTTCCACATCTTCATTAGGTACAAGCATATCTTACTTCTTACTTTACTTACAACACATTTACACACTTTTCTATGATTTTGAATTCAATAAAGTGCATGTATTTACATCTTTATTTTATAATCCAACATAAATTTTGAATTCATTCTAAAAATTTATTTTCAAAAATTTTTCATAAAAAGTGATTGGAGTTGGTTCACATGAACTTCTGCTTCTTTCTAGCACTCTCTGGTATATCTGGTATATCTGGTATATCTGGTATATCTGGTATATCTGGTATATCTGGGTGACTTTATCCTCAAGACCTATAACTGTCTGTTATCGAAATTTAAAAGTCTCGTCGTAGATTCCGAAACTGCAACGATGGCGAGAAAAGTGATAAGATCCCCTTAGTTCCACGACGTTTACAGAGTATAATTTAGGTTTTGAAGCTATAAATACTGTAATATTCTTATCGCCATCTGTATTTCTATCAACTCTGGCTTTTCCTGTCCACTAGCATCACACAATTATTCCTCGCATAACTTGAAAAGTTCATATAGCTTACTAAAGGTTGTCTCTTAATTCAGTGTACAAATCCCTACATATATACACAATTAAACCGCACATAGAAGAGAGGAGCTTACGACGACGTTTCGGTCGGACTTGGACCATTTCCAAAGTCACACTAACGTAAAGGAGAGAAGGAGGGGGTAAATATAAGCAGGAGATGGTAGTAGTAGTGGAGGTAGAAGGTAGTGAGGAAGAGGAGGAGGAGCCAGTCGGATACTGAGGAACGAGAATTAGTGCACAGTAACTTCACGTTATGTCCATAACATGGCTTCAAGGCCTTCTACCATAAGTGGTCCAGTTTCTTCTTAGTAATTTCAAGAATTTGGAGGCTCACGTAGAGGTTTGTTTACTAATAACGTCTTTTTCTAGTAGGTGCAAAGGACTCTGTCTTATCCATAATGAATTGCATCTTCGCAATTATTATTCAGAGTTATTAGTGTATCTAAGCCACCCTCGAAATGCAGGTTGAACACTGGATTATCAGCCTTTATAAACTGACCATATTGATCCACGTGTATAGCGTTCGATCAATTTATTCAATTTCCGTGAATGACATCCAGTTCAACCCCTGATTTCAGTATGAGAATATCTCAGTACGCTGAGGTCAGTGGTCAAGTGTGGTCATACCGCTAAGTTCTTGGGAGTTAGCGTGGGCTGTTACCCATACCATGGCTTGTTGTAGTGCTTTAGAATCCCAGGTTCATGTGTTGAAGAAGGAGATTCTACTTCTTCAGGAGGAAAATAGGAAGCTGAAGCTTCGCATAGATGAGTTTGGGAGCGAGTGTGAGAAGGATTTAGCTGGTAAGGAAGGAATGGTCACCAGCAGTGATAGTGGCAGCCGCTTTAAGTGGCAAGCGGTTCACAGTTCAGGAAGAAGGAAGATGCGGAGAGTTAGTAGAGAAGATGTGAAGGTAGGAAATCGATTCTCTGTTCTCCAAGGCGAGTGTACTTCAGTGGTTAGTGAGGCTGAAGGTACCACTGATTCCCCTGCTAATCAAGGTAAGAATATTTTAATAGTAGGCGATTCTCAGGTAAGATATATGGACCGTGCATTTTGTAACAGAGACAGAAAGGTCAGACAGAAAGTGTGTCTTCCTGGAGCTGGTGTTGGTGACATAGTCAGCAGGTTGGATAATATTATGGCAGGTAATGGGAACAAGCCCATTATCTGTCTTAGTGCTGGGGTAATGACATTGGGAAGGGCAGGAGAGAGGAGCTGCTGGATAAGTACAGGTCAGCCATAGAAGTAGTTAGGTCTAAGGGAGGGATCCCAGTCATATGTAGCATCTTGCCTAGAAAGGGAGTGGGCAATGAATGGATGTCTAGGGCAATTGGTATAAATCGCTGGCTAGACAGGTACTGCAAGGAACTTGCAATCCCATTCATTGATAACTGGGACCTTTTCTTTGGCAAACGTGATATGTATGCAAGGGATGGGGTTCATCTCTCTGGGGACGGAGTGGTTGCATTAGCCAATTCAATTGAGAGGGTAATTGATGGCTTGTCTAGGAATTTAAACTGATAGATTATAGAGGTATGGGTGTTTGTGGGAAACAATCAGGTTGCAGTTATTACCGGGATACCTCAGGGATATGTTTAAAAGACAATATTCAAAATAAAGTTGCTAGTAATGGCAAATCAATTGATCAACAAACCAAGAGAGATAGTAGAGGGCAACGAGTGACTAGCTCCCTTAAGGTTTACTATACAAATAGTAGAAGTCTAAGAAATAAGATAGATGAGCTAAAATTACTTGCAAGTGTAGGTAATATAGATATTATTGGTATAACAGAGACCTGATTCAACCTGAAAGATAGAGAAATGCCTTCTGAATGCAACATACAGGGTTATAAACTATTCCACACTGATAGGGTCAACAGGAAGGGTGGTGGTGTGGCGATGTATGTCAGAGAAAATTTAAATTGTTGTCTTAGACATGATATAATATTAGAAACATCGAACACAGAATTGGTTTAGCTTCAGTTTCTCGAGGGTCGTGATAAATTAATTTTGGGTGTGATTTATAGGCCCCCAAACCTTGATAGGGAGTGCAGTAAGCTGTTATGGGACGAAATTCATAAGGCATCTAGATATGAAAATGTTGTGATAATGGGAGATTTTAACTTTAGACAAATTAATTGGAACAATATGACAGGAAATCTTGAGTCTAGTGACTTTCTTGATACAGTTCAGGATTGCTTTTTAGAACAGGTTGTGACAGAACCAACTAGAGGAAACAATCTGCTTGACTTGGTTCTTGCCAACAAAGAATCACTAATTAATAATCTTGAGGTTAATGATGAGCTTGGGAAAACAAATCACTTAGTTTCAATATATCATGGAATTACCCTGATAACTTCAATCAAATCTCTGTCCCAGATTTTCGCTTGGCCGACTTCATGGGACTGAAAAATTACTTGGGTGGGCTAAACTGGGATGTCCTAACTATGGGTCAGGTAGGTGATCTTGGTTGCCAATATGACGTTTTTCAGAGCATAGTTCTAGCTGCCCAGACAACTTTTGTTTTGAGTAGGGAAATTAGATCTAACAAAAATGATCCCAAATGGATGAACAATAGATTAAAACATCTCATTGGTCAAAAGAGAGGCATATACAGGCGTATCAAAAGAGGATATGGGCAGTTAAGAAATCAATATATTCAGTTAAAGAGAGAAATAAAGAAAGGAATAAGAAAAGCAAAAAGAGATTATGAGGCTAAGGTCGCAAGGGATTCAAAGACTAACCCAAAAGGGTTCTTTCAGGTATACAAAAGTAAGATTAGGGACAAGATTGGCCCACTTAAGAGTAACTCTGGTCAGATCACTGACAGTGATAAGGATATGTGTGAAATTCTAAATACCTGCTTCCTCTCAGTTTTCACCCAGGAAAATACTAGCGATATTCCTGAAATAATAGATTACGTAGAACAGGACGATAATAAACTATGTACGATTGCGGTAACTAGTGACATGGTCCTCAGACAAATAGAGAAACTAAAACCTAACAAATCCCCAGGTCCTGATGAACTGTTTGCAAGGGTGTTAAAGGAATGTAAAGAGGAACTTAGCATACCTTTGGCTAATCTTTTTAACATATCGCTACAAACTGTCATAGTGCCTGATAAGTGGAAAATGGCAAATGTAATACCTATTTACAAGGCAGGTAACAGGTCCTTGGCTTCGAACTATAGACCAGTAAGCCTTACCTCCATAGTGGGAAAATTTATGGAATCAATAATTACCGAAGCAATTCGTAGCCATCTTGACAGGCATAGATTGATTAATGATTCTCAACACGGTTTTACAAAGGGGCGTTCCTGTCTTAGGAATTTACTAACTTTTTTCACTAAGGTGTTGAGGAGGTAGATCATGGTAATGAATATGATATTGTGTATATGGACTTCAGTAAGGCTTTCGATAGAGTTCCACACCAGAGGCTATTGAGGAAACTTAGGGCACACGGAATAGGAGGAGAAATTTTTTCCTGGGTAGAGGCATGGCTGACAAATAGAGAGCAGAGAGTTTGCTTAATTGGGGAGAAATCAGAATGGGGGCACGTCACAAGCGGTGTTCCTCAGGGGTCAGTGTTGAGCCCGTTGTTGTTCACAATTTACATAAACAACATAGATGAGGGAATAACTAGCGACATAAGCAAATTTGCTGATGACACCAAAATAGGCCATCCAATTCATTCTAATGAGGACATTAGAGCACTTCAGGATGATTTGAATAGACTGACGCAATGGTCGGAGAAGCGGCAGATGCAGTTTAATATTGACAAATGCAAAGTTCTAAATGTTGAACAGTTAAAAAAACATGGCACATATAAACTAAATAATGTAGATCTTAATACTACCGATTGCGAAAAGGATTTAGGAGTTCTGGTTAGCAGTAACCTAAAACCAAGACAACAGTGCATTAGTGTTCGCAATAAAGCTAACAGAATTCTTGGCTTCATATCTAGAAGTATAAATAATAGAAGTCCTCAGGTTGTTCTTCAACTCTATATATCCTTGGTGAGGCCTCATTTAGACTATGCTGCACAGTTCTGGTCACCGTATTACAGAATGGATATAAATGCACTGGAAAACGTACAAAGGAGGATGACAAAGATGATCCCATGTATCAGAAATCTTCCCTATGAGGATAGACTGAGGGCCCTGAATCTGCACTCTCTCGAAAGGCGTAGAATTAGGGGGATATGATCGAGGTGTATAAATGGAAAACAGGAATAAATAAAGGGGATGTAAATAGTGTGCTGAAAATTTCCAGCCAAGACAGGACTCGCAGCAATGGTTTCAAGTTGGAAAAATTCAGATTCAGGAAGGATATAGGAAAGTACTGGTTTGGTAATAGAGTTGTGGATGAGTGGAACAAGCTCCCGAGCACAGTTATTGAGGCTAAAACGTTGTGTAGTTTTAAAAATAGGTTAGATAAATACATGAGTGGGTGTGGGTGGGCGAGAGTTGGACCTGACTAGCTTTTGCTGCTGGGTCTGGTACAGTGCTCCATCCTTGAGTGGAGATGACCAGGCTGGGTGGGTCATTGGGATAATCCGGGGGGTGGGTCATTGGTCTAATCCGGGGGGGGGACATGGACCTGCTCCGCATGGGTCAGTAGGCCTGTTGCAGTGTTCCTTCTTTCTTATGTTCTTATGAGGGAGCAAAGATATGTGGTTACCAACAATCAATTTGTAGGTCTCTTTCAATGCTTTGCACAATTCCATAAAGACAGTTGCTGAGAACCTCTCATCTGTTGTAGAGTCCAGCACCCAATAATAATCTAAAGTCCTAAACTGATATAACTGAAATAATCTCTACATAAATTCATAATTCTAAGCAATTTCATAATTTTTCAGTGCGTTAAAGAACTTCAACCAAAGTGAAACAGGACCCGTTTAAGAAACTCAATGTGTCTCAGACTCTAACGTTTTCTATGTACGCCTTCAAATTCCTTAATGTCTGGAAGCGGATGTTAAGAGTATTTTTTCTCAGTCAATTTCTTAAGAATGATTCATAAGTGATGTATTACGACAGACCATCATCATGGTCTCCTTATGTTACCCATGTAAACTGCAACGAATAGTGTCTGGGTTTCAACTTTGAATTCTCAAAAACCGTCCCATAAGACTTGCCATTGATTCAGAACAACAACCCGTGGCTCATCCTTAGGGGTTCTAGCAAAATTATAGTATTTTCTCCATCTTTTGATTCTCAGTTATAATTCACATTATAAATTAATTCACAAAATCCACACCCTCGTACCATTCTTTTTTTTTTGCAAACTACTTTATCTTCTTAATTAATTTTACCAGTGAGAAAAATGTAACAAAGGAACATTCAAAATTGAATGTAGCTTCTCACTTGAACTTGTGTGATCATCAGTCGTAAACATATTGACTTCATCTTACTCATGAAACACTAGAGTTCAGTTTACGTTGAAATTGTCTTTATATACAGCTGCAAGTGTTTTATAACTACTAACTCGCATCAGATACATATAACACTAACATTACTGATAATATTCATTAAATCTTTAATATTTATTACAGGATAAAATAAGTTTCCGTTCAAACTCATCCAAAGTTGTGAATATCTTCACATCCTACCTTCCCTGTATATCTTCACATCCTACCTTCCCTGTATATCTTCACATCCTACCTTCCCTGTATATCTTCACATCCTACCTTCCCTGTATATCTTCACATCCTACCTTCCCTAGTATATCTTCACATCCTACCTTCCCTGTATATCTTCACATCCTACCTTCCCTGTATATCTTCACATCCTACCTTCCCTGTATATCTTCACATCCTACCTTCCCTGTATATCTTCACATCCTACCTTCCCTGTATATCTTCACATCCTACCTTCCCTGTATATCTTCACATCCTACCTTCCCTGTATATCTTCACATCCTACCTTCCCTGTATATCTTCACATCCTACCTTCCCTGTATATCTTCACATCCTACCTTCCCTGTATATCTTCACATCCTACCTTCCCTGTATATCTTCACATCCTACCTTCCCTGTATATCTTCACATCCTACCTTCCCTATATAGCTTCACATCCTACCTTCCCTGTATATCTTCACATCCTACCTTCCCTGTATATCTTCACACCCTACCTTCCCTGTATATCTTCACATCCTACCTTCCCTGTATATCTTCACATCCTACCTTCCCTGTATATCTTCACATCCTACCTTCCCTGTATATCTTCACATCCTACCTTCCCTGTATATCTTCACATCCTACCTTCCCTGTATATCTTCACATCCTACCTTCCCTGTATATCTTCACATCCGACCTTCCCTGTATATCTTCACATCCTACCTTCCCTGAATATCTTCACATCCTACCTTCCCTGTATATCTTCACATCCTACCTTCCCTGTATATCTTCACATCCTACCTTCCCTGTATATCTTCACATCCTACCTTCCCTATATATCTTCACATCCTACCTTCCCTGTATATCTTCACATCCTACCTTCCCTGTATATCTTCACATCCTACCTTCCCTGTATATCTTCACATCCTACCTTCCCTATATAGCTTCACATTCTACCTTGTATATCTTCACATCCTACCTTCCCTGTATATCTTCACATCCTACTTTCCCTGTATATCTTCACATCCTACCTTCCCTGTATATCTTCACATCCTACCTTCCCTGTATATCTTCACATCCTACCTTCCCTGTATATCTTCACATCCTTCCTTCCCTGTATATCTTCACATCCTACCTTCCCTGTATATCTTCACATCCTACCTTCACTGTATATCTTCGCATCCTACCTTCCCTGTATATCTTCACATCCTACCTTCCTTGTATATCTTCACATCCTACCCTCCCTGTATATCTTCACATCCTACTCTCCCTGTATATCTTCACATCCTACCTTCCCTGTATATCTTCACATTCTACCTTCCCTGTATATCTTCACATCCTACCTTCCCTGTATATCTTCACATCCTACCTTCACTGTATATCTTCACATCCTACCTTCCCTGTATATCTTCGCATCCTACCTTCCCTGTATATCTTCACATCCTACCTTCCCTGTATATCTTCACATCCTACCTTCCCTGTATATCTTCACATCCTACCTTCCCTGTATATCTTCACATCCTACCTTCCCTGTATATCTTCACATCCTACCTTCCCTGTATATCTTCACATCCTACCTTCCCTGTATATCTTCACATCCTACCTTCCCTGTATATCTTCATATCCTACCTTCCCTGTATATCTTCACATCCTACCTTCCCTGTATATCTTCACATCCTACCTTCCCTGTATATCTTCACATCCTACCTTCCCTGTATATCTTCACATCCTACCTTCCCTGCATATCTTCACATACTACCTTCCCTATATAGCTTCACATCCTACCTTCCTTGTATATCTTCACACCCTACCTTCCCTGTATATCTTCAAATCCTACCTTCCCTGTATATCTTCTGTGGCATGCAAAGAGTACGTAACCTTTATTCGGCGCATGGACACACCCTCATTTACAGGCTATCTCCCCCAACCAGCGAACCAGGTTGCTAAGAGTTGATGATGGGGCCCCATCGTTCAACTAGTGACCAAGTTCTAGCCAATAAGAAGGTGGGATTGACAATCGCAGAGGTTATGTGGATACCGCTCTCCTGTCTGCCCTTGTCATTCCCACTCTAGAGCTGGTTGAAGCACGGTCTGCTATCTTGTGGCTTCTATTTCTGCCTTGCTTACCGTGGAGTGCACTATATTTATCACTGTACATAGTGTACATATTGCTGTTATAATTGGTGAAGGATAATATAAGTCTATACTTTTTCTACTGTGTTTATTTGCTCCCATTACACCTGGGATAACAGGCCATTTGAAATCCTAGGTTGTAATATGGGTAGCCTGTCCGAGAGCTGGACTTAGAGAAACGGTTGAGCTTAGGGTGAAGCTTGTAGCAGGAACATTGTGTAGCTTGCTGTTTCGCTTCGCTTTACAAATTTTGCGTGTCAGTTGCTTATGATCAGCCTTGCTATTGTGTGATCGTTCAACAGCTCGCTACTAGCTTGTTCAGTGTGCTCGCTTCGCTACGGTCAATCTTGTGTGCAGTCGGCTTTGCTTGTATGCGTATTCTGCAATCGTACTGTGCATAGCTAAGCGTGTTCTGCAAATTAACGTGTTACGTTGGGGTATTCGTACTGTGCATAGCGAATAACTTATGCCACCTAGACGAGTCAGACGCCTGGTGTCGGCATATACTTTGCATAACCTACCTAAATTGTCTCTACAGCGTTGTTGGCAGACTCTTTGTCAAGAGTCTAGTTTAATATTTTATTTAGGTTAGGATGTATTTGTGGTAACCCCCCTTTCAAGCTCTTTTTTTTTTATCCCCTGATGTGGGGTTTTTTTTTTAGTGAGGGGATACGGGCTACCGTCCGCTTGTATCTTGGACCTATGTTGGCCTATCTGACTGCTGTCTCACTCTGAGTTTAGGGTTTGGCTTTTGGTCACTAGGAAAGCTGAGCTCTATCTAAGAGTGGGATGGTGGAGAGGATAGGCGGTCCCATTATTTTGTGCCATGGCGGCACGGTTACCACTGGGAGGTGGCAGCCTAATCCTGAGCCTTCTCGGGGGTGGGGGTGTGGCATGCAAAGAGTACGTAACCTTTATTCGGCGCATGGACACACCCTCATTTACAGGCTATCTCCCCCAACCAGCGAACCAGGTTGCTAAGAGTTGATGATGGGGCCCCATCGTTCAACTAGTGACCAGGTTCTAGCCAATAAGAAGGTGGGATTGACAATCGCAGAGGTTATGTGGATACCGCTCTCCTGTCTGCCCTTGTCATTCCCACTCTAGAGCTGGTTGAAGCACGGTCTGCTATCTTGTGGCTTCTATTTCTGCCTTGCTTACCGTGGAGTGCACTATATTTATCACTGTACATAGTGTACATATTGCTGTTATAATTGGTGAAGGATAATATAAGTCTATACTTTTTCTACTGTGTTTATTTGCTCCCATTACACCTGGGATAACAGGCCATTTGAAATCCTAGGTTGTAATATCTTCACATCCTACCTTCCTTGTATATCTTCACATCCTACCTTCCCTGTATATTTTCACATCCTACTTAGTATATCTTCACATTCTACCTTCCCTGTATATCTTCACATCCTACCTTCCCTGTATATCTTCACATCCACCTCCTGAACGATCTACCTTCTGTATATTCTCCTGATTTAGGTAAATTATCTGCAGCTCCACTTCCGAATTTACACCTACTTCCTGTATGCCTTCACATCCACCCCCGTCCATCCGCTGTATAATCCTCCGTTTACCTTCCCCTTATTTAATAATATAATCCTGTATATCTTCACATCCTACCTTCCCTGTATATCTTCGCATCCTACCTTCCCTGTATATCTTCACATCCTACCTTCCCTGTATATCTTCACATCCTACCTTCCTTGTATATCTTCACATCCTACCTTCCCTGTGTATCTTCACATCCTACCTTCCCTGTATATTTTCACATCCTACTTAGTATATCTTCACATTCTACCTTCCCTGTATATCTTCACATCCTACCTTCCCTGTATATCTTCACATCCTACCTTCCCTGTATATCTTCACATCCTACCTTCCCTGTATATCTTCACATCCTACCTTCCCTGTATATCTTCACATCCTACCGTCCCTGTATATCTTCACATCCTACCTTCCCTGTATATCTTCAATCCTACCTTCCCTGTATATCTTCGCATCCTACCTCCCTGTATATCTTCACATCCTACCCTTCCCTGTATATCTCACATCCTACCTTCCCTGTATATCTTCACATCCTACCTTCCCTGTATATCTTCACATCTACCTTCCCTGTATATCTTCACATCCTACCTTCCTGTATATCTTCACATCCTACCTTCCTTGTATATCTTCACATCCTACCTTCCCTGTATATCTTCATATCGTACCTTCCCTGTATATCTTCACATCCTACCTTCCCTGTATATCTTCACATCCTACCTTGTATATCTTCACATCTTACCTTCCCTGTATATCTTCACATCCTACCTTCCCTGTATATCTTCACATCGTACCTTCCCTGTATATCTTCACATCCTACCTTGTATATCTTCACATCTTACCTTCCCTGTATATCTTCACATCCTACCTTCCCTGTATATCTT
Source organism: Cherax quadricarinatus (assembly GCF_026875155.1). Classification (NCBI taxonomy): domain Eukaryota; kingdom Metazoa; phylum Arthropoda; class Malacostraca; order Decapoda; family Parastacidae; genus Cherax; species Cherax quadricarinatus. The sequence goes on along the minus strand of NC_069409.1, from coordinate 23,883,906 downwards.
CACATCTTACCTTCCCTGTATATCTTCACATCCTACCTTCCCTTTATATCTTCACATCCTACCTTCCCTGTATATCTTCACATCCTACCTTCCCTGTATATCTTCACATCCTACCTTCCCTGTATATCTTCACATCCTACCTTCCCTGTATATCTTCACATCCTTCCTTCTCTGTATATAATTCAGCTTAAGATTCAAGTTCTGATTGTGAGGTAGTTGTTTGTGATATGAGTAACTCATTCCTTTTCATTCCATGCACTTGTCTGCTTAGTGCATGTTTGAATCAAGATGCATCCATTCCATGATGTATTCAACTCTCGCCACCTCTTAATTTCATGCAATCTCCTATTTAAGGCTCATTCTTCTTGGAGAAAAGGTCTCGTGTGTGATGCACTCACACCTTATTCTTTGGTGATAGTTTTTTTTCTGTGAAAGCAAACACATCTGCAACACGATACTAATATTAGTTCAACAATTCAATTGCTTTTCATTAATACTAACAAACAGTTATTAGTTACTAAGACTTTCTAACAACATTAACAACTTTAGCATTTGTTTAACACAATATACCATTAATTTGTTATTACAAACATTATAGACAAATTATGTACCACTAAGATGATTCAAGAAAGTCACTGTCTTTAAAAGCTTACCATTAATCCCACTGTGAGAAACTACGTGTGTGAATTTCACAGGTACAATCCTGAATTAACACTGTACACACACAACTAGGGAGATCTCTGCTATAGTTGTACCATGGAGACATGAAGGACTTTAGGAATATGTCACCACATTACTCCTTCGATGCCCACTGTCTCAGCTCTCCAACTCCCGTCTGGACCTGAGAGTTAGATGAACTTATAGTTCCTGAATTTTTATTAAATAAAATATTTCAAGCCAGTAACATTAGCTCTATTACAAGTGAACTGTTTATGATTAATTAAAAATCACTGTGAACTTAACCACTTTTATACATTATACAAAGAGAAATATTTCTTACCAAATTATGGTTTTGATTATATATCCTAACGCCTCCGTATAGGCAAGTACCCTAATATTGGCCAATAGCTAGTTACCTTACCTGTTGTATGAGAATTAAAACTCGCTGGAAGGCAATTACATTGTTACAATCCACGCGGTGGTCAGTTCTTTATCCCGTTAACACTTCGTCTTATTTTCTATTATTATCAGCATTAGTCTGGTAGTTATTTCCCAGATCTGGACTTTTCCAGGTACACTGGAGACCTGGAGTTTACCTGGATAGAGTTCCGGGGGTCAACGCCCCCGAGCCCGGTCTGTGACCAGGCCTTCCTGTCATGGTAGAATTTTGGGCAATAATATTTCTATTGGCCCCGATGACCCACGATTAGTTAACATCACTCATTAGTACAATATACACATTGCGCCATGTTCCGGCTTCCCCCCCCCCCTCCCTTCAGAACGTTTCGGTATACCAACACATCCTCTCAGTTCCACAACGCTCCCATTTTCATTATTGAAATATTAATTTATACCAACATTATAATAATTTTTCCTTAGCTGATTACAGTATATAATGAAATTATAGAAAATATTGGAACTCACGTGACACAACTTTTAAAAGTCACATTAAAGATACATAACAACACGATTTCGTATTAACATTGTCATCCCCATTAATTCTTACACACAAATTACAGGAAAATTATAAAAAATATTTTCCACACAACATTTTTTACTAACGCATTTTAAAACTGTCATGTTAGTAATTCATTAAGAATTTAACTAACAAAGCAAATTTTTATTAAGACACATTATCCTTACCAGTGTTATTAAGGCAACATGTTATTTCCGTAAAAAGTTTTAATGATGTAAGTTGTCTATACAAAGACAAGTTAACACAAACACTGTCATTATTAAACTCATGCAAGAATGAAATTACAAATGTAAAATGTTTCTGTTACTCTGACTCTATATCACTGTTATATTATTGTGACGACACATTAAGACATTTTGTTTAGAGTCACTGACACGGTCAAGCTAAGTGCAGTACAGGTGTCAGAAAAAACTTACTTTGACTCGTAGGAGTCGCAGGAGAATTATAGCAAAATACACAATAGGTGCAAGACCTGTGTTCCATCCTTACATACCAGGTGCAAGACCTGTGTTCCATCCTTACATACCAGGTGAAAGACCTGTGTTCCATCCTTACATAACAGGTGCAAGACCTGTGTTCCATCCTTACATAACAGGTGCAAGACCTGTGTTCCATCCTTACATACAGGTGCAAGACCTGTGTTCCATCCTTACATAACAGGTGCAAGACCTGTGTTCCATCCTTACATAACAGGTGCAAGACCTGTGTTCCATCCTTACATACCAGGTGCAAGACCTGTGTTCCATCCTTACATAACAGGTGCAAGACCTGTGTTCCATCCTTACATACCAGGTGCAAGACCTGTGTTCCATCCTTACATAACAGGTGCAAGACCTGTGTTCCATCCTTACATACCAGGTGCAAGACCTGTGTTCCATCCTTACATACAGGTGCAAGACCTGTGTTCCATCCTTACATACAGGTGCAAGACCTGTGTTCCATCCTTACATACCAGGTGCAAGACCTGTGCTCCATCCTTACGTAACAGGTGCAAGACCTGTGCTCCATCCTTACATAAAAATTTAGGGAAACTGAGTACCAGTATAACAGCCTTATTTTGGAAGGTTGTGTTGGGTTGCTGGATAAATGTAATTCAGGGATGATGAGGCTTTACATATTCTACTGGTAAAAACTCCTGTTTTTCTGGATTACCATTACTTGTGGATGTACAGTGCATTACTGCAGTACCTGTCATAAATTATCCTATTCCTACCATTATCCATATATGTAAGTTACTCAATGGCACACTATGCAAACTTTAAACATACAACACACAAACTTTCCCTCTCCGAGGCTCTGCAACACGAGAGAAAGTCATTAATTTCTACTCTCATGTCCTCCTCTCACTTTCTCATGCGAGCGCATGCGCCACACCATTATCCCACACTTGCTGTCCACCCTTTCTGGAGGAATGTGGGTGTAACCACAGACATTAGTTAGCTCTCGCGCATAAAATTACGCACCTGTCTGCAACTTTTCTGTGCTGAACCAAGTCCAAGTTCCTCTTGTTTCCTTATCTTAATTCATTAATAAATTACACCCACATTTGTTCTGCTTCCAACACAGTCGACAGTCATACACAAAAGTTTGAAGCTGGTCTTCTATATCTTTACCCTCTGATGCCGATCATAGTTAATTGAAAATCATTGATTCACATTCATCCAAGGCAGTTCAGTCTTAGGTACACACTATACATCTGCCCCAGGCCATGTTTCCCTTAGAGTTATGTTAGTTGATAAGAAAAAATTTCTCCTCTAATCCACGAGTTTGTGTCTTTCCGATCTTATAGGAACCTCCAGTACGCAACTGCTCTTTTACATCTCTGTAGCCAATCAAAGAGAATTTTTAAATTCAGTTTTAAGCCATTAAGACATAATATGGCCGTTAATTTGCCCTTCAATCGAGGCCCTCAGGTTCACACTACATATTTGCCAAGATTATCCCTCTCCCCTCCAACTTTAAATTTATTATAAAAATCATTATTCCGATTCTTACCTATCTGTCTTTGTCTTTTCTGTAGTATAAGAGCTTCCAGTTTGATTCTGCCGGCATCTTTAACTTATCTGGAGTCAGTTAAAATTAAGCTCACACCGTTTTTAAAACAAGAAATAACAAACACAAGTTTTTCCCTTCAATCAAGGCACTCGAGTCACACTAAGCATCTTCACAAGAACTTCATCACTTTTATCAGAAATTTTTTTATCTTGTCCACCTGGTTTCTATTTCTCCCCAGACTGTATTCGTCTCGTGTAGGATTGAGGACCATTAAAATCGTGTGGTAACCTCCTCCACAAGGATCTTCATTTGAAATGTTCTAGAAGTTTCTTGTAATAGCATCTACTCTTATATTTTGTTTCTTGGCACTCAAAGCGACCACAAGCACAACAAGGATCTCTCTTACATGGTATTCAGATTCAAGAAGTGCTGTATAACCACTTGATCAATAAAGAAGCGCCTTTATAATTTCAAAAATGTAATTGAATGTGGCGTGACCAGTCACCCCTTGGAAAACAGTACAAAAATATTGAAATAAGTGTAGACGAGCTGATCCTATGTGTTATAATAGGTAATACAACTGGTTGCATAATTGTTGACAGTTTTCTGGAAACATCCAAGGCGAAGATTATCAATGCATTCCAGATAGGAAGACACGAAGATGCTAGGGAATTCCAGAAATTGGAATGAGTATATACAGCACTTGTGCTGAAACCTAAGATATTCTCCAGAAGACTGATGTGAACCCCAAAGCCCAGTCTAAGTTCATCCTGTGATTTAAGCGATTTATTATTATTACAAAAATACAACAATGGTTGTACGTCTGCACGAGTCTGCAGATATCTTCTTGCAACACCCTCTTAAAGAGGGGGCTCCTTGCAATGGTGAAGAGGCTCTTGGTCTGAGGTATTGGACCCTTTGTTCTTGTTCCTCCGATCGAACCTAATTACCCCCTAGTCCTCCCCTTCTCTGTCCCGTCCTCATCATCCCTCCTTTTCCATTCCTCCTCCTCTTCCCATCCCTCTCACTTTCCCTTTCCTGTTTTCAGCCTCTGTGGTTCTTCCCTCAGGTATCTACTTCGTACCTGGACCTGGGAGAGGCTGTTGCGGCTCCTTCCCATCCGGAGGCCTGGTAGGACGTTTGCCGGGGACGTTGATCGCTGAGAATCCTGAATCCATCCAGGTTACCTGGGAAGGGCTCGGGTCCTTCCCTATTCTCGTGGGTGCCTTGTAGGTAGTGAAGTATTGCCTATTGTAGCGGAGTATCCGACCACCTCTCTGGTCTCTGAGGAAGGCTCGGTGTTTCAGTGAGGTTTCTATCTCGCTGCTGTGAGGTTATGACCGAGAAGGTTGGTTTGGAGCGGGTTTCCCATGCCTGCTCTGAGTCCGTAGCATGCCTGAGGTTCTCTCGCTTGTGGACTGCATGAAGGGGGGCACGTACGGTCCTTGTCCCCCTACTAGTGAGCTTCCCCTCTATGTACCCCTTTTTTTTCCTTTTTCTTTTTTTTTTTTTTTTCCTTAAAAACAAAAAGAAAAATTACCTAACCATGGCGTCCCAAATCCATGAAACTGCTCTTCTTTTGGGGCCCCATTCAGTAGCAGCACCCTCTTACGGCCCTGCCTTCTTACCGGACCATCCTTCGGACTTTTCTAATGTACATGTATCTTCTGCGGGTGATATTTTATCACACGCTCCTGGTACTGGAGCTCGGCCTGACTCCTTTGATATATCCAACCTCCGCACATCTTTCACCATGCTTCCGGCTTCTACCCATACGGTGCAACGGTTTTCAGATCATTCGCCCGCCTCAAAACGGACCACGTCCGTTCCAAGATCTTTCTCCGATGATACTGCTTGGAATACCTATCACTCTACTCAGAAAAGATCAACGCAATAATTGCTCCCTTTACATACTGTTCATCATTGTACACAATGAACTAAGTTCTTAACTCTGCAGCCGACATCATCTTCAGCCTATCTTTCTGATCATAGTATCAGCAAGGCACTCCTGCGCCATGTTGGTCGAAATATTACAAATATTATGTTTCATGCTCTCAAGAGCGGTATACACACTGTCACGATCTCTCTCTCCTTACCACCATAGATGTTATTCCTGTAACAATTCAAAAACATCATTCTCTCAACTCTTGTAGTGGTACCGTCATTGTACCTTATACCATTATTCAGAGTAATTTCCAGGTATGTGGTGACGACATTCTGGAACATCTTGAGTTTCAAGAACTCCTAATTCTTAAAGTAAACGTGTATGTACTACCTGCCCACAGATGGAGCTCGCAATGCAGCTCGCTTAACTTTTGACTGCCGTGAGCTTCCGTCCACGGTTTATACCGCAGGACACCGTCTGCAAGCCCGAAAGTTGATTCCTACACCACAACAGTGTAGAAATTGCTGGCATTTTGGCCATCCAGCGAAATATTGCAGGTTTATGGCGAAATGTTCAGTCTGTGGTGCCAACGACCATACCAATATGTCTTGTAGTGTACCTGCCTCTTGCCTTAATTGTAATGAAATCACCCATCTTATTGTCGTCGTTGCCAAGTTTACTTAAATGAACGAGAAATCCGTTATCTCAAAGAGACGAAAGGCTTTACTCACGTCATGGCAGTCTCTCATCTACGCCTCCAGGGGAGACTTCCTCTCATTACTCTCGAGTTATTAAGAGGCCTCCAACCTCTGAGGTCCTAACTCCTCCAGTCTCCTCTGAGGTTACACCTTCCACAGTCACCTCTGTGTCTAATTCTTTTGCAGTCCTGGACTCTGAGGTCCCTACCTCCACACCTCATACTGTTCTCAAATCTTTATCTTCTCGCTTGCAAGTTTCTATGTCTACAATACCTCGCACAATAGCTCCTCCCCATCGCCTCTCTTCTTCTCCAAAGTCCAAACAATCCACAAAGTGTAAATCTCCTGTAACCTCTTCTTCACTTACTCTACCCGGACATTTTCCTTTCCGCTATCTGTATCTGGTTCTTTATCTCTTACTAGTTTTGTTACAAGTGTGGAGGTCCATCCTCCTCCTCGTACAGTCCCTCCCTCTCCTGTCCCCTCCCAGGTTTCTTCCTCTAATGTCCCCTTCACGCTTCGTCCTAAGTTAACTCTAAAGCTTTTTTCCGCTCTACTTTGGTAACTTCCATCGTTGCCCCAATCTTTACTCACACTCTCCCTTCTATCTCCAATGGCATCCCACATACAATTTCCTTGTCCTCTGAAACACTTGAAGCTATCTCCGAATATACTGAGGAGACTAAACCACTGATGGACACTGATCCACCTCCCGTCACTCCTCTTCATCTTCTCCATCTGCACAAATCTTTTTTTCGCAGCGTTACTAGCCTTTGCTGGTTACTCGTTTTCAACTACCTCCATATTCGGACTTTACTAACCCTTCTAGTCCGTAGATACCTATTGTTTCATATTTCTAGTATCCTTCTCTTCACAAATAATGGCTTATCTACAGTGGAATATCCGAGGTCTCAGAGGTAACCGGGGTGAGCTTCAGGTCTTCCTCTCCCAGTTTTCCCCTGTTTTGTTTGTTCTATAAGAACCCAAATTACGGATCCTTTTCCTGATGGAACCTTTAATGAAAGTGCACTTCTTATAGGCACCGGCATACCATACAATCAGATCAGATCTTTGTTCATGGTTACATTACACTGCAGCAAGTGGTGTATGGTCTGCTTTGTATCATTTCGGGCATTTTCTATCCCAGATGTTGCACATCTGGTTTCTTCATTACGCCACCACTTCTTTTATTAGGCGATTTTAATGCTCAGTATTTCCTCTGAGAAAAGGGGGTCTCACTGTGACTCTCGCGGCTTTCAGTTAGAAGATCTCACTTCTCTTCCACTCATTGTTTTAAATACGGGTACTATCACTCATATTGACCCTCGCACACAGTCTCTTACATCGCTCTCTCAGTTTGCTCTTCGTCAACTGCACTAGACTTTACCAGGTCTGTGCTCCAGGATTAACGTGACAGCGATCATTTTCCATTCCTCCAGTTAGATGCGCATGTTCGTAATGCCTTTACCAATAACCACTCAGTTATTGTTATCTTTTTTGATCTTGAGAAGGTATATGACACAATTTGGAGATATAACATCTTAGCCCAAGTTCACTCCTTAGGCCTCCGAGGCAATCTGCCATTTTTCCTTAAGAACTTCTTATCTGAGAGACATTTCCGTGTTCAGGTTAAAAATATACTTTCCCCGAACTTTGTCCAAGCTGAAGATATCCCCCAGGGGTATGTTCCTAGCACCATACTTTTTCTCCTTGCTATATATTATTCGGCATCCGTTCTTCCATCTAATGTTAGGTCATCACTTTATGTTGGTGACTTTGCTATAGCTTGTGCCGGCGCTGACTGACGCCTCATTTCAGTTTCTCTCCAGAATGCCGTCAATTGTGTTTCCAATTGGGCCACTACTCATTGGTTTAAATTTTCTAGTACTAAAACACGCCAAATTACTCTCACTAGGCGTTCTATCGTCCCTGATAATCCATTGTACCTATATGGTTTGCGTATCCCACAATATGATTCTGTCAGGTTTCTCGGACTTCTGTTTGACCGTCGGTTATCCTGGAAACCTCACATTACCTCCTTAAAGGCAACTTGTTATAGCCAGCTGAACCTCCTTAAAATCCTCGCTCATCTTTCATGGGGGCTGATCGTCGAAGTCTTCTTCGACTGCATTCAGCCCTAATTTTATCGAAATTAGATTATGGTGACCAGATATATTCAGCGGCCTCTCCTGCAACTCTTTGTAACCTTGATCCCATCCATCACCAGGGGTTACGTTTATGCCTCGATGCTTTTCGTTCTTCGCCTATATACACAGACGAATATTCCATCCTTGAACGGTCGCCATGATGTTCATTGCCTCTGCTATTGTGCTCGCTCTCATGACCTTTGCAATCCTATATATATAGGATAGTTTCGGACGTTAGTAGAGGATCATTGTTTATAGCCCCAGTTTACTTCGTCTCTTTCCTCTTCATCTACACTCGCTCTTGTCTTCTCTTCAGTTGCTCTCTTTATATGATCATGTAGCATTTAACTTTTCGCTTACCCCTTGGGAGGTTCCGACAGTTCGTGTCTGCTCTTCCCCACTGCCATGCGCGAAAGCCCAAATACCTATAGTTGCTTCTCGCTCTCTTTTTCTTAATCACTTCTGGTCTTATCCTCATGCCGTCGCAGTGTACACTGATGGTTCTTAATCCTCTGACGGTGTTGGGTTTGCAGTAGTTTCCGGACAGCGTAGTGCGAGGGAATTTATTAGACTCGGCTAGCATTTTTACTGCTGAATTGTATGCAATTCTCGTAGCAATTATCCGGATTGCATCTATGCGTTAGTATTTAACAAGCTATAAACAAATTGATTCACTTCATCCCCTGGTGCTTCGTATACAGCTTTAGTTGGGCCGCATATATAACAAAAACAAAGACATTGTTTTCTGTTGGATCCCCAGTTATGTTGACGTACAGGGCAATGAACAGGCAGACACTGCTGCGAGGTCAGCAGTATATGACCTTCCAGTTTCATATAGAAGTGTTCCATTCACAGACTATTTTGCTGTAATTTCTGACCACCTTCACAAGCGTTGGCAACAACGTTGGTCTGATAATTATACATAAATTACATTCTATCAAACCAAGTATAGGTTTCTGGCCATCTTCTTGTCATCGATACCGAAGTTGGGAGACAACACTATCCCGTCTTCGCATCAGACACACTCGTCTTACTCAATGGTATCTCATGGAGAGCCGCTCTGTTCCACTCTGTGAGACTTGTCAGGTTCCAGCTTTGGTTCACCATATTCTGTTGGACTGTTCAGTCCAACAGAATTTAACTCCGACGTCATTACCGCTCTAACACTCTTACTTTATCTTCCCTCCTCGCTGACGGACCCACCTTTGACTCGGACTCCCTCGTAGACTTTTTGATAGCAACGGATTTACTGCACAAACATTAATGATCCTGTAGCACTCCTCACAGCCCTTTCTAACTCTCCCTCTGTTGTCCACTCCACCCTTGCTATTTTATAATATTACACTAACCCTTGCCCCGCTGCGCTGTATAATCCTTGTAGGTTTAGCGCTTCTTTTTTTTTATAATAAATCTCGTAATACTTGCAACCTGTATTATTAAAGAAAGATGCACCATCCACCTCACTTTGATAGCTATTTTGAAAAAAAAAGAAAATGAGAAAGCTTAAGGTGCGTCATGCCTCTTCACAGACAAAAACATTTTATTACAGTGACAAACAGCTATTCAAAGGCTAATTATATATAACACACAATATATTTTTTTGATGAGATGAAGTCATCAGTTGCGGACTGTGTCTTGCAAATATTAAAAGAAAAAAAATTACAAATCAATAATTACATGCAACACCCTTACTGGTGCAACTGTATTGAAGTAATTGTTAAAAAAAATAATTATTTTCCATATTCAAGTACTGGTAAAAAAATTATTTCAGAGGTACAGAACATCACCTTGGAAGATATTCCCAGGTCTATGTTTATAATAAAAAGGAGGCAAGCAAGAAGACAGTCATTATATATCTGCCTGACCTTGAGACAGTATATATACTTGTGAACCAGTCATCATCGAAGTTAAATTCGTTGAGAATATGGAAGGATTATTTAAAATAGAACCGACACCTCTCAACCTGTATCCATATATTACCTAAAGGATTTCAATGATTAACTAGAGGTAACACCCAAATCACTCGAAACGTTTCTCATAGACAACGTTTTGGACAGAAAGATATTAATAGTAAAATTGTTTGCTTTGTGTAGAATAAAAGGTATGAGCAAACCTTTAATTCGTGGGTGAGTATAATTTGCTTAAAACAGGAAACAATCATTAATTGAATTACAAAATATATACATAGCAAGAACTCATTTAAAATTAAGCCCTTTCTAAATTTTTCTCTTGTACGTTTAAAGAAATATTTTCTTCATTTATATTAATGTAAAAATTAATAATTTTGTGCCAAAAGAGCCTTAGAAAACGTACGTAACCTTATTATAACAAGCGCAATTTAATTTAGCCTAATTCAACCAAACATATTTTAGATAAGTTTACAATAATTGAATATTAAACAAATATTAAACAAATACAAACATATTTTTCTCGTTAGGTTCAGAATGATTTTTGTGAAATTATTGCATACATAAATTTTCGCTTGCCTTATTCGGCAAGAAGAGCTTTGTTGTTTAGTCCAAAATCGTAAGATTTACCAGTTCGGCACGACACACACACACACACATTATATATATATATATATATATATATATATATATATATATATATATATATATATATATATATATATATATATATATGTTGGATTATGTATTAGATAAAAGACCGTTGAGTAGACTTCAGGATGTACATGTTTATAGAGGGGCCACAGATATATCAGATCACTTTCTAGTTGTAGCTACACTGAGAGTAAAAGGTAGATGGGATACAAGGAGAATAGACGCATCAGGGAAGAGAGAGGTGAAGGTTTATAAACTAAAAGAGGAGGCAGTTAGGGTAAGATATAAACAGCTATTGGAGGATAGATGGGCAAATGAGAGCATAGGCAATGGGGTCGAAGAGGTATGGGGTAGGTTTAAAAATGTAGTGTTAGAGTGTTCAGCAGAAGTTTGTGGTTACAGGAAAGTGGGTGCGGGAGGGAAGAGGAGCGATTGGTGGAATGATGATGTAAAGAGAGTAGTAAGGGAGAAAAAGTTAGCATATGAGAAGTTTTTACAAAGTAGAAGTGATGCAAGGAGGGAAGAGTATATGGAGAAAAAGAGAGAGGTTAAGAGAGTGGTGAAGCAATGTAAAAAGAGAGCAAATGAGAGAGTGGGTGAGATGTTATCAACAAATTTTGTTGAAAATAAGAAAAAGTTTTGGAGTGAGATTAACAAGTTAAGAAAGCCTAGAGAACAAATGGATTTGTCAGTTAAAAATAGGAGAGGAGAGTTATTAAATGGAGAGTTAGAGGTATTGGGAAGATGGAGGGAATATTTTGAGGAATTGTTAAATGTTGATGAAGATAGGGAAGCTGTGATTTCGTGTATAGGACAAGGAGGAATAACATCTTGTAGGAGTGAGGAAGAGCCAGTTGTGAGTGTGGGGAAGTTCGTGAGGCAGTAGGTAAGATGAAAGGGGGTAAGGCAGCCGGGATTGATGGGATAAAGATAGAAATGTTAAAAGCAGGTGGGGATATAGTTTTGGAGTGGTTGGTGCAATTATTTAATAAATGTATGAAAGAGGGTAAGGTACCTAGGGATTGGCAGAGAGCATGCATAGTTCCTTTGTATAAAGGCAAAGGGGATAAAAGAGAGTGCAAAAATTATAGGGGGATAAGTCTGCTGAGTATACCTGGTAAAGTGTATGGTAGAATTATTATTGAAAGAATTAAGAGTAAGACGGAGAATAGGATAGCAGATGAACAAGGAGGCTTTAGGAAAGGTAGGGGGGTGTGGACCAGGTGTTTACAGTGAAACATATAAGTGAACAGTATTTAGATAAGGTTAAAGAGGTCTTTGTGGCATTTATGGATTTGGAAAAGGCATATGACAGGGTGGATAGGGGGGCAATGTGGCAGATGTTGCAAGTGTATGGTGTAGGAGGTAGGTTACTGAAAGCAGTGAAGAGTTTTTACGAGGATAGTGAGGCTCAAGTTAGAGTATGTAGGAAAGAGGGAAATTATTTCCCAGTAAAAGTAGGCCTTAGACAAGGATGTGTGATGTCACCGTGGTTGTTTAATATATTTATAGATGGGGTGGTAAGAGAAGTAAATGCGAGGGTCTTGACAAGAGGCGTGGAGTTAAAAGATAAAGAATCACACACAAAGTGGGAGTTGTCACAGCTGCTCTTTGCTGATGACACTGTGCTCTTGGGAGATTCTGAAGAGAAGTTGCAGAGATTGGTGGATGAATTTGGTAGGTGTGCAAAAGAAGAAAATTAAAGGTGAATACAGGAAAGAGTAAGGTTATGAGGATAAAAAGATTAGGTGATGAAAGATTGAATATCAGATTGGAGGGAGAGAGTATGGAGGAGGTGAATGTATTCAGATATTTGGGAGTGGACGTGTCAGCGGATGGGTCTATGAAAGATGAGGTGAATCATAGAATTGATGAGGGAAAAAGAGTGAGTGGTGCACTTAGGAGTCTGTGGAGACAAAGAACTTTGTCCTTGGAGGCAAAGAGGGGAATGTATGAGAGTATAGTTTTACCAACGCTCTTATATGAGTGTGAAGCATGGGTGATGAATGTTGCAGCGAGGAGAAGGCTGGAGGCAGTGGAGATGTCATGTCTGAGGGCAATGTGTGGTGTGAATATAATGCAGAGAATTCGTAGTTTGGAAGTTAGGAGGAGGTGCGGGATTACCAAAACTGTTGTCCAGAGGGCTGAGGAGGGGTTGTTGAGGTGGTTCGGACATGTGGAGAGAATGGAGCGAAACAGAATAACTTCAAGAGTGTATCAGTCTGTAGTGGAAGGAAGGCGGGGTAGGGGTCGGCCTAGGAAAGGTTGGAGGGAGGGGGTAAAGGAGGTTTTGTGTGCGAGGGGCTTGGACTTCCAGCAGGCATGCGTGAGCGTGTTTGATAGGAGTGAATGGAGACAAATGGTTTTTAATACTTGACGTGCTGTTGGAGTGTGAGCAAAGTAACATTTATGAAGGGATTCAGGGAAACCGGCAGGCCGGACTTGAGTCCTGGAGGTGGGAAGTACAGTGCCTGCACTCTGAAGGAGGGGTGTTAATGTTGCAGTTTAAAAACTGTAGTGTAAAGCACCCTTCTGGCAAGACAGTGATGGAGTGAATGATGGTGAAAGTTTTTCTTTTTCGGGCCACCCTGCCTTGGTGGGAATCGGCCAGTGTGATAATAATATATAATATATATATATATATATATATATATATATATATATATATATATATATATATATATAATATATATATATATATAAACAAAAATGGACTGGAAGCTGGAGCTCAAAAGATTAACAGGCCCAGTGATCTACCGCTTCAAGTACAAAGCTTCTGATAGGGAAGATTCGGAAACAGTACTTCTGTACATGTTTCCGTCAGTCACCAACTGTAACCCAACTGAACTCCTCCCCACAGCCCAGGAGCTTTACCAGTAAATCTATTCTTACCTCTCATCAAAACCATGTAGTCTACAAACTTTATTAGAAGTTCCGTGGTGGAAGAGGTAGAGCGCTGGGACGGGTCAAGCCTCCCGTCCATCTCTGTTTATTCATTGTCGTTTTTTTACGACTTATATTGCACTAATATCAAACCTTTGATAACAAAGGTTTCTAAACTCCACTTTGACTATATATTGGATTTTTTTAAATTAAAATTAATCTTATTAAAAACTGACGTTAGATCCTGTTATCAGAAATTTAATAAAAAGTTTTATTCAGATTATTACAAGTATAAAGGTGTGTATTGTTAAAATATTTTTACTGAGCCAGCGAAGTGGCAGTCAGTTATTGGTCATTCTTCCAATAGCCATAGGCGTACTTTTGTCACTTTTTAGTAAAAAAAAAGACATGTATTGCTTACAGTCATTATGGATAAGAGAGATGCATCCCCAGCGACACCTTCACTGGTGTCAGGGGAGGTAGTGAAAGATGGCTCCTAATGTCCTAAGACTTGCTTAAGATTTACAACAACAGTATCCACTACCATAAATAGAACATGGATCATAAATAGAACATGGACCATAAATAGAACATGGGCCATAAATAGAACATGGACCATAAATAGAACATGGACCATAAATAGAACATGGACCATAAATAGAACATGGGCCATAAATAGAACATGGGCCATAAATAGAACATGGGCCATAAATAGAACATGGGCCATAAATAGAACATGGGCCATAAATAGAACATGGACCATAAATAGAACATGGACCATAAATAGAACATGGGCCGTAAATAGAACATGGGCCGTAAATAGAACATGGGCCGTAAATAGAACATGGACCATAAATAGAACATGGACCATGAATAGAACATGGACCATAAATAGAGCATGGGCCATAAATAGAACATGGGCCATAAATAGTACATGGACAATAAAGAGTGCATGGAACATATAGAAAATACGAGAAGCAAAGACAAATTTAATAAAGGTGCATTATCAGCCAGTGAGTAGGGAGAAGCTTCCAGTAAACAATAATAACTACTCTGAACCCTCCAGTAAACAACAGTGATTATTGAAAACATTCCCAAAAACAGTGAGTACTGTGAACCCTCCAAAAACAGCGATTACTGTGAACACTCTACAAATAAGTGATTACTGTGAATACTCCAAAAACAACAGTGACTGCTGTGAACCTCCAAAAATAACAGTGTTGTGACCCTCAAAAACAACAGTGACTGCTGTGAACCCTCCAAAACAACAGTGTTGTGACCCTCAAAAACAACAGTGCTCTGAGCCCTCAAAAACAACAGTCATTGCTGTGGACTCTCGAGAAACAACAGATCTTACAAATTTCATAAATACAAATATTTTAACTAAAAAATCCAATTATGTTAATTCCATGTTGAATATGCGGATTACTCGATATATTAAATATTTTATCCAGAAATAAAACAAAATCAATAAAAGCACTTACAATGAAGACTTGCCCCAGATATACCAATAATTAAACACTTCAGATATACACAGGAACCTCATTAGAGATCCTAATGCCAGGAAGCAATTGATGGGTGAAGGAAGTGAATGACACAGTCATGGATGCCCTACCAGATATGTAATATATACTGAACGAACAGTTATATAATATTTATGTAATATACCATATACTGAACGAACAGTTATGTAATATTTTATGCAATAATATATATGTTGGATAATTGTCATTGCATATCACCATTGACGTGTGTTTGTGCAAACATATTTTTCCACACACAGATCTCTGGAGATATACTACAATAACTCACCAATAACACTGTATATTCCAAATATTTTGGATAATGCTTTCAAAAATATTTGCTTAACCCATTTCAGCGCAAAGGAAATTAATGTGAGAGAAATGTTCTGATCTTAATGAAGTGTCATCAGTTGGAAGAATTTTTTTATTATAACTGGTGATAGGGAAAGGTTCGTCAGGTATTTAATACCGATATCGACTCTAACCCAACTTTTATAAATATGTGAAACATTAAGTTTCCCAAAGATGTGAGAGTCTAGCTATAATAATGACGTCAATCATATTTGTGATACATGCAAAAAAGTCTGTAATTGTTCGTGGTGAAGCGAATCTTGAAAAGTATATTATTATTTTGACGTTGAGTATGAGGCGGCTCTTACGAATGCCTTGAGCCCAGTGCTAATTACAAATTGTATGACTTTTAATGTAGTAGTAATATAAAAGTAAATTAAAGAAATTAAATGAGCCAAATTTTTTAAATTACAAATTATACATCTATTACATGCTGGTATAAAGTAAACATTGTTGAACTCATCATTTTTGGGAGAAGGAAGCACCTTTGCCGCTGCTGAGGTTAGCTACTGTTAACATATTGCAAAACAATTACAGTCAATTGATGCAGAAACCACTTAACACCCATGTAATTGACAATGTAGCTAAAAAACTTGCAGACCAGGAAGAGAGATTATTGAACTTCGATAAATACAATTCGATGGTTCCTGTATTTAACGGCAAGATCAATATCACACGTTGAAATATCAGTTAGTTGGTTATACCATAAACTCTTATCATGAGAACAGTCTTCCACCCACACTCTGTGGAGTTCATAAGGTTTTTCTCGCCTCAGTTTGAGTGTAAGAGTGGAAGATTTGCAAATATTTTGATGTATAAATCGGAGGACGATGCGGTGGACTAATGTCATATTTAAGAGGGATTACCTGTAATGACAGTCAGAGTTTAATGAATATGCTGGTGTGTCAGTCGTTAGAATATGTCATGTGTCAAATGACATTAATAGTAGTGTGAGTAATAAAGAGACCAGTGAAAAAAAGCAGAGGGATGGAGACCTTACAAGAAGCAACATAGTCAACACCAGACTGGATTGAAAAGATTTGAACTCGACAAATGTTTTACAAGAGATATATTTAGATTGATAAACTAGGCTTAATTCATACTCAAGGAGTGTAAATATGTCCTCAGGTACATTACATATCTACTCGGGGGTTCTAAATACCTCTGTATGTACCTTCACCCATGTGATAACTGGTGGGTGCACTAGAGTTGAAGATTTACATACATTGAACTGGGTATAGCTGCAAGACGAACGTGTGAAGTAAACTAAACAACAATGGAAAAATTAATTGAATTTGGAATACAGAGTAATGAGAATACTTCATGGATTAGTCACTTCTAACGGTAGAGACTGACTTAAAAATAAGAAAAATAATGATTCACCGTTAGAGGATGCTGACAAAGCCATATTTGTAATTGGACATCTTAATGAACAATTGGTATAATCTAATCACTTCCGTTCATACTGGAGATACGTTAATTAAACGCTTAAAGACTTTATCCTCTTCCAAATTGGGGCCATTAAGAAATGCATTTTCCTAGCTGAACATGACTGGAAGAAAGATATTACTTGTGCCAGTATGAAAGGAGAGGAAAGAGCTTTTTTTAAACTGGAAAAAAATGGAAAGATTTAATTTATGTTCTCATTTGCTGCTAAATAATATCAGTTTACACCAATACATCATTAACAATGTTCAGTGACGATGGAGCCTCCAATTAACGCCATCAGCATTGATGATCAATGTACCTGATTATACCAAGATTGATAAATGCTCTATGAATTTCATCAGTTTTAAGAATGAGTTATATTTCTCTTTATGAAGGTGCATTTTCTGCTTTAAATTCCAATATGTTAAATAATTTAATGCGCAAGTACCGCTTGGATTAAGCAAACTCGCTGACTGTTGGACGTCAATGCCTCCAAAGTCATACCAGAGAAATTTTATAAGATAAATTATATAAACTTCATCAATTGGCAGCATTTGATGGATCTTATACTCTGAATTCATCATATTCTCATAACTGTGATTTGACACGAGTCTTGGTAACCTTCAATTTGGAAACAATTGTTAATTCACCCCCGTGACTCCCACGATCCCGATGCCAGAGTATTGTTTTATACGATTTTGAAAGTAAAGGACCAACAGATTTGCCATCTCATAATGTACACTTAGTGGCCACTTTGTTAGGTACACCTGTGCACCTGTTCGTTAATGCAAATATCTAATCAGCAAATATCTAATGCATGCAGACATGGTCATGAAGCTCAGTTGTTGTTCAGACTAAACATCAGGATGGGGAAGTAATGTGATCTAAGTGACTATCATCGTGGAATGTGATTGTTGGTGCCAGTATTTCAGAAGCTGTTGAGCTACTGGGATTTTCGTACACAACCTCTAGAATTTCCTTAGAATTGTGTGAAAGACACGAAACTTCCAGAGAGCGGCAATTCTGTGGGTTAAAATGCCCCGAGAGAGATCGGAGAAAAATGACCAGACTGGTTCCAGTTGACATTGCCGACAGTTACTCAAATAACCACATGTTACAACAAAAGTACGCAGAAGAGCATCTCACAACGCATCGAGCTTTGAGTGGATGGAAGGGAAAAGTAGAATACCACACTGGGTTCCATTCTAGTCAACTAAGAACAGGAAACTGAGGATAATGAGAACACAGGCTCACCAAAACTGAACAGTTGAAGACTAGAAAAACGACTCATAGTCTGATGAATCGTGATTTTCTGCTGTGACATCAGAATTTGGCGTAAACCTTAGTGGTGAAACAGGAAATTCGCAGCATGAATGTGCAGGTGACAAATCTGCATGAAAAATATGATGCTATGATATCAGCAGAGACCAGAATATCTACGGAATGTTTCCAGCAACTTGTTGAGTCCATGACACCATGTATGTAAGCTGTTATGGGTGCAAAGGAAGGCCCTACTCTGTACTAGAAGGGCGTACCTAATAAATTGGAAAGTGAATGTGTAACGAATTCTTGAATGACAGAAAGGTTATTGATATAGATCTGCAGAGCAAAAGAACTTATTGTTCAGTACTAGATGAGTATAATGGTAATTTCCGCATATCACTGACACATGACAAAGCAATCACGAGTATGCTTGGTGAAACTACATCAATCAATATAAAAAATAATTGCCAGGTGATTCTTCATTCGTGTGTATGAAATTACATCGTGAATTGTCAGGATATTGCAAATTCTTTGAACTATGAAACTGGAGAATAAGTACACGATATCGGATGTTTATGCTTTAAATGGGATTATCCATCAGAATAACAAACCAGTAAACTTCGTCAAGTAAATTCTTTAAGTACTATTAGAGAGAAATGGGTCAATTTATGACCATTTATGTGAACGGAGAGAAAATATTTCGAGACATATTTGTTATAAATCCTGAGAATTATTCCAGCCTATTCTGAGAATTCTTGAAAAGGACCCTACAACATGAAACATATGTAATGAATAATCATATACGGAACAAAAAAAATTACTTATCTATGGTGCATTTACCTTGTATTTTGTATACATGTGGTCAAATTATCCACTATGAATGGTCATCGCTAAGTTACTCAGAAATTTTATGATGAACATAATGATCAGTTGCCCAGAGGACCACAAGGTAGGACAGTTACGTGTATCCAACCATAACCTTTGCTGCTAGCTTCTAGCACGACCTCTTCCACCTGCCACTGTGAGCTGCTAGTTCACTGGTGTCACTGACGGTGGATCAGCTTGTAGTACCGTTGCTGATTTATCCGCTGATAAGTTATAATGGAATGTGATGTGATCGATTGATAAATGTTTACAAAACTATTAAACAAGTGATTTTATCCGGTGATGATTTTTCAGAATTAAGTTTCAAGTATAATAAAAAAAAGAGTTCCTTGTTAATTTTTTAGCAATTACGATCTAGGAGCGATTAAGAGCTGTGTAAGTGTTTTCTTTAGCGAGTGTTATGAGTTAAGAGTTAAGAGTCGTTCCTTGGGCGAGAATGTTCACAATTTTGCGAGAGAACGTGTGTGATGCATGTAATAATGAAAGTGATTTCTTCTCCTCAGGATTAACCGAGATGTGTGAAGGGATAGTCCGTCTGATGAAACAGGAGCAAAAAGAGGCGGTGAAATCTTTCCCTCACCATTTTGAGAGTGTGATCAATAAATGGAAAATGTTATCGAACAATTTGTTATCCTGATGAGTGAAGATACACCACAGAATTTTATTATATATTAAATAATAAATGAGGTTGTTGGTCAGGTCATATTGATTAGGAACAAATCATTTGCTCAGATAACGAATTGGAATCATCAGTGAGTTGAAGTAGTGTGCGTGGCTGTGAGCTCAGTAATACAGCGAGAACTCAGCACCCAGTATGGAACCGTATTTAAGCGAAATCATTTTCCCGTGACCATTAGTGAGGCACCAGTAATGTCTACGCTAATTGTAACAGCCCAAAATCAGGAGGTGCAAACAGTGTAATCATGAAGAGAAGCGAGCAATAATTAATGCAATTGAGGAGACATTGCAAGCACCTAACCTTGCTTCTATACAAGTGACCCGGTTATTATCCACCCTCCATCTCAGTATGTGTTAACAGTGTTGAGAGCAGCAGCGGGTGATACTCGATGGTGTAGCGAAAGATGATCGTTCAGGTACTAACGCTGATTTTTCTATATATCTGTTCGACACCCTAACAAAGAAGGCGATGATCAACGAATGTGTTCATCAGTGTTTACTTTATATAATTACTGAATATGACATGTTAACTACCACACCGATCCAATCATGCTCAACAGAAGAGGATATGAGAACTACATTGAATATAAACATTGAGATGTTGGATGTAACTATCTCAATAAATCAACGAGGACTTGGTCGACAGATGAACGTTCACCAAAGAGCCCCACGATGATACCAAACTCATCAGTGAACAGAAGATACACCCCAGAAGAGAGAGTACCGAATCACTAGCACCCTGTTCAGTTTTGCCTATTTATGTTCGCTTGGATGCCTCCCATTTATTCTTACCACTACACTTCCCTCAACCCAATAGGAATCAAAATGTGCAGAATATAATTGAACTGTGAGCTACCTCTTTCAAAAGGCTGTATAAAAACGCTGGAAGAGAAAGGTTCAGGTTCAGGTTTTTTAACCAGAGGTTTGATAAGTTTGGGAAGGCAGAAGGATAGGTAAGGATGGAATATAGAAAGCGGTTAGGTCGGGGTGATCAGACGGGGAGGGGGGTAATTAAGATAACCAACCTGACCACTTGGGCGCATATTAATAAAGGTGTGTGTGCGTGTTGTATTAAGTATAAAAATTAGATGCTTGTGTATACCACACAAGCCATCAAACACACACTTGTATACGAGATGCATACGAGCATGGCAGCGAATTGGTGGTAGGTATATTTTTGTAATTGCCGTTGTTCTGCCCAGGAGACAAGTTGTTTGTGTGGGTTGGTTGCACGGCGCTTGCTGGAGCTGGTGGTCAGCTGATATGATTCTGAGGCGGTGTCTTGTCATAGGTGGTTCTCAGATGTTACCTAGTTGAATGTAAGGTATCAACAGTAAGGATGGTTTTATCTGTCTTGAACATATATTGGCTCTGGTGGTACGCATTCTTGTTTATCTTCAGGGAGATCACTCAGAATATTTGATCTTGGGAAGTCCTCCTTGCGTATGAAAAGGGGACATCCTGTGAGTCCCATTGGGAAGGTATATTGACGCAGTCAGTTGTTTTACCTGGCTGGGGTGGGTTTTCTCTGTCTGGTATCGAGTTCTTGCATGGCATATAGTTGTCGCTTCTTTAGTTTGTCAAGCCTGACGTATATTGGTTATCTTTATTATCAATAAAGATACCCAGCTGCTTCACATGTGTCATAATCCTAAACTTGTCAGTATATTATACCATTACCGACATATTTAAAAATAAATACGCTCTACAGGGTATCTAAGTTCATTGATGTTATACTTATTGAATATCAGTCCTCTATAGTTTACAAATATAATTGTCATAGCTGTATTTCTATGTATATTAGTAAAACGATATACACTTGAGCAGATCTATTAAAGTAGACAGTTGAGTAAAGCAATATTTTTTGGTCATACATCAACATTGTCAAGCCACAGACAACACTATAGATATGAAATCATTCACTGTGTTGGTCATGTCGTTCTCATACCACTGACCTGACAACAGTAGTCTATTTACGTCAACAGAAACAAGACTTTCCTGTGTAATAAAGACTGATCATAAAAGTGATTTGTTTCTAGTTTTATTTTTATTTTTTTTAGTTATATTCATTTTATATTTAGCATATAATTAGAACAGGTTCTTGTAACTGATATTCTTTAATACAGTGATGGAGTGAGTTGACTCCTGTGATAGTCCTGAATAAATGTTTTCAGTCACGACGCTGGTTATCGTCTTCTATATATTCGTATTAGGTTCTATTTTGTAGAATTTTTTTTCTTAGCTTTATGAAATGGTTTATCAATATGTATTCTTGAATGTTATAAGTTATTGTAAATCTACTAACATATGTTTATACATTACTATTCGAATCACCAAACTCGTATTAAACAATGTATTTACTTCTAGGTTTTTGAGAGACCTTAGAATTTTTAGCCCTGAATTCTGTGATGGGGAAATTAGAAAATATATGAAATTGTTTCTAACTTAAATACTCCACGAATATTTATTAATAAAGCTTTCCATAGAGCTAGAAAATCATTCTATGAAACAGAGCATAATACCGAGTATAAGCTTAAGGATTTGTTGGTTTTACCATATAATGAAAACTTCTCACCTCCTACAGGCTCTTGGATATTTTACTGGTAAACTTGTCTTTTAATATTCCTGTACCGTAACACAGAACATCTGCATATGCAGATTGCCTCTAGAATATGATCCGTGTAACCGCACACAAGTGTTCAAAACTTGAATGCGATCAGATAAAGGTTTCTTGAGTTATGAGTGAAACAAAATCGAAAAGAAAGAAAATAAAGCAACGACTTAAAGTTACCCCGTCTGGGAGACCTAATAAAGAAGGTGAAGAGTAATATTTCAAGCTAAATCCGTATTACACTTCTGCCTCAGTGAATTCATGGGCCACATACACAGATATGCTCCTGGAAAGTGGCGGACCCGGTAAGCCGTGCAGATGAGCACTAAGTTATACAAGGTTTGACTGGATAATAATGGTAGACCATTTTCCTTAACAGAAATTGTAACAGAAACAATTTGCTGCAGAGTAAGAACCAGATATAAACAGGACAAGTATGGATCTAATTAGGTCCAAGGAAGGGGTTACGATCATATATAGTATTTGGCTAGAAGAAGAGTGGGCATTAAGTGGATGTCTAGGGATAACTGATGCAAATTGCTGGCTAGACAGGTACTGCAAAGAACTTGATAACCCATTCATTGACAACTGTGACAATTTCTATGGTAAACATGATATGTATGTATGCAAGGGATGGGGTTCATATCTATGGGACAGGGGTGGTAGCGTTAGCAAACTCTGTCGAAGGTGTCGTTGCTGATTCGTCTAGAATTTTAAACTGGTAGAAGTATAGGTCTGTGTGGATAACAAATAGATTGTAGCACGAGAGTTTAAAGGGACAAGAATTGCCAGGATACATCAGGGTTATGTTCAAAAGACATTGTGGATCACTTAGTTACTAATACAAGGAACGGAACTGGTCAACAGATAAAAAGAGACAGTAGAGGGCAGCGAATGACTAACTTCCTTACGGTCTACTATACTAATAATAGGACCGTAAGAAATAAGGTAGACGAACTAAGATTAATTGCATGTGTAGGAAGCATGTAAATTATTATGATAACAGAGATCTGGTTCAACCTGAATGGCGTATACAAGGCTATAAATTATTCCACACTGATAGGGTCAATGGGAATGGTGGTGGATTGGCGATGCACGTGAGAGATAATTTAAACTGATATAAAAACAAGATATAAAAATCAAAGCCACGGTTTCAAAGCTACAGGTTACTTGGGGAATGTGAAAAACTAATCTTGAGTGTGATTTACAGGCCCCCATAAACTTGACAGGGAACACTTTAAGCTTCTATGGGTTGAAAATACAAAAGCATCTAGATACGAAAATGTTGTGTTAATTTGAGATTTTTAGCAAATTAATTGGAACAATTTGGCAGAAAATCTAGAGTTTAGCGACTTTCTTGATAAGATCCAGGATATTTTTAAGGAGTTTGTGGTAGAACCATCTAGTGGAAACAATCTGCTTGTCTTGGTTCTTACTAACAAGGAATCATTAATTAATAATCTTGAGGTTGTGCAAGAAAGGTATAAAATACCGACAATATGAAAGTTAAGACACATGTGCAACATCTGGATATCTTTATTGTAGTAGACGTTTCGCCATCCAGTGGCTTTATCAATACAGATTCTAGGACATAATAGGAAGACAGTAGAACTATATACAAAAGATGAGGTAATCAGTCCCTCGGCCTTGGAGTTAGTGTTCACAGCATCGTGGTGGAGGAGAGTCTGGAGCAAAGGCAAGAAGACTGGCGCTTTTTATAGGCGTCAGTGAATGGGACGGGCAGCAGACGAGGGCAATCACTGGTAGGCGGGATTCCCCAGTGGAAGTAGGTCCTTCCCAAAGAGATGGGTTAGTTGCAGCAGCCGTGAAGAAGGTCTTGTAGATGTCCTCTGAACCAAGATTCCATGATGTTGCAGTGTCTGACAATTGGCAAGAAAGGAATAAAATACCGAAATATGAAGTTAAGACACAATGTCAACATCTGGATATCTTTTTTGTAGTAGACGTTTTCCCCTCCATGGCTTTTTTCAAAACAATTTTAGGACATAATAGGAAAAAACAGAGAAATATATACAAAATGAGGTAATCGCCCTCGCCTTGGGATTAGGTTCACAGCTCGTGGTGGAGGAGAGTCTGGGCAAAAAGGGAAGAAGACTGGCGCTTTTTTTGGCTCAGTGAAGGGGCGGGGAGCAGACGAGGCAGTCACTGGGAGGCGGGGGTTCCCCATGGAAGTAGTCCTTCCCAAAGAGATGGGTTAGTTGCAGCACCGTGAAAAGGTCTTTAGATTCCTCTGAACCCAAATTCCATGATGTTCATGTTGAAAAAATTGTGGGGAAGAAAGGATAAAAAAACCGACAATATAAAATTAAGACACTTGCAACATCTGATATCTTTATTGTAGTAGACGTTTTGCCATCCATGGCTTTATCAAAACAGATTTTTAGGACATAATGGGAAAACAGTAGAACTAATACAAAAGAAGGTAATCACCCTGGGCCCTTTGGGGTTATGTTCACAGCACGTGGTGGAGGAGATCGGAGCAAAAAAGGGAAGAAATGGGGTTTTTTTTAGGCGTCATGAATGGGACGGGCAGCAGACGAGGGCAAAAAACTGGGAGGCGGATTCCCAGTGGAAGTAGGTCCCTTCCCAAAGAAGGTTAGTTCACAGCCGGAAAAAGGCTTGTAGATGTCCTCTGAACCAAGATTCCTGATGTTGCAGTGTCTGACAAGTTTGCAAAAAGGAAAAAAAATACCGACAAAAGAAAGTTAAGACACATGTCAACACGGATATCTTTATTGATAAAGCCACTGGATGGCGAAACGTCTACTACAATAAAGAAAATCCAATGTTCACATGTGTCTTTAAATTTCATATTGTGGGATTTTAACCCTTTTTTGCACAACTTTTCAACACTGCAACATAAGGAATCTTGGTTCAGAGGACATCTACAAGACCTTCTTCACGGCTGCTGCAACTAACCCATCTCTTTGGGAAGGACCTACTTCCACTGGGGAATCCCGCCTACCAGTGACTGCCCTCGTCTGCTGCCCGTCCCATTCACTGACGCCTATAAAAAGCGCCAGTCTTCTTGCCTTTGCTCCAGACTCTCCTCCACCACGATGCTGTGAACACTAACTCCAAGGCCGAGGGACTGATTACCTCATCTTTTGTATATAGTTCTACTGTCTTCCTATTATGTCCTAGAATCTGTATTGATAAAGCCACTGGATGGCGAAACGTCTACTACAATAAAGATATCCAGATGTTGCACATGTGTCTTAACTTTCAATCTTGAGGTTAATGATAACTTTGGGGCAAGTGATCACAAATCATTCAGTTTCAATGTATAGTGGAATTACCTTAATAACTACAATCAAGTCAAGATCCCTGATTATCGCCTGGCGGATTTCATACGGCTGAGGTATTATTTGGGTGGAGTCAGGTGGTGTAATCTGACTGGTCATTATCCTGTGGGTCAGGTTGGTGGTAATGGTTGTCAATATGACATTTTTTCAGAGTATAGTTACAGCTACCCAGAGAACTTATGTTCCAAATAGGGAACTTGGATCAAGCAAAAATGATCCTAAATGGATAAACAATAGATTTAAACTTCTCATAAATCAAAAGAGAGACATATACAGGCGAAACAAGAGAGGAGAAGGGCACTTAAAAATCAATATATTCAGTTAAAATTGAAGAAAGAATTAAAAATAAGAGAGTATGAAGTTAAAGTCGCAAGGGATTCTCAGACCAATCCATAAGGTTTTTATCAGGCATAGAGGAGTAAGAGTAGAGACAAGATAGGTTTAGTTTAAAGTTTTTCAAGTCAGCTTATCATTAGTGACAAAATGTTTTCAGTCTTCGACTCATATTTTCCCTCAGATTTAATGCAGGAAGATACTAGCGAAATTCCAGAAATAAAAAAAAAATAATATGAATCTGGACGAAAATAAGTCACGCAAGATCAAAGTCACAAGTGACATGATTCTCAAACAAACAGATACATTAAAACCAGATACCCGGGCCCTGGTGAACTGTTCTCAAGGTTTATATAGACATGTATGGAGGAATTTAGTAAACCATTGGCTAGTCTTCTCAACATATCACTACAAAATGGCGTAGAGCCGGATAAGTGGACAATGACAAATGTGATACCTATCTACAAAGCACGAGACAGGTTCGAATTATAGACCAGTCAGCCTAACCTCCAATATGGGAACTTTATGGCATCATTATTTTCCGAGGCTATTGAAAGTCACCTTGAAAGAAATTAATCTATAAATCTCAGCAGGATGTACAAAGGGGGCGTTCCTCCAGTACAAATTTGCTAACCGTTTTCACTAAGCCATTTGAGGAGGTAGATCATGGTAATGAATATATTGTGTATATGGACTTTAGTAGTAAAACCGTTGATAAAGTCCTACACTGGGACCTGTTGAGGAAAGTAGAGGCACACACAATAGGAAGGGATTTTTTTTCCTGGTTAGAGACGTGACTGACAGGCAACAGTCTGCATAAGAACATAAGAATGGAGGAACACTGCAGAAGGCCTACTGGCCCATGCGAGGCAGGTCCTTATCAAAACGACTACTACCTAAAGCTTCCCTAGAAATAACTCCCGTACCCCATGACACCAATCAAACCCAGCCCCTCCCACTCATATATTTGTCCAGTCTCTTCTTAAAGCTACCCAAGGTCCTAGCCTCTATCACCCCACTGGGAAGACTGTTCCACGCATCTACAACTCTGTTAGAAAACCAGTACTTACCTATGTCCTTTCTAAATCTAAATTTATCCAACTTAAATCCATTATTCCTGGTTCTTACCTGGTTCGACACCCTCAGTACTTTATTAATGTCTCCCTTGTTTATGCCCGTCATCCACTTATACACTTCAATGATATCTCCCCTCATTCTACGCCTCTCCAGAGAGTGGAGATTTAAGGCTATAAGTCTATCTTCATACGGGAGGTTCCTTACACAGTAAATCATTTTAGTCATTCTTCTCTGTATGTTCTCTAATGAGTCTATATCCATCCTGTAGTAAGGGGACCGAAACTGAGCAGCATAATCCAAATGAGGCCTCACTAGTGATGTATAGAGCTGTAAAATAACTTTTGGACTTCTGTTACTTATACTTCTTGAGATAAATCCAAGTAATCTGTTGGCCTTGTTGCACACACTAAGGCACTGCTGTCTTGGCTTTAGATTTCTGCTTACCATGACTCCCAAGTCTTTCTCACATTCTGTATGATCAAGCTCTACTTCACCTAGATTATAGCTTCGAGGGTTATTTTCATTACCAAGGGCAAGTACCTTACACTTATCCACATTGAACTTCATCTGCCATTTTACAGACCAAGGCATTAATTTGTCCAAATCCTCCTGGAGTTCATTGATATCCTCCTCAGAGTGAATTATACGGCCTATCTTTGTATCATCAGCAAATTTACTCATGTCACTCGAAATTTCCCTTCATCAAGGTCATTAATGTAAATTATGAACAAGAGAGGGCCTAAAACTGATCCTTGTGGAACGCCACTAGTGACTAATCAACATTCAGATTTCACTCCATTAATGGTAACTCTCTGCTTTCTATTGGTAAGCCATGCCTCAATCCATGCTAGAACTTTACCTCCTATACCATGAGCTGCCACTTTTCTTAAGAGTCTCTTGTGAGGTACTCTATCGAAGGCTTTACTAAAATCCAAATAAACAATATCATATTCCCTATCTCTGTCAACTGCCTCAAATGTTCTATTGAAGAACGTCAGTAAGTTTGTCAGGCAGGAACGACTTCTCGTGAATCCATGCTGAGATTCATTTATCAAGTTATGCTCTTCAAGGTGACTTCTGATAATGTCTGCTATAATTGATTCTAATTACTTGCCCACTATAGATGTCAGGCTTATTGGACGGTAATTTGAAGGAGTGGACTTATCCCCTGATTTGAATATAGGAACCACATTAGCCATCTTCCACAACTCTGGCACAACACCGGTAAGGATGGACGCATTGAATACACTCGTTAATGGCTGACTAAGCTCCATCTTGCATTCCTTAAGTACCCTTGAAAACAACTCATCGGGTCCCGGGGACTTATTTTGTTTCAGTTTGTCTATCTGTTTAATAACCATGTCCCTCGTGACAGTAATATTAGTTAAATTCATCAGGAACTAAATAATTGTTAATTACTGGAATCTCATTTACATCTTCCTGTGTAAAAACTGACAAAGAATAGTCATTAAATAAGGAACACATTTCCAGTTCATTATCCGTCAGCTGTCCATTCCCAGTTTTCAGAGGTCCTACTTTTTCCTTCACCTTCGTCCTGTACACTTGAAAGAACCCCTTTGGATTAGACTTTGATTCATTAGCAACTCTAATTTCATAGTCACGTTTAGCCTTTCTAATCGCATTTTTTACTTCTCTTTTAAGCTGAACATATTGGTCAGTAAGGTTAACCTCTCCTCTTCTGATGCGCCTATAAATTCCCCTTTTCTCCCCTAATAGATGCTTTAGCCTCCTGTTAACCCATTTGTGATCATTATTATTAGACCTAATTTCTCTCTGGGGAATGTATATACTCTGGGCACTGTGTACATTATTAAGAAAACAATCATAAAAGCAGATCCCTTCATATTCATAAGTATGATTATCGTCAATAAAATCATTAGCTAGATAACCCCAATCAAGATTAGACAGATGTTCCCTAAGTCCATTATAATCGGCAGAACGAAAATCAGGGATTTTTACTGTATTATCATTATTCTTGCATTCCCAATTAATGCTAAAAGTGATGGATTTGTGATCAGTTGCGATAAGCTCTTCAGTGATCTCCAGATTATTCACGAGTGTTTCCTTATTTGACAAGACTAGGTCTAGCAAATTATTACCCCTGGTAGGTTCAGTTACACTCTGTTTCAGAAAACAGTCCTGAACTGTTTCCATGAAGTCACTGGACTCTAGATTACCTGTCAAAGAATTCCAGTCAATTTGGCTAAAGTTAAAGTTCCCTACTATGACTATGTTACTGTGTCCAGAAGCCCTAACAATTTCGTCCCAGAGAAGTCTCCCTCTATCGTGATCCAAGCCTGGAGGTCGGTATATTACACCTAGAATTAGTTTTTCTTGACCCTCCACGAACTCTACCCAAACAGACTCTGTTACTGCTTCATCTATTTTTATGATAAATTAGACACATGTGCAACTCTTGGGTATCTTTATTGAGGAAACTTTATTGAAAGATACCCAAGAGTTGCACATGTGTCTAATTTATCAACATGTCGGTTCTCTGAACCATTCATCTACAAATCTATTTTTATACCTGTTTTTATGCAACAATTAATATTTTCTCGAACATACAATGCAACTCCTCCCCCCTTCCCATTAGATCTATCCACATTGAACAGCTTAAATCCCTGAATATTACACTCAGCAGTCATATCCCGACTCTTCAAATCATACCACGTTTCAGTTAATGCAATGATATCAAAGTTCCCAGCACATGCTACCAAACGTAGTTCATTAATTTTATTTCTTGCACTTCGACTGTTAGCATAAAATACCATCATATGTTTTTTCTTCTGCACATTTTTCCTATTCATCTTTGTTTTTACACAATTTCTGAAATTATCATTACCCAGAGTTACTCCTTGACAGTTACTATTAAGATTCTTAATATCAGAGCATAAGTCAATATATCCATACTCATTATTTATCATTTCTAAACCCATACCTCTAACTAATCCTAGTTTAAAGTCCTAACAACCCCCTCAACTGAGTTAGCAAGAAAACCCACACCTGCCCTGGATAAGTGAACCCCATCCCTGGCATACATGTCATTTCGGCCATAGAAGTTGTCACAGTTGTCAATGAATGGTAATGCATTATCCTTACAGTGTTTATCCAGCCAACAATTAATAAAAATTGCTCTGGACAACCATTCATTACCAACACCTATTCTTGGCAAAATGCCACATATAACAGGGCGCCCCCCCTTCTTCCTAATTATGTCTATAGCTGTCCTGAAATTTCTAACTAAATCCTCACTTCTACGCTTGCCTACATCATTGCCTCCAGCACTGAGGCAAATAATAGGATTGATCCCATTACCGTTGATGATGTTGTCAAGCCGGCTAACAATGTCCTCCATCCCAGCCCCAGGAAAGCATACCCTCTGTCTCCTACTCCTGTCCTTCAAGGAGAATGCCCTATCCATGTATCTAACTGGCTATCCCCAACAACAACAATATTCTTACCTTCCTTGTTGTCGTTCGTCGTGACGATCCCAGTAGTCGACTCAAATTCGTCGGGTAGCACCGAGAATGCGTTGGAGGTTTCCACAGGAGTTTCCACAGCAGTCTCTTTCTTCTTCATCGTTTATGGCTTTCCATTCGTCTTCTTGATCGTCAACTTCGTCGTCCCCTCCTGTCCAGCCACTGACCACGATCCCTTCTTGACCTGAGGACTCGAAAGAGGAGGACTACTACGAATCCTCTTGTTTTCCTCGGTAAATCGCCGTATCTCCATCTTCGCTACCCTCAATTCTTCCTTAAGTTGCTGGTAAAGTTGTTCGATGGAGGGCATCTTGGTTCAGTCCACGGGAGCACACAAGACACTTCTTCACAGAGTTAAGTACAGGTCACCACTGAGTTAAGTACAGGTCACCACTGGTTAAGTACAGGTCACCACTTCTTATGATCATATGTTCTTAAGTACACGATTGGGTGTGGGAAGGTATGACTTGGACCTGATTAGCATGGGCCAGTAGGCCCGTTGCAGTGCTCCTTCTGTCATATGTTCCTATGTTCTTATAATCAACTGCTTCCAGGTGCTCCTGCTTCCCTCTGTGTGCCTTGTGGTGTTTGGCAGACTGTGGATCACATTTAACTATATGTCCACAGCTGCGGCCTTTTCGTTTATTTTTTTTTATTAACACATCTGCCGTCTCCCACCAAGGCAGGGTGGCCCGAGAAAGAAAAACTTTCATCATTCACTCCATCACTGTTAAGCCAGAGGTGCGCTTACACTGCAGTTATAAAACTGCAATATTATCACCCATCCTTCAGAATGCAGAGACTGTACTTCACATTTCCAGGACTCAAGTCCGGCCTGCCGGTTTCCCTAAATCCCTTCATAAACTTTACCTTGCTCACACTCCAACAGCACGTCAAGTACTAAAAGCGGTTTGTCTCAATTCGCTCCTACTAACATGCTCATGCATGCTTGCTGGAAATCCAAGCACAAAAGCTCCTTGACCCCCTCCCTCCAACTTTTCCTAGGCCATTCCCTACCCCGCCTTCCCTCCACTACAGATTTATACGCTCTTGAACTCATTCCATTTTGTTTCATCCTCTATACATGTACAAACCACCTCAGCAAGCCCTCCTCGGCCCTCTGGACAATAGTTTTAGTAATCCCGCATCGCCTAATGTCCAAATGACGAATTCTCTGCATGACATTCACACCACACATTGCCCTCAGACATGACATCTCCACTGCCTGCAGCCTTCTCCTTGTTACAGCATTCACCACCCATGCTTCACACCCATATAAGAGCGCTGTTATAGCTATACTCTCATACATTCCCCTCTTTGCTGTGGACAAAGTTCTTTGTCTCCACAGACTCTTCAGTACACCACTCACCTTCTTCCCTTCATCAATTCTATGATTCACCTCATCTTTCATAGACCCATCTGCTGACACGTCCTCTCCTAAATATCTGAATACATTCACCTCCTTCATACTTTCTCCCTCCAATCTGATATCCAATTGTTCGTTACCTATTTTTTTATCCTCATCACGTTACTCTCTCCTATTTTCACTTATAACTTTCTTCTTTTACATACCCTACGAAACTCATCCACCAACCTTTGCAATTTATCTTCAGAATCTCCCAAAAGCACAGTGTCATCAGCGAGAAGCAACTGTGACAATTCCAACTTTGTGTTAGATTCTTCATAGAAGTCCTCAGGTTGTTTTTAAACTCTGTATATCTTTGGTTAGACCTCATTTAGATTATACTGCACAGGTCTGGTCACCGTATTATAGAATGGATATAAATACACTGGAAAACGTACAAAGGAGGATGACAAAGTTGATGCCATGTATCAGAAATCTTCCCTATGAAGATAGACTGAGGGCCCTGAATCTGCACTCTATAGAAAGGCGTAAAATTAGGGGGAATATGATTGAGGTGTTTTAATGGGAAACATGAATTAATAATAAAGGGGATGTAAATAGCTAAAAATATCGAACATAAACAGGAATTGCAGGAATGGTTTTAATTTGGAAAAATTCAAATTCAGGAAGGATATAGGAAACCACTAGTTTGGTAATAGAGTTGTGGATGAGTGGAACAAACTCCCGAGTACCGTCATAGACGCTAAGACGTTGTGTAGTTTTAAAAGTAGGTTGGATAAATACATGAGAGTGGTGACCTGTACTTAACTCAGTGGTGACCTGTACTTAACTTGAGTGGTGAACTGTACTTAACTCAGTGGTGACCTGTACTTAACTCTGTGAAGAAGTGTCTTGTTTGCTCCCGTGGACTGAACCAAGATGCCCTCCATCGAGCAACTTTACCAGCAACTTAAGGAAGAATTGAGGGCAGCGAAGATGGAGATACGGCGATTGACAGAGGAAAACAAGAGGATTCGTAGTAGTCCTCCTGTTTCGAGTCCTCAGGTCAAGAAGGGATCGTGGTCAGTGGCTGGACAGCAGGGGACGACGAAGTTGACGATCAAGAAGACGAATGGAAAGCCAGAAACGATGAAGAAGAAAGAGACTGCTGTGGAAACTCCTGTGGAAACCTCCAACGCATTCTCGGTGCTACCCGACGAGTGTGAGTCGACTACTGGGATCGTCACGACGAACGACAACAAGGAAGGTAAGAATATTGTTGTTGTTGGGGATAGCCAGGTTAGATAAATGGATAGGGCATTCTGCTTGAAGGACAGGAGGAGACAGAGTATGCTTTCCTGGGGCTGGGATGGAGGACATTGTTAGCAGGCTTGACAACATCATGAACGGTAATGGGATCAATCCTATTATTTGCCTCAGTGCTGGAGCCAATGATGTAGGCAAGCGTAGAAGTGAGGATTTAGTTAGAAATTTCAGGACAGCTATAGACATGATTAGGAAGAAGGGGGGGCGCCCTGTTATATGTGGCATTTTGCCAAGAAGAGGTGTTGGTAATGAATGGTTGTCCAGAGCAATTGGTATTAATTGTTGGCTGGATAAACACTGTAAGGATAATGCATTACCATTCATTGACAACTGGGACAACTTCTATGGCCAAAATGACATGTATGCCAGGGATGGGGTTCACTTATCCAGGGCAGGTGTGGGTTTTCTTGCTAACTCAGTTGAGGGGGTTGTTAGGACTTTAAACTAGGATTAGTTAGAGGTATGGGTTTAGAAATTATAAATAATGAGTATGGATATATTGACTTATGCTCTGATATTAAGAATCTTAATGGTAACTGACATGGAGTAACTCTGGGTAATGATAATTTCAGAAATTGTGTAAAAACAAAGATGAATAGGAAAAATGTGCAGAAGAAAAAACATATGATGGTATTTTAAGCTAACAGTCGAAGTGCAAGAAATAAAATTAATGAACTACGTTTGGTTAGCATGTGCTGGGAACTTTATATATCATTGCATTAACTGAAACGTGGTATGATTTAAAGAGTCGGGATATGACTGCTGAGTGTAATATTCAGGGATTTAAGTTGTTCAATGTGGATAGATGTAATGGGAAGGGGGAGGAGTTGCACTGTATGTTCGAGAAAATATTAATTGTTGCATAAAAACAGGTATAAAAATAGATGGAGCAGTAACAGAGTCTGTTTGGGTAGAGTTCGTGGAGGGTCAAGAAAAACTAATTCTAGGTAATATACCGACCTCCAGGCTTGGATCACGATAGAGGGAGACTTCTTTGGGACGAAATTGTTAGGGCTTCTGGACACAGTAACATAGTCATAGTAGGGGACTTTAACTTTAGTCAAATTGACTGGAATTCTTTGACAGGTAATCTAGAGTCCAGTGACTTTATGGAAACAGTTCAGGACTGTTTTCTGAAACAGAGCGTAACTGAGCCTACAAGGGGTAATAATTTGCTAGACCTAGTTTTGTCAAATAAGGAAACACTCGTGAATAATCTGAAGACCACTGAAGAGCTTATCGCAAGTGATCACAAATCCATCACTTTTAGCATTAATTGGGAATGCAAGAATAATGATAATACAGTAAAAATCCCTGATTTTCGTTCTGCCGATTATAATGGACTTAGGGAACATCTGTCTAATCTTGATTGGGGTTATCTAGCTAATGATTTTATTGACGATAATCATACTTATGAATATGAAGGGATCTGCTTTTATGATTGTTTTCTTAATAATGTACACAGTGCCCAGAGTATATACATTCCCCAGAGAGAAATTAGGTCTAATAATAATGATCCCAAATGGGTTAACAGGAGGCTAAAGCATCTATTAGGGAAGAAAAGGGGAATTTATAGGCGCATCAGAAGAGGAGAGGTTAACCTTACTGACCAATATGTTCAGCTTAAAAGAGAAGTAAAAAAGGCGATTAGAAAGGCTAAACGTGACTATGAAATTAGAGTTGCTAATGAAACAAAGACTAATCCAAAGGTGTTCTTTCAAGTGTATAGGACGAAGGTGAAGAAAAAAGTAGGACCTCTGAAAACTGGGAATGGACAGCTGACGGATAATGAACTGGAAATGTCTTCCTTATTTAATGACTATTCTTTGTCAGTTTTTACACAGGAAGATGTAAATGAGATTCCAGTAATTAACAATTATTTAGTTCCTGATGAATTTAAGTTATCTAATATTACTGTCACGAGGGACATGGTTGTTAAACAGATAGACAAACTGAAACAAAATAAGTCCCCGGGACCCGATGAGTTGTTTTCTAGGGTACTTAAGAATGCAAGATGGAGCTTAGTCAGCCATTAACGAGTGTATTCAATGCGTCCATCCTTACCGGTGTTGTGCCAGAGTTGTGGAAGATGGCTAATGTGGTTCCTATATTCAAATCAGGGGATAAGTCCACTCCTTCAAATTACCGTCCAATAAGCCTGACATCTATAGTGGGCAAGTTATTAGAATCAATTATAGCTGACATTATCAGAAGTCACCTTGAAGAGCATAACTTGATAAATGAATCTCAGCATGGATTCACGAGAGGTCGTTCCTACCTGACAAACTTACTGACGTTCTTCAATAGAACATTTGAGGCAGTTGACAGTGATAGGGAGTATGATATTGTTTATTTGGATTTAAGTAAGGCCTTCGACAGAGTACCTCAAAAGAGACTCTTAAGAAAAGTGGCAGCTCATGGTATAGGAGGTAAAGTTCTAGCATGGATTGAGGCATGGCTTACCAATAGAAAGCAAAGAGTTACCATTAATGGAGTGAAATCTGAATGGGGATTAGTCACTAGTGGCGTTCCACAAGGATCAGTTTTAGGCCCTCTTCTGTTCATAATTTACATTAATGACCTTGATGAAGGGATTACTAGTGACATGAATAAGTTTGCTGATGATACAAAGATAGGCCGTATAATTCACTCTGAGGAGGATATCAATGAACTCCAGGACGATTTGAACAAATTAATGTCTTGTTCTGAAAAATGGCAGATGAAGTTTAATGTGGATAAGTGTAAGGTACTTGCCCTTGGTAATGAAAATAACCCTCTAAGCTATAATCTAGGTGAAGTAGAGCTTGGTCATACGGAATGTGAAAAAGACTTGGGAGTCATGGTAAGCAGAAATCTAAAGCCAAGACAGCAGTGCCTCAGTGTGCGCAACAAGGCCAACAGATTACTTGGATTTATCTCAAGAAGTTTAAGTAACAGAAGTCCAAAAGTTATTTTACAGCTCTATGCATCACTAGTGAGGCCTCATTTAGATTATGCTGCTCAGTTTTGGTCCCCTTACTACAGGAGGGACATAGACTCATTAGAGAACATGCAGAGAAGAATGACTAAAATGATTTGGAAATATAAACACATATGCAGTATAATGTGATCCTTTATTGACTACGTTTCGCCCACACAGTGGGCTTTTTCAAGTCACAAACAGAACTACCTCTCCATCCTTAACAAGAAACTAAGCAGTTTGGATGTGACTTCCCTCTTCACAAAAGTACCTACCAAAAAAGCAATCTAGGTTCTACGACGTAAAGTCAATCAGGACCTTAATCTTCCTCTACCTCCTGGAGATTTTGTTGACTTGATTGAACTCTGTGTTAATTTCAACTGTTTTTCTTTCAATAACAAGCTCTACAAACAAACCTACGGCATGGGAATGGGGTCCCCCATAAGTGCC
Source organism: Cherax quadricarinatus (assembly GCF_026875155.1). Classification (NCBI taxonomy): domain Eukaryota; kingdom Metazoa; phylum Arthropoda; class Malacostraca; order Decapoda; family Parastacidae; genus Cherax; species Cherax quadricarinatus. Next base: position 23,847,043 of record NC_069409.1, on the reverse strand, counting down.
GTCCTAGCCAACTTATACATGGAACACCTAGAGTCCGCACACTTCGCCAACATCATCCCTTCAAGCGTCACTTGGTTACGTTACGTGGACGATGTCCTCGTAAAAACTCCAAAAAAGTTTTGATGTACGGGATCTTCAGGCAAGGCTCAACGCAGTTGAAACCCGGGGATCCGTTTACACTAGAAGAAGAGTCCAATGACAAGCTAAACCCTTTTCCCCGACGTCCTCATTCACAAAGTAGACAACAACTAAGATTTCAAGTTTATCGGAAACCACCAAAAAAATGATCTCCACACTTCTATTCCAGTCAAGATACCAGACCAAAAGAGACATCATCATCGGGTTTTTTTATAAGAGCATACCCAATTTGTAGTCCTGAGTTTCTTGACGAGGAATGTACATACATTCACCAAACATTCACTGAGTTACATTTTCCTTTTTTTTCATCAAGACTGCAAGAAAAAGAGCTCTTCAGATCATTAATTCTCCACGCACCAACACCACTCCCAACAAAGTTATAATTTTTCCCCAACAGCCAGGTTGCACTGAACGTTTCAAAATACTTTCCAAGCTAAACACCGAGTCCCCCACTTAAATAAAGGATCTAACCAGAAAAATCCAAGCACCACGAACCAGTCAATGCAGGATTTTTCACTATTCCCTGTGGAGGCTGTGACAAGATTTACGAGGTGAAACAGCAAGAAACCTCGACCCCGCCTCAATGAAAAAATTTACGCATGTAGGAACGATAACTTGAACAACGCCTGTGTACAACATCGAAATTCTACCAATCATCTCTTTGAAATTCAGAGACGCCCAATTAGTGATTAAAGAAAATAATTTCCGCAGACGCAAGTGCCTCGAATCAGCACTGATCGCTGTTTTCGAATACAATTAAACAAAACAACGGGGAGCTTCACCATCTCTGAAGTCTTAGGAAGAATCCTCCTGAAAACAGTAAACCCTGCATCATATAGTCTCTCCTGTTATACTACACAAAGCACTTACAGAGAGTGGAACACTGAAACAGGCTGCCTCTTTCCAGTCTAAAATTTGTCCAACCTATTTTTTATTTCCCAAGTAATGCTTTTATATCCTTTTACTCATGTACGAATTAATTGCTCTACTATATTGTATTACTACTACTACTTTTGTCACTACTACTACTACTACTACTACCACTAGTGAACATCTAAATGGTACCTCACTAGTACTGCACCTCACTCTGAGCCTTTATATACCCTCTGTGTCCATGTTATTGTTTGTAATGGCTTGATAAAGCTCCTGGAGAGCGAAACGTTGCCACAATAAATATCACATTAGTTGCACTTGTGTCCTTTTACTTTACATCTGGAGATCTGGAGAGAGTTCCGGGGGTCAACGCCCCCGCGGCCCGGTCTGTGACCAGGCCTCCTTAGGTCAGTGTCCCAGGATGCGACCCACACCAGTCTCGACTAACACCCAGGTACCCATTTTACTGATGGGGAACATAGACAACAGGTGGAAAGAAACACGTCCAATGTTTCTACTCTGGCTGGGAATCGAACCCAGGCCCTCACCGTGTGAAGCGAGAGCGTTAACCACCAGGCCACCATATTGTCGGTAATTCTACCAACTTTATTACAATAACGAATTTATGTCCCTTCTGTTTAAAATGGAGACCAGATGAACAGGAAGTTCAAAAGTTATTGTGTACAGCTCTTACATCATAGTGAAGGCCTCATTTAGATATGTGCTCAGTTTTGGTCCCCTTACTACAGGATGGACATTAGACTTCGTTATGAGGTACATACAGAGAGAATGACTAAAATGATTTACTGTGTATGAGATCCTCCCGTATGAGAATAGACGTATAGCCCTTAAATCTCCATCTCTGGAGAGGCGTAGAATGAGGGAGATATCTTTGAAGCTGTATAAGTGGATGACGGGAATTACACAAGGGAGACATTTAATAAAGTACTGAAGGGTTGTCGAGAAACAGGTAAAGAACAGGAATAAGGGATTTAAGTTGGATAAATTTAGATTTAAGTATGGACATAGGAAGTACTGGTTTTCTAACAGAGTTGTAGATGCGTGGTACAGTATCCCTGTGGGGTGATTAGAGGCTAGGACCTTGTGTAGCTTTAAGAAGAGACTGGTCAATTATAATGAGTGGGAGGGGCTGGGTTTGATTGGGGTTTGGGAGGGTGCGGGAGTTGTTTCTTGAGTAGTTGGTAGATGTCGTTTTGATAAGGACCTGCCTCCGTATGGGCCAGTAGTCCTTCTGCATTGTTCCGTCCAATTTTATGTTCTTATTCGATGAAGAAGCTACTTGGTGTCATAAAGAACATAAGGGAAAGGAAGGAACACTGACGCAGCCTGTTGGCCCATTCTTGGCAGGTACTTTACATTTCATACCACTAACAAACATTTGACCTAACCTTTTTTCAATGCTACCAAGATATTAAGCTCTGATGTGCAAGTCCCACTCAAATCCAAACTATCCCACTCATGTTTTATCCAACCTAAATTTGAAATACCAAAAGTCCCTAGCCTCAATAACACAACTAGGTAGAGTTCCACTATCTACTACCTATTTCCAAACCAATACTTTCCTATGTCTTTCTAAAATCTAAACTTATCTATTTTAATCCATTACTGCGGGTTCTCTCTTGGAGATTGAACATTAAATTGGTATTAATGCCGAACAGGTTGTTTCACCACTATGAAACAATGCTCTTCTCGCAGACTGAGGGAATGACCACCTCAATTTAGGTGATGGAACTGATTACATCGTCTTCTAGTATCTTTGCTTTTTCAACTTTTCTCTTCTTGACCGCACAAGAAGCCTACTGTGTAGGAGAAAACGTTTATAATAAAGATACCTAACTGTTGCATTTGTGTCTTACCTAAACCAACCTCTTGGAGAGATATCTCACGACCTTGTTAATACCCCTTTATTAATACCCATCTTCACTTAACAATTCGATTCAGGTATCCCCTCATTCTTCGTTAACAAGTGAATGTAATTTAAGAGTCTTCAATCTTTCTTCATAAGGATGGATTTCTAATGCTATGTTCTTAATTTAGTTTATTTTTTCATCCTACGCTGAATGTATTCTAATGAATTTATGTCCATTCTGTTAATATGGGAGACCAGAATTGAGCTGCTTAATCTAGGTGAGGCCTTACTAATGATGTTTAAAAGCTGCAGTATGACTCTGACTTCTGTTGCTTCACTTCTTGATATAAATCCCAGTAATCTATTTGCTTATTATACGTACGTTAGGCATTCTGTCTGGTTAAGTTGCTGCTTACCATAACCCCAAGTCCCTTTTCGCAATCTGTATGGTTATGTTATACAATATTTAATTATAAGTGCTAGGTTATGGGACACTACCGAGCTTCAGAACTTTGCATTTATTACATTGAATCTGCATTGCCATTTTCTGACCAAGAGTAGGAGTTTGTCTAAATCTCCTGAAGTTCCCTAACATCTCGTTTGAATCAATTATTCCTACCTATCTTCGTGTCATCGGGCGAATTGGCACTTATCAACTAGTAATCTTCATCAGGATCATTGATATATTTATAAAAACAAAAGGCGCCAAGACTGATCCCTGTGGAATCGCCCACTTGTTATGATCCACTCGGATTTAACCCCATTTATGGACACTCTCTGCTTCATGTCTGTGAGCCATGATTCGATCCACGATGAGACTCTTCCCAATGCCATGAGCTGACTCTTTCTTCAACAGTCTTTGGGCGGTAACACTATCAAATGCCTTACTAAAATTAAGTAAATAATCTCAATAATATCGTGGCAACAGCACTCAAAAGCTTTGGAACATTATACTGGTTTAAAATACCGAAGGTGTTAGGTAAGACCACTTATGCAACAGTTAGGGTATTTTATTTCGAAAACGTTCGCCTACACAGTAGGCTTCTTCAGTCGGTACAGAAAAGTTGATAGAGCAGAAGATACTTGAAGACGATGTAATCAGTCCATCAACCTTATAGTTTTGAGGTGGTCTGTCCCTCAGTCTGGAGAAGAGCATTGTTCCATGGTATGAACACAATATGGAGATGAAGTGACAGGTTGGAACCTTTTATAGCGCCAGGACGGTTGAGAAGTAGCGTCACTAGGAGACGGGTACGAACTCAGATGTTGGGGAGGGATGGTCCCTCTCTATCAGCACGTTCTCACTAGTAGGAGGTTGTCGAAGTTGATTGTTTGGTCTGTACAAGTTACCCTTGTTTTGCAGTGTCTGACAGATTGAAACATTAAATGGTTAAGATACCGACGGTTGTTAGGTAAGACAACATATGCAACAGTTAGGTATCTTTATTTCGAAAAGTTTCGACTACACAGTAGGTCTTCAGTCGTGTACAGAAAAGTTGATATAGAAGCAGAAGATACTGAAGCGATGTATTCAGTCCATCACCTTAAAGTTTTGAGGTGTTCAGTCACCAGTTCTGGAGAAGAGCGTTGTTTCCATAGTATGAAACATATGGAGATGAAGTTAGTTGTTAAAGATTCGCCGGTATTCTCCGGCCGGGCCCTTCAAAGTGGTGGCCGGCACTGGATCCCTGTCTAGGGAGGTGTTGAGACCTTAAAGTCTCCCATGGGAGGAGGCAACAATTACCCCTCATCTTGTGAGCTACAACCTCGGGCTTGGCACCAACCATGCCTAGAAGGGCAATGGCATGGTAGTCGATCGTGCTAGCGCTGTGTCTCCTGTGTGGACGTGTGTGGTGTGGTGTTCATTTCAATTCATGTTGATTGCAGGTCCTTCTGGCCCAGGTCTTTCTGCCAGTTTGGTGACCCAGCAGCTGCCCGGGTGGGGTGAGATAATCATCTTTCTTCTTTCTGGCCCTCCGGTTGGAGGATGTGTCTTCTCTATCCTGCGCTGACTTCCCAAAGAGAAGCGCAGTCGGGCAGAGGCAGCAGTTACGGGGTTGATTGGAGCCACACCCCAGCTTTAGCAGACAGCAAAGTGCTTGGGTGGAATGGTAATGGGAAGTCGCTGCTAGACGAGGGTACGTCTTAAGTTCCCCATGCTGAAGCATCCTGAATTTTTCCTCTTTGAGGTTACTCGAACTTCCAGGTGTTGGGTGTGGCAAGTCGGTAGTCTGGTCATGTCTGCAGTGGTGTATGTAGCAGTTTGTCGTAGGTATACTTGACTGTTCGTCCTGGGGTGATGATGAATTTCTGAAGACAGCATTGTGTTCTTATTACTGCTTGGTTGTGTAGAAGTATAACCTTCAGATATCGGATTGTAGTGTCAGTGCAAGTGGCACGTTGGGTGCATCGAGTATGTCTTGTGTTTTTGCTTTCTTGGCTGGTGGCTGAATGGGTGAAGGCGAGATTTCGACTGGTCGTTGCTCTAGCAGTGGATGAAAGCGGTAGTAAGGATTCATTGGGGGGGTTGCCGACGTCTCAGTGGTCTCTGATTGTCCATCTCTGTGTCTAGTGGAGGTTGTGACTGCGGTGGAGCAGCAGGTGATGATGTAAATATTTGCAGTAGATTTTAGGATCTTCAGTGGAAGGTGGTGATGCGGAATGTGTGGCTAGGCATTTTATTTAGTTTGAAAAGTTCATTGATGTTGGTGTTGAGGTACCAGGCTTCAGCTGAATCTGTACAAGGAGCATACATAAGCAACAAAGATCTTGGTGGCAGTCGGGCAGTAGGTGCTGGCGGGGAAGTGGTGGGAGCAGCTTGGTGGCATGTAGTATCTTGGTATGGTCTGCTTGAAGCTTGGCGATAGCAGAATATGTGGTTGCTTGTGGGTTGGTTTATTTTGTTGTGTTGGGTTCTTGAGTATGTCTCTTCTGTAGGGGCACCTGGCAGCAAGAGTAGGGTGGGTCATTCTTGCAGTTCAATGATTTAGGGGTGAAGCTGTAGTGCAATTCTTGAAGTCATGACCCTCCAGGGCCACAGGTGGAGCAGACATCTTCTATGTCCTTGGTAGGGACAATCATTGTGGTGTGTAAGTGTGAGTAGTAACAATTATAGCACTGTGTGATATGTTGTATTTCCCTCTGCTTCGATGAGGCTGGGTTGATGTGGAAGTAGTGAATAGCCAGGCCCTCAGCGAGAGTCTGGCTGCATGTTGACGTCACTGAACGGTGGACCTTCAGCATGGATGAAGCAATTGGGTATTTTAGTATGAAGTCCACCTTGGCCCAAGGGTTTCTTTCCTTCGATAGATGAATGATTACTTCATTGGGCCTGTCAGTGATAAGGTTGTCAGAGTCGCTGAGGAACACAGTTCTCCTGGCCTCTCAGGCTGGGGGAAGTCAGACAGAAATCACCTGGTCTCGTAGAAGTGGTAGTAGTAGTCTGGGTGGTAAGTAGTTTATCAGCCTCTGTGTCGTCTGTACAGACGACATCAAAGGCCTCTTTGAGCGATAAAATCGCATTACATTTGACTTGCTGCTGCACTAAACGACACGCTGCAAGTGTATTTTGGACGATCATTGGTTGTACCAATCGCTGGTCGTGATCTTTACTCTGTAGGTAATGCATAGTGAGTAGCAGTGCTCTGTGTGTTCTGATGATAAGTGACAGGATGGAGCTTTATATGCGCAAGAGGTGTGGACGTAGTCACTAGATGAGGTAAGAACTCAGATGTTGGGAGGTCAGTCCTCTCCAAATCCCAGCCTTTTTTCCTAGTAGAGGGTGTCGAGTTGATGCTGTGTTGCTGTGTCTGACTCGATTGAAATTAAAATGGTATTAAAATACCGACTGTTGTTAGGTAAGACAACTTATGGCAACAGTTAGGTAATCTTTATTCGAAACGTTTCGCTACACAGTGGCTTCTTCAGTAGTGTACAGAAAAGTTGATAGAAGCAGAAGATACTTGAAGACGATGTAATCAGTCCATCACCCTTAAAGTTCTGTGTTGGTCTGTCCTCAGTCTGGGAAGAGCTTGTTCCATAGTATGAAAACAATATGGAGATGAAGTGACCAGGATGGTGCTTTATATAGCGCCAAGAGGTGAGACGTAGGTTAATAGAAGAGGTAAAGAACTAAGATGTTGGGAGGTCGGTCCCTCTAACATCCAGCGTTCTCACTGTTAGAGGTTGTCGAGTTGATTGGCAGGTCTGTACCAAGATTCCTTGTGAGGCGACACGTTTAGCCTACGTTTTGCATATGTGTCGTACTAACAACTCATAGCTTTACTGAGAGGAAAGTTAATAAATTAGTTAGACAAAGACCGGCTCCTTCTTGTGAATCCATGTCTGAGTATCTTTAATCAAGCTATGCTTATCGACGTTGAGCGTCTTATAATTTGAGCTATATATGGTCTCTAGTATTTTGGTAAAATTGAGGTCAGGCTTTATTGGGCGTAATTGACGGTAACGACTTGTCCCCTGTTTTAAAAATAGCGAATTACATTTGCCATCTTCCACATATCAGGACACTACACCTGTTGAAGAGATAAATTAAAAAATATTAGTTAAATGCGTTCACAGACTTCATTTTGCATTCCTTCAGAACCCTTGAAAAACTCATCAGGAACGGGACTTATTTTGATTCAGTTGGTCTATCTGCTTTACAACCATTTCAATAGTGGGACGGTGATGTTAATAATTTATCTTCTTTGGCCCACTATAACAATTAATTACCGGAATATTATTAGTGTCTTCCTGTGGTAAAAAACGAGAGAAAATATTATTTAAAATGGAGGCACATTTTCATTCTCATTGTAGTAGGATGCCCATAGTTATTTTAGGGGACCTATTCTTATCTCTGACTTTTGTTCTATATACCTGGAAAAAATTTTTGGGTTTGTTTTAGAATCCCTAGATTTAATTTCTTAGTCCCTTTTAGATTTTCTATCCCCTTTTTATGTCCCTCTTAATGTCAATATACTGATTCATTAAGATGAACCCTCGCCTCTTTTTGAGACGCCTATTAATTCCTTTCTTATACCCTAGGTAGATATTTCAGCCATTATTCATCCATTTTGGGTTCATTTAATTTGATCGAATTTCCTTATAAGGGAGAACGTTTCTTTGAGCCGCATGTATGTGTCAGAAAACTGTCATAATTGATAGCTCTCTTCGTTACCCCAGTCTAACAGATGATAAGTTTTCTCTAAGCCCATCGTATCTGCTAAGCGAAAATCTGGGACTGTTACTGAGTTATCGCCTATATCATACTCCATTCAATTCTAAATGTAATTGATTTGTGGTCGCTAGAACCCCAGTTCCTCTGAACTTCTATATCTATTAACAAGGATTCATTGTTTGCAGAAGTAGTCAAGCAGGTTATTACCCTTGTAGGTTTCTAGTCACCATACTGTTCAAAAAAACATTCCTGAAACTATTTCTAAGAAGTCGTATGATTCTTAAATTCCAGTTCAGGACATTCCAAACAATTATGACTAAGTTAAAGTCTCCTAGATTACTACATTTATGGGCCCTTGTGGCCATAAACAATTGCCTCCCATAGTAGTCTTCCTGGTCCCTAATCTAAATTTGGGGGACGTATATCTCACCTAAAGTTAATTTTCATGCCCATCTGAAAATTCTATCCAAAAAGACTCTGTAAGTGTTACTTCAGACTTAATACCGTTTTTATTGCAACAGTTGTCAAGCGATCTCGGACATTACAATGCAACCCCACCACCTTCCCGATACTTCTATCTACTTGGAACAATTTAAAAACCCTGAGTGTCTTTCTGCAGGCTTGGTCCCGACTTTTTGAATTAAACCACGGCTGTAATGGCATTACAATTCTATGTTACCTGCACTAGCACTGGTCTCAACTCGTCATCTCTATTCCTAGCACTGGCGGACTATTTGTGTAATAAATACTTAAAGACCCTTCTCTCTCTTTACCCTTTCCTGCTCCTTTCTGTTATTCCACTAAACCTATTACTGTCTTGTAAATTAGTGCCACTGGCTTCAATATCCACCTCATTTGCCTATTATAGTTCTCTAGTACTCATAATTATTCCCTGAGACTTCCCTGTTTTCCGCAAAAACCCCATACTTTTCTAACTATTTGAGTTTAAAGACCTAACAGCTCCTCAACTGCGTTGGACCAGTGCTCCCACCCCACACATAGATACAGTGAACCCCATCCCTGCATACAATGTCATTTTGCCATAGAAGAGGTCCCAGGTGTCAAGGATGTTACCGCTTTTGTATTATGTGTATTAAATTCTTCCCAATTTCTATTAATTATAAATGGGTCTTATTTATATAACCAAAGGAAATATTATATTATTGTCATAAAACTGCTTTTTTATGAACAAAATTCTATTATATTCCTGTCGTCCATGTACTTGCTTGATACTACTTTCTCAACTTTTTGAAAATCAATTGGCTGGTTAAAATCTCTTACCTGAATTAAATAGAGCATTGGAATCTTGTCCCAGTTATAATGCTATTTTTATGTTGTTTTAATCTTAGTTCGAGATTTTTACAAAAGCAGGACAACTAAATGCTATAGTAATTATGAAGAAAAGATTACCAGAAAAAATGAATAATCTCTTAGATGCTACTGAAAACCTATTCTAAACTTAGGAAATATCTAGAAACGTTAACAGCAATTTCAATAAAACAATAAAAACTTTTATCTGATAAGGCAAAGAGAATTAGTCAAACAATTTATTTCCACTAATCCATCTTTCCTTAAATGTATGGACTAATAACAACACACCAAACCAGGAATCCCATCAGACCAATATTAGCTCATAGGGTAAGTTTATATTAATTTATCCAAATGGCTTTGTTTGGATATTTTTGAGCCTTTTGTTGGCAAAATTTTAACTTTAATGTTAAAAACAACATAAACTTGGTTGATAAAATTAAGCTCCTTGATGACTTAATGATTTTAAATGGTTAGTTTTGATGTTACTTCCTTGTTTACGAAAGGTTCCTTTTGATGTTTATATTAAGTCTCTTATCTGAAGAACTCGTTAAACTATGATTCTACCATTGCCAAGTTCCTACTATCATTAAACTTATTAAACTTTGATTGTTGATGCAAAAGTTTGTTATTTATGATAAGTTTTACACTCTAGAAGTTTTGTATGGCAATGGGAATCCTCTTTCACCTGTTATTAGTAACTTCATGGAAATTTTTGTTGAAACAGGTTGCTTAAACAATCCTCCGATGAGCTAAACATGGTTAGATAAGTTGATGATATTTTGTTGTCTTATGCCAAAAAGTAGATTAGATATAAACCATTCCATGGAAAAAATTAAATAGCTTGCCCATTCTATAAAAAACTTTACTGTTGAGTTTGAAGAAAAATAATCATTTTAATTATTAAGGGTAATATGAATTCAAATTTAAAATTTTACAGAAAACCTAAAAATAACTGTTCTAATGTCCATTTTATTCCTCGCATCAAGATAGAGTCAACTGTCTGTTTTCTCATCAATGTTTATTGAGAGCTTACGATTTGTATAGTCCTGAGTTCATCGATGAGGAAATATCCAAAATTTATGAAACAGGTTAATGATTTTAAAAATACACAAGATATGTAATTGATAAATCTTTAACAGTGCTAGAAATACTTTTTACAATCAATAAGGGAACCAGCCTTATTCAACTATAAATATGTTGTGTTCCCTTACCATGAAAACTTGGTTGATATGCCTTCTCTTCTTAAGACTTTTAATATTAAGTGTATTTCAAAATCTTGATACAGTAAATAAAACTTTTGATAAAGAATTCCCACCAAAATGTGATGGTTGTGTCTTAAGATTCCTTGTAAAATTTGAGATAAAGGTTTATTACGGTCAAACTGGTAAAAATCTCCGAAACTAGATTTAAAACAATATAAATACTAGCATTAGACTGGACAAGATTCAATGCTTATTTATTCATGTAAGAGAGTTTAAACCATCATTTTGATTTTCAAAAGTTGAGAAAGTAGTATCAAGCAAGGCCATGGTCGGACAGGATTATACTTGAATCTTGTTTTCTTAAAAAGCAGTAGTTTTGCAATTATATGAATATTTCTGTGGTTTATATAAATTAGATCATTTATAATTATAGAATTGGAAGAATTTAATAATACACTGGACAAATTTATAATTTTAAATTTTCTTGGGTAGAATAGTTTGTGGCGTGAGTTGTGCAAGGTCCTATCAAGTTGGGTCGGCGCGCGTCTGTTTATCGTTGGGGATTGATAGTGAGGTGCTGGCAAGACCCTAAATATGGCTTCCTTGGATGCTTTACTTTTCATATCCTTGATTTTAAATGTGAGTAGTCACGATAGCGATTGGAATTTCTTTTTCTTTCAGAGTTGTAGCTTTTTTTTTTTCTTTTTTTTTGCATAATATATTTATATATTTAAATAGTTCTATTTATATATATATATTTATATTATTTTTATATATATTTTATATAATATAGATATATATGCAAAAGATCACAGTGTACAGGTGATTTCAGAATATGCGAAAAAAACCACTCGAAAGAATAAGAATTCAAGCGCTTTTGTGATATTCACATTATCATAGTTCACTTGATATGTGAGTAGTCAGAAAGCGCTTGGATTTTTTATTCTTTCCAGTGTGCGGTGTCTTTGCTTGATATTTATATATTTATATATATTTATATGTATATACTATTATATATTTATAATATATATTACATTATCACACTGGCGATTCCCACCAAGGCAGGCGTGGACGAAAAGATAAACTTTTTCTCCATCATGCAATCCTTCATCTGTATTGCATGATGGGGGCTTTACACTACAGGTTTTAAACTGCTGCACTTATCACCCACCTACTTCAGAGTGCAGGCACTGTTACTTCCCATGCCAGGACTCAAGTGCGGCCTGACGGTTTCTGAACCTCTGCATAAAGGTTACTTTGCTCAACTCCAAACAGCACGTCAAGTATTAAAACCCATTTGTCTCCATTCACACCTACAAACACCCTCACGCATGCCGCTGGAAGTCCAAGCCCCTCGCACACAAACCTCCTTTACCCCCTCCCTCCAACCTTTACTAGGCGACCCTAACCCCGCCTTCCTTTCACTAAAGAACTGATACATCTAGAAGTCATTCTGTTCGCTACATTCTCTCTACATGTCAGAAACACCTCAACCTCCCTTCCTCAGCCCTCTGGGACAACGTTTGGTAATCCCGCACCTCTCTACTTCCAATACGAATTCTCTGCATTATATGTTTTTCCCACAACCAACACCACACATTTCCCCTGACTGCGCAAATCTCCAACTGCCTCAGCCTTTCCTCGCTGCAACATTCATATCCCAATGCATCCTATCCTCCATCACCATACTCTACTGTCGCGCCTTGGGTAAAACACCCTCTACTCCGTCAATAAATTCCCCCGAGTTGCCTCAAGGACAAAGTTCTTTGGTCTCAAACAGACTCTAATCGTGCACCACTCACACCTTTTCCCCTCATCAATTTTCATGCATTCACCTAATATCTCGCTCTAGACACCTGCACGCTGACACGTCACACACTCCAAACGATCTCGATACATATCTTCACACCTTTGTCAGATATACGACCCCAGCACCAATTAGATCAAATCTTTCATCACACCTACATCTTTTTGTCTAGCCTCATAACTTACTCTTTCCTGTTTCACACTTTGTAACTTTTCTTCTTTTGCACACACCACTTCCAAATTCATCCACAATCTCATGCAACTCTCTCTTCAGAACTCTCCACTAGAGCACAGTGTCATCAGAAATGCCCGGGGCGCAGCAACTGTGAATCAACTCCCACTTTATGAGTGTGATTCTATATCTTTTGCTTTCCAAGCCATATTATATACCTCACCTAATATATACTATTTTATCTTATATATTATATATATATATATATATACGTATATACTCTATATACTCTCAGATTATTATATGTTACTTTCTCACATTCAACAAAATCACGTACAAATATTAAAAACATTGCTCTCCATTCATCCTATCAAATACGCTCAACGCATGCTTGACTGGATGTTCACAACCCTCGCACACAAACGTTTACCCCTCCCCTCCTAACCTGATTAGGCAGACACTTACCAGACCTTCCCTCCACTACAAATTTATGCACTCTCGAAGTTCTTCTCGTTTTGTTCCATTTTCTCTACATGTCCGAACCACCCCAATAACCCCTCGGCCCTCTGGATAATGGTTTTTGTATCCAACACCTATCCTAATTTCCATAACTCCGAACTCTCTGCATTATAATTCACACCACATTGCCCTCAGAATGACAACTCCACTGCACTCAGCTCCTCCTCATTGCAACTTCATCACCCATGCTTCACACCCATACTAGAGTGTTGGTACAACTATACTCTCATACAGCCCCTCTTTGCTTTCAGGACAAAAGTTCTTTGCTCAGAGATCTAGTGCTCCAACTCACCTTTTCACTTCATCAATTCTATGATTCACTCATCCTTCATAGACCCATCTGCTGACACCTCCACCCCTAAAATATCTGAATACACTCACTTCTCCATACTACTCTCCCTCAAATCTTATATCCAATCTTTCGTCACTAATCTTTTTTGTTATCTCATCACCTTTCTCTTTCCTATGTTCACTTTTAAGTTTCTTTTTTTTACATATCCCTTACCAATTATCTACAACCTCTGCAATTTCCTTAGAATCTCCCAAAGCAAAGTGTCATCAGCATAAGAGCAACTGTGACAACTCCAACTTTGTGTTTTTTGATTATCTTTTAACCCCACTCCTCTTGCCAAGACCCTCGCATTAACTTCTCATTCAACCTTATCTATAAATATTGAAACAACACGGGTGAACATAGCACATCTTGTCTACAGGCTACTTTTACTGAGAAATAATCTCCGCCTTCCTACATTTACTCTAGCTGAGCTCACTCTCTCGTAAAAAACTCTTCACTGTTTTCATAACCTACCTCTATACCATTACACTGCAACATCTGCCACATTGACCCCTATCCACTCTGTCATATGCCTTTTTCAAATCCCTAAATGCCACTAAAACCTCTTTAGCTTATCTAAATGCTGTTCACCTACATGTTTCACTGTAAACACTTGGTCTACACACCCCACCCCTGGCTATTACTAGCAGTTTCGGGTCTGCTTGACTTTCGATGCTATGTTGTGTTTTCGTACTGTTCGCGGGGCATCTCTCTTACTGGCTCTTCGATATTCTCTTTATTTTCCTTGGTTCTTTTGCCTCCTGTTACATTTTCCATTCTCTTGTATTGCACTTAGTTTCTGTTTCTTCAGGTAAACCAAGGAATCACTGTGGTCTTCCATTAATTTCTGTTGACCTTGGGAACAAACCTTTCCTTGGCTCCTTGCATTTTGTTGTTACTTTTCCCATCATCTCGTTTACGGACTTTCCTACCAGTTCTCTGTCCCATGAACTCCTGCTGGAAGGTCCTTCATACTGTGTAGTCCCTCCTTTTATAGTTTGGCTTTTCTATTCAATTCCTGTTACCTCTCCACATTGTAAATCTATATATATTCAAAATCAGATCCCACGTGGTCACTATCTCCAAGGGGCCTGGTATGTGATGTTTCAAGTATGAATTTACTCAGGGCTGAAAAACAAGATCAGCCTTGCTCGAGTCATCATCCCCTCTCGGGTAATGTCCCGACCAGTTGATGCATGAGGTTTTTCCAGTTAACACATCCATCATCTTGGCTTTCCATGTTTCGGGTCCCATTGGCTCAGTTTTCCCAGACGATCTCCTGTGGTTGAAATTCGCCCATAAACTGTAACTTTGCTCTAGTGAACTCTTCTTGCCACCTCAGCAGTGTGTTCAAACCATCGCTCTGTTGTTTTCTTGTAATCCTCTCTTGGCCTCCTGCCAGTTTTGTGGTGGGTTATTACATCACTCCCAAGGACTACTTTGTTTCCCAGACCTCGACATTTATACTTACTAAGTAGGTACTTTCTCAATCACGTCATGCCTTCCATTTCCTCAATCCCCATCGGTTTTTTATGAGCAGTGCAAACCCCTCCTCCCCCTCTGACTCCTGTATCGTTCCTCAGAATCTGATATCCCTGTGGGAAAGATTGCGTCTGTTATTGACTCATTGTGTGTGTGTGTGTGTCCGCGCTTGTGTGTATCACCGATATGTGGTTGCAGGGGTCGATTCATAGCTCATGGCTCCGCCTCTTCACTGGTCGACAATTCACTCTCTCCTGCTCCATGAGCTTCATAACACCTTTTGTTAAAAGTATGTATGTAATTGCATGCCTCTATTTCACTCTACAGATTATTCTACTTTCTGATCAACCTACTAAGGCTAAAGAAAATACTTCTAACATCTCTATGACACTTCATGTGGGTTTTCAGCTTTCAATTGTGTCCCCATTGGTCCTGTTTCCATCACTGAAACATTCGACGCCTGTCCCATTGTCAATTCCTCTCAGTATTTTATACGTTATCATGCCTTCCCCCCTATTCTCCTATCCTCTAGTGTCATCAGTGTGGAGTTCCCTTAACCTATACTCATATAGATATACCCCTCATTTCCGTGACTAATTGTGTTGAAATTTTTACACTTTCTCCAGTTTTGTGACGTGTTTTGACTAGGTGAGGGTTCCATACTGCGTGCTGCAATAAACCAGTATAGGCCTGAGTACACGGTGTAACAATGTCGTGAATGAATCCTTACTCAGAGTCTAAACGCCAATCTTAGGTTTGACAATCTCCCATATGCTGCAAGCAGTAATTTGATTGATGTGTGCCTAAGGGGACATGTTCGTTACTAATGCTTACCCCAAGGACCTTTTCTTTTTAGTGATGTTTGAGCACTTGTTTCCTAACCTGTACGCCGTCTGCGGCCTTCTGTGTCTTACCCAATCTTTCATGACTTACACTTACTGGGGTTAAAATCCAGGGAGCCATTTGTCGGACCAACTTGTAGTCTGTCCAGATCCCCTGTTGTAATATTTAACTGATCCTCGCCCGCTTACATTTCTCATCAGTTTCACCATAAGCGAACAGTGACACGTCTGAATCTATTCCTTCCACCATGTCATGCAGTATACACGAAACAGACCGGACTAGCGATGACCTTGTCGAACCTCTCGACACATTCGCCCACTTTGGCAATTCAAGTAGCAACACTAGTTTCCTTTCTCTCAGGTATTCCATGATCCACTGCCAGTACTTTCCTATTATTCCTGCCTGCTCATATTTTGCACCAGTCTCTTGTGTGGTACTGTGTAAAAGCCTTCTTGCAGTTCAAACGATTAAATTACCATCCCTCTCTCTCCTGTCTTACTTCTGTTACCTTAATCGTAGAATACTCTAGTTTTGTGATCACAGAATTTCCATCTCTGAAGCCGTCCTGATTTGTCATGTAATGATCCCAATCTTTTCAAGGTGTTCCATCATCTTCTACTGGTAATCTTTTCCATGATTTTCATACTAGAAAGTCAGTGAAACTGGTTTGTATTTAACGCTGCCTGTTTGTCTCCTATCTTAAAACTGAAACCTACAGGTGGCTGTTCTTCCACGCCTCAGGCAAATAACCCAGTTTCGGATAGATTTTAACTGAAGATTGCCGCAAGCGGCACACACAGTTCCTTCTTGGCTCTCTCTCTCTCTCTCACGTCATCCATGGAGTATGTTATCTGGACCACGCCTTTGAGGTATCTAGTTCACCTCCTGCAGTTTTCACCTCTACCTTGGTTAATGTGTATTGTGTCCAGCGCTGCTGGGAACCTACTCCACAGTTTGCTGGAAGCATTCTGATCTATTGTGAATACATCTCTCAATCTTTTGCTCTGAAGTTCATCACAACTTTTTGGTCACTCTTCGTCTGCTTCCCCTCCTTATTCCTCGTCTGATTACCTGGTCCTTGGACTGTTGTTTTCTCCTAATGTGACTGTATAACAACTTTTTGGTTCAATTTGGCTTTAATGCTATGTCGTTCTCGTATTGCCTCTGGGCTCTCTCCTTATCCTTGCATATTCTTTTCGGTTCTTCTGCTCAGCTCCTTGTTTGCTTGAGTCCTTTACTTTCTTTATACCTTACACTTTTCCATGCTCTCGCACACTTGGCTTTGGCCTCTTTAGGGACTCAGTTAAACCATGGGCCACTCTGGTTCTATACTTTTTCTGTAGCCCTTTCGGTGTGAACTTTCCCCTCTGCTTCCTACAGTTAGTGGTCACTAGTTTACATTATTTCATTTTACCGTCTTTCACTTCTAGATCTCTTTCCATACACTTCATGCAGGAAACTCTCATTTCTATCTCGTCCCCTTTTTTGAAATCGGCTTCTCTCGTTCTTCTCGTGCTGCGTATTCTCATGTTAATCTACAAGATATTCAAAACTCAGGACATCGATGATCACCTCGCACCAAGGGTGTCTTTCGTTGTGTGATATCCCCTATGTCTGAACTATTCAAGGAGTATATTGAGATCCAGCCTTACTGAACATCCTCTTTCTCTCTCTGGTTGTATTCCTAACATGTTTGATGCAAAAAGTTCTTCAATACAGTTTCAAACATCTTAGCCTTCAACGTTTCTGGTCCCCCATGTGGCTCTAGGTTTTCCCAGTTAGCTATCCTTTTGATGAAATTTCATTTTTAAAGTAATTTTCACACCCTATCATATGAGCCTCTGGCCACTTCAGACTAGTGTATCCACACTGCCCTATTGCCACACATTATACTCTTGTTTGTCCTCTGCTGTTCAGTGGTGGGTTATACATCACTGCTTAATCACCTTTAGACCCAACAGTCTGAAGTGTTCCTACAATGGAAGTCTGGTTTCCCTTCCTGTCCATTCCTCCCATTTCCTTAAAACTCCACTGGCTGTTGATGAGCAGTGCTACCCCTCCCCTTCATCTGCTCTCTTTGTCTTTCCTCATTATCTGATGTCAGGTGGAAAGATTGCATCTGTTTCAACCCTGAAGTTTTGTCTTGTTTGTCGCTATGATGTCAGGTGATGCATCCAATGATTCGTTCTTGCCACTCATTCTCTCTGATTTGTTATTCCTCGCAATTGGTGTAACTATACCTTTAGCTTCCTTTCATTACTGTATTTTGGCAAATGGAAAGAGAAAAGGTGTCGGCTGGGAGGTTGGCAGGGCAGGGAGTATAAGTAACAGGAAGTTCAAAAGTTATTGTGTACAGCTCTTACATCATAGTGAAGGCCTCATTTAGATATGTGCTCAGTTTTGGTCCCCTTACTACAGGATGGACATTAGACTTCGTTATGAGGTACATACAGAGAGAATGACTAAAATGATTTACTGTGTATGAGATCCTCCCGTATGAGAATAGACGTATAGCCCTTAAATCTCCATCTCTGGAGAGGCGTAGAATGAGGGAGATATCTTTGAAGCTGTATAAGTGGATGACGGGAATTACACAAGGGAGACATTTAATAAAGTACTGAAGGGTTGTCGAGAAACAGGTAAAGAACAGGAATAAGGGATTTAAGTTGGATAAATTTAGATTTAAGTATGGACATAGGAAGTACTGGTTTTCTAACAGAGTTGTAGATGCGTGGTACAGTATCCCTGTGGGGTGATTAGAGGCTAGGACCTTGTGTAGCTTTAAGAAGAGACTGGTCAATTATAATGAGTGGGAGGGGCTGGGTTTGATTGGGGTTTGGGAGGGTGCGGGAGTTGTTTCTTGAGTAGTTGGTAGATGTCGTTTTGATAAGGACCTGCCTCCGTATGGGCCAGTAGTCCTTCTGCATTGTTCCGTCCAATTTTATGTTCTTATTCGATGAAGAAGCTACTTGGTGTCATAAAGAACATAAGGGAAAGGAAGGAACACTGACGCAGCCTGTTGGCCCATTCTTGGCAGGTACTTTACATTTCATACCACTAACAAACATTTGACCTAACCTTTTTTCAATGCTACCAAGATATTAAGCTCTGATGTGCAAGTCCCACTCAAATCCAAACTATCCCACTCATGTTTTATCCAACCTAAATTTGAAATACCAAAAGTCCCTAGCCTCAATAACACAACTAGGTAGAGTTCCACTATCTACTACCTATTTCCAAACCAATACTTTCCTATGTCTTTCTAAAATCTAAACTTATCTATTTTAATCCATTACTGCGGGTTCTCTCTTGGAGATTGAACATTAAATTGGTATTAATGCCGAACAGGTTGTTTCACCACTATGAAACAATGCTCTTCTCGCAGACTGAGGGAATGACCACCTCAATTTAGGTGATGGAACTGATTACATCGTCTTCTAGTATCTTTGCTTTTTCAACTTTTCTCTTCTTGACCGCACAAGAAGCCTACTGTGTAGGAGAAAACGTTTATAATAAAGATACCTAACTGTTGCATTTGTGTCTTACCTAAACCAACCTCTTGGAGAGATATCTCACGACCTTGTTAATACCCCTTTATTAATACCCATCTTCACTTAACAATTCGATTCAGGTATCCCCTCATTCTTCGTTAACAAGTGAATGTAATTTAAGAGTCTTCAATCTTTCTTCATAAGGATGGATTTCTAATGCTATGTTCTTAATTTAGTTTATTTTTTCATCCTACGCTGAATGTATTCTAATGAATTTATGTCCATTCTGTTAATATGGGAGACCAGAATTGAGCTGCTTAATCTAGGTGAGGCCTTACTAATGATGTTTAAAAGCTGCAGTATGACTCTGACTTCTGTTGCTTCACTTCTTGATATAAATCCCAGTAATCTATTTGCTTATTATACGTACGTTAGGCATTCTGTCTGGTTAAGTTGCTGCTTACCATAACCCCAAGTCCCTTTTCGCAATCTGTATGGTTATGTTATACAATATTTAATTATAAGTGCTAGGTTATGGGACACTACCGAGCTTCAGAACTTTGCATTTATTACATTGAATCTGCATTGCCATTTTCTGACCAAGAGTAGGAGTTTGTCTAAATCTCCTGAAGTTCCCTAACATCTCGTTTGAATCAATTATTCCTACCTATCTTCGTGTCATCGGGCGAATTGGCACTTATCAACTAGTAATCTTCATCAGGATCATTGATATATTTATAAAAACAAAAGGCGCCAAGACTGATCCCTGTGGAATCGCCCACTTGTTATGATCCACTCGGATTTAACCCCATTTATGGACACTCTCTGCTTCATGTCTGTGAGCCATGATTCGATCCACGATGAGACTCTTCCCAATGCCATGAGCTGACTCTTTCTTCAACAGTCTTTGGGCGGTAACACTATCAAATGCCTTACTAAAATTAAGTAAATAATCTCAATAATATCGTGGCAACAGCACTCAAAAGCTTTGGAACATTATACTGGTTTAAAATACCGAAGGTGTTAGGTAAGACCACTTATGCAACAGTTAGGGTATTTTATTTCGAAAACGTTCGCCTACACAGTAGGCTTCTTCAGTCGGTACAGAAAAGTTGATAGAGCAGAAGATACTTGAAGACGATGTAATCAGTCCATCAACCTTATAGTTTTGAGGTGGTCTGTCCCTCAGTCTGGAGAAGAGCATTGTTCCATGGTATGAACACAATATGGAGATGAAGTGACAGGTTGGAACCTTTTATAGCGCCAGGACGGTTGAGAAGTAGCGTCACTAGGAGACGGGTACGAACTCAGATGTTGGGGAGGGATGGTCCCTCTCTATCAGCACGTTCTCACTAGTAGGAGGTTGTCGAAGTTGATTGTTTGGTCTGTACAAGTTACCCTTGTTTTGCAGTGTCTGACAGATTGAAACATTAAATGGTTAAGATACCGACGGTTGTTAGGTAAGACAACATATGCAACAGTTAGGTATCTTTATTTCGAAAAGTTTCGACTACACAGTAGGTCTTCAGTCGTGTACAGAAAAGTTGATATAGAAGCAGAAGATACTGAAGCGATGTATTCAGTCCATCACCTTAAAGTTTTGAGGTGTTCAGTCACCAGTTCTGGAGAAGAGCGTTGTTTCCATAGTATGAAACATATGGAGATGAAGTTAGTTGTTAAAGATTCGCCGGTATTCTCCGGCCGGGCCCTTCAAAGTGGTGGCCGGCACTGGATCCCTGTCTAGGGAGGTGTTGAGACCTTAAAGTCTCCCATGGGAGGAGGCAACAATTACCCCTCATCTTGTGAGCTACAACCTCGGGCTTGGCACCAACCATGCCTAGAAGGGCAATGGCATGGTAGTCGATCGTGCTAGCGCTGTGTCTCCTGTGTGGACGTGTGTGGTGTGGTGTTCATTTCAATTCATGTTGATTGCAGGTCCTTCTGGCCCAGGTCTTTCTGCCAGTTTGGTGACCCAGCAGCTGCCCGGGTGGGGTGAGATAATCATCTTTCTTCTTTCTGGCCCTCCGGTTGGAGGATGTGTCTTCTCTATCCTGCGCTGACTTCCCAAAGAGAAGCGCAGTCGGGCAGAGGCAGCAGTTACGGGGTTGATTGGAGCCACACCCCAGCTTTAGCAGACAGCAAAGTGCTTGGGTGGAATGGTAATGGGAAGTCGCTGCTAGACGAGGGTACGTCTTAAGTTCCCCATGCTGAAGCATCCTGAATTTTTCCTCTTTGAGGTTACTCGAACTTCCAGGTGTTGGGTGTGGCAAGTCGGTAGTCTGGTCATGTCTGCAGTGGTGTATGTAGCAGTTTGTCGTAGGTATACTTGACTGTTCGTCCTGGGGTGATGATGAATTTCTGAAGACAGCATTGTGTTCTTATTACTGCTTGGTTGTGTAGAAGTATAACCTTCAGATATCGGATTGTAGTGTCAGTGCAAGTGGCACGTTGGGTGCATCGAGTATGTCTTGTGTTTTTGCTTTCTTGGCTGGTGGCTGAATGGGTGAAGGCGAGATTTCGACTGGTCGTTGCTCTAGCAGTGGATGAAAGCGGTAGTAAGGATTCATTGGGGGGGTTGCCGACGTCTCAGTGGTCTCTGATTGTCCATCTCTGTGTCTAGTGGAGGTTGTGACTGCGGTGGAGCAGCAGGTGATGATGTAAATATTTGCAGTAGATTTTAGGATCTTCAGTGGAAGGTGGTGATGCGGAATGTGTGGCTAGGCATTTTATTTAGTTTGAAAAGTTCATTGATGTTGGTGTTGAGGTACCAGGCTTCAGCTGAATCTGTACAAGGAGCATACATAAGCAACAAAGATCTTGGTGGCAGTCGGGCAGTAGGTGCTGGCGGGGAAGTGGTGGGAGCAGCTTGGTGGCATGTAGTATCTTGGTATGGTCTGCTTGAAGCTTGGCGATAGCAGAATATGTGGTTGCTTGTGGGTTGGTTTATTTTGTTGTGTTGGGTTCTTGAGTATGTCTCTTCTGTAGGGGCACCTGGCAGCAAGAGTAGGGTGGGTCATTCTTGCAGTTCAATGATTTAGGGGTGAAGCTGTAGTGCAATTCTTGAAGTCATGACCCTCCAGGGCCACAGGTGGAGCAGACATCTTCTATGTCCTTGGTAGGGACAATCATTGTGGTGTGTAAGTGTGAGTAGTAACAATTATAGCACTGTGTGATATGTTGTATTTCCCTCTGCTTCGATGAGGCTGGGTTGATGTGGAAGTAGTGAATAGCCAGGCCCTCAGCGAGAGTCTGGCTGCATGTTGACGTCACTGAACGGTGGACCTTCAGCATGGATGAAGCAATTGGGTATTTTAGTATGAAGTCCACCTTGGCCCAAGGGTTTCTTTCCTTCGATAGATGAATGATTACTTCATTGGGCCTGTCAGTGATAAGGTTGTCAGAGTCGCTGAGGAACACAGTTCTCCTGGCCTCTCAGGCTGGGGGAAGTCAGACAGAAATCACCTGGTCTCGTAGAAGTGGTAGTAGTAGTCTGGGTGGTAAGTAGTTTATCAGCCTCTGTGTCGTCTGTACAGACGACATCAAAGGCCTCTTTGAGCGATAAAATCGCATTACATTTGACTTGCTGCTGCACTAAACGACACGCTGCAAGTGTATTTTGGACGATCATTGGTTGTACCAATCGCTGGTCGTGATCTTTACTCTGTAGGTAATGCATAGTGAGTAGCAGTGCTCTGTGTGTTCTGATGATAAGTGACAGGATGGAGCTTTATATGCGCAAGAGGTGTGGACGTAGTCACTAGATGAGGTAAGAACTCAGATGTTGGGAGGTCAGTCCTCTCCAAATCCCAGCCTTTTTTCCTAGTAGAGGGTGTCGAGTTGATGCTGTGTTGCTGTGTCTGACTCGATTGAAATTAAAATGGTATTAAAATACCGACTGTTGTTAGGTAAGACAACTTATGGCAACAGTTAGGTAATCTTTATTCGAAACGTTTCGCTACACAGTGGCTTCTTCAGTAGTGTACAGAAAAGTTGATAGAAGCAGAAGATACTTGAAGACGATGTAATCAGTCCATCACCCTTAAAGTTCTGTGTTGGTCTGTCCTCAGTCTGGGAAGAGCTTGTTCCATAGTATGAAAACAATATGGAGATGAAGTGACCAGGATGGTGCTTTATATAGCGCCAAGAGGTGAGACGTAGGTTAATAGAAGAGGTAAAGAACTAAGATGTTGGGAGGTCGGTCCCTCTAACATCCAGCGTTCTCACTGTTAGAGGTTGTCGAGTTGATTGGCAGGTCTGTACCAAGATTCCTTGTGAGGCGACACGTTTAGCCTACGTTTTGCATATGTGTCGTACTAACAACTCATAGCTTTACTGAGAGGAAAGTTAATAAATTAGTTAGACAAAGACCGGCTCCTTCTTGTGAATCCATGTCTGAGTATCTTTAATCAAGCTATGCTTATCGACGTTGAGCGTCTTATAATTTGAGCTATATATGGTCTCTAGTATTTTGGTAAAATTGAGGTCAGGCTTTATTGGGCGTAATTGACGGTAACGACTTGTCCCCTGTTTTAAAAATAGCGAATTACATTTGCCATCTTCCACATATCAGGACACTACACCTGTTGAAGAGATAAATTAAAAAATATTAGTTAAATGCGTTCACAGACTTCATTTTGCATTCCTTCAGAACCCTTGAAAAACTCATCAGGAACGGGACTTATTTTGATTCAGTTGGTCTATCTGCTTTACAACCATTTCAATAGTGGGACGGTGATGTTAATAATTTATCTTCTTTGGCCCACTATAACAATTAATTACCGGAATATTATTAGTGTCTTCCTGTGGTAAAAAACGAGAGAAAATATTATTTAAAATGGAGGCACATTTTCATTCTCATTGTAGTAGGATGCCCATAGTTATTTTAGGGGACCTATTCTTATCTCTGACTTTTGTTCTATATACCTGGAAAAAATTTTTGGGTTTGTTTTAGAATCCCTAGATTTAATTTCTTAGTCCCTTTTAGATTTTCTATCCCCTTTTTATGTCCCTCTTAATGTCAATATACTGATTCATTAAGATGAACCCTCGCCTCTTTTTGAGACGCCTATTAATTCCTTTCTTATACCCTAGGTAGATATTTCAGCCATTATTCATCCATTTTGGGTTCATTTAATTTGATCGAATTTCCTTATAAGGGAGAACGTTTCTTTGAGCCGCATGTATGTGTCAGAAAACTGTCATAATTGATAGCTCTCTTCGTTACCCCAGTCTAACAGATGATAAGTTTTCTCTAAGCCCATCGTATCTGCTAAGCGAAAATCTGGGACTGTTACTGAGTTATCGCCTATATCATACTCCATTCAATTCTAAATGTAATTGATTTGTGGTCGCTAGAACCCCAGTTCCTCTGAACTTCTATATCTATTAACAAGGATTCATTGTTTGCAGAAGTAGTCAAGCAGGTTATTACCCTTGTAGGTTTCTAGTCACCATACTGTTCAAAAAAACATTCCTGAAACTATTTCTAAGAAGTCGTATGATTCTTAAATTCCAGTTCAGGACATTCCAAACAATTATGACTAAGTTAAAGTCTCCTAGATTACTACATTTATGGGCCCTTGTGGCCATAAACAATTGCCTCCCATAGTAGTCTTCCTGGTCCCTAATCTAAATTTGGGGGACGTATATCTCACCTAAAGTTAATTTTCATGCCCATCTGAAAATTCTATCCAAAAAGACTCTGTAAGTGTTACTTCAGACTTAATACCGTTTTTATTGCAACAGTTGTCAAGCGATCTCGGACATTACAATGCAACCCCACCACCTTCCCGATACTTCTATCTACTTGGAACAATTTAAAAACCCTGAGTGTCTTTCTGCAGGCTTGGTCCCGACTTTTTGAATTAAACCACGGCTGTAATGGCATTACAATTCTATGTTACCTGCACTAGCACTGGTCTCAACTCGTCATCTCTATTCCTAGCACTGGCGGACTATTTGTGTAATAAATACTTAAAGACCCTTCTCTCTCTTTACCCTTTCCTGCTCCTTTCTGTTATTCCACTAAACCTATTACTGTCTTGTAAATTAGTGCCACTGGCTTCAATATCCACCTCATTTGCCTATTATAGTTCTCTAGTACTCATAATTATTCCCTGAGACTTCCCTGTTTTCCGCAAAAACCCCATACTTTTCTAACTATTTGAGTTTAAAGACCTAACAGCTCCTCAACTGCGTTGGACCAGTGCTCCCACCCCACACATAGATACAGTGAACCCCATCCCTGCATACAATGTCATTTTGCCATAGAAGAGGTCCCAGGTGTCAAGGATGTTACCGCTTTTGTATTATGTGTATTAAATTCTTCCCAATTTCTATTAATTATAAATGGGTCTTATTTATATAACCAAAGGAAATATTATATTATTGTCATAAAACTGCTTTTTTATGAACAAAATTCTATTATATTCCTGTCGTCCATGTACTTGCTTGATACTACTTTCTCAACTTTTTGAAAATCAATTGGCTGGTTAAAATCTCTTACCTGAATTAAATAGAGCATTGGAATCTTGTCCCAGTTATAATGCTATTTTTATGTTGTTTTAATCTTAGTTCGAGATTTTTACAAAAGCAGGACAACTAAATGCTATAGTAATTATGAAGAAAAGATTACCAGAAAAAATGAATAATCTCTTAGATGCTACTGAAAACCTATTCTAAACTTAGGAAATATCTAGAAACGTTAACAGCAATTTCAATAAAACAATAAAAACTTTTATCTGATAAGGCAAAGAGAATTAGTCAAACAATTTATTTCCACTAATCCATCTTTCCTTAAATGTATGGACTAATAACAACACACCAAACCAGGAATCCCATCAGACCAATATTAGCTCATAGGGTAAGTTTATATTAATTTATCCAAATGGCTTTGTTTGGATATTTTTGAGCCTTTTGTTGGCAAAATTTTAACTTTAATGTTAAAAACAACATAAACTTGGTTGATAAAATTAAGCTCCTTGATGACTTAATGATTTTAAATGGTTAGTTTTGATGTTACTTCCTTGTTTACGAAAGGTTCCTTTTGATGTTTATATTAAGTCTCTTATCTGAAGAACTCGTTAAACTATGATTCTACCATTGCCAAGTTCCTACTATCATTAAACTTATTAAACTTTGATTGTTGATGCAAAAGTTTGTTATTTATGATAAGTTTTACACTCTAGAAGTTTTGTATGGCAATGGGAATCCTCTTTCACCTGTTATTAGTAACTTCATGGAAATTTTTGTTGAAACAGGTTGCTTAAACAATCCTCCGATGAGCTAAACATGGTTAGATAAGTTGATGATATTTTGTTGTCTTATGCCAAAAAGTAGATTAGATATAAACCATTCCATGGAAAAAATTAAATAGCTTGCCCATTCTATAAAAAACTTTACTGTTGAGTTTGAAGAAAAATAATCATTTTAATTATTAAGGGTAATATGAATTCAAATTTAAAATTTTACAGAAAACCTAAAAATAACTGTTCTAATGTCCATTTTATTCCTCGCATCAAGATAGAGTCAACTGTCTGTTTTCTCATCAATGTTTATTGAGAGCTTACGATTTGTATAGTCCTGAGTTCATCGATGAGGAAATATCCAAAATTTATGAAACAGGTTAATGATTTTAAAAATACACAAGATATGTAATTGATAAATCTTTAACAGTGCTAGAAATACTTTTTACAATCAATAAGGGAACCAGCCTTATTCAACTATAAATATGTTGTGTTCCCTTACCATGAAAACTTGGTTGATATGCCTTCTCTTCTTAAGACTTTTAATATTAAGTGTATTTCAAAATCTTGATACAGTAAATAAAACTTTTGATAAAGAATTCCCACCAAAATGTGATGGTTGTGTCTTAAGATTCCTTGTAAAATTTGAGATAAAGGTTTATTACGGTCAAACTGGTAAAAATCTCCGAAACTAGATTTAAAACAATATAAATACTAGCATTAGACTGGACAAGATTCAATGCTTATTTATTCATGTAAGAGAGTTTAAACCATCATTTTGATTTTCAAAAGTTGAGAAAGTAGTATCAAGCAAGGCCATGGTCGGACAGGATTATACTTGAATCTTGTTTTCTTAAAAAGCAGTAGTTTTGCAATTATATGAATATTTCTGTGGTTTATATAAATTAGATCATTTATAATTATAGAATTGGAAGAATTTAATAATACACTGGACAAATTTATAATTTTAAATTTTCTTGGGTAGAATAGTTTGTGGCGTGAGTTGTGCAAGGTCCTATCAAGTTGGGTCGGCGCGCGTCTGTTTATCGTTGGGGATTGATAGTGAGGTGCTGGCAAGACCCTAAATATGGCTTCCTTGGATGCTTTACTTTTCATATCCTTGATTTTAAATGTGAGTAGTCACGATAGCGATTGGAATTTCTTTTTCTTTCAGAGTTGTAGCTTTTTTTTTTTCTTTTTTTTTGCATAATATATTTATATATTTAAATAGTTCTATTTATATATATATATTTATATTATTTTTATATATATTTTATATAATATAGATATATATGCAAAAGATCACAGTGTACAGGTGATTTCAGAATATGCGAAAAAAACCACTCGAAAGAATAAGAATTCAAGCGCTTTTGTGATATTCACATTATCATAGTTCACTTGATATGTGAGTAGTCAGAAAGCGCTTGGATTTTTTATTCTTTCCAGTGTGCGGTGTCTTTGCTTGATATTTATATATTTATATATATTTATATGTATATACTATTATATATTTATAATATATATTACATTATCACACTGGCGATTCCCACCAAGGCAGGCGTGGACGAAAAGATAAACTTTTTCTCCATCATGCAATCCTTCATCTGTATTGCATGATGGGGGCTTTACACTACAGGTTTTAAACTGCTGCACTTATCACCCACCTACTTCAGAGTGCAGGCACTGTTACTTCCCATGCCAGGACTCAAGTGCGGCCTGACGGTTTCTGAACCTCTGCATAAAGGTTACTTTGCTCAACTCCAAACAGCACGTCAAGTATTAAAACCCATTTGTCTCCATTCACACCTACAAACACCCTCACGCATGCCGCTGGAAGTCCAAGCCCCTCGCACACAAACCTCCTTTACCCCCTCCCTCCAACCTTTACTAGGCGACCCTAACCCCGCCTTCCTTTCACTAAAGAACTGATACATCTAGAAGTCATTCTGTTCGCTACATTCTCTCTACATGTCAGAAACACCTCAACCTCCCTTCCTCAGCCCTCTGGGACAACGTTTGGTAATCCCGCACCTCTCTACTTCCAATACGAATTCTCTGCATTATATGTTTTTCCCACAACCAACACCACACATTTCCCCTGACTGCGCAAATCTCCAACTGCCTCAGCCTTTCCTCGCTGCAACATTCATATCCCAATGCATCCTATCCTCCATCACCATACTCTACTGTCGCGCCTTGGGTAAAACACCCTCTACTCCGTCAATAAATTCCCCCGAGTTGCCTCAAGGACAAAGTTCTTTGGTCTCAAACAGACTCTAATCGTGCACCACTCACACCTTTTCCCCTCATCAATTTTCATGCATTCACCTAATATCTCGCTCTAGACACCTGCACGCTGACACGTCACACACTCCAAACGATCTCGATACATATCTTCACACCTTTGTCAGATATACGACCCCAGCACCAATTAGATCAAATCTTTCATCACACCTACATCTTTTTGTCTAGCCTCATAACTTACTCTTTCCTGTTTCACACTTTGTAACTTTTCTTCTTTTGCACACACCACTTCCAAATTCATCCACAATCTCATGCAACTCTCTCTTCAGAACTCTCCACTAGAGCACAGTGTCATCAGAAATGCCCGGGGCGCAGCAACTGTGAATCAACTCCCACTTTATGAGTGTGATTCTATATCTTTTGCTTTCCAAGCCATATTATATACCTCACCTAATATATACTATTTTATCTTATATATTATATATATATATATATATACGTATATACTCTATATACTCTCAGATTATTATATGTTACTTTCTCACATTCAACAAAATCACGTACAAATATTAAAAACATTGCTCTCCATTCATCCTATCAAATACGCTCAACGCATGCTTGACTGGATGTTCACAACCCTCGCACACAAACGTTTACCCCTCCCCTCCTAACCTGATTAGGCAGACACTTACCAGACCTTCCCTCCACTACAAATTTATGCACTCTCGAAGTTCTTCTCGTTTTGTTCCATTTTCTCTACATGTCCGAACCACCCCAATAACCCCTCGGCCCTCTGGATAATGGTTTTTGTATCCAACACCTATCCTAATTTCCATAACTCCGAACTCTCTGCATTATAATTCACACCACATTGCCCTCAGAATGACAACTCCACTGCACTCAGCTCCTCCTCATTGCAACTTCATCACCCATGCTTCACACCCATACTAGAGTGTTGGTACAACTATACTCTCATACAGCCCCTCTTTGCTTTCAGGACAAAAGTTCTTTGCTCAGAGATCTAGTGCTCCAACTCACCTTTTCACTTCATCAATTCTATGATTCACTCATCCTTCATAGACCCATCTGCTGACACCTCCACCCCTAAAATATCTGAATACACTCACTTCTCCATACTACTCTCCCTCAAATCTTATATCCAATCTTTCGTCACTAATCTTTTTTGTTATCTCATCACCTTTCTCTTTCCTATGTTCACTTTTAAGTTTCTTTTTTTTACATATCCCTTACCAATTATCTACAACCTCTGCAATTTCCTTAGAATCTCCCAAAGCAAAGTGTCATCAGCATAAGAGCAACTGTGACAACTCCAACTTTGTGTTTTTTGATTATCTTTTAACCCCACTCCTCTTGCCAAGACCCTCGCATTAACTTCTCATTCAACCTTATCTATAAATATTGAAACAACACGGGTGAACATAGCACATCTTGTCTACAGGCTACTTTTACTGAGAAATAATCTCCGCCTTCCTACATTTACTCTAGCTGAGCTCACTCTCTCGTAAAAAACTCTTCACTGTTTTCATAACCTACCTCTATACCATTACACTGCAACATCTGCCACATTGACCCCTATCCACTCTGTCATATGCCTTTTTCAAATCCCTAAATGCCACTAAAACCTCTTTAGCTTATCTAAATGCTGTTCACCTACATGTTTCACTGTAAACACTTGGTCTACACACCCCACCCCTGGCTATTACTAGCAGTTTCGGGTCTGCTTGACTTTCGATGCTATGTTGTGTTTTCGTACTGTTCGCGGGGCATCTCTCTTACTGGCTCTTCGATATTCTCTTTATTTTCCTTGGTTCTTTTGCCTCCTGTTACATTTTCCATTCTCTTGTATTGCACTTAGTTTCTGTTTCTTCAGGTAAACCAAGGAATCACTGTGGTCTTCCATTAATTTCTGTTGACCTTGGGAACAAACCTTTCCTTGGCTCCTTGCATTTTGTTGTTACTTTTCCCATCATCTCGTTTACGGACTTTCCTACCAGTTCTCTGTCCCATGAACTCCTGCTGGAAGGTCCTTCATACTGTGTAGTCCCTCCTTTTATAGTTTGGCTTTTCTATTCAATTCCTGTTACCTCTCCACATTGTAAATCTATATATATTCAAAATCAGATCCCACGTGGTCACTATCTCCAAGGGGCCTGGTATGTGATGTTTCAAGTATGAATTTACTCAGGGCTGAAAAACAAGATCAGCCTTGCTCGAGTCATCATCCCCTCTCGGGTAATGTCCCGACCAGTTGATGCATGAGGTTTTTCCAGTTAACACATCCATCATCTTGGCTTTCCATGTTTCGGGTCCCATTGGCTCAGTTTTCCCAGACGATCTCCTGTGGTTGAAATTCGCCCATAAACTGTAACTTTGCTCTAGTGAACTCTTCTTGCCACCTCAGCAGTGTGTTCAAACCATCGCTCTGTTGTTTTCTTGTAATCCTCTCTTGGCCTCCTGCCAGTTTTGTGGTGGGTTATTACATCACTCCCAAGGACTACTTTGTTTCCCAGACCTCGACATTTATACTTACTAAGTAGGTACTTTCTCAATCACGTCATGCCTTCCATTTCCTCAATCCCCATCGGTTTTTTATGAGCAGTGCAAACCCCTCCTCCCCCTCTGACTCCTGTATCGTTCCTCAGAATCTGATATCCCTGTGGGAAAGATTGCGTCTGTTATTGACTCATTGTGTGTGTGTGTGTGTCCGCGCTTGTGTGTATCACCGATATGTGGTTGCAGGGGTCGATTCATAGCTCATGGCTCCGCCTCTTCACTGGTCGACAATTCACTCTCTCCTGCTCCATGAGCTTCATAACACCTTTTGTTAAAAGTATGTATGTAATTGCATGCCTCTATTTCACTCTACAGATTATTCTACTTTCTGATCAACCTACTAAGGCTAAAGAAAATACTTCTAACATCTCTATGACACTTCATGTGGGTTTTCAGCTTTCAATTGTGTCCCCATTGGTCCTGTTTCCATCACTGAAACATTCGACGCCTGTCCCATTGTCAATTCCTCTCAGTATTTTATACGTTATCATGCCTTCCCCCCTATTCTCCTATCCTCTAGTGTCATCAGTGTGGAGTTCCCTTAACCTATACTCATATAGATATACCCCTCATTTCCGTGACTAATTGTGTTGAAATTTTTACACTTTCTCCAGTTTTGTGACGTGTTTTGACTAGGTGAGGGTTCCATACTGCGTGCTGCAATAAACCAGTATAGGCCTGAGTACACGGTGTAACAATGTCGTGAATGAATCCTTACTCAGAGTCTAAACGCCAATCTTAGGTTTGACAATCTCCCATATGCTGCAAGCAGTAATTTGATTGATGTGTGCCTAAGGGGACATGTTCGTTACTAATGCTTACCCCAAGGACCTTTTCTTTTTAGTGATGTTTGAGCACTTGTTTCCTAACCTGTACGCCGTCTGCGGCCTTCTGTGTCTTACCCAATCTTTCATGACTTACACTTACTGGGGTTAAAATCCAGGGAGCCATTTGTCGGACCAACTTGTAGTCTGTCCAGATCCCCTGTTGTAATATTTAACTGATCCTCGCCCGCTTACATTTCTCATCAGTTTCACCATAAGCGAACAGTGACACGTCTGAATCTATTCCTTCCACCATGTCATGCAGTATACACGAAACAGACCGGACTAGCGATGACCTTGTCGAACCTCTCGACACATTCGCCCACTTTGGCAATTCAAGTAGCAACACTAGTTTCCTTTCTCTCAGGTATTCCATGATCCACTGCCAGTACTTTCCTATTATTCCTGCCTGCTCATATTTTGCACCAGTCTCTTGTGTGGTACTGTGTAAAAGCCTTCTTGCAGTTCAAACGATTAAATTACCATCCCTCTCTCTCCTGTCTTACTTCTGTTACCTTAATCGTAGAATACTCTAGTTTTGTGATCACAGAATTTCCATCTCTGAAGCCGTCCTGATTTGTCATGTAATGATCCCAATCTTTTCAAGGTGTTCCATCATCTTCTACTGGTAATCTTTTCCATGATTTTCATACTAGAAAGTCAGTGAAACTGGTTTGTATTTAACGCTGCCTGTTTGTCTCCTATCTTAAAACTGAAACCTACAGGTGGCTGTTCTTCCACGCCTCAGGCAAATAACCCAGTTTCGGATAGATTTTAACTGAAGATTGCCGCAAGCGGCACACACAGTTCCTTCTTGGCTCTCTCTCTCTCTCTCACGTCATCCATGGAGTATGTTATCTGGACCACGCCTTTGAGGTATCTAGTTCACCTCCTGCAGTTTTCACCTCTACCTTGGTTAATGTGTATTGTGTCCAGCGCTGCTGGGAACCTACTCCACAGTTTGCTGGAAGCATTCTGATCTATTGTGAATACATCTCTCAATCTTTTGCTCTGAAGTTCATCACAACTTTTTGGTCACTCTTCGTCTGCTTCCCCTCCTTATTCCTCGTCTGATTACCTGGTCCTTGGACTGTTGTTTTCTCCTAATGTGACTGTATAACAACTTTTTGGTTCAATTTGGCTTTAATGCTATGTCGTTCTCGTATTGCCTCTGGGCTCTCTCCTTATCCTTGCATATTCTTTTCGGTTCTTCTGCTCAGCTCCTTGTTTGCTTGAGTCCTTTACTTTCTTTATACCTTACACTTTTCCATGCTCTCGCACACTTGGCTTTGGCCTCTTTAGGGACTCAGTTAAACCATGGGCCACTCTGGTTCTATACTTTTTCTGTAGCCCTTTCGGTGTGAACTTTCCCCTCTGCTTCCTACAGTTAGTGGTCACTAGTTTACATTATTTCATTTTACCGTCTTTCACTTCTAGATCTCTTTCCATACACTTCATGCAGGAAACTCTCATTTCTATCTCGTCCCCTTTTTTGAAATCGGCTTCTCTCGTTCTTCTCGTGCTGCGTATTCTCATGTTAATCTACAAGATATTCAAAACTCAGGACATCGATGATCACCTCGCACCAAGGGTGTCTTTCGTTGTGTGATATCCCCTATGTCTGAACTATTCAAGGAGTATATTGAGATCCAGCCTTACTGAACATCCTCTTTCTCTCTCTGGTTGTATTCCTAACATGTTTGATGCAAAAAGTTCTTCAATACAGTTTCAAACATCTTAGCCTTCAACGTTTCTGGTCCCCCATGTGGCTCTAGGTTTTCCCAGTTAGCTATCCTTTTGATGAAATTTCATTTTTAAAGTAATTTTCACACCCTATCATATGAGCCTCTGGCCACTTCAGACTAGTGTATCCACACTGCCCTATTGCCACACATTATACTCTTGTTTGTCCTCTGCTGTTCAGTGGTGGGTTATACATCACTGCTTAATCACCTTTAGACCCAACAGTCTGAAGTGTTCCTACAATGGAAGTCTGGTTTCCCTTCCTGTCCATTCCTCCCATTTCCTTAAAACTCCACTGGCTGTTGATGAGCAGTGCTACCCCTCCCCTTCATCTGCTCTCTTTGTCTTTCCTCATTATCTGATGTCAGGTGGAAAGATTGCATCTGTTTCAACCCTGAAGTTTTGTCTTGTTTGTCGCTATGATGTCAGGTGATGCATCCAATGATTCGTTCTTGCCACTCATTCTCTCTGATTTGTTATTCCTCGCAATTGGTGTAACTATACCTTTAGCTTCCTTTCATTACTGTATTTTGGCAAATGGAAAGAGAAAAGGTGTCGGCTGGGAGGTTGGCAGGGCAGGGCTGCATAATCAGGTGAGGCCTTATTTAATGATGTATAAAGCTGCAGTATGACCTCTGGACTTCTGTTGCTTACACTTCTTGATATAAATCCAGTAATCTATTTGCCTTATTACGTACGCTTAGGCATTGCTGTCTTGGTTTAAGGTTGCTGCTTACCATAACCCCCAAGTCCTTTTCGCAATCTGTATGGTTAAGTTCTACATTATTTAACTTATAAGTGCTAGGGTTATGGACACTCCGAGCTTCAGAACCTTGCATTTATCTACATTGAACTGCATCTGCCACTTTTCTGACCAAGAGTAGAGTTTGTCTAAATCCTCCTGAAGTTCCCTAACATCTACGTTTGAATCAATTATCCTACCTATCTTCGTGTCATCGGCGAATTTGCTCATATCACTAGTAATTCCTTCATCAAGATCATTGATATATATTATAAACAACAACGGGCCCAAGACTGATCCCTGTGGAACGCCACTTGTTACTGATCCCCACTCGGATTTAACCCCATTTATGGACACTCTCTGCTTCCTGTCTGTGAGCCATGATTCGATCCACGAGAGCACTCTTCCCCCAATGCCATGAGCTGCTACTTTCTTCAACAGTCTTTGGTGCGGAACTCTATCAAATGCCTTACTAAAATCTAAGTAAATAATATCAATAATATCGTGGTCAACAGCCTCAAAAGCTTTGAACATTAAAATGGTATAAAATACCGACAGGTTGTTAGGTAAGACACATATGCAACAGTTAGGTATCTTTATTTCGAAACGTTTCGCCTACACAGTAGGCTTCTTCAGTCGCGTACAGAAAAGTTGATAGAAGCAGAAGATACTTGAAGACGATGTAATCAGTCCATCACCCTTAAAGTTTTGAGGTGGTCAGTCCCTCAGTCTGGAGAAGAGCATTGTTCCATGGTATGAAACAATATGGAGATGAAGTGACAGGATGGAACCTTATATAGCGCCAGGAGGTGAGACGTAGGTCACTAGGAGAGGTAAGAACTCAGATGTTGGGAGGACAGGTCCCTCTCAAATCCAGCCGTTCTCACTAGTAGAGGTTGTCGAAGTTGATTGTAGGTCTGTACCAAGATACCCTTGTGTTGCAGTGTCTGACAGATTGAACATTAAAATGGTATAAAATACCGACAGGTTGTTAGGTAAGACACATATGCAACAGTTAGGTATCTTTATTTCGAAACGTTTCGCCTACACAGTAGGCTTCTTCAGTCGTGTACAGAAAAGTTGATAGAAGCAGAAGATACTTGAAGACGATGTAATCAGTCCATCACCCTTAAAGTTTTGAGGTGATCAGTCCCTCAGTCTGGAGAAGAGCTTTGTTCCATAGTATGAAACAATATGGAGATGAAGTTGTTAAAGATTCGCCGGTATTCTCCCGGCCCGGGCCCTTCCAAGTGGTGGCCCGGCACTGGCTCCCTGTCTAGGGAGTGTCTGAGACCTAAGTCTCCCATGGGAGGAGGCACAAGTACCCCCCTCATCTTGTGAGCTACAAACTCGGGCTCTGGCACCAACCATGCCCTAGAAGGGCAATGCATGGTGTCGATCGTGCTAGCGCTGTGCTCTCCTGTGTGGAGTGTCGTGTGTTGGTGTTCATTTTCATTCATGTTGATTCGCAGGTCCTTCTGGCCCAGGTCTTCTCCAGATGGTGACCCAGCAGTGGCCCCCCGGGTGGGGGGTGACGATAATCATCTTTCTTCTTTCTTGGCCCTCCGGTTGGAGGATGTCGTCTTCTTCTATCCTGCGCTGACTTCCCCAAAGAGAAGCGCAGTCGGGCAGAGGCAGCAGTTACAGGGTTGATTGGAGCCACACCCCAGCTTTAGCAGACAGCAAAGTGCTGGGTGAATGGTCATGGGTAGTCGTGCTAGACGAGGGTACCGTCTTCAAGGTCCCCATTCTGAAGCATCCTGAATTTCCTCTTTGAGGTGTACTCGACTTCCACAAGGTGTTGGGTGTTGGCAGTGAGTAGTCTGGTCATGTCTGCAGTGGTGTATGTAGCAGTTTGGTCGTAGGTATACTTGACTGTTCCGTCCTGGAGGTGATGATGAATTTCTGAAGACAGCATTGTGTTCTTATACTGCTTGGTTGTGTAGAAGTATACACCCTTCAGATATCGGACTTGTAGTGTCAGTGGCAGTGGCACCGTGGGGTGCATCCGCAGTGTCTTGTGTTTTTGCTTTCTTGGCTGGTGGCTGAACTGGTGAAGGCGAGATTTCCGACTGGTCAGTTGCTCTAGCAGTGGATGAAAGCGGTAGTAGACTCTCATTGGTGGGGTTTGCCGACGTCTCAGTGGTCTCTGATTGGTCCATCTCTGTGTCTAGTGGAGGTTGTGACAGCGGTGGAGCAGCGGTGATGCTGGTAATATTTGCAGTAGATTTTAGGATCTCAGTGGAAGGTGGTGATGCAGGGAATGTGAGGCTAGGCATATTATTTAGTTTGAAAAGTTCATTGATGGTGGTGTTGAAGGAACCAGGCTCAGCTGCATTCTGTACATGAGCATACATAATGCAACAAAGAATCTTGGTGGAGTCGGCAGTAGGTGCTGGCAGGGAAGTGGTGGGAGCAGCTTGCGTGGCATGTAGTATCTTGGTAGTGTCTGCTTGAAGCTTGGCGATAGCAGAATATGTGGTTACTTGTGGGTTGGGTTTCTTTTGTTGTTGTTGTTGTTTCTTGAGTATGTCTCTTCTGGTAGGCACCTGCAGCAAGAGTATGGTGGTCATTCTTGCAGTTCAAGCATTTAGGTGGTGAAGCAGTAGTGCAATTCTTGAAGTCATGACCCTCACGGCCACAGGTGGAGCAGAACTTCTTGTCCTTGGTAGGACAATCATTTGTGGTGTGTAAGTGTGAGTAACAATTATAGCACTGTGAGATATGTTGGAATTTCTCTGCTTCGATGAAGGCTGGGTTGATGTGGAAGTAGTGAATAGCCAGGCCCTCAGCGAGAGCTCTGGCTGCCATGTTGACGTCACTGAAGGTGACCTTCAGCATGGATGAAGCATTGGGTATTTTAGTAATGAAGTCCACCTTGGCCCAAGGGTTCTTTCCTTCGATAGATGACTTGATTACTTCATTGGCCTGTACAGTGATAAGGTTGTCGAGTCGCTTGAGGAACACAGTTCTCCTGGCCCTCAGTGCTGGGGAAGTCAAGACAAGAAATCCCTGGTCTCGTAGAGTGGTAGTAGTAGTGGTGGTAAGTAGTTTCTCAGCCTCTGTGTCGTCTGTACAGACGACAACAAAGGCCTCTTTGAGCGATAAAATCGCATTACATTTGACTTGCAGCCTGCCACTAACGACAGCTGCAAGTGCTAGTTTGGACGACTCATTGGTTGTACCACTCGCTGGTTTGATCTTTACTCTGTTAGAGTAATGCATCGTGAGTAAGCAGTGCTCTGGTGTGTCTGATGAAGTGACAGGATGGAGCTTTATATAGCGCCAAGAGGTGAGACGTAGGTCACTAGAAGAGGTAAGAACTCAGATGTTGGGAGGTCAGGTCCCTCTCAAATCCAGCCGTTCTCACTAGTAGAGGTTGTCGAAGTTGATTGCAGTGTTGCAGTGTCTGACAGATTGAACATTAAAATGGTATAAAATACCGACAGGTTGTTAGGTAAGACACATATGCAACAGTTAGGTATCTTTATTTCGAAACGTTTCGCCTACACAGTAGGCTTCTTCAGTCGTGTACAGAAAAGTTGATAGAAGCAGAAGATACTTGAAGACGATGTAATCAGTCCATCACCCTTAAAGTTCTGAGGTGGTCAGTCCCTCAGTCTGGAGAAGAGCTTTGTTCCATAGTATGAAACAATATGGAGATGAAGTGACAGGATGGAGCTTTATATAGCGCCAAGAGGTGAGACGTAGGTCACTAGAAGAGGTAAGAACTCAGATGTTGGGAGGTCAGGTCCCTCTCAAATCCAGCCGTTCTCACTAGTAGAGGTTGTCGAAGTTGATTGCAGGTCTGTACCAAGATACCCTTGTGTAGGCGAAACGTTTCGCCTACGTTTTGCATATGTGTCTTACCTAACAACTCAAAAGCTTTACTGAAGAAAGTTAATAAATTAGTTAGACAAGACCGGCCTCTTGTGAATCCATGCTGAGTATCATTAATCAAGCTATGCTTATCGAGATGGCGTCTTATAATTTGAGCTATAATTGACTCTAGTAATTTGCCTACAATTGAGGTCAGGCTTATTGGGCGGTAATTTGACGGTAACGACTTGTCCCCTGTTTTAAAAATAGGAATTACATTAGCCATCTTCCACATATCAGACACTACACCTGTTTGAAGAGATAAATTAAAAATATTAGTTAATGGTTCACAGACTTCCATTTTGCATTCCTTCAGAACCCTTGAAAAAACCTCATCAGGACCCGGTGACTTATTTTGCTTCAGTTGGTCTATCTGCTTTACAACCATTTCACTAGTGACTGTGATGTTACATAATTTATCTTCTTCTGGCCCACTATAAAAATTAATTACCGGAATATTATTAGTGTCTTCCTGTGTAAAAACCGAGAGAAAATAATTATTTAAAATGGAGCACATTTCATTCTCTTTGTCAGTAAGATGCCCATAGTTATTTTTAAGGGGACCTATCTTATCTCTGACTTTTGTTCTATATACCTGGAAAAAACTTTTTGGGTTAGTTTTAGAATCCCTAGCAACTTTAATTTCATAGTCCCTTTTAGCTTTTCTTATCCCTTTTTAATGTCCCTCTTAATGTCAATATACTGATTCATAAGATGACCCTCGCCTCTTTTGATACGCCTATAAATTCCTTTCTTATACCCTAGTAGATATTTCAGCCTATTATTCATCCATTTTGGGTCATTTCTATTTGATCTAATTTCCTTATAAGGGATAAACGTTCTTTGAGCAGCATGTATTGTGTTCAGAAAACTGTCATATTGATAGCTCTCTTCGTTACCCCAGTCAACAGATGATAAGTGTTCTCTAAGCCCATCGTAATCTGCTAAGCGAAAATCTGGGACTGTTACTGAGTTATCCCTACTATCATACTTCCATTCAATTCTAAATGTAATTGATTTGTGGTCGCTAGCACCCAGTTCCTCTGAAACTTCTATATTATTAACAAGGGATTCATTGTTTGCAAGAAGTAAGTCAAGCAGGTTATTACCCCTTGTAGGTTCTGTCACAAACTGCTTCAAAAAACAATCCTGAACTACTTCTAAGAAGTCGTATGATTCTA
Organism: Cherax quadricarinatus; assembly: GCF_026875155.1. Classification (NCBI taxonomy): domain Eukaryota; kingdom Metazoa; phylum Arthropoda; class Malacostraca; order Decapoda; family Parastacidae; genus Cherax; species Cherax quadricarinatus. Next base: position 23,807,395 of record NC_069409.1, on the reverse strand, counting down.
AATTCCCAGTCAAGAAATTCCAATCAATATGACTAAAGTTAAAGTCTCCTAGAATTACTACATTATCGTGCCTTGTGGCCCTAACAATTTCCTCCCATAGTAGTCTTCCCTGGTCCCTATCTAAATTTGGGGGACGGTATATCACACCAAAAGTTAATTTTTCATGCCCCTCTGAAAATTCTATCCAAACAGACTCTGTAAGTGTTACTTCAGACTTAATACCCTTTTTATGCAACAGTTCAAGCGATCTCGACATACAATGCCACCCCACCCCCCTTCCCGATATTCTATCTACTTGGAACAATTTAAAACCCTGAATGTGACATTCTGCAGGCATGTCCCGACTTTTTAAATTTTAACCACGTCTCAGTAATGGCAAATACATCTATGTTACCTGCACTAGCAACTAGTCTCAACTCGCCCCATCTTATTCCTAGCACTGCGACTTTTTGGTGTAATAAATACTTAAAGACCCTCCTCTCTCTTTACCCTTCCTGCTCCTTTCTGTTATTCCACTAAACCTATTACTGCCCTTTGTCAATTAGTGCCATGGCTTTCCAATATCCACCCATTGCCTTTTACTAGTTCTCCTAGTACTCATTTTAAACTACCCTGGGGACTTCACTTTTTTTCCCGCAAAAACCCATACTACTAACTATTTCTAGTTTAAAGCCCTAACAGCTCCCTCAACTGCGTTGGCCAGTGCCCCCACCCCACACCTAGATAAGTGAACCCCATCCCTGGCATACATGTCATTTCTGCCATAGAAGAGGTCCCAGGTGTCAATGAATGTTACCGCTTTTGTATTATGTGTATTAAATTCTTCCCAAATTCTATTAATTATAAATGGATCTAATTTATATAACCAAAGGAAATATTCATATTATTGTCAAAACTGCTTTTTATGAAACAAAATTCAATTATATTCCTGTCGACCATGGACTTGCTTGATACTACTTTCTCAACTTTTTGAAAATCAATTGGATGGTTAAAATCTCTTACATGAATAAATAGAGCATTGGAATCTTGTCCAGTTCTAATGCTATATTTATGTTGTTTTAATCTTAGTTCGAGATTTTTTACAAAAGCAGACAAAATTAAATGCAATAGTATTATGAAAAAAAAATGATTACCAAAGAAAAATGAATAATCTCTTAGATGATACTGAAACCTATTTTAAACTTAGGAAAAATCCCCCGAAACCGTTAACAGCAATTTTAATAAAACAATAAAACTTCTACTGAAAGGCAAAGATGAATTAGTCAAACAATTTTTTTTCCACTAAAACCATCTTTACCTTACATGTATGGACTAATAAAAACACACAAACCAGGAATCCAATCAGACCAATTATTAGCTCCATAGGGGGCAGTTTTTATATAAATTATCCAAATGGCTTGTTGATTTTTTGAGCCCTATTGTTGGCAAAATTTCTAACTTTAATGTTAAAAACAACATAGACTTGGTTGATAAATTAAGCCCCTTTGACTGACTTAAATGATTTTAACATGGTTAGTTTTGATGTTACTTCCTTGTTTACAAAAGTTCCTTTTGATGATTTATTAAGTTTCTTATCTGAAAACTCGTTAACTATGATTTACCATTGCCAGTTCCTACTATCATTAAACTTTTTAAACTTTGCATTGTTGATGCAAAATTTGTATTTAATGATAAGTTTTACACTCAGAAGTTTGGTATGGCAATGGGAAATCCTCTTTCACCTGTTCTTAGTAACCTTACATGGAATTTTTTGAAACAAGGTTGTTTAACACAATCCTCCCGAAATAGAGCTAAAGGGTTCCCAGATATGTTGATGATATTTTGTGTTTTATGCCCAAAAAGAGATATACACCATTTCCATGGAAAATTAAATAGCTTAGCCCATTCTATAAAACTTTACTGTTGATTTGAAGAAAATAATCATTTTAATTATTAAGGGTAATAATGAATTAAAATTTTTAAATTTACAGAAAACCTACAAATAACTGTTCCTATGTCCACTATTATTCCTCGCATCAAGATAGGGGTAAAACTGTCGTTTTCTCATCAATGTTTTTGAGAGCTTTACAAATTTTTGTAGTCTGAGTTCATAGATGAGGGAAATATCCAAAATTTATTGAAACGGGTAATGATTTAAAATACCCAAGAAATGTAATTGATAAATCTTTTAAAGTTGCTAGAAATACTTTTTACAATCCAAAAAGGGACAACCAGCCTTTCAACTAAAAATATGTTGGTTCTCCCTTCCCAGGGAAAACTTGTTGATATGCCTTCTCTTCTTAAGACTTTTAATATTAAAGTTGTTTTCAAAAATCTTGATACAGTAAAAAAATTTTTGATAAAGAATTCCCCCCAAATGCTGATGGATGTGTCTATAAGATTCCTTGTAAAATTTGCGATAAAGTTTATTACGGTCAAACTGGTAAAAATCTCGAACTAAGATTAAAACAATATAAATATAGCATTAGAACTGGACAAAAATTCCAATGCCTATTTATTCATGTAAGAGATTTTTAAACCCTCCAATTGATTTTTAAAAGTTGAGAAAGTAGTAAAGCAAGTCCATGGTCGAAGGAATATAATTGAATCTTGTTTCAAAAAAGCAGTTTTGACAATAATAAAGAATATTTCCTTTGGTTTTTTATAAATTAGATCCATTTATAATTAATAGAATTTGGGAAGAATTTATTAATACACTGGACAAATAATAATTTTTAAATTTTCTTGGGTAAGAAAATAGTTTTGGGGGAGTTGTGCAAAGGACCTATCCAAATTGGGTCGGCCCCGCGTCTGTTTATCCGTTGTGGGATTTGATAGTGAGGTGCTGGCCAGACCCTTATATGGCTTCCTTGGATGCTCAAGCGCTTTTGTGACTACTCACTTATCATAGTTCCTTGATAATGTGAGTAGTCACGAAAGCGCTTGGAATTTCTTATTCTTTCAGAGTGGTTGTTTTGCATATATATATATATTTTAATATATATATATATATATATATATATATATATTATATATATATATATTATACATTATCACATGGCCGATTTTCCCCCAAGGCAGGGGGCCCGAAAAAGAAAAACTTTCCATCATTCACTCCATCACTGTTTGCCAGAAGGGTGCTTTACACTTACAAGTTTTTAAACTGCAGATTTAAAAACCCTCTTCAGAGTGAGACTGTAATTCCCACTCAGGATCAAGTGCGGCCTGCCGGTTCCCGAACCTCTTCAAAATGTTACTTTTGCTCACACTCCAACAGCACGTCAAGTATTTTAAAAAACCCTTTGTCTCCATTTACTCCTATCAACCCCTCACGCAGCCTGCGGAATCCACCCCTCGCAACCACAAAACCCCCTTACCCCTCCCTCCAACCCTTCCTAGGCGACCCTACCCCCCTTTCCCTTTCCCCTACAGACTGAAAATACTCTTGAAGTCATTCTGTTTCGCCCCCTTCTCCAAATGCCGAACCACCTCAACAAACCCTTCCTCGCCCTCTGGAACACGTTTTGGTAATCCCCCCACCTCCTCCTAACTTTTCCAAACTTACGAATTTTCTGCATTAATTCCACACACACATTGCCCTCAGACAGGAATCTCCCACTGCCTCCGCCCTTTTCCCTCGCTGCAACTTCTCACCCATGATTCCCCACCCATATAAAAGCGTTGGTAAACATACTCTCATACATCCCCTCTTTGCCTCCAAGGACAAAGTTCTTTGTCTCCACAGACTCCTAAGTGCACCACCCCCCTTTTCCCCTCATCAATTCTATGATTCCCTCATCTTTCATAGACCCTCCGCTGACACGTCCACTCCCAAATATCTTTAATACATTCACCTTTTTCCCTCTCCTTTCCCCCCAATCTGATATCCATCTTTATCACCTAATTTTTTGTTATCCTCATAACCTTACTCTTTCCTGTATTCACTTTTAATTTTCTTCTTTTGCACACCCTACCAAATTCATCCACCAATCTCTGCAACTTCTCTTCAGAATCTCCCAAGAGCACAGTGTCATCAGCAAAGAGCAACTGTGACAACTCCCACTTTATGTGTGATTCTTTATCTTTTAACTCCACGCCTTATATATATATATATATATATATATATATATATATATATATATATATATATATATATATATATATATATATATATATATATGTTACTTTTCTCACATTCCAACAACACGTCAAATATTAAAAACCATTTGTCTCCATTCACTCCTATCAAATACGCTCACGCATGCTTGCTGGATGTCCACACCCCTCGCACACAAAACGTTTACCCCCTCCCTCCAACCCTTCTTAGGCCGACCCCTACCAGACCTTCCCTCCACTACAAATTTATGCACTCTCGAAGTCATTCTGTTTTGTTCCATTTTCTCTACATGTCCGAACCACCCCAATAACCCCTCCTGAGCCCTCTGGATAATGGTTTTTGTAATCCCACACCTTCTCCTAATTTCCAAACTCCGAACTCTCTGCATTATATTCACACCACCCATTGCCCTCAGACATGACAACTCCACTGCCTCCAGCCTCCTCCTCATTGCAACATTCATCACCCATGCTTCACACCCATACTAGAGTGTTGGTACAACTATACTCTCATACAGCCCCTCTTTGCTTTCACGGACAAAGTTCTTTGCCTCCAGAGACTCCTAAGTGCACCACTCACCCTTTTCCCTTCATCAATTCTATGATTCACCTCATCCTTCATAGACCCATCTGCTGACACCTCCACCCTAAATATCTGAATACACTCACTTCCTCCATACTCTCTCCCTCCAATCTTATATCCAATCTTTCGTCACCTAATCTTTTTGTTATCCTCATCACCTTACTCTTTCCTATGTTCACTTTTAAGTTTCTTTTTTTACATACCCTACCAAATTCATCTACCAACCTCTGCAACTTCTCTTCAGAATCTCCCAAAAGCAAAGTGTCATCAGCAAAGAGCAACTGTGACAACTCCAACTTTGTGTTTGATTATCTTTTAACCCCACTCCTCTTGCCAAGACCCTCGCATTCACTTCTCTTACAACCTTATCTATAAATATATTGAACAACCACGGTGACATAACACATCCTTGTCTAAGGCCTACTTTTACTGAGAAATAATCTCCTCCTCTCCTACATACTCTAGCCTGAGCCTCACTATCCTCGTAAAAAACTCTTCACTGTTTTCAATAACCTACCTCCTATACCATACACCTGCAACATCTGCCACATTGCCCCCTATCCACTCTGTCATATGCCTTTTTCAAATCCATAAATGCCACTAAAACCTCTTTAGCCTTATCTAAATGCTGTTCACCTACATGTTTCACTGTAAACACTTGGTCTACACACCCCACCCCTGGCTATACAGCAGTTTCGGGTCAGACTTGACTTTCGATGCTATGTTGTTTTCGTACTGTCGCTGGGCCTCTCTCCTTACCTGGCTCTTCGACTAATCTCTTTATTTTCCTTGGTCCTTTGCCTCCTGTACCTTTTCCATTCTCTTGTGCACTTAGTTTCTGCCTTCAGGTAAACCAAGGACTCACTGTGGTCTTCCCATTATTTCTGTTGCCCTTGGGAACAAACCTTTCCTTTGTCTCCTTGCATTTTGTTGTTACATATTCCATCATCTCGTTTACTGACTTTCCTACCAGTTCTCTGTCCCACTGAACCTCCTGCTGGAAGTTCCTCATACCTGTGTAGTCCCTCCTTTTATAGTTTGGCTTTTCCTATTCAATTCCTGTTACCCTCTCCACTTGTAACTCTACTATATATTCAAAACTCAGAACCACGTGGTCACTATCTCCAAGGGGCCTCTCGTAAGTGATGTTCTCAATGTCTGAATTACTCAGGGTGAAAACAAGATCCAGCCTTGCTGGTTCATCATCCCCTCTCTGGTAATGTCCCTGACACGTTGATGCATGAGGTTTTCCAGTACCACATCCATCATCTTGGCTTTCCATGTTTCGGGACCCCCATGTGGCTCCAGGTTTTCCCAGTCGATCTCCCTGTGGTTGAAATCGCCCATAACCAGTAACTTTGCTCTAGTGAACTCTTCTTGCCACCTCAGCCAGTGTGTCAACCATCGCTCTGTTGTTTTCTTCGTACTCCTCTCTTGGCCTCCTGCAGTTTTGTGGTGGGTTATACATCACTCCAATGACTACTTTGTTCCCCAGACTGAATTATACTTACTAAGTAGTCCCTTTCTCCAATCACGTCCATGCCTTCCATTTCCTCAAATCCCCATCGGTTTTTTATGAGCAGTGCAACCCCTCCTCCCCCTCTGCTCCTCGTATCTTTCCTCAGAATCTGATATCCCTGTGGGAAGATTGCGTCTGTTATTGTCTCATTGTGTGTGTGTGTGTGTCCGCGTGTGTGTACTCACCTATATGTGGTTGCAGGGGTCGATTCACTGGTCGACTAATTCACTCTCTCCCTGCTCCATGAGCTTCATCACACCTTTTGTTAAAGTTATGTATGTAACTTGCTTCCACTATTTCACTCTCCAGATTATTCTACTTTCTGACAACTCTAAGGCTAAAGAAATACTTCCTAACATCTCTATGACTCATGTGGGTTTTCAGCTTCCAATTGTGTCCCCATGTTCCTGTATCCCATCTCTGAAACATTCGAGCCCTGTCCCCTTGTCAATTCCTCTCAGTATTTTATACGTTATCATGTCCTTCCCCCCTATTCCTCCTATCCTCTAGTGTCATCAGGTTGAGTTCCCTTAACCTCTCCTCATAAGATATACCCCTCATTTCCGTGACTAATTGTGTTGCAAATTTTTACACTTTCTCCAGTTTTGTGACGTGTTTGACTAGGTGAGGGTTCCATACTGGTGCTGCATAACCCAGTATAGGCCTGACGTACACGGTGTACAATGTCGTGAATGAATCCTTACTCAGATGTCTAAACGCCAATCTTAGGTTTGCCAATCTCCCATATGCTGCAAGCAGTAATTTGATTGATGTGTGCCTAAGGGGACATGTTCGTTATAATGCTTACCCCAAGATCCTTTTCTTTAAGTGATGTTTGCAGCACTTGATTTCCTAACCTGTACGCCTTCTGCGGCCTTCTGTGTCCTTCCCCAATCTTCATGACCTTACACTTACTGGGGTTAAACTCCAGGAGCCATTTGTCGGACCAACTTGTAGTCTGTCCAGATCCCCTTGTAATCTTAACTGATCCTCGCCCGCTTACATTCTCATCAGTTTCACATCATAAGCGAACAGTGACACTTCTGAATCTATTCCTTCCACCATGTCATTCACGTATACACGAAACAGCACCGGACCTAGGACTGACCCTTGTCGAACCCACTCGACACATTCGCCCACTTTGGCAATTCACGTACCAACACTAGTTTCCTTTCTCTCAGGTATTCCATGATCCACTGCAGTACTTTCCCTATTATTCCTGCCTGCTCTAATTTTTGCACCAGTCTCTTGTGTGGTACTGTGTAAAAAGCCTTCTTGCAGTCCAAAAAGATGCAATCTACCCATCCCTCTCTCTCCTGTCTTACTTCTGTTACCTTATCGTAGAACTCTAGATTTGTGACACAGAATTTCACATCTCTGAAGCCGTCCTGATTGTCATGTATGATCCCAATCTTTTCAAGGTGTTCCATCACTCTTCTACTGGTAATCTTTTCCATGACTTTACATACTATAAAAGTCAGTGAAACTGGTTTGTATTTTAACGCTGCCTGTTTGTCTCCTCTCTTAAAAACTGAACCTACATGTGCTGTCTTCCACGCCTCAGGCAACTAACCCAGTTTCGATAGATTTACTGAAGATTGCCGCAAGCGGCACACACAGTTCCTCTGCTCTCTCTCTCTCTCTCAGTATCCATGGAGATATGTTATCTGGACCCACCGCCTTTGAGGTATCTAGTTCACCTAGCAGTTTCTTCACCTCTACCTTGGTTATGTGTATTGTGTCCAGCGCCTGCTGGTGCACCCTACCTCCACAGTTTGCTGGAAGCATTCCTGACTCTATTGTGAATACTTCTCTAAATCTTTTGTTTAGTTCATCACATACTTCTTGGTCACTCTTCGTCAGCTTCCCTCCTTCTTTCCTCAGTCTGATTACCTGGTCCTTGACTGTTGTTTTTCTCCTAATGTGACTGTATAACAACTTTGGTTCAGATTTGGCTTTTAATGCTATGTCGTTCTCGTATTGCCTCTGGGCCTCTCTCCTTATCCTTGCATATTCGTTTCTGGTTCTTCTGCTCAGCTCCTTGTTTTCTTGAGTCCTTTACCTTCTATACCTTTTCCATGCTCTCGCACACTTGGCTTTGGCCTCTTTAGACCTCCAGTTAAACCATGGGCTCACTCTGGTCTTACTACTTTTTCTGTTGCCCTTCGGTGTGAACTTCTCCTCTGCTTCCCTACAGTTAGTGGTCACTAGTTACATTATTTCATTTACCGTCTTTCACTCTAGTTCTCTTTCCCACTACACTTCATGCAGGAAACTTCTCATTTCTATCTAGTCCCCTTTTTTGAAATTCGGCTTCTCTCGTTCTTCTCGTGCTGCTGTATTCTCCACTGTTAACTCTACAAGATATTCAAAACTCAGGACATCATGATCACTAGCACCAAGGTGTCTTTCGTGTGTGATATCCCCTATGTCTGAACTATTCAAGGTGAATATGAGATCCAGCCTTACTGAAACATCCTCTTTCTCTCTCTGGTTGTATTCCTAACATGTTGATGCATAAAGTTCTCCAATACAGTCTTCAACATCTTAGCCCTTCACGTTTCTGGTCCCCCCATGTGGCTCTAGGTTTTCCCAGTTAGTCTCTTTATGATTGAAATTTCATCTTATAAGTAATTTTGCCCTACTCATATGAGCCCTCCTGGCCACTTCAGCTAGTGTATCCACCACTGCCCTATTGCACACATTATACTCTTGTCTTGTCCTCCTGCTGTTCAGTGGTGGGTTATACATCACTGCTATCATCACCTTTAGACCCACAGTCTGAAGTGTTCCTACAATGAAGTCTGTTTCCCTTCTGTCCATTCCTCCCATTTCCTCAAAACTCCACTGGCTGTTGATGAGCAGTGCTACCCCTCCCCTTCCTCTGCTCTCTTTGTCTTTCCTCATTATCTGATGTCCAGGTGGAAAGATTGCATCTGTTATCATCCCTGTAAGTTTTGTCTCTGTTAGTGCTATGATGTCAGGTGATGCATCAATGATTCGTTCTTGCCACTCTTCTCTCTTATTTGTTATTCCATCTGCATTGGTGTACTATACCTTTAGCTTCCTTTCCATTACTGTATTTTGGCAAATGGAAGAGAAAGGTGTCGGCTGGGATGGTGGCAGGCAGGGCGGAATATTAGGGGAGGCTGCTGTGATTGTGAAATTAGTGCTTAGGGGGGTGGGGGCAATGGAGTGTGGTTTGTTTCTGGTTATTGTGTTCGGTTGAGTATGTCTGAGTATGTGTATACATTTGTGTGAGTGTGTTATTTTTTGTGTGTTTATATGTGTATGTATGTTTGTGTGTCTGTGTACTCACCTAATTGTAGCTGCAGGGGTCGAGACTCAGCTCCTGGCCCCGCCTCTTCACCGAACGCTACTAGGTCCTCTCTCTCCCTGCTCCATGAGCTTTATCATACCTCGTTTTAAAGCTATGTATGTTTCCTGCCTCCACTACATCACTCGCCAACTGTTCCACTTCCTGTCCACTCTATGACTGAAGAAATACTTCCTAACATCCCTGTGACTCATCTGAGTCAACTTCCAAGAGTGACCCCTTGTTCCTGTGTCCCCTCTCTGGAACATCCTGTCTCTGTCCACCTTGTTTATTCCATGCAGTATTTTGTATGTCGTTATCATGTCTCCCCTAACCCTTCTGTCCTCCAGTGTCGTCAGGTCGATTTCCCTTAACCTTTCTTCGTAAAACATTCCCCTTAGCTCTGGAACTAACCTTGTCGCAAACGTTTGCACTTTCTTTAATTTCTTAACGTGCTTGACCCGGTGCGGGTTCCAAATTGGTGCTGCATACTCCAGTATGGGCCTGACGGACACGGTGTACAATGTCTTGAAAGATTCCTTACTTAGGTATCGGAACGCTAATCTCAGGTTTGCTAGGCGCCCATTATGCTGCAGCAATAATCTGGAGATGTGTTCGGTATTCACCCCAAGATCCTTTTCCTTGAGTGAGGTCTGCAGTCTTTGTCCACCTAGCCTATACTCTGTCTGCGGTCTTCTTTGCCCTTCCCCGAACTCCATGACTTCACATTTGGTGGGGTTAATTCATAAGAACATAAGAACATAGGAAAGGAGGAACGCTGCAGGAGGCCTGCTGGCCCATACTAGGCAGGTCCTTTACAATTCATCCCACTAACAAAACATTTGCCCAACCCAATTTTCAATGCCACCCAAGAAATAAGCTCTGATGAGAAAGTCCCACTCAAATCCAACCCCTCCCACTCATGTACTTATCCAACCTAGATTTGAAACTACCCAAAGTCCCAGCCTCAATAACCCAACTAGGTAGACTGTTCCACTCATCAACTACCCTATTTCCAAACCAATACTTTCCTATGTCCTTTCTAAATCTAAACTTATCCAATTTAAATCCATTACTGCTGGTTCTCTCATGGAGAGACATCCTCAAGACCTTATTAATATCCCCTTTATTAATACCTATCTTCCACTTATACACTTCGATCAGGTCTTCCCTCATTCTTCGTCTAACAAGTGAATGTAACTTAAGAGTCTTCAATCTTTCTTCATAAGGAAGATTTCTAATGCTATGTATTAATTTAGTCATCCTACGCTGAATGTTTTCTAACGAATTTATGTCCATTTTGTAATACGGAGACCAGAACTGAGCTGCATAATCTAGGTGAGGCCTTACTAATGATGTATAAAGCTGCAGTATGACCTCTGGACTTCTGTTGCTTACACTTCTTGATATAAATCCCAGTAATCTATTTGCCTTATTACGTACGCTTAGGCATTGCTGTCTTGGTTTAAGGTTGCTGCTCACCATAACCCCCAAGTCCTTTTCGCAATCTGTATGGCTAAGTTCTACATCATTTAACTTATAAGTACTAGGTTTATGGGCACTCCCAAGCTTCAGAACCTTGCATTTATCTACATTGAACTGCATCTGCCACTTTTCTGACCAAGAATAGAGTTTATTTAAATCCTCCTGAAGTTCCATAACATCTACGTTTGAATCAATTATCCTACCTATCTTTGTGTCATCGGCGAATTTGCTCACATCACTAGTAATTCCCTCATCAAGATCATTGATATATATTATAAACAACAACGGGCCCAAGACTGATCCCTGTGGAACGCCACTTGTTACAGATCCCCACTCGGACTTAACCCCATTTATGGACACTCTCTGCTTCCTGTCAGTGAGCCATGACTCGATCCACGAGAGCACTTTTCCCCCAATGCCATGAGCTGCCACTTTCTTTAACAGTCTATGGTGCGGAACTCTATCAAAAGCCTTACTAAAATCTAAGTAAATAATATCAAATTCTTTATTGTGGTCAACAGCCTCAAAAGCTTTACTAAAGAACGTTAATAAATTAGTTAGACAAGACCGGCCTCTTGTGAATCCATGCTGAGTATAATTAATCAAGCTATGCTTATCGAGATGGTTTCTTATAATCTCAGCTATAATTGACTCTAGTAATTTGCCTACAATTGAGGTCAGGGCTTATTGGGCGGTAATTTGACGGTAACGACTTGTCCCCTGTTTTAAAAATAGGAATTACATTAGCCATCTTCCACATATCAGACACTACACCTGTTTGAAGAGATAAATTAAAAATATTAGTTAATGGTTCACAGAGTTCCATTTTGCATTCCTTAAGAACCCTTGAAAAAACCTCATCAGGGCCCGGCGACTTATTTTGCTTCAGTCTATCTGCTTCACAACCATCTCACTAGTGACTGTGATGTTACGTAATTTATCTTCTTCTAGCCCACTGTAAAAATAAATTACTGGAATATTGTTAGTGTCTTCCTGTGTAAAAACTGAGAGAAAATAATTATTTAAAATCAAGCACATTTCATTCTCTTTGTCAGTAAGGTGCCCATAGTTATTTTTAAGGGGACCTATCTTATCTCTAACTTTTGTTCTATAGACCTGGAAAAAACTTTTTGGGTTAGTTTTAGAATCCCTAGCAACTTTAATTTCATAGTCCCTTTTAGCTTTTCTTATCCCCTTTTTAATGTCCCTCTTAATGTCAATATACTGATTCATAAGATGACCCTCACCTCTTTTGATACGCCTATAAATTCCTTTCTTATGCCCTAGTAGATATTTGAGCCTATTATTCATCCATTTTGGGTCATTTCTATTTGATCTAATTTCTTTCATATTCTGTCATATTGATAGCTCTCTTCGTTACCCCAGTCAACAGATGGTAAGTGTTCTCTAAGCCCATCGTAATCAGCTAAGCGAAAATCTGGGACTGTTACTGAGTTATCGCTACTATCGTACTTCCATTCAATGCTAAATGTAATTGATTTGTGGTCGCTAGCACCCAGTTCCTCTGAAATTTCTAAATTATTAACAAGGGATTCATTGTTTGTCATAACTAAGTCAAGCAGGTTATTTCCCCTTGTAGGTTCTGTCACAAACTGCTTCAAAAAACAATCCTGAAATACTTCTAAGAAGTCGTATGATTCTAAATTCCCAGTCAAGAAATTCCAATCAACATGACTAAAGTTAAAGTCTCCTAGAATTACTACATTATCGTGCCTTGTGGCCTTAACAATTTCCTCCCATAGTAGTTTCCCTTGGGTCCCTATCTAAGTTTGGGGGACGGTATATCACTCCTAAAATCAGTTTTTCATGCCCCTCTGAAAATTCTATCCAAACAGACTCTGTATGTGTTACTTCAGACTTAATACCCGTTTTTATGCAACAGTTCAAGCGATCTCGGACATACAATGCCACCCCACCCCCCTTCCCAATACTTCTATCTTGGAACAATTTAAAACCCTGAATATGACATTCCGCAGGCATGTCCCGACTTTTTGAATTAAACCACGTCTCAGTTAAGGCAAATACATCAATGTTACCTGACTAGCAACTAATCTCAACTCGTTCATCTTATTCCTAGCACTACGGCAATTAGCATAATAAACATTGAAAGACACTCCTTTCTCTTTACCCTTCCTGCTCATTTCTATTTTTCTACTAAACCTATTACTGTCCTTATCACCCAAGGCCCCTGGCTTTTCAATATCTACCTCGTTCTTATTATTACTAGTTCCCCTAGAACTCGTAATATTACTACACTGGGACTTCACTGTTTTCCTGCCAAAACCCATACCACTAACTACTCCTAGTTTAAAGTTCTAACTGCTCCCTCCACTGCAGTTGCTAGTGCTCCCACCCCACACCTAGGTAAGTGAACCCCATCCCTGGCATACATGTCATTTCTGCCATAGAAGAGGTCCCAGTTGTCAATGAATGTTACCGCATTTTCCTTACAGTATTTGTCTAGCCAGCAATTGACACCAATTGCCCTGGACAACCATTCATTTCCAACTCCCCTCCTTGGCAAAATACCACATATGAGAGGGTTCCCACCCTTACTCCTAATTATTTCTATTGCTGACCTATACCTGCTAATCAGGTCTTCACTCCTACGTCTGCCAACATCGTTGCCTCCAGCACTGAGACAGATAATAGGATTACTCCCATTACCTCTCATGATGTCATCCAGACGGCTAACAATATCCTCCATCCCAGCCCCAGGAAAACAAACTCTCTGTCTCCTACTCCTGTCCTTCAAGCAGAACGCCCTATCCATATACCTTACTTGGCTATCCCCAACAACAACAACAATATTCGTACCTTCCTTGGTGTCGTTCGTCGTGATGTTCCCAGTAGTCGACTCACATTCGTCGGGTAGCACTGAGAATGTATTAGATGTTTCCACAACAGTTTCCACGGCAGTCTCTTTCTTCTTCATCGTTTCTACCTTTCCATTCGTCTTCTTGATCGTCTACTTCTTTCCCTGCTGTCCAGCCACTGACCAGTTTCCCTTCTTGACCTGAGGACTCAAAACAGGAGGACTACTACGAATCTTTTTGTTTTCCTCGGTCAGTCGCCGAATTTCCATATTCGCCATCCTCAATTCTTCTTTAAGCTGTTGGTAAAGTTGCTCGATGGAGGGCATCTTGCTTCAATTCTAGAGAGCGCGCAAACAGGTCTTCACAGAGCCAAGTACACGTCAACACTCCAAAGTGGTCCTCCTTCCTGTGAGTTAACATGTACGCTAACCATTAGGATCATATTTTTTTTAACAAAATCATTTGATTTGATTCATGATGATTCATATGTTCTTAAAACTAACAGAAAGTGCTTTTCCATGACTACTTGCCTAATTTTAGTAAATTAATAATTTATTAAAATTCACATTTTTTTCATTAATTTGTATTGTAATAAAAATCCTTACCTGACAGAACAAAATGGTTTAGATATTTAGTCAGCAGCTCAAGAATATGTAAGATCGCAAACATGAATAAAATTAAAAATTATGAACATTCCAAATGCAGATCAGTGTTATGCTGACATTATATTTTATAACAATTATAACAATTTATATAAATGTGAGAATAATGTAGAAATAATTATAACACTAGTAGTACAAGTAATATATACATATATATATATATATATATATAATATATATATATATATATATAATATATATATATATATAATATATATATATATATATATATATATATATAACGCCTACATAGTAAGGTTCTTGTGCAACACTTCAGACATTCATTATGGAAACATTTTAGCACTATGGACTGTCAAGGCTGTGCACAACTTACTGAAAACTGAACTTAAAAAGTGGAGAGAGATCAGGTGAAGTGGAGAGGGTCAGGTGAGGTGAGGGTGGTGTGTGGTGAGACTAATAAGGTAACTGCCACCTCAAAACCCGGCTCTCAGGTCACATCACCGGCCACTCCGTGCCATCTTATTACTACCACATAACCATCATCAGGTCACCCTCTCGCTCTCACAACTCACTTTTCCGCCTAAATCTACTCTCGTTCTTTGCTCTATGTTGTAAGTGAGCAACAGCCCCGGAATCATCTTGGTGTTTACTCCCGTGTCTCGCTAAACCACTTGTATCACTTGCCAGGGAATGTAGTATGTAAAGGATAATTATAATAATAATATGCTTAAATACAATAAGAATAATAAGATTGTAAACTCATAATGGTTATGCAGCGTCTGGGTAATAGGAAAGAATTATGCTCGTTACCTGGAAAGGTATGGAAGAGTAGCTTCGGTTCCTTGGATCAAGAATCCTTCCTTAGTGTCAAGACACCACATCGTCTTCAAGGGATTCCACTAGTGAAGATGAATCACTCATGTTCACTCTAGTGACAGTAGTAACCGAACTCTTGTTATAATAATAATAATAATATAATAATAATAATAATAATAATAATAATAACACCAGGATAAAAATAACAATAATTTTTGTAAGTGAACTTTTTATTCTACTAATAATTTTACATATATTACAAAATATGAGTTTTGATTTTGCTATTAAATATATATATATATATATATATATATATATATATATATATATATAATATATATATATATATATATATATATATATATATATATGTATGTATGTTGTACCACTACTCATGCATTACAAATAATAATAATAATAATACGGTCTTGCTCAGACTTTTGCATTTACCACAGTTTTAATTTCCATTGCTTAAGTTCTTTGGTAATTTATCATATAATATTTTACCATTGTTTCATTTCTTCGAGTTTGAATGTTGTCTATAATTAGATGATTAATACTTATATTCACCATAAACTCAATTTTGGGGGGAGATGAATGTTCGCTAGAAGTAAATTTGATCTGGGTGACTCTTTAATTACGTTCTTTAGGTTGTTTGCACGCAAATTTATGGGGATCAATACCGACGACACCGTGTGTCAGACAATACTGACACCGTGTGTCAGGCAATACTGACACCGTTTGTCAGACAATACCAACACCATGTGTCAGACAATACTGACACCGTGTGTCACACAATACCAACACCGTGTGTCAAATTCGCTATAAGGACAAATATTAAGGAGACGTTCCGCCCCGCGAAAGGTTTAATCAGTCCAAGTTAATGATCCCTGGTGTGTGAAAAGTAAATGGATATCCATACAACACATTTGTGCGTTCCCACATATAACTGAACTGCGATTACCTACGTAATCCTTTTTTTTTCCACCAGGACTGTCTGCCATAAGGTTTTACAGTCTTCAAGGATAAGAGTTTCCGAATATTAAATCATCAAAAGTTATTTTGTACGGGAATGTTTGCCACAGAAGCCATGTACTGATGACATGGCTCCTGAGACTCGTCAACAGGATTTTTCTTTTTTTGAATTCTTACGGATTGGCTGACAAAGGTATAATTTAGCTGGATTTATTGGTAATTTCCAGCTCAATGAAAGTGACTGTCTCAGTGTTGGACACTGAACTTCTTCGGTGGTCACGAAGAAAACACTTAGCGGAATAAGATGTTATTGTCACAACGTTTCGCTCATTATAAAGCTTTATTAATGGCTTGTTTAAGCTCTACACCGAACGAAACGTCGTCTCTCTTCCTCACTTTTACCAGTGGTACGCCACTTGCATCACTGACGAACTATTAACGAAAATAATTTTCCAGGTGCTAACAAAATTATTAAATACTTTGTGTATGCTTCCCCCCACAAACACAAAATTTCTTCCTCGGTAGATAAATAAATTTCATATGAAAAAAAAAATTATCTATTATTGATGCCCCAAATAAGTCCTTGAAAACTGATATTGAGGTGTGGAGGGGAGTGTTGCACCCGCGTGGGTCTGTACGAAGCCTCACCCCCGGGCCTTGTTGGTAAACACATGGGTACGTTCTCTCTCTCTCTCTCTCTCTCTCTCTCTCTCTCTCTCTCTCTCTCTCTCTCCAATATGATTTGTTTCTCTGTTGATCATTATCTCTCAAATACTTATTAACCCACTCTACTGTAACACTTTCACTCTCATTCTCTCATATTCACTCTCTTTTACCCTCCTACTCTCTCACTTTTCCACTCTCACACACTCCCTCTATAACACTCCCAGTCTCGCACACATTCTATCACTCACACTCTCACAAACTTACAATCTCACACATTTCCACTCTCGCACATTTCCTCTATCATTTACAACACTCTTTGCCTCTCACACCCTTTCTCAAATTCTCCATCACTGTTCACAATTCTCTCACAACAACTCTTTCAATCTCTCCTCACACTCCACTCATCACGTTCTCATTCTCACACCCACTTCTTTCCTCACTCCCTCCTCCCTCCCACTTCCACTCCCACTCCCACGCTCCCATCCCCATTCCTCTCACATCTTCCCACTCCCTCACATTCCTTCCCACTCCCTCACATTCCCTCCCACTGCCTCACATTCCCTCCCACTCCCTCACATTCCTTCCAACTCCCTCACACTACATCAACTTGTATAAAACGCGAAAAATCTACTAAAAATATATATGTATATGTATATATATTAACTTTACAAGGTTAAGATTACAACGTACTCCTGCATCAGGATATAAAGGCACGCCACCTTACACCTTACTGCACCCCGCAACACGGGTGATATTTATTTTCTCAATGCCAGCCTATCCTGGCTGCTACTCTCGTGAAGGTAGAGAAGGAAGGAGGTGCCTTACTTACCTCCAAGCATTCCTCTCTTTGCTCTCTCGTTCTCTCTCCTTCCCGTCTTCCTTCACTCTCTCCTTCCCTCACTCTTGATACCTCCTTCACTCCCTCCTTAACTCTCTCCTTCCCTTTCTTCATTCCTCCATTACTCTCTCATTTAGTTTCTCATTTCATCTCTTCCTCTTTCTCTTCATTCTCCACTCTCTCCTTCACTCCCTCCTTCCCTGTCCTACCCTCTTCTCATTTTTTCCCTCTTATACTTCTCTTTCCTCCCCTCCCCCCATTCTCCTTCATTTTTCACTCTCTCCTTCACTCCGTTATACCCTCCCTCCTCCCCTTTTTCCTTCCCTCTCCTCCATTCTGTCCTTCTCCTCTCCTTCTAACCCTCCTGTCTGCTCTTCATTCTTTCCTTCTTTTCCTACCTTCTCCCTCTATCCTTTCCTTCTCTAGTCTCTCCTTCCCCCTTCCTTCACTCTCTAATGCCTTCCCTCCAACCTAATCTGCCTCCTCCTCTCTGGCCTTCCTTCTCTCCCACATCTTTCTCCTTCCCTCCCACCTAATCTTCCTCCTTCATTTTGACCTGCCCTTACCCCTAATCTTCCTCCCTTTTCCCACCTAATCTTCCTTCACTCTGTCCACCCCCCTTCCTCCCTCCTCTCGTTAACGACCTTGAACATCTATCAATCATCAGTGATAATCAAGGTCCTGGCTAACTACACGCTACACTGAGGTGAATTACAAGCTAATAAATAAACTTCTACGTTTGTTTACCTTTTCTAACGAGGTGATTGGCTGCGATCGAAGAGAGTCAGCTTCCCATTGGCTGGTTGTGAAAGAGCCAGCTTCTCATTGGCTGATGGTCGCATGACACACACATCCAGTCGCCGCCCTAACTAGACTCTACATATTTCCATATAGAGACGAAAGTAAATATGAAATGCTTGTGTTCCTTAGAGCTATGTAAGAAGTAGTACACTACACGATGTAAGACTTAATATATGCTACGTAGAATGTTGTGTACAGAGTTTCTCTCTTCCCCCCACACACTGCCCTGTCTTAATGTTACATTGACACGCGTGTATACTCACACACATACACACACACACACGCGCACACACACACACACACACACACACACACACAGGAATACATGCTCGTACATTATCACAACTGGATGAGTTTTTAGCAAAATTTTTCTTCACACAATATTTATTACTGTATTTTTCTTTGGAGAAAAATATTAATTTTTAGCTGAAAATTCTTTTGTTGCATCGGAGGTAATGACAGCATCAGCGAGGGGGAATGATTCGAGGACTATGTAAAGAGATGATCTGTCACGAAAACTGCCTTTTTTTTTGTATATAAAATTATATTACTACACTCTGTATGAATAAATAACTAAATAACAAAAAGGCACAATACCGTGAAACTGGCGAAATAATTTGTATATCCGCTCACATCTGCAGCTCTATGCAGATCTTGATCAGGAGCCGTGTAGATTCAGCCTCCGTGTAGACCTCTTTCAGCCTCCGTGTAGAGTTCTATCAGGTGTTATGATAGGCTCTGTGGGGAGATTTATCAGCCACTGTGTAGAACTTGAGAAGGTTCTGAGTACAGCTTCATTAGGTCATTTCGTGACTTGATGAACCTCTATACAGAGCAAAATGTTGTCCAGGTGAAAACCTCCAATGTGTCCTGCGACCTTTCTCAACACTGTGGTCGTCGGTCCACATTTTGGTCAAATAAAAGGACACAAATGCAACTAATGACATTCTATTGTGGCAACGTTTCGCTCTCTAGGAGCTTTGTCAAGCCGTTACAAACACTTCATGGATACAGAGGGTATATATAGGCTCTGAGTGAGGTGTAGTACAAGTAGAGGCTGGTATATGAGAATGAAAGGTTTCAAAAGCTGACATTTCCACCACTTGTATAACTACTACTACTACAACTTCTACTTGTACTACACCTCACTCAAAGCCTATATATACCCTCTGTGTCCATGTATTGTTTGTAGGAGTGCGAAGTTACTGAGACACTCCGCAGGCAACTAGGAGTGATATTCCCTCCCGAAGAGGACCCAGAGATGACTGCGGCCACACTAGTGTACCATGGAGTCAACGAACCAGACAAGCTGTTACCTGTAATAACGACATATCCTCCTCCTCGCTAGTGTCCATAGTTAGGAGTACATATGGTGTTGTCGCTTATGAGATGCACCAGTTGAACTGACCAGAAAAGTGCTTGAGCAGCATACGTCGCATCATTGTAGAAACCTTTCTCCCTCGGGAGCCAGAGACGGGTCATCGCAAGATTGAGACCCGTGCCAGGGCTACGGTCTTGGCGAACATTATACATACATGTATTGTTTGTAACGGCTTAAC
>NC_069409.1:23652282-23782282 GCF_026875155.1 Cherax quadricarinatus | reverse complement strand
TATATATATATATATATATATATATATATATATATATATATATATATATATATATATATATATTTATATATATACATATATTATATATTATTACATGTATGTAACTCTTTGTTGAAAGTTTATTTACCTAACGAAGCCTTATTTAAATATCCCCAGGAAACGGCTGACATCAGACGGCTACCCTGACTGACGTCACCAACTCCAACAACTCTGACGTACTCACAGAATGTTTTCCTTTAACTAACTTCATCAGATTTCTCTGTGTCAAACTGTGTGCAAGCGTCATTCAGCGGGATAAAATATATCCACTACATCTTATGTGCAAGGCGACATACACACAAGAAATTGCCCAATTGCAGGTTTACTGATTTAATACGGATTTTACTTGACTCTACTGATAAAATGCAAATGTTCTCGAAAGAAAAAAAAAAGTTTTGTGAGGTTTCGGTCAGCGAGGTGGTGATGTATGTTGCTCGGAGGTGCACCATCAAGGCCACGCGAAAAGAGCCTAAAATTTGTGAAAGGTGTTAAAAAATCCCCCAAACCTAGAGGAAAAGTTGCATATATCATAAACATATTTATGTATATCAATGGAGAATCGTGATTTTTTTTTTAAAAAACAGCATGGAAGTTTTATCTTACAATAATAATAATTACAATAATTGATCAGAATATGAAAATTAAAACAGCAATAGTAAATATAATAATAATAATAATAAATAATAATAATAATAATAATGACAGTAATACAACTAATAATAATAATGACAGTAATACAAATAATAATAATAATTATAATAAGACTAAAGGACGCAGGAAATGTTTACGAGAAGAGGAGCAGGAGGGAGTGGAGATATGGGGGGGGGGAGGGGAAGGTGGCCAAGAGTTCCCCAAACAGCATCCATGATGCTCACCCCGACGAACCTTCGCCTCCCCTGGCGAACCCTTGGCGAACCATCGCCACCCCGGGCTCTCCTTGCTGCTCCCTCTGGCTTCCAAACTCGTCCATCTAACGCAAAAGCAACTGTCTACTTTCCTTACAATTCTACACAGCTTATATCATGGAATAAAGTACAAAGTTTATTTATTGGTGAGAATCGTGTGTATGTGTGTGTGTGTGTGTGTGTGTGTGTGTCACAGTTATAGATCCTATAATGCACAACACGACCCAAAAGTCACTTAATACTAACAGTACAATAATGTACCTACTTCAAGTATGCCAAATCTGTTCAAAGGTGGATGAGTGTGTAGTGAATAATTCACTGGGTGACCCGTTCTGCAGAAAAATACAGTGCATATCAAATATCTCACTGAATACTCTGTAAATATACACATTTAGGACTGTATTTTGATCATCGGGTTGAATGGTGGGTAGTGAAGAGACGCTGTACATTGTACAGGCAATGTATAAACCCAAAAACTCCTGCAACTGAAGCCTTCACAGGCTGTTTCATACATCTTCACCTGAAGATTCTTTGATTACCAGGATCTTTGTTTACTACGCTCGTCGTAAACATCTTTTAAGGTTATCTTAGTCATTATCCTAATGGTAAAAAATTGCTCGATTCGCAAAGTTTTCAGTGTTTCAGGATGGTCTTATAAAAAAAATATTAATATATGTCTTAAATAACTTACAGACTAGTGCCAACTCTGCAGAAATATTGGCAGTCAATAGAGTGACCAATGTGCTATCTACATAAGCTGAGTTTCTGACAAGTAGTTGTATCACTAAGTATTAGGAGGCCTACGCACAGGTAGTGATCCAATTACCAGACATTAACTGATGTTCACAAAACTTTGGTCTCCACACTGACTGAAATTCCCAAGGTTTCAGTCTATGCACTGCATGAAGTTCAGAAGACAATAAAGAACAAGTTGAAGAGAGAGTTCCCATCACAGATTTCCAGGTAATTTAACTGAAAATAGCGATCTGGACTTTTTTTTTCTTTGTAAATTTCATCCACATATGTGATTTAAGGTTTCAACGGCTCTGTGTACATTTGTAAAGCGATGAATCGTCTCTCTTCTGAAAGTTTGTGTTTTCTTGTTTTGTCAAGGAGTGCGTGTGTATCCTTCTATACGTGTACACAGTTGCTTTGTATTGACAATCTCAGCTGTTCTCTCGTTTCAGCAACATTCATGACAGCGTTCATCCATGCTCGAATTTTTTCACGGGAGCAAGCAGGCCCATGAACCCTCTTCTGAAACTTGATGGAAGTGTTCATGGCATAGCACTCTCCACTCTTCTTCGCACTACTGTAGTCCTGCTCTACTTAGACAAACTTAAAAAATCTCGAAAACAATTTTTTTTATTAAAGTCCATTTTTGTCATAAACATCTCTGTTTTTTGTTTTCTCTTTTCAATTGGTCTCTGGAATTTTGGGCTATCATTCACTTTTTGAAGCAATTCCTCAACCAAGTATTAAATTTTTACCAACAGTTTTATATACATTTAAGAAAAAGGCTTAAAGGTTTGTTCGTAAAGTAAGCCTACATAGAATTATATTTTTACAAAAGTCTAGAAATGTATTCAATTTTATATAAGGAAAATTTTGTAATAATCTTCATAAAATATCAAATTATTCTATGGATGTATTTTTATATTCTCTTCAGCTTGTCAAAGATTCACAAGACTTAGCCAGAAGACGCTGCCACCAGGCTCTCCACGCTGCCACCAGGCTCTCCACGCTGCCACCAGGCTCTCCACGCTGCCACCAGGCTCTCCACGCTGCCACCAGGCTCTCCACGCTGCCACCAGGCTCTCCACGCTGCCACCAGGCTCTCCACGCTGCCACCAGGCTCTCCACGCTGCCACCAGGCTCTCCACGCTGCCACCAGGCTCTCCACGCGCCACCAGGCCTCTCCACGCTGCCACCAGGCTCTCCACGCTGCCACCAGGCTCTCCACGCTGCCACCAGGCTCTCCACGCTGCCACCAGGCTCTCCACGCTGCCACCAGGCTCTCCACGCTGCCACCAGGCTCTCCACGCTGCCACCAGGCTCTCCACGCTGCCACCAGGCTCTCCACGCTGCCACCAGGCTCTCCACGCTGCCACCAGGCTCTCCACGCTGCCACCAGGCTCTCCACGCTGCCAACAGGCTCTCCACGCTGCCAACAGGCTCTCCACGCTGCCACCAGGCTCTCCACGCTGCCACCAGGATCTCCACGCTGCCAACAGGCTCTCCACGCTGACACCTTCACGACGTCAACACTTGTAACACCTACCCGTAATTAGCGTGAGCCATTCTCATGCTGCACGCTAGACGTTCTCATGCTTCACGCTAGACGTTCTCATGCTTCACACTAGACGTTCTCATGCTTCACGCTAGACGTTCTCATGCTTCACGCAAGATGTTCTCAAAATTCGCACCAGACGTTTTTATAACGAGTTTCCCGATGCGGTTCCCGGAAGGTTTCCTGCACATGCTTTCACAAGCCGCTCATAGAAGTTACTTTCAGATGATTTTTCAGTAATTATTCTCACTAAAACTACAATGACGGGCATTCTCAGTACACATCCCAGGAAGCCATTCCCAGCAAACGTTTCCTCAAGGCGTTCTGATGAGACGTTCCCAGAAAATATTTAATACCCCTGAGTTGACACAACATTGCCTATACAGAATAGAACTCGTAATCTCAACCTGAGAACGCCACATCCGACTGGTGTTTGACACCTGAGACTAACTTATCCACATTCGACTGATGCTTGTCACCAGCCCCAAAAACACGTATCAAGTCATTATTTGCCAATAGACTAGACAAAAAAAATGTTCATCCACCCGATGTTCCTCACTCAAGTCCAAAAAAAACGCATGAGAATTTTGTTCCTCACTCAAGTCCAAACAATCAAACCACGATTTCTGTTCTTCATCTGAGTTTGAAAATTGACTCGACACAAAACACTGCTTCTCTCTATGGCTCTTAGACCAGTGTGTCTTAGATATACTTAGAGTTAGTTATAAAAGGCTTATACAGACTTGATAGTATATAAAATAAACGAACTTTAACAAACCTTGTTAGGGACTCTGAAAGTTTAAAACTTCCCTGCATTATCTTTTAAAACTGCATATGTTCAAAAAGTCTCAGAAAAAGCAGTCAGAATTATGTAGCCACACACGAAAAATCACTAATAATATCAGTCTTATAAATCCATATATAGACTTCACCACAAATGTCACAATATAAAGTTTGTATATCCTTGCACAACTGTGTGAAGGCGAGTACACAAACATTTGTAGTAAAAGACTTCAATGAGTGTCACAGAGCTTGCTTAAAAGCTAGTAATATCACGTCTTACAGAGCCTTATTAGAGCTGCTCTAAGCTCACAATGTTTCACAGTATCTTAAAATATTTTAAGGGCCGTGTACAGCTTTCTCGCAAAATATCACATAGCTTCGGTGGAGCCTTATCACAGACTCCTGGAGCCTTGTAAAAATTCACGGAACCTGTAAGAGCCTTGCAAAATATGTAGAGTTTCTCTGTTTTTTTTTCCAGGAGATTGTAACGTTTATCAGAGACTCATTTAAGAGTTACCCGCATTGATCTGTTGGTTGTAGTCTGCCATGAGTTCTTCAAAGTTGTAGAGGTAGCCGCCATGTTGTTCCAGTCTGGTGGAGGAGAAACACGAAGATTAGAGGTCAGTAGTGGTGTTGGTGGTGTTTGGTGGTGGTGGTGGGGGTGGTGGGTGGTGGGGGTGGGGGTGGTGGTAGTAGTAGTAGTAGTAGTAGTAGTAGTATAGTAGTAGCGGTGAGGGGTGGATAGTGGCGGTGAGGGGTGGATAATGGTGGTGGTCGTATGACACTGAGGGGTGGATAGTGGTAATGGTGGTAGCGAAGATGAGGGGCGGATAGTGGTGATGGTGGTAGTGATGGTGAGGGTAGATAGTGGTGGTGGTGGTAGTGACGGCGAGGGGTGGATAGTGGTGGTGGTGGTAGCGAAGGTGAGGGGTGGATAGTGATGGTGGTGGTAGTGACGGTGAGGGGTGGATAGTGGTGGTGGTAGTGATGGTGAGGGGTAGATAGTGGTGGTGGTGGTAGTGACGGTGAGGGGTGGATAGTGGTGGTGGTGGTAGTGACGGTGAGGGGTGGATAGTGGCGGTGGTGGTAGTGATGGTGAGGGTTGGATAGTGGTGGTGGTGGTGGTAGTGACGGTGAGGGGTGGATAGTGGTGGTGATAGTGGTGGTGGTGGTAGGTGACGGTGGAGGGGGTGGATAGTGGTGGTGGATAGTGGTGGTGTGTTGGTAGTGACGGTGAGGGGTGGATAGTGATGGTGAGGGGTGGATAGTGGTGGTGGTCGTGGTGGTAGTGACGTTGAGGGGTGGATAGCGGTGGTAGTGACGGTGATGGGCGGATAATGGTGGTGGTCGTAGTGACACTGATGGGTGGATAGTGGTGGTGGTGGTAGTGACGGTGAAGGGTGAATTGTGGTGGTAGTGGAGGTGAGGGGTGGATAGTTGTGGTGGTGGTAGTGACGGTTAGGGGAGGATAGTGGTGGTGGTGGTAGTGACGGTGAGGGGTGGATAGTTGGTGGTGGTGGGGTGGTTGTGACGGTGAGGGGTGGATAGTGGTAGTGGTGGTAGTGACGGTTAGGGATGGATAGTGGTGGTGGTGGTAGTGACGGTGAGGCGTGTATAGTGTTGGTGTTGGTGGTGGTAGTGGCGGTGAGAGGTGGATAGTGGTAGTGGTGGTAGTGACGGTGAGGCGTGTATAGTGTTGGTGGTGGTAGTGACGGTGATGGGCGGATTGTGGTGGTGGTGGTAGTGACGGTGAGGGGTGGATTTGTGGTGGTGGTGGTAGTGACGGTGGTGGGGTGGATAGTGGTGTAGTGGTGGTAGTGACGGTGAGGGGTGGATAGTGGTAGTGGTGGTAGTGACGGTGAGGGGTGGATAGTGGTAGTGGTGGTAGTGACGGTGAGGGGTGGATTGTGGTAGTGGTGGTAGTGATGGTGAGGGGTGGATTGTGGTGGTGGTGGTAGTGACGGTGAGGAGGGGTGGATTGTGGTGGTGGTGGTAGTGACGGTGAGGGGTGGATAGTGGTAGTGGTGGTAGTGACGGTGAGGGGCTGATAGTGGTAGTGGTGGTAGTGACGGTTAGGGGTGGATAGTGGTGGTGGTAGTGACGGTTAGGGGTGGATAGTGGTGGTGGTGGTAGTGACGGTGAGGGGTGGATAGTGGTGGTGGTGGTAGTGACGGTGAGGGGTGGATAGTGGTGGTGGTGGTAGTGACGGTGAGGGGTGGATAGTGGTGGTGGTGGTAGTGACGGTGAGGGGTGGATAGTGGTGGTGGTGGTAGTGACGGTGAGGGGTGGATAGTGGTGGTGGTGGTAGTGACGGTGAGGGGTGGATAGTGGTGGTGGTGGTAGTGACGGTGAGGGTGGATAGTGGTGGTGGTGGTAGTGACGGTGAGGGGTGGATAGTGGTGGTGGTGGTAGTGACGGTGAGGGGTGGATAGTGGTGGTGGTGGTAGTGACGGTGAGGGGTGGATAGTGGTGGTAGTGACGGGTGATAGTAGTAGTGTATAGTGTTATAGGAGTGAAAATTGTGACACAGTAAATAAATATGCAGAAATAATAACTGATTTTGTAATAGATTCATTAGTAATAGCAAGACTATGACAGTAATAGTAATTAGAAGTGGTGATATTATTAAAATTAATGTTATAATAATTAGTATAGTAATAGTAATGTTAACAGTGGTAGTAATATTTTAAATAGTAATAGTAATTACAATGGTAGAAGTAGTAGTGATGGTGGTGGGAGTAGTAATAGCAGTAGTCGTGATGGTGGTGGTGGTAGTAGTAGTAGTGTTGGTGGTGGTGGTGGTGGTAGTAGCAGTAGTAGTAGTTGTGATGGGGGTAACAGTAATAGTAGTGTGAGCAATAACAACACAAAAGGGTTTATACAGCTTGATAACTAGAGTGTGAGACTAACCTCAAAAAAATGTGGATCATGTCAATATTGACGATGTTGTGCAGTAGACAGGAGTATATGAGACCATTAACACGAAACTAGAGAACCGGGTTAAATGAGAGAGGGAAGGAGGGTGGAGAGAAGTGAGAGACTGAAGGAAAGAGAGAGAAAAAAGACGGAAGGAGGGAGGAGAGAAATGAGAGATTGAGGGAATAAATGAAAGAGAGAAGGGGAGATAAGAGAAGCAAGAGACTGGAGGAATGAGAGGAGAGGGGAGGAGGAAGAAGAGAAGCGAGAGAGGGAAGGTACTAATGGAAAATGAGAGAAGGGGGAGGCCGAGGGGGGGAGACAGAAGTGAGAGAAGGGGGAGGCCGGAGGGGGGGAGACAGAAGTGAGGGAAGAGGGAGGCCGGAGGGGGGGAGACAGAAGTGAGAGAAGGAGGGCAGGAGTAAAAGACGTATATATTTGTTCATATTTTTACTTTATAAATTTTGTCAAAAAGTAAGTATAATTTTAGGATTATGTGGTATATTATGTTTTATGGTGGCAAGTACCTCTGTCATGGCCCTCTACTGTGACTTTGTCAAGACACTCTGCTGTAATAATCAGTATTTGTATAATACTAAAGAAATATGTTATGTTAATGTCCAGGGTTTATTACCTGGACCTCAGCAATGAGAGTCGCTACTCTCACCGCTGGGCAACGGTGAAGTGGTCAAGTGAAACATGTAAGAAACATTTCCCCAGCTGACTGCCTCACCTGAGTCATAACTGGTGCTTAAAAATTGATGAAAGGAGCCTCTTGGCTGTCTGCAGAGTGCTGGCCTCCCTTCTCTACTACAGAATGAGTCTGTCTCTGGCTGTCTTACTGGGTAGCCACGTTGAGTTTCGGCTCAGCATATCCATAAATAGCCACGCACACAAACACATTCTTTACACTATATGTTAGTATGGATTTTGTCTCTGAGAGCATTTGTGTGTGTATTTTACGTTCAGTACGGACTTAGTTATGTTCTAAAAGAAGATTCAGACCATTGCTGAACTTAGTCTCAGAGATCATAGGTTGCCAGAATTCTACATACTTGTGATCTCACTCTTGATCTAATTGAAGAAACACACTAAAGTTGGTCTAGAACACAGGGAGAGACACTGCCACAGTTATGGAAGGGAGAGACATTACCACAGTTATGGTAGGGAGAGACACTACCACAGTTATGGTAGGGAGAGACACTACCACAGTTATGGTAGGGAGAGACACTGCCACAGTTATGGTAGGGAGAGACACTACCACATAGTAGCGAGAGACACTACCACAGTTATGGTAGGGAAAGGCACTACCACAGTTATGGGAGGGGGAGACACTACCACAGTTATGGTAGGGAGAGACACGACCAGAGTTATGGTAGCGAGAGACATACACAGTTATGGTAGGAGAGACACTACCAAGTTATGGTGGAGGACGGCACTACCACAGTTATGTAGGGAGAGACACTACCACATTAGTAGCGAGCGACACTACCCACAGTTAATGGAAATGGAGAGCACTAAAAACATTTTGGAGGAGAGACACTACCACAGTTATGAGGGAGAGACACTACCACAGTTTGGTAGGAGAGACCTACACATAGTAGCGAGAGACACTACCACAGTTATGGGAGGGAGAGGCACTACAACAGTTATGGGAGGGAGAGACACTACCACAGTTATGGGAGGGAGAGACACTACCACAGTTATGGGAGGGAGAGACACTACGACAGTTATGGGAGGGAGAGGCACTACCACAGTTATGGTAGGGAGAGACACTACCACAGTTATGGGAGGGAGAGGCACTACAACAGTTATGGAAGGGAGAGACACTACCACAGTTATGGGAGGGAGAGACACTACCACAGTTATGGGAGGGAGAGGCACTACCACAGTTATCGTAGCGAGAGACACTACCACAGTTATAGGAGGGAGAGGCACTACAACAGTTATGGAAGGGAGAGACACTACGACAGTTATGGGAGGGAGAGGCACTACCACAGTTATGGTAGGGAGAGACACTGCCACAGTTATGGTAGGGAGAGACACTACCACAGTTATGGTAGGGAGGGACACTACCACAGTTATGGGAGGGAGGGACACTACCACAGTTATGGTAGGGAGAGACACTACCACAGTTATGAGAGGGAGGGACACTACCACAATTATGGTAGGGAGAGACACTACCACAGTTATGAGAGGGAGGGACACTACCACAGTTATGGTAGGGAGAGACACTACCACAGTTATGGCAAGGAGAGACACTACCACAGTTATGGTAGGGAGGGACACTACCACAGTTATGGTTTAGGGAAAGGGACACTACCACAGTTATGGTAGGGAGAGACACTGCCACAGTTATGGTAGGGAGGGACACTACCACAGTTATGGTAGGGAGGGACACTACCACAGTTATGGTAGGGAGGGACACTACCACAGTTATGGTAGGGAGAGACACTACAACAGTTATGGTAGGGAGAGACACTACCACAGTTACGGTAGGGAGAGACACTACCACAGTTATGAGAGGGAGAGACACTACCACAGTTATGGTAGGGAGGGACACTACCACAGTTATGGTGGAGAGGACACTACCACGTTATGGTAGGGAGAGACACTGCCACAGTTATGGTAGGGAGAGACACTACCACAGTTATGGTAGGGAGGGACACTACCACAGTTATGGTATGGAGAGACACTACCACAGTTATGAGAGGGAGGGACACTACCACAGTTATGGTAGGGAGAGACACTACCACAGTTATGGTAGGGAGAGACACTACCACAGTTATGGTAGGGAGAGACACTACCACAGTTATGGTAGGGAGGGACACTACCACAGTTATGGTAGGGAGGGACACTACCACAGTTATGGTAGGGAGGGACACTACCACAGTTATGGTAGGGAGAGACACTGCCACAGTTATGGTAGGGAGGGACACTACCACAGTTATGGTAGGGAGGGACACTACCACAGTTATGGTATGGAGAGACACTACCACAGTTATGAGAGGGAGGGACACTACCACAGTTATGGTAGGGAGAGACACTACCACAGTTATGGCAAGGAGAGACACTACCACAGTTATGGTAGGAGAGACTACCACATTTATGGTAGGGAAGACACTACCACAGTTATGGTAGGGAGAGACACTACCACAGTTATGGTAGGGAGAGACACTACCACAGTTACGGTAGGGAGAGACACTACCACAGTTATGGTAGGAGAGGACACTACCACAGTTATGGTATGGAGAGACACTACCACAGTTATGAGAGGGAGGGACACTACCACAGTTATGGTAGGGGGGAGACATACCACAGTTATGGCAGGGGAGAGACACTACCACAGTTATGGTAGGAAGAGACACTACCACAGTTATGGGAGGGAGAGACACTACCACAGTTATGGTAGCGAGAGACACAACCACAGTTATGGGAGGAGAGACACTACCACAGTTATGGAGGAGAGACACTACCACAGTTACGGTAGGGAGAGACACTACCACAGTTATGGTAGGGAGGGACACTACCACAGTTATGGTATGGAGAGACACTACCACAGTTATGAGAGGGAGGGACACTACCACAGTTATGGTAGGGAGAGACACTACCACAGTTATGGCAAGGAGAGACACTACCACAGTTATGGTAGGGAGAGACACTACCCAGTTATGGGTAGGGAGAGACACTACCACAGTTATGGTAGGGAGAGACACTACCACAGTTATGGTAGGGAGAGACACTACCACAGTTACGGTAGGGAGAGACACTACCACAGTTATGGTAGGGAGAGACACTACCACAGTTATGGTAGGAAGAGACACTACCACAGTTATGGGAGGGAGAGACACTACCACAGTTATGGTAGCGAGAGACACTACCACAGTTATGGGAGGGAGAGACACTACCACAGTTATGGTAGGGAGAGACACTACCACAGTTATGGTAGGGAGAGACACTACCACATTTATGGTAGGGAGACACTCTACCACAGTTATGGGAGAGAGACTACCACAGTTATGGGAGGGAGAGACTACCACAGTTATGGGAGGGGGAGACACTACCACAGTTATGGTAGCGAGAGACAGTACCACAGTTATGGTAGGGAGAGACACTACCACAGTTATGGCAGGGAGAGAGACTACCACAGTTATGGTAGGGAGAGACACTACCACAGTTATGGTAGGGAGAGACACTACCACAGTTATGGTAGGGAGGGACACTACCACAGTTATACTACGGAGAGACACTACCACAGTTATGGTATGGAGAGACACTATCACAGTTATGGCAGGGAGAGAGACTACCACAGTTATGGTAGGGAGAGACACTACCAGAGTTATGGTAGGGAGAGACACTACCAGAGTTATGGTAGGGAGAGACACTACCATAGTTATGGTAGGGAGAGACACTACCAGAATTATGGTAGCGAGAGAGACTACCACAGTTATGGTAGGGAGAGACACTACCACAGTTATGGGAGGGAGACACACTACCACAGTTATGGTAGGGAGAGACACTACCACAGTTATTGTAGGGAGAGACACTACCACAGTTATGGGAGGGAGAGACACTACCACAGTTATTGTAGGGAGAGACACTACCACAGTTATTGTAGGGAGAGACACTACCACAGTTATGGTAGGGAGAGACACTACCACAGTTATTGTAGGGAGAGACACTACCACAGTTATTGTAGGGAGAGACACTACCACAGTTATAGTAGGGAGAGACACTACCACAGTTATTGTAGGGAGAGACACTACCACAGTTATAGTAGGGAGAGACACTACCACAGTTATGTAGGGAGAGACACTACCACAGTTATAGTAGGGAGAGAACACTACCACAGTTATAGTAGGGAGAGACACTACCACAGTTATTGTAGGGAGAGACACTACCACAGTTATTGTAGGAGAGACACTACCACAGTCTATAGTAGGGAGAGACACTACCACAGTTATAGTAGGGAGAGACACTACCACAGTTATAGTAGGGAGAGACACTACCACAGTTATAGTAGGGAGAGACACTACCACAGTTATAGTAGGGAGAGACACTACCACAGTTATTGTAGGGAGAGACACTACCACAGTTATAGTAGGGAGAGACACTACCACAGTTATAGTAGGGAGAGACACTACCACAGTTATAGTAGGGAGAGACACTACCACAGTTATTGTAGGGAGAGACACTACCACAGTTTTTGTAGGGGAGAGACACTACCACAGTTATAGTAGGGAGAGACACTACCACAGTTATAGTAAGGGAGAGACACTACCACATTATTGTAGGGAGAGACACTACCACAGTTATAGTAGGAGAGACATTTACCATCGTTATTGTAGGGGAGACACTACCACAAGTTATAGTAGGAGAGAGACACTACCACAGTTATTGTAGGAGAGAACACTACCAAAAGTTATAGTAGGGAGAGGGACACTACCACAGTTATAGTGGGGGAGAGACACTACCACAGTTATTGTAGGGAGAAGACACTACCACAGTTATTGTAGGGAGAGACACTACCACAGTTATAGTAGGGAGTGAACACTACCACAGTTATTGAAGGGAGGAGACACTACCACAGTAAAATAGTATGGGGGAGAGACACTACCACAGTTATAGAGGGAGAGACACTACCACAGTTTTTGGGTAGGGAGAGACACTACCACAGTATAGTAGGGAGAGGGAAAAACTACCACAGTTATTGTAGGAGAGAGACACTACACAGTTATAGTAGGGAAAAGACACTACCACAGTTATAGTAGGGAGGACACTACCAAAAGTTATAGTAGGGAGAGAAAATACACAGTTATGAGGTAGGGAGAGACACTACCACAGTTATAGTGGGAAGAGACAATACCACAGTTAATTGTAGGGAGAGACACACCACAGTAGGGGGTAGGAGAGACACTACCACAGTTATAGTAGGGAGAGACACTACCACAGTTATTGTAGGGAGAGACACTACCACAGTTATTGTAGGGAGAGACACTACCACAGTTATTGTAGGGAGAGACACAAACACAGTTATTGTGGGGGAGAGAAACTCCACAGTTATTGTAGGGAGAGACACTACCACAGTTATAGTAGGAGAGGACACTACACAGTTATGTAGGGAAGAGGACACTCCCAAAGTTATTGTAGGGAGAGACAATACCACAGTTATTGTAGGGAGAGACACTACCACAGTTATGGTAAAGAAATGTCACAAAAATGAAATCAATAAGAAATAAACATGAATATAGACATTAAAAGTGTGGAAAGCATTCCTCTCCTCTCTCTCTCTCTCTCTCTCTCTCTCTCTCTCTCTCTCTCTCTCTCTCTCCCTCTGTCTCTCTCTCTCTGCCCCTCTCTCTCTCTCTCCCTCTGTCTCTCTCTCTCTCTCTCTCTGCCTCTCTCTCTCTAGCTCTCTCTCTCTAAATCATACAGATGCGTTAAGATTAAAATAGAGAAGAGGGATGTACAGGGATTTACGGCAGACATCATTATACCAAGGAAGGTGAGAGTATGGAGATGGAGAATGACAGAAAATAGATGGAGGGAGAGAGGAGAGAGATGGAGGGTGGCAGAAGAGAGATGGAGGGTGACAGAAGAGAGATGGAGGGTGGCAGAAAAGAGATGGAGGGTGACAGAAAAGAGAAGGAGGGTGCTAGAAAAGAGATGGAGGGTGACAGAAGATAGATGGAGGGTGACAGAAAAGAGATGGAGGGTGATAGAAAAGAGAGGGAGGATGACAGAAGAAAAGATGGAGAGTGACAAAAGGGAGATTTGGAGGGTGGCAGAAGAAAGATGGAGGGTGACGGGGAAAAGGGTAAGGGAAAGGGTGACAGAAGAGAGATGGAGGGTGACAGAAGAGAGATGGAGGGTGACAGAAGAGAGATGGAGGGTGACAGAAAAGAGATGGAGGGTGACAGAAGTGAGATGGAGGGTGACAGAAAAGAGATGGAGGGTGACGGAAGAGAGATGGAGGGTGAAAGTAGATAGATGGAGGATGACACTAGAAAGATGGAAGATGACAGATGCGAAATGGAGGGTGAGAGTAGAGAGATGGAGGGTGAAAGTAGAGAGATGGAGTGTGAAAGCAGAGAGATGGAGTGCTGGATGTTATGTGACCCATCCCTCGCTTACTTCACCTCCTCCCAAGTGACCCTTCCCTCCCTTCACCTCCTCCCATGTGACCCCTCCCTCCCTCTCTTCACCACCTCCTATGTGACCCCTCCCTCCTTCCACCACTTCCCATGTGACCCATTCCTCAGTTTCTGCAATATCCTCCATGTGACCTCCCTCCCTCCCTCAATCCACTGCCTCCCACCTCCCTCCTTACCTGCCTCCCTTACTCCCTCACTTCTTCAGACTCTCCCACCTAACTTGGTTCCATCCCTGACTCTCACTAAGTCAGTGGTTCTAGGAAGGCTCAGGTAAGATAGTTCTTCCTGTTTATAGTGACCAGTGCACCATGCCAAGTTTTGATCCCACACCAGTGTACCAGGTCAAGTTTTGATCCCACACCAGTGCACCAGGCCAAGTTTTGATCCCACACCAGTGCACCAGGTCAAGTTTTGATCCCACAACCAAGGTGACACAGGTCCAAGTTTTGATCCCACCCAGTGCACCAGGCCAAGTTTTGATCCCACACCAGTGCACCAGGCCAAGTTTTGATCCCACACCAGTGCACCAGGCCAAGTTTTGATCCCACACCAGTGCACCAGGCCAAGTTTTGATCCCACACCAGTGCACCAGGCCAAGTTTTGATCCCATACCAGTGCACCAGGTCAAGTTTTGATCCCATACCAGTACACCAGGCCAACTTTTGATCCCACACCAGTGCACCAGGTCAAGTTTTGATCCCACACCAGTGCACCAGACGAAGTTGCGATCCCACACCAGTGCACCAGGCCTCGAGTTTACCTGGAGTTTACCTGGAGAGGGTTTCGGGGGTCAACGCCCCCGCGGCCCGGTCTGAGATCAGGCCTCATGGTGGATCAAAGTCTGATCAACCAGGCTGTTACTGCTGGCCGCACGCAAGCTGACGTACGAACCACAGCCCGGTTGGTCAGGTACTGACTTTAGGTGCCTGTTCAGTGCTTTCTTGAAGATAGCGAGGGGTCTATTGGTAATCCCCTTTATGTATGCTGGGAGGCAGTTGAACAGTCTTGGGCCCCTGACACTTACTGTGGTGTCTCTCAGTGTACCCGTGGCGCCCCTGCTTTTCATCGGGGAAATGTTGCATGTCCTGCTGAGTCTTTTGCTTTCATAGGGAGTGATTTTCGTGTGCAGGTTTGGTACCAATCCTTCCAGAACCTTCCAAGTGAATATTATCATGTATCTCTCTTGCCTGCGTTCGAGGGAGTACAGTTGTGATACCCACACCAGTGCACCTGGCCAAGTTGTGATCCCACACCAATGCACCTGGTCCAGTCATAGATAATACCTCTCTGACACAGACACAGACACACACACACACACACACACACACACACACAACACACACACACACACACACACACACACACACACACACACACACACACAGGACAGGAGAGATAGGGAGGACTTGGTAACGACATATAAAATACTAAGAGGAATTGACAAGGTGGACAGACAGAATGTTTCAAAGATGGGACACAGCAATAAGGGGACACAGTTGGAAGTTGAAGACACAAATGAATCACAGGGATGTTAGGAAGTATTTCTTCAGTCACAGAGTAGTCAGGAAGTGGAATAGTTTGGGAAGCGATGTAATGGAGGCAGGATTCATTCACAGCTTTAAGCAGAGGTATGATAAAGATAATGGTGTAGGGAGAGTGACCCAGTAGCGGCCAGTGAAGAGGCGGGGCCAGGAGCTATGAATCGACCCCTGCAACCACATCTAGGTGAGTACAACTAGGTGAGTATACACACACACCCACACACACACACTCAATATCGAGCCCATCTCCTGAAGGGCACATCAACCAGATAATTGCTGCAGCATCTGGGCGCTTGGAAAGACTAAGAATAGCGTTCCGATACCTCAGTAAGGAATCGTTCAAGTCTCTGTACACTGTGTGCGTCAGTCCCATAGGCCCATATTAGAGTATGCTTGACCCACACTTGGTCAAACACGTCAAGAAATTAGAAAAAGTGCAAAGGTTTGCAACAAGACTAGCCCCAGAGTTAAGGGGAATGTCCTACGAAGAAAGATAAAAGGAAATCGGCCTCACATCACTGGAAACAGGAGAGTTAGGGAGACATGTTACCGTTTCCTTAAAGAAAAAAAAGTTAAAAACAGAGTGAACCTTTAAAAAAATATGTAAGTTTTATTAGTAAAAAAATACGGGCAAAAGGAAATAAGGTTGGAAAAGCTTTTAAAATTTAAACAGGGAACCGGGTATTTTTAAAAACCCCCCGGGGCCTTTCTGGAACCCAAAAAAGGGGAAACGGTTTTAAGAGTAACTTAAAAATGGTCGGGGCGAAATTTTCCAAATAAAAACCCCAAGGGTTAATGGAAACTACATTAACTTGGCTAGATTTGCCAGATATAAGGTTCGTTTTCAGCTAAAATCGGGATTTTGGGGGGAAAAACCCAGTTTAAATAGTTTTCTGACAGGATGGTAAAACGGGAAAAATTGTGGAAGAAGTGGACCCCGGGGGAAATAAAAAAAGGAATTACATGTGACCAAATTTTTTAGAAAAACCACCATTTTTCCCTAAAGAAGAGTTTTGCTTTTTTTCCCAAAAATAAAGGACTTTTTTTTAAAAAAAGATGCTTCTGGATTTTGCAATAAAGGTTATGGTCCCTTTGGCAAAAAAATTTAAGAAAATAGTAAGGAGGAGGGGTGAATAAAAATCAGGATACAAAAGCTTCTTTTCCCAAAAATCTTTTTGAGATAAATTAAAATAAGGGAGGAAAAAAACTTTTAACGGGAACAGGGGGGGCCAATAAACTCAAGCCGGCGCCCTTTCGGGGCGCTGACATGTGAAGTCAAAAATAACAATATTCAAACTTTTTAAAGTCCAGCAGATGCCCCGGGTATGAATACAGCCCAAACATGAAAAAAGAAATATGAAACGGGAAATAAAGGACCTCCACACTTTACTGATTCGGATCCCAAGACCGAATCAGTTACAAAATCTTTTACGGGACCGGTTTGGGTTTAAAATACCCTCTATAAGGGCCCCACATTACAGATTTAGTAGTACAGGAGTTACTACAGTAAAACTAAAAAGGGCCCCCAAAACTGAAAACAAAAAAACCGGCCCAAATAAAAGTGTTTGAACCTAGGGCCTGTAGAATTACCCAAATATAAAACCAACGGGAAAAAGAAATGGTGTATCGATTAAACCCTTCAAGAAAATGTTCACCCTCTTAAAAAAAAAAGAATAATAAATCCAAGCCCTGCAATATTTAAACCCTAAAATGCACAAGGGACTCAAATATGAAAAAAAATTTTCCCGGGTTTTAAATGTGAAGAGACCGAGGATAAAAGGCAACATGAAATTAAACTAAACAAAAAATTTAAAAACCCTTGGGCAAAACGTTTTTTAAATCCCCGGGGAAGAAAAAAGAATGGCCCCAACAAATGGCAAGAATATATAAACCCCCTTGGGAAAACCATCCAGGGGGGGAAGGGAAGCCACTGGGGCTTGCCTTTAAACCAGAGCCACAGATTTGAATCCAAAAAAAAAAGGCCCCCCCCCCCCAAAGCACGGAAAAAAAACCCAAAAAAATTTATTTGTTTTTTGAAAACAGAGGTCAAAAACCCCCGGGCAACAAAAACCCAAAATACCTTAAATCAGTGATCTCATTGAGTCGAAATCCCCAACATTTCCCTGCCTTTTTTGGAAACCCCAAGTAAAAGGCACTTTGATAATAAAATTAAGGTTTCTTGGGTAGATTCTACTCAGTGCAACTAGAAAAACAGACAACAAGGGGGAAATTGGTTTTGTAAGTAAACCCAGTTATTTAATAAAAATGATTTTTGGTCGAATCTCTGTTTGGGTTAAAAAATTTAAAAAATTTTTAAACTTTATTGTTTAAATGAGGGGAAACAACAAGATACAACTTTTCAGTAGTTCAGGGAACTTTTAAAGTCCCAGTATTGTTTTTTAAGACCTGTCCAAACCCGGGCCCCCAAAAATACATTGCTCCGGGAAAATTCAGTTTAAAAATAAACCCAAAAAATGGAAGACTGTAACTAAGAACTGTAAAAGCAGAAAGAAACTTTAGGGGCCAGGTTAGTGATCAGTTTTTTAAAAAATGGAAACCCAAAAAGAAATGCGACAAATTCGCCTTATGCCCAAAAAAATAAGGGCTAACTGGAAAATACCCTTTAAAATTTTATTCCCCTAATATTTAAGACTTGATTTAAAAAAATTATGTTGAATACAGTAAACTCCCGACCAGAGGGTGAGGTCAAAAAAATTTAAAATTTTAAAAAAAAATAAATATGAGGGATGCTGAAATTTGCGGGAAAAAAAAATATAATAAATGACATAAAACCCTTTTATCGAGAGGAAAGAGCCCCAAAAAGAAAACCCGAAGCATAATTCTGGGACCCAAAAAGGCAGAGGAGGGGAAAAAGAGGGTGAAGGTTTTAAAAAACAAAAGGGGGTTTTCAATTTTAGGAGAAGACGGTCGTAATTAAGTCCTTTTAAAGCCGCAGACTCTTGCATAAAAGAAAAATAAAAAACTGGATAGAGAATTATAAAATGTTGGGGTCTTTTTAAAAAAATTATACAGAGGTTTAGGAAAAAGACAGAGGGAGTAAAAAAAAAAAAAGTGAAAATTTGAGAAAAATCCAAATTTCTTTTTCATTTGCAAAAACCCGGGAATAACAACAGAGACAAAAGACGGGTGTACATCGACCCACAAAAAAATAAATTTTGTGAAATATTTTAAATGCCAGTATGACCCCAATTCAGTTTAGTGAGCTACTTTAAAAAGTCTTAAGAGGGAAAGACTCTAATGAAATTTTCTTTTAAAAGGAAAAAAAAAAACAAAATGCTGCAGACCCTCTTCCTAATATCTGATTTAACGTAACCCCACTTTAAATTCCTTGAAGGCATTCCACTCCGCACCAAGTCAGGTTTTTAAACCCGATTTTCAAGAGCTTTTCAAAACCTTATTCGAGACTGAAAAATTCAAAGGAAAAAGGGGAAAACCTAGGCACTGGAACATACTGCCTTTTATTAAAACCACTGAACTGCCCCACTCCACTAAGGTAGCGTAAAAGGGAACGGGAAAAAAAACAGAACGACAGACCCAAAAGTCCCACTATATTAAAACTTCGAGGTTTTTAAAAAAACAATATTTTCCAATCACATGGAAAACCAGCAGTATGAAACAAAACCCCGTTCCCGTAGGGTTTCAGAAAATGGTCACTCCTGCCCGTTTACAACTGCTGGATAAATTTTCGACGTGGTTTGGATAACATTTGGGGACAAAAAAAAGGGAATTTTGCAAAGTCCCTTTTTTTCAATTTCGGGCCCTGGTAATTGTACACAAATTTCGTTTCAATTTAAAAATAGTAAAAACAGTGAAATCAAGGGGTGCTTCATGAAAAATTTTTTTTCCTCCCGGGGTTTCCCAACCACACTCTTCATCCTCATCCTCATTTCTGACAGCGGGTCACCGATAACAATATGATGTTCATTGAGAACAAATTTCAGATTATAATAATAATACTACTACTACTACTACTACTACTACTACTACTAATAATAATAATAATAATAATAATTTATTTATATACTACAAGTACATGTACATGATATACAGGCCTAGCTGGCATAAGTAACATACTACTATATAAAAAGCTGCTTGTTATGCTGAGCATTTCGGGTAAATTAGGTCAGTTTTGTCCCAGGATGCCACCCACAACAGTCGACTAACACCCAAGTACCCATTTTATACTGATGGGTGAACATGGACGGCAGGTGTCTAGCGATCGAGTCACGGGATTATGGAGGAATGGGGGGTAAATCGAGATCAGGGTACAAGACAAATTCAAGCCACTCATTGTATACAACTCAACATGTAAATGCCATGTGAAAGGGTAGCTACCACTTGGATTTTCCCACAATGGAATACGAGCGTCGGGGTCCTGACGGCACTCACCTCCAGCCTTATTAAAAAAAAAATAGTTAAGCTACACGCTAAGGTGTTGTTCCCACCATGTAACACATACACAATAGGGCAGCTATTTTCCAGAGTGCTCGCACCATGTAACCCATATACAACAGCGCATCTACACAACTGGGTGTGGCGACAGCAGGTTAGCTCACCCAGTATGACGCTAGTGGAAGGGACAGCACTGTGAGGGTCGCGTCTTGGAGCATCCATATGACGCTGACTCATCATCACCACTATCCCTCCGTCCTCAGCTGACTGTCCACCGCCTCCCTCCTTCCGCCCTCCTCCCGACGACCAGAAGGGGGGCTTCCTCACAGGCTTGGGCGGAGGTGGGGGTGGTGGGGGTCGCACCTCCAGCGCCACCGCTGGGTCTCCATCTGTAAAGAAGAGAGGAGGGTAAGGTCAAGATACACAACTAACATCTGTAGCGGCAGCAGCATCCTAGCACCAATATTTTCTTCAACAACCAGGTCCCATCAAAGCTTTTGATGGCCTAATTATAGATCAATGGTTCAGAGAACCGACACGTTGATAAATTAGACACATGTGCAACTCTTGGGTATCTTTACTGAGGAAACGTTTCGCCACACAGTGGCTTCATCAGTCCATACAAAGGATAATCTTGATAATCTTCAAGTTTATCCTTTGTATGGACTGATGAAGCCACTGTGTGGCGAAACGTTTCCTCAATAAAGATACCCAAGAGTTGCACATGTGTCTAATTTATTAACATGGCCTAATTGTAGGTACAACTGCACAAACCCACGTAGAACCCAAAATGACCCATGAATACTAGCATTGGTACCCATAACTTGACAAAATTGATGATCTAAGACATTCTGCAAACCCAAGCACCACCCCGCTGCCAGACGAATACTTAATTAATCCAAGCTCTGAGAAATAAAGCTCTCTCCTCCACTTCACCAGTAACGCAGAAGAAACAGCAACAGTATTAACAAGATAACATCAAGGATGCTGTAACTCAACTTGTCAACCCAGCAGGACCCCCGTGTATCATCAACCCCCCACACCACCGCCCAGGGCCACAACATAACAACAACATCAAACTGGCTGACTCTCTTCAACTCCCCTTCCTTCAGGGGATTCATCACCTCTGTCGATCTCTCAGGTATGACTGACGTTCCTGACACTCTTAAGTCATACAACGTCACCCTAGAGACTAATAATAAGGATCTTAGATCAATACTAAACCTCGAAGAGAAGATAACGTCATCGGGAAGTACTGATTCAGGAAATTCTCTGCGAACAGCTATCGCCAGTCACACCGAGCAAATAACATCTCAGAATACAATCAAGAACTGGAAAATCAACATGAATGCCCGTTTGAATGACTATCTTGATTACCACGATGACAAAACAGATCAAGAAAAGTAGGTTGACGCAGTTATAATTAACAGCTCCCACTTTACCAGAGAAATAACCCGAGCTAACTGCAAAGATACCGCTATCACGATCATTTAAGACCACCTAAATGTTAATGTACAAGACAAATTAAAGAAACACTAGGTAAATAAGGTAAACATTGTGTTATGATCAGATTTCGTTCATATGACACAAAGGATCTAATTAAATCATCAATTAGAATAAAAACTGAGTGTACATCAATGAGTATCTGACGAACAAACGTCAGAAACTTTTGTTCAGGTTGAGAAAACAGTGACAAAATCCATCAGTGCTTCACTCCAGATGGGAAAATTCTAGTGACAAAAACAGAAGTAGGCCGCTTATACACTATCATAAATGAACATGATCTCTCCAACTTCCTTAGAGATGCTGATCCTACCGAGACTGATTAATCAATTCGTCCTTAACATTATTATCTACGTGTAGTGTATGTTGCTACTGCATTATCGCTCAAATCCTTG
Source organism: Cherax quadricarinatus (assembly GCF_026875155.1). NCBI lineage: Eukaryota > Metazoa > Arthropoda > Malacostraca > Decapoda > Parastacidae > Cherax > Cherax quadricarinatus. The sequence goes on along the minus strand of NC_069409.1, from coordinate 23,760,343 downwards.
TACTACCTTTTACTAGTTAGTACCAACTACCTTATACCCTATTTTTTTTAGTGCTATTTCTTGCTTAAATTTTGTGCTACAAGTCAAATCTTACTGTCTAAATTTGTTGAATACCATATTTACTATCTGTCCATTTTATATTTTTGTATTATTATTTGTTTAGTCTCTGTATATTGTTTTAGAATAGTTCTTTACATACCAATACTTTGTACTGCCTTTTATATATTATCATATTACCTTCAGAGCAATATTGAATCCTAAAAGTTGTGCAATTTTGATTTAAGTCTCGTCATAGTCATTATATCAATCCTTATTAATAGTTTCTCTTCTGTTAGTATACATCCTTAATCCTGCATTAGTCATATGATATTCAAATATTTATTCCGACATTAACCTCCTATTAAATGACATACACGATCCTAACAACAACTGCCTTTATTACACTGTTAGTCAGGCTAAGACACTACTCAGTGCCAACAACAACATAACAGTATTTAATTATAATGTTAGATCATTAAGCAAGCACTATGAGGACCTCCAGGCACTACTCAGTTCTCTAAATGTCAGTATGTCTAAAAATATGGTTAAAATATGTTATAAACATCTATTCCATACCTGGCTACACTGCCATACACAATTGTAGACCATACCAATTAAGAGGTGGTACAGCTATATACTATGATGAATTTGAATGTATAAATTCTACTTGCATAAGGGATGAATATGGTGAATATACATTTACTAAATTTAAATCCAAAGATCTTAAAAACCTTTAACAGTTGGAGTAATCTATAAAGTACCTCACTCCAGTATTTACTCATTTAGTGAAAAACTAAGGAACATGATAACTGATGCAGAGGTGAATAAACACCACCTTATACTTACAGGGAACTTCAACATAAACCTCATCCATGACCCTCAAATAACTGAATTCAAAAATACTATGAGCAACTGCTTACTTCTGCCAACTATAGCAAAACCTACAAGAATCTCTGAGACATATGCCTCTTTATTAGACCATATCTGGACAAACACTACATCCCCATTAAAAGCAGGCATAATCACAGATAACACTACTGACCACTATCGCATCTTTCTCATAACCAACTTATGTAAATTGCCTCAGGACACAACTAAGATGACCTTCCGACTACATGACCAGTCATCTGTCAATAGTTTTAATTCAGCATTAAGTAACATCGACTGGCAAAATGAGCTAGCAGGCAACCTCGATATTGATGAATGTGTCAATATTTTTTTTACAAAGCCAAAACTTCTATAACATGCATTGCCTAATAAAAACAAAGCAGATCACAGCAAAGAGACTAAACAGCCCCTGGCTTACAAACAGCATCCTCAAATTTATTGATAAAAAACATCTATATGAAAAACAGTACAGAATGGGTCTAATAACAAAGGATCTGGCAAAAAGTAACTCATCAATACTAACTAATCTAATAAGGAGGTCAAAAACAAACTGTATTACGAAACCAGATTTCATGACATAAGAGTTTATATGAAAAAGACCTGGAAAACCTTATCTGAAATTCTAGGATATAAAAAACTGTCTTGCAACAGTGTGATTAACTTAAACGAAACCAGAAGAACCTCTCCTATAGCCAACAAACTGTCTTTTTCTCGACCGTAGGAACAAAGCTAGCAAGCAAAATCCCAAACACAAACATTCAGCCAGAAGACTACCTCACTGGTAACTACCCAGATACTCTATTTCTAGTCCCAACAAACCCTACTGAAATCTCGCTCATCATCAAAACACTAAACAACTTACCACAACTCATGTATGTAAAATCTCTCATGTATTGTCACCACTTATTGCAACTCTTTTTAACAAATCCATTGACTCTTCCACTTTCCCATCCATACTTAAGACAGCAAGGGTCACCCTGATCCTCAAAGGAGGTGATCCAACGAAATTGAGCAACTATAGGCCTATACCTCTTCAAGGGGGGCTCCTTGGCACGGTGAAGTGGCTCTTGGTTTGAGGAATTAGACCTTTTGGTCTCCTTCCTCAGACCAAACCTAATTACCCCCAGTCCCCCCTCACCATCCCCTCCCACCATCCCACTTTCTTCACTTTCTCCTCCTCCTCCTCCTCCTCCTCCTCCCCATCCCTCCCCTATTCCCTTCCTATTTTCAGCCTTTGGGATTCTTCCCACAGGCACTCTAGTTCCTAGGTAGGGGGAAGGGTACTGGGGACCATCCCATTCTATTGAGATCCTTTGCGGTGGTGTAGTTTGCTGTGGAATCTGGATCACCTGGCGATATCCCGATCCCTCTCCGGTCTCCTGGGGAGTGGCTTTGGGTGTCTTTTGGGTGACGGGTTTATCTCTGGAGGCTACCTTTCGGATTCCAGGGGGTGGTGGCCAAAGGAGGTATGCTTTGTGGTGGGTATCTGGCCACCCTCTCTTTTGTCCATCAAGGTGGCTCGGTGGATGTGAGGTTATTATCCCGGATTGCTGGTTTACTGGCATGAAGGGTAGAGTATATCACGGGCTGCATGCCGCATCTGCACTACTTGCAGTGCAAAGGTCCTCTTGGGCGTGGAGGAAGATTTACAGCCCTTTCATTCCTCCTAGGAGCTATTTCTCCACGTTCCCCCATTTTTTAATTCTTCGTTTTTTATTTTCTTCTAAAAAGAAAAAGAAAAGGAGTGACCTAACCATGGAGTACCCAACCCATGAGCCTGCTCCCCTTGGGCCCCTTTCTGATACCGCATCCTACTCTGACCCTATCTTGCTTTTTGACCACTCTTTGGACACTTCTAATGCCCCTGTACCTATTGCTGGTGCCGTTTTGTTGCCTGCTTCAGGTACCCGGGTTTTAACTGACTCCTTCGATACGTCAGACCTCGGCTCTTCTTTGACTATGCTTCCAGCTTCTCCCTCTACAGTACGGCAATTTTCGAATCGCCCTCCCGTCCCACATTGGACCAACTCTAGTCCCACACCTCAATGCCCACGACAATTACCTGATGCTACTTCTCCGCTTCCTTCTCGTTCTACTCAGGAAAATTGGCATGTCACACACTCCCTTTCCACACTATGTTTCAAAATACACAATGAACAAAGTTTTTTACTTTACGACCGACTTCCTCTACTGCTTATCTTTCCGTCCATGGTAGTGGCAAGTCACTCCTACGTCATGTTGGAAGAGATATATCGTTTCATGCTCTCAAGATCAGTACATGCATCATCACTGTCCAGAATGCTAACCAAGCTGACGATCTTTCTCTTCTTTCAAGTATCAATACTATTCCTGTAACTATTGAAAAACATCATTCCCTCAATTCTTGTAGTGGTACTGTCATTCTGCCCAATGCCATTGTCTAACAGAATTTCCAGACATGTGGCGATGACATTCTGGAACAGCTGGAACTCCAAGATCTCCCAATCCTCAAAGTAGACACTTATGTCCTCCCTGCCCGTGGGCAGAAATGATACCCTTGCAATGTAGTTTGACTAACTTTTGACTGCTGTGAGCTCCCATCCTGTTTATATAGCGGGACATCATTTACAAGTTCGAAAGGTGATCCCTACACTGCAACAGTGTAGAAATTGTTGGCGTTTTGCTCATCCAGTGAAATATTGCAGGTCCATAGCCGAATGCCCAGCATGTGGTGCTGATGACCATACCAATACGTCTTATAGTCTACTTCCCTCTTGCCTTAATTGTCATGAGGCTCACCCATCTTACTCTTGCCATTGCCAAGTTTACTTAAATGAGCAAGAAATCCATTGTCTCAGAAGCAGAAGGTTTCCCCTATGCTATGGCAGTCTCTCATCTACGCCTCCAAGGGAGACTCCCCTGTATTTCTTATTCTCGTGTTTCTAAAAATCACCCCCACCTCTGGGGTCCCACCTACTGCAGCCTCCTTTGTGGTTACCCCTTCCACTGTCACTCCTGTCTCTAATTCTTTTGCTGTCCTGTACTCAGAGGTCCCTACCTCAACACCTCAGTCTCTTCTTACTTCTTCATCTTCTCACAAGTTCCGGTATCGACAAGACTTCGTACAACACCTCCTCCCCATCGCCCTTCTACTTTTCAAAAGTTCAAAAAATCCCCATTGCTCAAATCGCCTTTAACCCTTCCTTCCCTTCTTTTACCTCCACATTTTGCCTTTCCAGTCTCTGTACTTGGTTCTTCACCTCTAACTGGCTCTATTACAAAGGTGGAGGTTCAACCTTCTCCTCGTACTGTACCTTCCTTCCCTGTCCCCTCCCAAGTTTCTTTCTCTTCTTCCCCCTCCCAGGTTCCTTCCTCTTCTGTCCCCTCCCATGCTTCTTCTCCAGTTCCCTCTACCCTTTCGTCTCCCCCTACTTTGGAACAGTCCACTGTCGTCCCAGTCTTTACTCACCTTCCTTCCATCTCCAATATTGTCTCCCATACAACATCTTTGTCTTCCGAAACACTTGAAGCTATCTCAGAATATATTGATGAGACTAGACCATCGATGGACACCGATCCACCTCCTGTTCCTCCTCTTCCCTCTCCTCCGCCTGTGCAACTCCTTTCTTCGCAGCATCCCATTTCTTCACTGAACGTTTTCGGCTGCTGCCACGTGGACTTTTCTAACCCTTCTAGTCCATATATACCTGCAGATTTCTTGTATCTTTCTTGTTACCAATCGTGGTTTATTTACAGTGGAATATCCGCGGCCTCAGAGGTAACTGGGGTGAGCTTCAGATGTTGTTCTCCCAGTTTTTCCCTGTTGGTATTGGTTTACAAGAACCCAAATTACACTCCGCTGTTATCCAACCTATCTCAGGCTATGATTTATTGTATTCATCAGACCCTTTTCCCGATGGAACCTTTAATGAAAGGGCCCTTCTTAACCGCACTGATTTTCCATACCATCAGCTCTTTGTTAATACTTCGCTGCATTACACTGCAGCCCGTATCCACTTGAATAAGTAGTATACAATCTATTATTCATTGCATCTCTCTCCTTCTCGAGCATTATCTATCCCAGATATTGCCTTTCTAGTTTCATCCTTACCGTCGCCACTTCTGTTGGCGATTTTAATGTTCATCATTTCCTCGGGGGGAGGGGGAGGGTCCTCACTGTGACTCCCACGGCATTCAGTTAGAGGCTTTTCTTGTTTCTCTCCCCCTCCATGTTGTAAATACGGGTACTCCCACCCATTTTGATCCTCGTACTCATACTCTCTCTTGCATCGATCTCTCGGTCTGCTCTTCCTCAACTGTCCTAGACTTCACCTGGTCTGTCCTCCTGGACTTGCATGATAGCGATCATTTTCCAATCAACCTTCTCCTTCATATTCGCCACCTCCTCGTAGCACACGCTGGCAATGTGACCGCTGAACTGGGACTTTTACGCGTGTCTAACTGCTTATAATGAGGCTCCTTCCTCGTCCTCCATTGATGAGATTTTACTCCTCTTCTCGATCTCAGTCTTAACCGAAGCTTCACATTCTATACCCTTAACCTCGGGAAAACATTCTCAGAAGTGCATGCCTTGGTGGTCTTCTGCTTGTGCTCGGGCAGTACGTTTGAAACTCGCTACGTGGGGCAGATATCGGTACAACAGAACCACAGAGACTCCTTGATTTTAAGCAGAAGAGAGTGGTCGCTCGCCATGTCATCCGTGACGCTAAACGCACTTGCTGGCGGGATTATGTTTCTACTGTCGCTTCGGCTTCCTCTATGAGTGCAGTCTGGAAAAAATGCAGAAACTAAGTAGTAAATACTCCCCTGACCCAGCTCCTATTCTTTGGGTTGCCGGTGTCGATATAGCAGACCCTCTTGATGTTGCTACTGAAATTCGTAATCACCTGGTCCGTATTTCTCAGGGGCTTCATCTATGCCCCTCATTTCTTTCCTCAAAGTCTGCCAGAGAGTTAGAGCCCTTAGATTTTTCTTCTATCAGAGAAGAATCCTATAATGTGCCTTTTACTCTTCTGGAATTGAAGACAACACTCTCCGCTTGCCGATCATCGGCAGCTGGGCCTGACGGCATTCATATTCGTATGCTACAGTATTTACATCAGTCAGCCCTTGCAGTCCGCTTATGACTATTTAATCTTACTTGGTCACAAGGAGTTCTTTCCCAGCTGTAGAACTCTGCCATTGTTCTATCTTTCCGTAAACCAGGTACTATGGGGCATGATGCCTCCCACTATCGTCCCATTGCTCTTACCAGTGCAGTTTGCAAGGTGATGGAACGTCTGGTAAATAGACGTTTGATGTGGTATTTAGAGAGACACAACAGCCTCTTAGAAATAGAAACCAGCATATATACACAAATGGAGTTAACTCCACTACACAACCAGTTCTTGTTGGAGTTCCACAAGGTAGTGTCCCGGGCCCACATCCCTTTCTCATTTACAACAATGACCTCCCAAATGCATCAAAGCTCCTTATACCCATTTTATTTTCAGATGACACTAGTTATGTCTTCTCTCACCCAAACCCAACCATGCTAACAGACACTATAAACGACGAACTTCTAAAAATATCTACCTGGATGATTACCAACAAACTTACTTTCAATACAGACAGAACCTACTTCATGCTGTTTGGAAACAAAGTTTCAAATGCACAGCTAAACATATTGATAAATGGTTCACCCATTTCAAGACACTGAGGGAAAATTTCTAAGTCTCCACCTTGACTGTAGGTTCATATTCCAAACCCACATACAGTAAATATCCAGAAAAGTCTCCAAAACAGTAGGCATCCTATCAAAAATACGGTACTATGTACCCCAAACGGCTCTTCTTGCTCTTTACCGCTTTCTCATTTACCCTTACCTCACCTATGGTATTTGTGTATGGGGCTCAACCACAGCAACTCACCTTAAACCTTTAATAACCCAATAAAAAACTGTAGTGCGATTGATTACTAACTCCTGCACTAGACATCTGTCGATGGAGTAACTGAGTATTTCTATCGTATACCTTCACACCTCCCTCTAGGGGGGCTCATTTGGCGCTTAGTGATCAGTAAAATAATAATAATAATCTAAGGGGCTGACTTAGGAACAAAAGAAAACAGAATCTTTTATGTAAAATCTACTTCGCTTTTTCCGTTTCCTATTTTTTTTCTTCTGACCTTGCATGGACCAGCAGGCCTATTACAGTCCTCGTCTTTTTTTTCTATACATTGGGGGTACATGGGGAAAGAGATAACAGAGGACTTGTATTTCCACACGAGGCTATCTGTTGAGAATAATTATCTTCTATGTAGACAAAGGACAATCGTGTATTTTCTATGTGTATGAGTCAAGGATAGAAAAGCAGAAGGCTCTCCTTTCGTAACTTTGAGTCCATTATGTTTATACAGCAACACTGGAGTCTTTGAGAGTAGTTTCCTTCTCTTTTCTTACATTGATACATTGTAATGTAATCATATAAGAGAATTTTGAAAGCTCAATTTACTTGGAGGTGGACAATTTATCCCTCCCTCCACCGACCGCAGTTATGGGGCTTTGCATAAATTTACAAGAATATTCGAGCGTAAGCTGCGCAGATAGAACATCGAGAGAGACATTAAAGTGTTATGGCTAGGAGTAACAAGTGGGAGTCTCAGGAGGACAATAAAAGCCTTAGTGAGCGTGGAAGCAAGCAGTTTGTCAGCAGCACACACTGGGTTACACCCTCCAAAATTACTTCCCGTGCTACACGAGAATTTGTCTTCTCAGTGTTCCAGGAAGGAGGAGCTTAAAGGAGATAAGCAAGGATGCTTATGCTTCATCATGGACATCTACATGTGAGAGCCCCGAGACACTTCATACATCAGTCAGGATCATTCTTATTCTCGTCAATCATCCTGTCAGGACTATTCCTTATTAGTCATTCTACTAAGACTATTCTTCCTTATTTATCATTCGGTAGAGTCAAGACCATTCGTTGTGTCAGGAGAGTTGACACAGTTTACGTACCTTGTACATGTAAAGTAAACCATTGTAAATGTCAATGAATTTTTTTAATATTTGCCAGACACTCAGACTACAGTTGCTACCGTAGATGTTTCTGATGTTGCTTGTTCCACTTTTTATTCTTACTACTTTGTGTAATATAGATTAGTGTTATAAATCTTGTAGGTTTATCTTTCCTATAGCAGCATCTCTATTATGTAAAAGTTATATGCACTCTAAACTAAGTGTACAGAAACAATTATTAACTATAGTAGCAGTAGTAGTAGCAGTAGTAGCAGCAGTAGTAGTGATAGTAGTAGTAGTGCTTGTGAAAATTATTTTTTCTTGTATATTTCCATGTAACTTTATTTTAGATAGCTGGATAGGAGCTTAAATAAGTCACTTACTGAACTTTAATGCAATGTCCTCAAGGCGAAACGTTGTCATAATAATTATCACAAAAATCGGAAATGTGGGCAAAATGTCGCTGCAGTGAAACAGGAAATAGGACACTTTCAGGCAGTCGGGTAGTCAGGTAGTCCGGCAGTCAGGCAGTCAGTCAGGTAGTCAGGCAGTCAGGTAGTCAGGCAGTCAGGTAGTCCGGCAGTCAGGTAGTCCGGCAGTCAGGTAGTCAGGCAGTCAGGTAGTAAGGTAGTCCGGCAGTCAGGTAGTCAGGTAGTCCGGCAGTCAGGTAGTCAGGTAGTCCGGCAGTCAGGTAGTCAGGTAGTCCAGCAGTCAGGTAGTCAGTCGTCAGCACGACTGAAAACGTAAACAAATATATTTTATATTTTTTGAATCACTTCCCTAAGTCCATGTTTTCATCCGACTTAAGATTTAATAATTAGTGAAAAACTTTGATAATGTCATAATTCGTATAATGAATCAAATTAGAGGAGTGATGGGTGGTTGTAGTGGCTGTGTGTGAGTGGGACAATTAATCACAGTCACTGGAATCAGTTAGTAGCAGTCAGGGAGTTAGTAACTGGCGAGACTTGACAGTAGTGTAGCAAATAATGTCGTTTGAACCAGCAGTAATCATAGGTCTGTTGAGATGGTACAGCACTGTGGATAATTTAACAGCCACAGTGACAGTGAACCAGTGTAGCGTAGCAGCCACAGTGAACCAGTGTAGCGTAGCAGCCACAGTGAAGCAGTGACAGTGTAGCGTAGCAGCCACAGCAAAGCAGTGACAGTGTAGCAGCAGCAGTGATGCAGTGACAGTGTAGCAGCCACAATGAAGCAGTGACAGTGTAGCAGCCACAGTGAAGCAGTGACAGTGTAGCAGCCACAGTGAAGCAGTGACAGTGTAGCAGCCACAGTGACGGTGTCCAAGCCACATTCTAGTGTTCAGTAGTGTGTAGGTCCAACAACAACAACAACGAGAGTAGTTGGACCAGACAGCAGAGACACAAACGCTGCAGAATATCAGAAGCAACGATATATGTGTCTAGATGTTCATAAACAACAAAAAGGCGTAATACCGCGACTTCGTAAATGGTCCAAGTCGGACCGAAGCATCGTCGTAAGTCCCTCTCTCCTATGTACGGGTTATTTGTGTATAGATGTTTCGCAAAGCCACTGCACCGGAAGTAATGGTGGTACTCCCATATTATAGTAAGGTTGTTATACACTGTACGTCAAATGGCCATTTTTCTGTGTACGAGCTAGGACCAAACATATAAGGTGGGAACTATACAGCTCTCTGATCCTTCATGGGAAGTAGACCTCTATTTGATGTCTTAATATGTCCTCTTGAAATCATTATAATGCAGTCAACCCCAATCTTAGATTAAGCTTTCATAATTTAATTAGTCTTGTGTTAAAGACTTTGAGAAAACTGACTAATCTAAACTACCTATAGAATTGTTACAGTCCCTCGCACGAACTCTCAAGAGTGAGACCTAAAGAGATATGGACTAGACTATTTATTGACTGAAAGGAAGATTTTTGTGACAATCTCTGAAGACTAATTTATAATAAAGTTGCTGTATAGTCCTTGTGGCTTAGCGCTTCTTTTCTGATTATAATAATAATATAATAAAGTTCAGTCCTTGTTTAACTCGCTGGAGTGAGACAGATGGAAATACAGAATTAACCCAGCGAACACGAGTGACGTCGTGGCCAAAACTAGAGAACATTGTGTCAGTATCTGTCTTGGAAAACTCTTCAACCTGTTCTGTTGTCTGCAGAAATAAGAAACTCTGCCGGTAGAGGGTAAAAGTTTTCAAGAGGAACTGGGCAACTGTCTCCTCCGTTTTGTGATAGCTATGTGGACAACCGTTCCACGACGAGGTCAGTAGGGAAGCCTAACCTCAGGCTAGGCTACAAGGCTATAAGAACTCTCTTGCTGTATAGCCCTTGTGGCTTGGCGCTTCTTTTTGATTATAATAATAATATAAGAACTCTCGAAACTGGTCACCTGTGTGGAACAAATATGCTGCCTGTGGAAAATACTGTATATATTTTCCAGAAATTCAGTATTTATATGTAAATAGATGGCCATACTGTATTTAATATTTATGTCATAGAAAACAGAAAGCCTGCGTCTGCGCAGACGGGACTCGCCATCTTGGGTTTTTGAATTTGTATTAGAAACGGTGAATGGGGAAGAATTTTTCGTGCTCTAGAGGTTAAAATTGTACTGACACCTCTCAAATAGGAGGCGAAATTGGTGGATATGCATTCCTGCATAACTTGAGATATCAGACGACTGGACAAGACAGCTCCAGGAACCTCAGATAAGCTCTCTAGATTTGTGTGTAATTCTGGCCAGCATTATTTTCATAGATTTAGTTAGAGTGAGGTTTTCTGAGTACGATACACATTAATCTCCAGTCAAATTGGTGAGTGATATTAAGATATATTTTCCTTCTGTTATGTAATTGTGTATATATATAACCATTTATTATTTTTAATATACAGTCCACAAATTTATATATTTACCAGTATTCCTGGTGTATGTATATTTCATTTAATTAATAGGTCCAGAGCAACTTGTGGATATGACAGTGGTAGGTATCGAAGGGGGACATTTTTTGCGACCTAGGTGTCCCAAATTCCTGCTTGTCTAACTGATAAATAATAATTATCAATGTTTATTTACTGTTATGTATATAATAATACATCCAAGTAAATGCAATTTTCCACACTGCATATATTTAGTACAAGTCATATTCACTATCAGGTAAGGTACAGAACATCACTATCTCACGTCTAGTCTAGCTCGTAATCTAAATAAATGATATTAGGTATCACATGAGCAAGGAACGTGAGGAGCTTGTGCACTACACTCACTTAGGGAACGTAGCAGGTGCAGTTAGTGAGGTTAATTCTCTAGCACGCTGGTTAGCTTGGATGTAACTAGCTTGTTCCGTAAGGCAGCTACGGATAAAGATCTTAAGAATACCAAGAAGAGAGATGTCGTGAGGGTGCAGAGAGTTGTAAATCTTTTGAATTGACTCTGAATGATAGAAACTCACGTGAGGAAAAGACACGCTGCAGAGCAAGTTTCAAGACAGCGTTTCCCTCTGAGTACAGATTTATAAAGTCGTGCCGTGACAAAGCTGTACACAGAGAAAATATCTCCCCCCTTCCCTTTACAAATGTGTTCCGTAGCCTTTTATTTTGCCTGCGTTTCGACTTGGTTAAATAGGGTAGAAATGTCTGATGATACTTACTTGTTTTCCACAGGCAAACAGTGTTTGTTAACATTGCTGGGTGTGTTATAGCACAGCCTGGAGAGTAATAGCCTCTCGTTGACACGGATCTCAGAATAAATGGCACCATGTGATTGTGTCACGGATCGCCGTTGTTTAATTGGCACTTCTCGTTACTAGCACGATAGAGATCTAGCGTTAATCGTCACGCATGGATGATGTTAACACAGTGAGTGTTATCACAAATATCACATCATGATCAGAACTAGTCACACGGAGAATATCATGTCTTACATGATGACCAGATATAACATTGTCAGAGGTTATCATAAGATGTTTCAAACCATAAGCACAAAATCTTTAATATACATGCAATAAGATCACAGTAAACAGGTGATTTCAGAATATGCAAAACAACCACTCTGAAAGAATAGAGAAATTCCAAGCGCTTTCGTGACTATTCACATTATCAAGGAACTAATGATAATGTGAGTAGTCACGAAAGCGCTTGGAATTTCTCTATTCTTTCAGAGTGGTTGTTTTGCATATTTTGAAATCACCTGTTTACTGTGATCTTATTGCATATATATATATATTAGTAACTCAGAAATTTTTTGTAATGCAAAGGTTTCTTGTTACTGTATGGTAACTAAAGCTCTAGCTGTACCTGTGACTACAGCTCTACCTACATCTGTGAGTACAGCTCTACCTCTACATGTGACTATAGCTCTACCTGTACCTGTGACTACAGCTCTACCTGTACCTGTGACTACAGCTCTACTTGTATCTGTGACTACAGCTCTACCTGCATCTTTCATTACAGCTCTACCTCTATCTGTGACTACAGCTCTACCTGTATCTGTGAGTACAGCTCTAATTGTATCTGTCAGTACAGCTCTACCTGTAACTGTGACTACAGCTCTACCTGTACCTGTGACTACAGCTCTACCTGTATCTGTGATTACAGCTCTTCCTGCATCTGTGAGTACAGCTCTACCTGTACCTGTGACTACAGCTCTACCTGTATCTCTGATTACAGCTCTACCTGCATCTGTGAGTACAGCTCTACCTGTATCTGTCAGTACAGCTCTACCTGTATCTGTCAGTACAGCTCTACCTGTATCTGTCAGTACAGCTCTACCTGTACCTGTGACTACAGCTCCACCTGTACCTGTGACTACAGCTCTACCTGTATCTGTGACTACAGCTCAACCTGTATCTGTGACTACAGCTCAACCTGTATCTGTGACTACAGGTCTACCTGTATCTGTAAGTACAGTTCTACCTGTAGCTGTGGAGTACAGCTTACCTGTATCTGTGGCTACAGCTCTACCTGTATTGTGAGTACAGCTCTACCTGTATCTTCTAGTACAGCTCTACCTGTGCCTGTGACTAGAGCTCTACCTTTACCTGTGGCTACAGCTCTACCTGTATCTGTCAGTACAGCTCTACTTGTATCTGTGAGTACAGCTCTACCTGTACCTGTGACTAAAGCTCCACCTGTACCTGTGACTACAGCTCTACCTGTACTTGTGACTACAGTTCTACCTGTCCCTGTCAGGACAGGTAGAACTGTAGTCACAGGTAGAACTGTAGTCACAGATAGAACTGTAGTCACAGATAGAGGTAGAGCTGTAGTCACAGCTCTACCTGTATGTGTGACTACAGCTCAACCTGTATCTGTGAGTACAGCTCTACCTGTATCTGTGAATACAGCTCTACCTGTATCTGTGAGTCAAGCTCTCCCTGTATCTGTGAGTACAGCTCTACCTGTATCTGTGATTACAGCTCTACCTGTATCTGTGATTACAGCTCTACCTGTATCTGTGTCTACAGCTCTACCTGTATCTGCGAGTACAGCTCTACCTGTATCTGTGAGTACAGCTCTACCTGTATCTGTGATTACAGCTCTACCTGTATCTGTGTCTACAGCTCTACCTGTATCTGCGAGTACAGCTCTACCTGTATCTGTGACTACAGCTCTACTTGTATCTGTGACTACAGCTCTACCTGTACCTGTGACTATAGCTCTACCTGTATCTTAGTACAGCTCTACCCGTGTCTGTGAGTACAGCTCTACCCGTGTCTGTGAGTACAGCTCTACCTGTATCTCTGAGTACAGCTCTTCCTGTATCTCTGAGTACAGCTCTACCTGTATCTGTGAGTACAGCTCTACCTGTATCTGCGAGTACAGCAACACCTGTATCTGTGATGACAGCTCTACCTGTATCTGTGGCTACAGCTCTACCTGTATCTGAGAGTACAGCTCTACATGTATCCGTGAGTACAGCTCTACCTGTATCTGCGAGTACAGCTCTACCTGTATCTGTGAGTAAAGCTTTACCTGTATCTGTGAGTACAGCTCTACCTGTATGTGCGAGTACAGCTCTACATGTATCAGTGAGTACAGCTCTACCTGTATCTGCGAGTTCAGCTCTACCTGTATCTGTGAGTACAGCTCTACATGTATCTGTGGCTACAGCTCTACCTGTATCTATGAGTACAGCTCTACCTGTATCTGTGAGTACAGCTCTACCTGTATCTGTGAGTACACGTCTACCTGTATCTGTGAGTACAGCTCTACCTGTATGTGCGAGTACAGCTCTACATGTATCAGTGAGTACAGCTCTACCTGTATCTGCGAGTACAGCTCTACCTGTATCTGTGAGTACAGCTCTAACTGTATCTGTGGCTACAGCTCTACTTGCATCTGTGAGTACAGCTCTACCTGTATCTGTGAGTACAGCTCTACCTGTGTCTGTGAGTACAGCTCTACCTGTATCTGTGAGTACAGCTCTACCTGTATCTGTGGCTACAGCTCTACCTGTATCTGTGGCTACAGCTCTACCTGTATCTGTGAGTACAGCTCTACCTGTATCTGTGGCTTCAGCTCTACCTGTATCTGTGAGTACAGCTCTACCTGTATTTATCAGTACAGCTCTACCTGTATCTGTCAGTACAGCTCTACCTGGTGGCCTGGTGGTTAACGCTCTCGCTTCACACGGCGAGGGTCTGGGTTCGATTCCCAGCCAGAGTAGAAACATTGGACGTGTTTCTTTCCACCTGTTGTCTATGTTCCCCATCAGTAAAATGGGTACCTGGGTGTTAGTCGACTGGTGTGGGTCGCATCCTGGGACACTGACCTAATTTGCCCGAAATGCGGAGCATAACAAGCGGCTTTCTATATAGTAGTATGTCATTGTTGTCAGCTAGGACTGTATACCTTGTACATGTACTTGTAGTAAATAAAGATATTATTAATATTATTATTATTATTATTATTATTATTATTATTATTATTACCTGTATCTGTGAGTACAGCTCTACCTGTATCTGTGAGTACAGCTCTACCTGTATCTGTGAGTACAGCTCTACCTGTATCTGTGAGTACAGCTCTACCTGTATCTGTGAGTACAGCTCTACCTGTATCTGTGAGTACAGCTCTACCTGTATCTGTGAGTACAGCTCTACCTGTATCTGTGGCTACAGTTCTACCTGTATCTGTGAGTACAGCTCTACCTGTATCTGTGAGTACAGCTCTACCTGTATCTGTGAGTACAGCTCTACCTGTATCTGTGACTAATGCTCTACCTGTATCTGTGACTACAGCTCTACATGTATCTGTGAGTACAGCTCTACCTGTATCTGTGGCTACAGCTCTACGTGCATCTGTGAGTACAGCTCTACCTGTATCTGTGAGTACACCTCACCTGTTTTCTGTGAGTACAGCTCTACCTGTATCTGTGAGTAAGCTCTACCTGTATCTGTGGCTACAGTTCTACCTGTATCTGTGAGTACAGCTCTACCTGTATCTGTGAGTACAGCTCTACCTGTATCTGTGAGTACAGCTCTACCTGTATCTGTGACTACAGCTCTACCTGTATCTGTGACTCAGCTTACATGTATCTGTGATTTACAGCTCTACCTGTATTTTTGTGGGCTACAGCTTACGTGCATCTGTGAGTACAGCTCTACCTGTATTGTGATTTAACAGCTCTACCTGTATCTGCGAGTACAGCTCTACCTGTATCTGTGGCTACAGTTCTACCTGTATCAATGAGTACAGCTCTACCTGTATCTGTGAGTACAGCTCTACCTGTACCTGTGACTACAGCTCAACCTGTATCTGTGAGTACAGCTCTACCTGTATCTGTGAGTACAGCTCTACCTGTATCTGTGAGTCAAGCTCTCCCTGTATCTGTGAGTACAGCTTCTCCTGTATCTGTGATTACAGCTCTACCTGTATCTGTGATTACAGCTCTACCTGTATCTGTGTCTACAGCTCTACCTGTATCTGCGAGTACAGCTCTACCTGTATCTGTGAGTACAGCTCTACCTGTATCTGTGATTACAGCTCTACCTGTATCTGTGTCTACAGCTCTACCTGTATCTGCGAGTACAGCTCTACCTGTATCTGTGAGTACAGCTCCCTGTACCTGTGACTAACCAGCTCTACCTTATCTGTGATTTACGGCTCTACTTGTATCTGTGACTACAGCTCAACCTGTCCTGTGACTATAGCTCTACCTGTATCTTAGTACAGCTCTACCCGTGTCTGTGAGTACAGCTCTACCCGTGTCTGTGAGTACAGCTCTACCTGTATCTGTGAGTACAGCTCTACCTGTATCTGCGAGTACAGCAACACCTGTATCTGTGATGACAGCTCTACCTGTATCTATGGCTACAGCTCTACCTGTATCGAGGAGTACGCTCTACATGTATCCGTGAGTACAGCTCTACCTGTATCTGCGAGTACAGCTCTACCTGTATCTGTGAGTAAAGCTCTACCTGTATCTGTGAGTACAGCTCTACCTGTATGTGCGAGTACAGTCTACCATGTATCGTGAGTACAGCTCTACCTTATCTGCGAGTTCAGCTCTACCTGTATCTGTGAGTACAGCTCTACATGTATCTGTGGCTACAGCTCTACCTGTATCTGTGAGTACAGCTCTACCTGTATCTGTGAGTACAGCTCTACCTGTATCTGTGAGTATAGCTCTACCTGTATCTGTGAGTACAGCTCTACCTGTATGTGCGAGTACAGCTCTACTTGTATCAGTGAGTACAGCTCTACCTGTATCTGCGAGTACAGCTCTACCTGTGTCTGTGAGTACAGCTCTAACTGTATCTGTGGCTACAGCTCTACTTGCATCTGTGAGTACAGCTCTACCTGTATCTGTGGCTACAGCTCTACCTGTATCTGTGGCTACAGCTCTACCTGTATCTGTGAGTACAGCTCTACCTGTATCTGTGAGTACAGCTCTACCTGTATCTGTGGCTTCAGCTCTACCTGTATCTGTGAGTACAGCTCTACCTGTATTTATCAGTACAGCTCTACCTGTATCTGTCAGTACAGCTCTACCTGGTGGCCTGGTGGTTAACGCTCTCGCTTCACACGGCGAGGGTCTGGGTTCGATTCCCAGCCAGAGTAGAAACATTGGACGGGTTTCTTTCCACCTGTTTTTCTTGTTCCCCATCAGTAAAATGGGTACCTGGGTGTTAGTGGGACGGGTGTGTGGGTCGCATCCTGGGACACTGACTAATTTGCCCGAAATGCGGAGCATAAACAAGCGGCTTTCTTTTATAGTAGTTTTTGTCATTGTTGTCAGCTAGGACTGTATACCTTGTACATGTACTTGTAGTAAATAAAGATATTATTATTATTATTATTATTATTATTATTATTATTATTATTATTATTACCTGTATCTGTGAGTACAGCTCTACCTGTATCTGTGAGTACGCTTACCTGTATCTTGAGTACAGCTCTACCTGTATCTGTGAGTGCAGCTCTACCTGTATCTGTGAGTACAGCTCTACCTGTATCTGTGAGTACAGCTCTACCTGTATCTGTGAGTACAGCTCTACCTGTATCTGTGGCTACAGTTTTACTGTTTTTGTGAGTACAGCTCTACCTGTATCTGTGAGTACAGCTCTACCTGTATCTCTGAGTACAGCTCTCCTGTATCTGTGACTAATGCTCTACCTGTATCTGTGACTACAGCTTACATGTATCTGTGAGTACAGCTCTACCTGTATCTGTGGCTACAGCTCTACGGCATCTGTGGAGTACGCTCTACCTGTATCTGTGAGTAAAACCTCTACCTGTATCTGTGAGTACACTCTTCCTGTATCTGTGAGTACAGCTCTACCTGTATCTGTGGCTAAGTTACCTGTATCTGGGAGTACAGCTCTACCTGTATTGTGAGTACAGCTTACCTGTATCTGTGAGTACAGCTCTACCTGTATCTGTGACTACAGCTCTACCTGTATCTGTGACTACAGCTCTACATGTATCTGTGAGTACAGCTCTACCTGTATCTGTGGCTACAGCTCTACGTGCATCTGTGAGTACAGCTCTACCTGTATGTGTGAGTACAGCTCTACCTGTATCTGTGAGTACAGGTCTACCTGTATCTGTCAGTACAGCTCTACCTGTATCTGTCAGTACAGCTCTACCTGTATCTGTCAGTACAGCTCTACCTGTACCTGTGACTACAGCTCCACCTGTACCTGTGACTACAGCTCTACCTGTATCTGTGACTACAGCTCAACCTGTATCTGTGACTACAGGTCTACCTGTATCTGTAAGTACAGTTCTACCTGTAGCTGTGAGTACAGCTCTACCTGTATCTGTGGCTACAGCTCTACCTGTATCTGTGAGTACAGCTCTACCTGTATCTATCAGTACAGCTCTACCTGTGCCTGTGACTAGAGCTCTACCTTTACCTGTGGCTACAGCTCTACCTGTATCTGTCAGTACAGCTCTACTTGTATCTGTGAGTACAGCTCTACCTGTACCTGTGACTAAAGCTTAACCTGTACCTGTGACTACAGCTCTACCTGTACTTGTGACTACAGCTCTACCTGTCCCTGTCAGGACAGGT
This sequence comes from Cherax quadricarinatus, assembly GCF_026875155.1. NCBI lineage: Eukaryota > Metazoa > Arthropoda > Malacostraca > Decapoda > Parastacidae > Cherax > Cherax quadricarinatus. The sequence continues at coordinate 23,741,903 of NC_069409.1, read as the reverse complement.
AGAACTGTAGTCACAGGTAGAACTGTAGTCACAGATAGAACTGTAGTCACAGATAGAGGTAGAGCTGTAGTCACAGCTCTACCTGTATGTGTGACTACAGCTCAACCTGTATCTGTGAGTACAGCTCTACCTGTATCTGTGAGTACAGCTCTACCTGAAATCTGTGAGTCAAGCTCTCCTGAAATCTGTGAGTACAGCTCTACCTGTATCTGTGATTACAGCTCTACCTGTATCTGTGATTACAGCTCTACCTGTATCTGTGTCTACAGCTCTACCTGTATCTGTGAGTACAGCTCTACCTGTATCTGTGAGTACAGCTCTACCTGTATCTGTGATTACAGCTCTACCTGTATCTGTGTCTACAGCTCTACCTGTATCTGCGAGTACAGCTCTACCTGTATCTGTGAGTACAGCTCCCTGTACCTGTGACTACAGCTCTACCTGTATCTGTGACTACAGCTCTACTTGTATCTGTGACTACAGCTCTAACTGTACCTTTGACTATAGCTCTACCTGTATCTTAGTACAGCTCTACCCGTGTCTGTGAGTACAGCTCTACCCGTGTCTGTGAGTACAGCTCTACCTGTATCTCTGAGTACAGCTCTTCCTGTATCTATGAGTACAGCTCTACCTGTATCTGTGAGTACAGCTTACCTGTATCTGCGAGTACAGCAACACCTGTTTTCTGTGATGACAGCTCTACCTGTATTGTGGCTACGCTCTACCTGTATCTGAGAGTACAGCTCTACATGTATCCGTGAGTACAGCTCTACCTGTATCTGCGAGTACAGCTCTACCTGTATCTGTGAGTAAAGCTCTACCTGTATCTGTGAGTACAGCTCTACCTGTATGTGCGAGTACAGCTCTACATGTATCAGTGAGTACAGCTCTACCTGTATCTGCGAGTTCAGCTCTACCTGTATCTGTGAGTACAGCTCTACATGTATCTGTGGCTACAGCTCTACCTGTATCTGTGAGTACAGCTCTACCTGTATCTGTGAGTACAGCTCTACCTGTATCTGTGAGTATAGCTCTACCTGTATCTGTGAGTATAGCTCTACCTGTATGTGCGAGTACAGCTCTACATGTATCAGTGAGTACAGCTCTACCTGTATCTGCGAGTACAGCTCTACCTGTATCTGTGAGTACAGCTTTAACTGTATCTGTGGCTACAGCTCTACTTGCATCTGTGAGTACAGCTCTACGTGCATCTGTGAGTACAGCTCTACCTGTATCTGTGAGTACAGCTCTACCTGTATCTGTGAGTACAGCTCTACCTGTATCTGTGAGTACAGCTCTACCTCTATCTGTGGCTACAGTTCTACCTGTATCTGTGAGTACAGCTCTACCTGTATCTGTGAGTACAGCTCTACCTGTATCTGTGAGTACAGCTCTACCTGTATCTGTGACTACAGCTCTACCTGTATCTGTGACTACAGCTCTACATGTATCTGTGAGTACAGCTCTACATGTATCTGTGGCTACAGCTCTACGTGCATCTGTGAGTACAGCTCTACCTGTATCTGTGAGTACAGCTCTACCTGTATCTGTGGCTACAGCTCTACGTGCATCTGTGAGTACAGCTCTACCTGTATCTGTGAGTACAGCTCTACCTGTATCTGTGAGTACAGCTCTACCTGTATCTGTGGCTACAGTTCTACCTGTATCTGTGAGTACAGCTCTACCTGTATCTGTGGCTACAGTTCTACCTGTATCTGTGAGTGCAGCTCTACCTGTATCTGTGGCTACAGTTCTACCTGTATCTGTGAGTACAGCTCTACCTGAATATTGTAACAGCAAAAAGATATGGAAAAAGTTCTCGAATACACACACACACACACACACACACACACACACACACACACACACACACACACACACACGCACACGCACACGCACATAGGCATGCATGCATATACATACATACATATATACATACATACACACCCAAATACCTGAGCGGCCATGATGTAAGGAAATGTTTCTTTAGCTCAGTGATAAGAAGATTTAGAAACTGGGATCAAGTAGCCAGCCAGGAGAGTGAACTCATTGGCGGCCAGGTTGAGGCAGGGCCAGGAGCCGAGACTCGTCCTGTGTGTACTCACCTCGCCTATTTGTACTCACCTATTTGGGGTTGCAGGGGTCGATTCATAGCTCCTGGCCCCGCCTCTTCACTGGTCGATTCTAATTCACTCTCTCCCTGCTCCATGATATTTGTCATACCTCTTCTTAAAGCTATTTAAGGAACTTGCTTCCACTACTTCGATCTCCAGATTATTCCAGTTCCTGACAACTCTAAGACTAAAGAAATACTTCCTAACATCCCTATGACTCATCTGGGTTTTCAGCTTCCAATTGTGTCCCCTTGTTTCTGTATCCCATCTCTGAAACATTCGATCCTTGTCCACCTTGTCAATGCCCCTTAGTATTTTATACGTTGTTATCATGTCCCCTCTATCCCTCCTATCCTCTAGTGTCATCAGGTTGATTGTTCCCTTAACCTCTCTTCATAAGACATACCCCTCAGTTCCGGGACTAATCGTGTTGCAAATTTTTGAACTTTCTCCAATTTCGTGACGTGTTTGACTAAGTGAGGGTTCCTTACTGGTGCTGCATATTCCAGTATAGGCCTTACGTACACTGTGTACAATGTCGTGAATGACTCCTTACTCAGATGTCTAAACGCCAATCTCAGGTTTGCCAGTCTCCCATATGCTGCAGCAGTTATTTGATTGATTTGTGCCTCAGGGGACATGTTCGTTATAATGCTTACCCCAAGATCCTTTTCTTTAATTGACATTTGCAACTGTTGGTTTCCTAACCTGTACTCCGTCTGCGGTCTTTTGTGTCCTTTCCCAATCTTCATGACCTTACTCTTACTGGGGTTGAACTCCAGGAGCCATTTGTCGGACCATACTTGTAGTTTGTCCAGATCCCCTTGTAATCTTAACTGATCCTCGCCCACTTGTATTCTCATCATTTTCACATCAGCGAACAGTGACACTTCTGAATCTATTCCTTCCACCATGTCATTCACGTATACAAGAAACAGCAACGGGCCTAGGACTGAACCTTGTGGAACCCCACTCGACACATTCGCCACTCCGATACTTCAGCACGTACCAACATTCGTTGTTTCCTTCCTGTCAGGTATTCCCTGATCCATTGCAGTACTTTCCACGTTATTCCTGTCTGCTCCTCTAATTTTTGCACCAGTCTCTTGTGTGGTACTGTCAAAATCCTTCTTGCAGTCTAAAAAGATGCAATCTACCCATGCCTCTCTCTCTCTCCTGTCTTACTTCTGTTACCTTATCGTAGAACTCAAGTAGATTTGTGACACAGGATTTCCCATCTCTGAAGCCATGCTAACTATCATGTATGAGCCCAATCTTTTCAATGTGTTCCACCACTTTTCTCCTGATAATCTTTTCCATGACTTTACATACTATACAAGTCAGTGACACTGGTCTGTAGTTTAATGCTGCCTCTCTGTCCCTTTCTTAAAAATTGAAACTACCTGTGCTGTCTTCCACGCCTCAGGAAACTGCCCTGTTTCGATAGATTTACTGAAAATTGCTGATAAGGGCACACACAGTTCCTCTGCTCCCTCTCTCAGTATCCATGGAGATATGTTATCTGGGCCCACCGCCTTTGAGGTATCGAGTTCGTCTAGCAGTTTCTTCACCTCTACCTTGGTTATGTGTATTGTGTTCAGCACCTGCTGGTGCACCCTACCTCCACAGTTTGCTGGAAGCATTCCTGACTCTATTGTGAATACTTCTCTAAATCTTTTGTTTAGTTCATCACATACTTCTTGGTCACTCTTCGTCAGCTTCCCTCCTTCTTTTCTCAGCCTGATTACCTGGACCTTGACTGTTGTTTTTCTCTTAATGTGACTGTATAACAAATTTGGTTCAGATTTTTCTTTTGATGCTATGTCGTTCTCGTATTGCCTCTGAGCCTCTCTCCTTATCCCTGCATATTCGTTTCTGGTTCTTCTGCTCAGCTCCTTGTTTTCTTGAGTCCTTTGCCTTCTATACCTTTACCATGCTCTAGTACACTTGACTTTGGCCTCTTTACACCTCCAATTAAACCATGGGCTCACTCTGGCCTTACTATTTTTTCTGTTGCCCTGTGGTATGAACCTTTCCTCTGCCTCCCTGCACTTAGTGATCATTATTTCCATCATTTCATTTACTGTCTTTCCATGTAGTTCTCTTTCCAACTGCACTTCATGCAGGAGACTTCTCATTCCTATGTAGTCCCCTTTTTTGAAGTTCGGTTTTTCTCTCTGTTCTCGTGCTGCTGCATTCTCCACTATTAACTCTACAAGATATTCAGAACTCAGAACATCATGATCACTAGCGCCAAGGGGTCTTTCGTGGGTAATATCCTCTATGTCTGAACTATTCAAGGTGAATATGAGATCCAGCCTTGCTGCAACATCCTCTCACTCTCTCTCTGGTTGTATCCCTAACATTTGGTGCATGAAGTTGTGTTGTGTGTGTGTGTGTGTGTGTGTGTGTGTGTGTGGTGTGTGTGTGTGTGTGTGTGCGTGTGTGTACGCATGTTTGTGTGTGAGTGATCTACGTTTGTGTGTCTGGCTCGCTCACACACGCATACACACGCATGCATATGAATATACACACATACATACGTATATACACATACACATATAAATACACACACACACACATATTCACACACACACACACACACACACACACACACACACACACACACACACACACGCACACACACACACACGCGTGGAATAGAGAAGGTGGACAAAGGATGTTCCAGGGAGGGGACACAGAAACAAGAGGCCACAATTGGAAGTTGAAGACACAAATGAGTCAGAGAGATATTAGGAAGTATTTCTTCAGTCATAGAGTTGTAAGGCAGTGGAATAGCCTAGAAAATGACGTAGTGGAGGCAGGAACCATACACAGTTTTAAGACGAGGTTTGATAAAGCTCATGGAGCGGGGAGAGGAGAGGGCCCAGTAGCAACCGGTGAAGAGGCGGGGCCAGGAGCTAAGACTCGACCCCTGCAACCATAAATAGGTGAGTACAAATAGGTGAGTACACACACACACACACACACACACACACACACACACACACACACACACACACACACCCATCACACACACCCACACACACACACACCACACACTGCCACCAACATGTAAAGTGTTATAAAGTCATGAAGAAGGAATGAGCTTATCAACTACAAACCACACGGTCTCAGGGCAGGAAATTCTGTCTCACAAAAAAACCTATTGGAGTTCTAGTCCAATGGTGACGGCGTAAGACAAGAAGAGTGAAGGGGAGTGGGTGGATTTGCGTTTCTTGAACTGTAAGAAGCTTTTGACACTTCCACACAGAGATTGATGCATAAGCTAGAAGACCAGTACAGGGCTAACATGGGAAGGTACTGCAAAGATCATGGGAATACCTGCAACGAAGACCGACAGCGAGTCGTGGTACAGGCGAGGTGCGTCTGTTGACGAGCGGATTCCACAGGGTCTGTCCTAGGCCCAGGAGGAACCAGAGGAGGACCAGGAGAACTTCAAAGGGATCTGTTCAGCTGTAGGCCTGGTCGGAACTGGCTCCTGGAAGTTCAAACCTCCACCAAGTGCAAAGTCATGAAGATTGGGGAAGGGCAAAGAAAGACCACAACGAAGTACAGTCAGGGGGCCAGAGACTACAAACCTCACTCAAGGAAAAGGATCTTGGGTGAGTATAAAACCGCACATCTCCGAGGGCGCACACAAATTACTGCTGCAGCAATGGGCGCCTAACAAACCTAAAACACATTCCACCTCTCAATAAGAAATCGTTCAAGGAACCTGTATATTGTGTATGTCAGTCCAGGCCTATATTGGAGTAATGGAACACCAAGTTTGAAACCCACACCTAGCAAGCATGTGAGGAAATCATAGAAAGTGCAAAGGTTTTTGTCAAACAAGACTAGACCGGAGCTAAGGGGCATGTCCTACGAGAGAGTTTAAGGGAAATTGACCTGCGAAGAGGAGGACAGGAGAGATAGGGCGATATGAAAAGGTACCATAAAATACTGAGAGGAATACGCCAAGGAGGACAGACAGGACTACCAGGAGATGCCGACACAGCAACAATGGGTCACAGTTTGGAAGCTGATGACCAGATGAAACATAGTATGTTAGGAAGTATTGTTTCAGTCACAGAGTTGTCATGAATGGGAATAGTCAGGGAAGTGATGTAGTGGAGGCAGGATCCCCATACAATCTTAAGAGATGTATTATAAAGGTCAAGAGCAGGAAGAGTGACCCTAGTAGCGACCCAGTGAAGAGGCGGAGCCAGGAGCTGAGACTCGGCCCCTGCACCGACAACTAGGTGAGTACCCCAAAAATTAACGAATATCTGTTTAATGCCGGTCTGAAGCTCGTCCTTTTTCTTCCAAATTATGAGTGGCTGTCATGCAACCAGCTGTTGCTGCTGCTACCACTACAGTTGCTGCTGCCTCCCACTGCTGATGTTCCACTTCTAACTGATGCACTGCAGTTTGCTACTGCTACATTGCTACTGCTATAAACTGCGCTGCTTCACAGTAGGCAGCTGGCTGCTGCGCTGCAACAGTGCTGCTGCTGCTGCTGCAAACAGCGCTGGCAGCTACAGCGCTGCTGCAACAGTCTGCTGCTACAGTTCTGCTTCACTGCTGCTGCTGCTGCTGCTGCTGCTGCTGCTGCTGCTGCTGCTGCTGCTGCTGCTAAAGTGCTACTGACAATCCACTGTTATTTGTTGCACTGTTGTTTCTCCACTGTTGTGATTCACTGTGGTGATTCACTGTTGGTGATTTCCACTGTTTAGGTGATCCACTGTTGGTGATCCACTGTTGGTGATCCACTGTTGCTGATCCACTGTTGCTGATCTACTGTTGCTGCTTTACTGTTAACCCAAGAAAGTGTGACAGAGGTAGTTTAGCATGCGACCCACCAACAGACACCTAACACCCAAGTATGTACTTACTGTTAACTGAACAGAGGTAACAAGTTTTATTAGGCAAGAATTTCCCAACATTCCACGACCTCCAGGTTCGAAACAGAGTTCTCGATGTGATCTGAAGTCACCCCCATTAAATGTCTCTTTTTGCCCGTTCCCTATTGTTTTCCTCCTCCAAGAGAACGTCCAGTAAGTACACATAGGAGAGAGAAACAGGTAAGACTCCCTTTTAGTAAGGGGACGATAATATTCGTCTGAAGGTTAAATTCTTTTGTTTCTGTCCAATAATACTAAATGAACTGTTTCACGTTATTAAAAGACTGGTATTTGTCTTGTAAGAGCAATGTAGTAGTAGTAGTTATACCTTGCTAACTAAGGTGAAGGTGAGTCTGCCCTAGACTCCGTTGTTTTCGGTTGCTAACTGCTACAATACAGGGTAACTGTATATGTGTAACTCAGGTAAACAAAAACCGCGAGACGTGTCTGTGTATGGTAACACACAAAATTACTTTAATCTCTAAGGATTAAGGTATACTCTTGAAATCTATGAACAAATTACATTGTAAATTTAATGAGCCACGTGTAGATCCATAAGTTTTAGAAGCCAATTAACCAACAAATCGATCTAACTCAACGCTTTCTCTGTGCAGTTTGACATGTTATCTATTGTTTATATAACCCTGGACGTCAGGTGGCAAGCAATAGTAAAAACTCTTCACTTAGGTAAGTCCGTCACAATCCACTATCATTAACCCAAAGCTTTACTTTATTTAATTGTCTTGATTTCGTTTATAACTGAAAAATCCCGCTCGAGTCGGTATTCTCTTTACAGAGCTGTCTTACTGAACATAGGAAGGTTCATGTAACTGCTGTTGAGTTCAGGTGTCCTAGTGTTGAGTGCAGGTGTTTCTAGTGTTGAGTGCAGGTGTCCTAGTGTTGAGGGCAGGAGTCCTAGTGTTGAGGAGGTGTCCTAGTGTTGAGCGTCAGGTGACCTATTGTTTGAGGGCAGGTGTCCTAGTGTTGATGCAGGTGTCCTAGTGTTGCGTGCAAGTGTCCTAGTGTTGAGTGCAGGTGTCCTGTGTTGAGTGCAGGTGTCCGAGTGTTTGAGTGGCCAGGTGTCCTAGTGTTGAATGCAGGCGTCCTAGTGTAGAGTGCAGGTGTTTTCTAGTGTTGAAGGCAGGTGTCCTAGCGTTTGAGTGCAGGTGTCCAGTGTTGAGTGCAGGTGTCCTAGTGTTGAGGGCAGGTGTCATAGTGTGGAGGTGCAGGTTCCTAGTGTATGAATGCAGGTCACCAAGTGTTGAGTGCAGGTGTCCAAGTGTTGAAAGATTAGAGAGGCAGGTGTCCAAGTGTTGAGAGTGCAGTGTCCTAGTGTTGAGTGCCAGGTGTCCTTATGTTTAGTTCAGGTTCCTAGTGTTTGAGTGCAATAACCTAATGTTGAGTGCAGGTATCCCTAGTGTTGAGTGAGGTGTCCTAGTGTTGCGTGTGTCCTAGTTTGAGTGAAGGTGTCCTAGTGTTGAGTGCAGGTGGTCCTAGGTTGGAGTGCAGGTGTCCTAGTGTTGATGCAGGAGTCCTAGTGTTGAGTGCAGGGTGTCCAGTGTTTTGAGGTGCAAGTTGTCCCTAGTGTTGATTGCAGATGTCCTAGTGATGAGTGCAGGTGACCTAGTGTTGAGTGCAAGTGTCCTAATGTTGAATGGCATGTGTCCCTCGTGTTGAGTGCAAGTGTCCTAGTGTTGAGGCAGGTGTCCTAGTGTTAGTGGCAGGTGACCTAGTGTTTGAGTGCAGGGTGACCTAGTGTTGAGTGCATGTGTCCTAGTGTTGAGTGCAGGTGTCCTAGTGTGAGTGCAGGGAGTCTAATGTATGAGTGCAAGTGGTCCTAGTGTTGAGTGCAAGTGGTCCTAGTTTGATGCAGGTGTCCTAAGGTCATGCTAATATAAACCTATTTACGGGACAAAATTCCCAGTGATACAAGAGGTAAGTGACTTGGTATTGTTTTGCCATGACAAACATTGTGACCGTCGTCAAGTGAATGACTTTCATCGAATCAGTTTATTAGAAAGGAAATTTGATGAATTAGTGATAAAGTATAAAGCATCTAAATACCACTTAGTGGAAACAGGGAGTTTCATACGATTGTATCATTCACAATGTAACACGATATACATGTGCCATACATACAAATGCTGCGCGAACGTCACGCAGCACCCAAGATACACACACATGTACACAACACTGGGAGAACAGAAGGAAATTGACAGGGCAGTATGGGAGCGAGGAACGGGTACTGGAGTACAGCTGGAGTTACATGTATGAGTCAGAGGGATGCCAGGAAGGTTATTTATTCAGTCTCAGGGTGGTCCGGAAAGCGAACGATCTTGAGGAATTGACCGGCCTCATACAATAATTTTAAGATTTTGGTTAGTACTCACAAAGCTACAGGAAGTGAAATCTGGCCAGTGGCAGGTTTTTGAGAGCTGGAGCTCTACGAGCAAACTCCGACCCCTGCAACTACACTCAGGTGACCGCCAAACGCTCACACACACACCACACACACACACACACACACACACCACCCACACACACACACACACACACAACACACACACACACACACACTGACACACACAACAACACACACACAAACAGCAGTAAGACAAGAAGAGAGAGTGGGGTGGTGGATTGCATTTCTTGGACCTGCGAAGAAGCGATGACGCAGTTCCCACACAAGAGATTGGAGCAAAAACTGGAGGACCAATCAGGATATCAGGCAGGCCACTAAAATGGATCAGGTAAACTTGTCAGGAATACAGCAACGAGTTCATGGTACGTGGCGAGGTGTCAGAGTGGCACCTGTGACCAGCGGGGGTCCCCTGCAGGGGTCCAGTCCTAGGACCAGTGCAGTTTCTTCTGGTATTTTGATGAACGACATGACGAAGGATAGACCTCTATAGTTCCCTGTTGCAGATGACGTGAAGTTTATGAAAGAATTCACTCGATCGAAGACCAGGCAGAACTACAAAGGGATCTGACAGGCTGCACACCTGGTCCAGCAATTGCTCCTGGAGTTCAATCCCACCAAGTGCAAAGTCATGAAGAATGGGAAGGGCAAAGAAGGCCGCCGACGAGTACAGTCCTAGGGGGTCAGAGACTAACAAACCTCACTCAGAGGAAAAGATCTTGGGGTGAGTATAAACACCAGGCACATCTCCTGAAGCGCACATCAACCAAATAACTGCAGCAGCATATGGCGCCTAGCAATCTCAGAACAGCATTCCGACATCTTTAATAAGGAATCATTCAGGATCCCTGTACACCGTTGTACGATAGGAGGCCCATATGGAGTAGCGGCACCAGTTTTGGAACCCACACCTAGCCAAGCACGTAAAGAAACTAAGAAAGTGCAAATTTGCAACAAGACTAGTCCCAAGCTAAGAGGTATGTCCTACGAGGAGAGTTAAGGGAAACAACCTGACGACACTGGTGACAGGAAGATAGGGGGACCATGATAACGACAAACAACATACGAGAGGAATTGGACAAGGCGTGACAAAGACAGGATGTACCAGAATTGGACACAGTAACAAGGTGACGCATTTGGAAAGGCTGAAGACACAGATGAATCACTAGGATGTTAGGAATATTTCTTCACACAGAGTAGTCCTAAGTGGAATAGTTTGGGAAGTTGATGTAGTGGAGCAGGATTCCATACATAGCTATAAGTAGAGGTATGATAAAGCTCGGCCTCAGGAGAGTGACCTAGCAGCGATCATGAAGGGCGGGCCAGGAGCTCGGACTTCGACCCCCGCAACCACAACTAGTGAGTACAACAAGGTGAGTACACACAACACGCGCGCTGCAACGCACACACACACACACCCACATCACACACACACACACACACACACACACACACACACACACACACACCTTGTCTCACAAACTACTGGAGTTTCTATAACAATGTGACAGCATAAGACAAGAGAGAAGAAGGGGTGGGTGGATGCATTCTTCTTGTACTGCAAGAAGAGGCGTTTTGACACAGTTCCACACACGAGATTGGTGCAAAAACTGGAAGGGACCAAGCATGATAACAGGAAGGCACTACAATGGATCAGGGAATACTAGTCAGGAATAAGAACAGCACGAGCATGTACGTGGCGAGGTGTCAAGAGTGGGCACCTGTGGGGACCAATCGGGGTCCCGCAGGGGTCAGTCCAAGGACCAGTGCTGTTTCAGGTATTTGTGAACGACAAGACGGAAGGAATAGAACTCTCTGAGGTAGTCCGCATTTTGCAGATGACGTGAAGGTGATAGAAGAATTACACTATCGATCGAAGACCCGGCAGAACTACAAAGGATCTGACAGGCTGCAGACCTGGTCCAGCAATGCTCCGGAGTTCAATCCCACCTAGAGCAAAGTCATGAAAGATTGGGGAGGGCAAAGAAAGGCGCAGACGGAGTACAGTCTAGGGTCCAGAGACTACAAAACTCACTCAAGGAAAAAGAACTGGGGTGAGTGATAACACCAGCCACATCTCCTGAATCGCACATCAACCAAAATTACCTGCTGCAGCATAGGGCGCCAAGCAAACCTCAGAACATCAGCATTCCGACATCTTAATAAGGAATCATTCAGGACCCTGTACACGCGTGTAACGTTTAGGCCCAAATTGGAGTAGCTCGGCAACCAAGTTATGGAACCCACACCTAGCCAACGCCTAAAGAAACTGATGAGGAAGTGCAAAGGTTTGCAACAACAGTCCCAGAGCTAAGAGGGTATGTCCTAACGAGGAGAGGTTAAGGGAAATCAACCTGACACACTGGAGACAGAGAATAGGGGGGACATGATAACGACATAATACAAAATACTGAGAGGAATTGACAAGGTGGACAAAGACAGGATGTTTCCAGAGATTGACACAGTAACAGGACACAGTTGAAGCTGAAGACACAGATGAATCACAGGGATGTTAGGAAGTATTTCTTCAGCCACAGAGTAGTCAGTAAGTGGAATAGTTTGGAAGCGATGTAGTGGAGGCAGGATCCATACATAGCTTTAAGCAGAGGTATGATAAAGCTCACGGCTCAGGGAGAGTGACCTAGTAGCGATCAGTGAAGAGGCGGGGCCAGGAGCTCGGACTCGACCCCCGAAACCTCAACTAGGTGAGTATCTACACAACACAAAGTATGAAGTCGGGGAAGACAAAGACGGACTACAGACACAGTACAGGCTAGGGGCGTCAAAGGCAGCAAACCTCACTCAAGGAAAAGATTATCCCCAGCGGCATAAGGGCGCCTGGCGAAACTAAGAATAGATTTTCATCATCTAAGCTAGGGGTCATTCACGACACTGTACACTGTGTACGTCAGGCAAATATTGGAGTAGGCCAGCAAACCAGGTATGAAACCCGACCACCACCTGTCAAGCACGTCAAGAAATCGAGAATGTGCAAAAGTTACTACAATACTAGCCAGGAGTTAGGGATATTCCAATGAAGGAGGTTAAGGGAACTCAGCCTGATGACACTGGAATACAGGGATAGCAGGGACATGACGACATATAAAATACTGAGAGGAACTGGCGAGGTGAACAGGGCCAGAATGTTCCAGAGATGGACTGCAGGAACAAGAGACCACAACTAGAATTTGAAGACTCCAAGAGTCCACAAGGGATGTTTAGGAAAATTTCTTCAAGCCTTAGAGTTGTAAGGATGTGGAACAATCTAGAGAATGTATGCAGCGCTGACTCACGAAATCGCAATGACGGTCACGCTGCGGGAGATTCATCAGTAACAAGTTACAATTATGGTCACAGTGGTGCCTATTCAAACCTTTCCAATATGTATAACTATATCATTGGAACCAAATCTTTAGCCAGCTTGGCCCACGCTAGTGCGTCGGTCTGAGTTTTATGACTCTCTGACGCGGGGTTTCTACCCGCCCGTGGTATTTTTATTTTTATGCAGCTTTTTGTATGAACCACCAGTCGGTTTAGAGCGTTTGGTTTTGATTATAAATAGATAAAGGAGTAAAAGCAGATCCATACATTGCTTTCAGAAGAGTACAAAGGCTCTTGTAGCCGGGTGAAAGTGCTCCCTAGTACACCAGCAAAGAGGTGGAGTCGCCAGCCTGTGATTTCGACCTCTGCAACCACACTACGTGAGAGTACACAAGACCACATAAACACGCTCGCATGCGTACAAACAAACGCACACTGCGAACACTCAAAACACATGGTCCAATTCATATCAACTTGTTAACTTAGATACACACTTTCTTACAAGTGTACATACGCATAACATATATACAAATTACATATAATTTTTGCATCGCTACGACTATTTCACAAACAATGAAAATACAAGTGTTTGTTTAACTATGTTGGAGACCAAGTATAAACCAAAACACTTTCAGTCCCCACATAATTCCACTTGTGGGTTGTATAATAATGCTAATCTGGTTAGAATTTCCAGGGATTCGTATGTTTCTTTTAATCCTACATGCATCACCCACACAGGATTTCTTATTTCATTGTCGTTGTGAAGAGAGCACAGCTCACGAGACAGACCTGCTGCATCGATGGTCCTCTATCAAATGGAGTTAGTAGTCCACTTTCCAAGACTTTCATATCACTCCAAAAACACACCCATACTCATGTCCGTAGAATGCCGCCAGTCTAGTATATAGTGTACCTGATAATGAGGTATTTTGTTCCTTATCTGCGAAAGTTTCCCACACTTTAAAGCGAACTCAAGCGTACTGCTTCATGAAAGAGGGTCCCTGACAAGCCATTTACTCCGTAAGTAATTAAGTGAATTGTTTTCAAAGTCTTTTTTATTGAACCACCAGATATAAATTTTATCAGTTTCTTCACTACTATCAAAGTTCATTATCATTTAAGCACCAGGTGGAACAGGTACAGTAGTGTTCTTACTGTGTAGACAGGTTTTTAATGCGGACTCTCGATCTGATATGTTATCTATTTTTTTTTACGCAGGTTTGACAAGGTATAAGGATCCCCGAGTTTTATTGACAAGCTATCAACAGTGTTAAAGGATCCTAACTTTTATTTTATTGACAAGCTTAAGAGCTGTTAACCTACATCAGCCATTTGAAAGCAATTTTATTGTTGAACAATACAGTAGGGAACAGGATGAAGTTGTAGCCATCTTTTGGGCCAGCATTTTCATTTGATCAACAGACTATAACTCGTTGCATCATTATGCTGTACAAAGTGTTCCATACTCGATTCATATCCTGGTATATATGATCTCAATGGAGTGATGTTCTGGAGAAGGGTACAACCACAGTTGAAGTTGCTGCTTTCTGCCCGTCTTGTGGCATAAAAGCTTGTCTCATCACGCTGTCCTCGAAGTAGATCCAAGTGTGGTACTTGACAATATTGGCCTTGTACATAACAGTAAGGCACCCACATCCCTCCTTTGTTTGAAGGCTCTGCTGAAATGACAGGTCTATCCAGATTGGTCCAGGCGAGAGATGAGACGTCTTGCTCTTCTCTACTCTGTCAAGCAGTCGCAGAAACGAGAGGGTGGGGGGGGGGCAGCAAACCAAGAAAGTGAGCAACACAAGTTGTGAGATCGTACTTGTGCCTCGACAGATCTCATGCAACCCCTAACTGTCAGCAGATGCGAGATACGCGAAGTGCTGTAAGCTTCTGGCTGCCTTGTTTTACAAATTTACAACATGGTTCTTCATGGTTAGTCAGGAGTCAAATTTCACGCCAAGGATATCAACTTCATTTTCTCCTTCCCAGTGCCAACACCCTCCCATTCATCCTTACTACTGCACCAGCATTAAACCATCATGGTGCCTAGAGACAATCATCATTTGCGTTTTCTCAGGTGCAAATGTTACTACTGGCCATCTATTTTCCCAAGCTTGATATAGTCTCTTAGCTGGTGACTGATGTACTTACAGCAGCTGTCATTTCGTCTCTTTGATAAGTGAATGGTAGTGTACAGTCGTCGCATATGCATGAATTCTGGATGAATGAAGATGTCTTTTGAAGATAGACTCCATAACAAATGGTCCCAGCACTCCTTCCTTGTGGAACACTTGCCCCAATAGGATTCTTTCTGATTCCGTTTCCATTGAGAACTACACTTAAGATCTACCATGAAGGTAATCACTAGGAACATAGCGAAGAGCCTGCAATTCCCGTGCTTTAAGTTTCCAAGGGAGGCCCTGGTGCCACACCCGGTCGCAAGCACCAGCAATTCCAAGTGCTATCACACGCTGACCATGATTCATCCAGTGACTTGATGCCACTTAGTGGGAGAGGGTTTTATCCACAGATCACTGCAGAGTACCTTTCCTGAAGCCATATTGACGATCACAAAGTAGTTGAGTGGTAGTCAAAAAACTCTGTCATTTGTCTTGAGATTAATGTCTCAAGGATCTAACAGTGGATGACAGGAGTGACACTTGTCTGTAGTTGCTGATTTCTCTCTGCTCTTCTTTTTTGTGAACAGGACTACATTTGCCTCTTTCCCATAAGAGGGCCATTTACACAGTACAAGATCATGCTGAATATGCCGGTTAGAGATGCTGCAAGCTGGTTCTGCACAACTTCTCAGCAATCCTTGGGCTCAACTTGTCATGGGTCCACAGCCTTTTCTTGGTGAAAGCGATTTAAGAAGGAAATTGCACCTCCTCCTGCTTGTCACCACTGACAGTTTTGACACAGTTACTTGCAGCTAGCCAAGGATGGTCCCTTGCTGGATCAGAACTTGCTTTTTGGTAGCAAAGTGTTCGGCAAAAGTCTGCCATCTCTTGACTACTAGTAGAGTGTGTCCATCCTGTCGATTAGAGGTGGAATGGGGTTCATCAGGCAGATAACCTTGTTCTTGTTTTTTTTTTATCTAGAAATCAACCACATTAACCCTACAGAAATCATTCAGGTAATTCCTCATTGTTTCCCATTCATATCCACTGTGTCAGCCATAACTTACAAACACACATGTGTGTTGGACCTCCATGTTATTCTTCCTCACTTATCTTGTAACAAATAGAGCGTTATGCGATCTTGACACGATTGTTGACTCATTGCCATTGCTGTATAACTTGCCACATATATTTAATAAATGCTGTCTGCACTGAACTAAATCTTCGTCTTCATGATAATCTGAAAGAAGATTTCATATAATAGAGCAAAAGAAGTAATGTATGTTTTGGCAGAGAAATGAAATCTAACAAAATACAACACGAACACTGGGACAGCCGATCACAAATTTCTCCGACTCCTCCAGACAAGTAAACATGAGTGCGTCGTGATTCATGGTATATGCAAGTCATCAGACAGCTTAAAGCTTTCCTCCGAGATTTATTCAGAGTTGCACATTTTAAGACAGGTGCGTAAGTGCATCCCTAATTATGTTTCTAAGACCATTTTAAAAACATCACAAAAGGTGTCTCAGTCGTCCTGTATGGAATTTAGAACCAAGAAATCTACATAATGAAATTTTATTACGGTCTAAAAGTGAAGATTCTTACGAGTACTCTTGTTGATGCCTCTCTTTTTTCCGTGTTTTCACTCTCTCCGCTCCTATTAGGTGGCAAAGAAACAGTTATTGACGATCATGGTCTATGGTCACCATCAAAATGTTTTTTTTTTTTAATATCGAACTTTCTTGATTTGGCAGTATCTGATACTGAGACAAACGTCTGCCTCAGCCATAACCTTCAACAATATACCTCAATTGGAACCAACTTGGCTTAGATTAAACTACATACTATCTTAGGGTTTAAATGTGTGTATAAGTCCTAAACAAGCGACTTTAGACACTAATGAGCTGGTGGGACTGTCATTAAACAGACAGACAAGCAGCAATGTCTTCTGTACCAATTATTAACACATGACAGAATTGATATATGGCTTTGTAATGAGATGCAAAACATAACTAAATGTTACAGAAAGTTAATGCGAAGGAAAAAACAATAAACAAAATCTCTCCTGTTTCAAGAATAAAGCTAAACAAAGGTGATGAGTTCATCCTCATAAAAGCATAATGAAACGTAATCATATATCATAATACTAATAATTTGGTCCAGCGAGGAACTTAATACCAGTGACGAGCTCTTGACTAAGAAATTCGACCATGCCTGCTCTTCTTAGTACAACCTGTTTCTCTTATTCCCTAAGAACTTGTATGACCCCCCTACGGTTAAGTGATCTCGTCTGATTGCAATAAACCATACAACTGAAGTAGTAAAATTAAGTATAAATATTAAAATATGAATAATTTTTCAAAACGAACGACACGAAAACAAAAATGGTGGCTAACCAAGATTACAGCTAATATTTCCTGTGGGAACGCTGGGAGATGACCTAGAGAGGGAAAGAGAGAGAGGTGTCTAGAGTCCATATCACCTATATATACGCAATGCCAGTGCTATCACTGAATAGGAGGCACATGCTGCTCCAGCACTAAAACCTAGTGCAGCACTGGCCTACAGTCAAGGTGGGATGGCCCCATCGCTGAAAAGGTGCTTGCCAACATGCTTAGGGCTGTAACACCAGACAATGAGGCTGCCCATCTCCACGCTGTGAGTGCACATCACTCCGGGACTTCCTCCAAACAGTTCCCATTTTGGCAATTGGCAGTGGCTCTCTGCCTTGCTGACCCAATTCACACGGGATATACGTGTATTTGCGGTAATGCGTAAGCCAACCAATATGGTCTACTTGGTCTTAACTGTTACAAAACCAAGGGCTGCCATGCAAGACACGATGAACTCAACATCATAAAGAGAACCCTTGCTAAAGCTGGATGCAAAGCCGAGAGCCCCGATCACTGGCAGCCAACATTACCTACAACCCAGCAAACCGCCCCAACGAGATCACCATCTATCCTTGAGAGAATGGTAAGCTCCTAACATGGAACTATACCTGTGTGTCGACACTGGCCGACACCTACATCCATCAATGTCGGGAGACAGGGAGGAGTAAAAGATCAGCAAGTACAGGGACAATAATCCAACAGTATCATTTGTCCCATGGGATCAGAAAGACCTTGAGAATCATGGGGTAAAAAGCCACACGACTCCCTTAAAGAAACTGGGTTCCAGCTCATCGACACACATCAAAGCACCACTTCATGATACAGCGCCTAACAAGATATATATATACGTATATATATTATAATATATATATATATATATATATATATATATATAATATATATATATATAATATATATAAATAAAATAGAATGAAAAGATGGGGATGGTAAGGTGAAGTGGAATATTCAAACGGCTGCAGGAAGAAATCTAAATAATCTTCCTTGAAGCCTTTTTAATCCACTTCCTCCGAGCTGTGGATCCCACAATTACACAGAGATGGACCCCCTTCAAAAAATAAAATAATATATATATATATGAGTGGATGGTGCACTTAGGAGTCTGTGGAGACAACGAACTTTGTTCCTATGGAGGCAAAGAGGAATGTATAGGTATATTTTTACCAACGCTCTTATATGGGTGTGAAGTCGTGGGGTGATGAATGTTGATTGCAGCGAGGTAGAAGGCAGGAGGCCAAGTGACGATGGTCAAATGTCTTATAGGCTGTGTGTGTGAGAATATAAATGCAGAAGAATTCTAGTTTGGAAGTTAGAGAAGGTGCGGGATTAACCAAAACATGTTTGTCCAAGGCTGCGGAAGGGTTGTTTGAGGTGGATCGGACATGGTAATAGAGAATGGAGCGAACAGAATGACATCAAGAGTGTATCAGTCTGTAGTGGAAGGAAGGCGGTGTAGGGGTCGGCCAAGGAAAGGTAGTGTTGAGTGGGGGTTTTCCAGTTTTTTGGGGGTGCAATTTGCCCCTAGTGTTGATTGCAGTGTCCTAGTGTTGAGTGCGGGTGACCTAGTTTTGAGTGCAATGCCCAAAAATGTTAAAGGGGCATGTGCCCCTGTTTTGAGTGAAAGTGTTAGTTTTTGAGGCAGGTGTCCTAGTGTTAGGGGCCAGGTGCCCTAGTTTTTAGTGCGGGGTGCCCTTTAGTTTTGAGTGCAGGTGTCCTATTTTTGAGTGCAGGTGTCCAGTTTTGAGTGCAGGGGCCCAATGTTGAGTGAATTTTTTTCCTGTGTTAGTCCCAAGGGTCCTAGTTTGATGCGGGGCCCTTTAAGGTCATGCAAATTAAAAACCCTTTTTACGGGAAAAATTTTCCCGGATAAAAGGGGGTTGTGTTGGTATTGTTTTCCCATGACAAACATTTTGACCGTCTTCAATGAATGACTTTCATCGCCCATTTTATTAAAAAGGAAATTTGATAAAATTATGATAAATTTAAAAAGCACTTACCACTTAGTGGAAAGGGGGGTTTTTCTTTTCGATTGTACTTTAAATTTTTGAAACAGGGTTATACTTTTGCCCATACTTTAAAAAAGCTGCGCGAACGTCACGCGACCCAAATACACACACATGTACACAACACGGGGAGAACAAAAGGGAAAATTGACAGGGCAGTATGGGAGGGGGAAGGGGGTTACTGGGGGTACAGGGGGATTACATGTATGAGTCGGGAGGGACCCGGGAAGGGTTATTTTTTCAGTCTCGGGTGGGGGGGGGAAAAGGGGAACGATCTTGAGGAATTGCCCGGCCTCATCCCAATAATTTTAAGATTTTGGGTTTTAGTTTCACAAAGTAAGGAAGTAAAATCTGGCCAGTGGAATTTTTGAGAGCTGGAGTTTACGAGCAAAACCCCGCCCCCTGCAACTACACTAAAGGTGACCCCCAAACGCTCACACAAACCCCAACACACACCACCCCCCACCCACACCACCCACACACACACACACACCAAAACAAACACACCACACACACGGACACACACAAAAACACACACACAAACAGCAGTAAGACAAAAAGAGAGAGTGGGGGGGGTGGTTTGGCATTTTTGGCCCTGCAAAAAGGTTTTTGAGCGGGTTCCCCACACAAGAGTTTGGGAAAAAAATGGAGGCCCCAACGGGGAAAACGGGGAAGGCCCACAAAAAGGGGATCGGGGAAATTTTGTCAGGAAACAGCAACGATTTCATGGTACGTGGCGGGGTGTCAGAGGGGGCCCCTGTGACCGGGCGGGGGCCCCGCAGGGGCCCAGTCCTGGGAAACCGTGCGTTTTTTTGGTTTAATTTTGTGAACGACATGACGGGGGAAATAGCCCTTTATGTTCCCTTTTTGCGGGTTGACGGGGAATTTATGAAAAAATTCACTCGATCGAAGCCCAGGCAGAACTACAAAGGGATCGGGACAGGCTGCAAACCTGGTCCAGAAATTTGGGCTCCTGGAGTTTCAATCCCCCCAAAGTGCAAAGTCATGAAGAAGGGGGAAGGGGGCCAAAGAAGGCCCCCAAAAGGGAGTACAGCCCTAGGGGGTCAGAGACAACAAACCTCCCCCAAAGGGGAAAAAAGATTTTGGGGGTGAGTATAAACCCCAGGCCCATTCCTGAAGGCACATCAACCAAATAATTTCCCGCAGATAGGGGCGCCTAGAAAATCTCAGAACAGCATTCCGACATTTTTAATAAGGAATCTTTCCCGGCCCCTGTACACCTTTGTAGTTGGGGGCCCATTTTGGATTTTGCGGCACCATTTTTGGAAACCCCACACCTAGCCAAGCACTTTAAAGAAACTAAGAAAGTGCAAATTTGCAAAAAAGACTAGTCCCAAGCTAAGGGGGTATGCCCTACGAGGAGGGGGTTAAAGGGGAAAACAACCTGACGCACTGGGGACGGAAGTTTGGGGGGCCCATGATAACGACAAAAAAAAATCCGAGGGGAAATTTGGGAAAAGGGGTGACAAAGAAGGATTTTCCAGAATTGGACACAGTAACAAGGGGACCTTTTGGGAAAAGGTGAAGACAAAGATGAATCACTAGGATGTTGGAATATTTCTTCACCACAGAGTATTTTTTAAGTGGAATTTTTTGGGGAAATTTGATGTAGTGGAGCAGGTTTCCATCCATAGCTTTAAGTAGGGTATGATAAAGCCCCGGCCCTCGGGGAGAGTAAACCTAGCAGCGATCATGAAGGGGGGCCAGGAGCTCGGATTTCGCCCCCCGAACCCAACAATTTTGGTGGTACAAAAGGTGATTTAACAAAACACGCGCGCGAAACGCACACACACACACAACACAACACCACACACACAACACACACACACACACACACAAAACCCCTTGTCTCACAAACTACTGGATTTTCTTTTAAAAAGGGTGACGCAAAAGACAAGAGGGAAGGGGGGGGGTGGTTTGATTTTTTTGGGACGGGAAGAAGGGCTTTTTGACCCCATTTCCCCACAAAAGAGATTGGTGCAAAAACTGGGGGGACCAAGGGGGGATAACGGGGAAGGGGCACTACAATGGATCGGGGAAATTTATTGTCAGGAAAAAAACAGCACGAGCATGTACGTGGCGGGGGGTGTCGAGTGGGCACCTGGGGGCCCAAGGGGGGGGCCCGCAGGGGTCAGTCCAAGGACCAGTGCTGTTTCGGTATTTGTGAACGAAAAGAGGAAGGAAAAAACTTTTGAGGAGTCCCTTTTGCAGTTGACGTAAAGGGTTGATAAAAGAATTCATTTCGTTTGAAGCCCCGGCAAATTTAAAAAGGGGATCGGGACAGGTGCAGACCGGGGTCCAGAAATTTGGCTCCGGGTTCAATCCCACCAAGGCAAAGTCATAAAAGTTGGGGGGAAGGGCCCAAAAAAAGGCCCGCAGAGGGGAAGTCCCGTCTGGGGGGCCCAAAAGACTAAAAAACTCACTCAAGGAAAAAAAATTTTGGGGTGAGTATAACCCCAGCCACATCTCCTGAACGCAAATAAAACCAAAAATGCTGCAGCATAGGGCCCCCCAAGAAAACCCTGGGAACAAGATTCCAAATTCTTAATAAGGAATCATTAGGACCCTGTACACCTTTTAAACTTTTGGCCCCAAAATTTGGGTACCGGAAACCGTTTGGAACCCACACCTAGCCAAGCCTTTTAAAGAAATAGGGGAAAGTGCAAAGGTTTGCAAAACAGTCCCAGAGCAAAAGAGGGTATGTCCAAACGGGGAGGGGTTTAAAGGGGAAATCAACCTGACACATGGGGGGGACGGGAGAATAGGGGGGCCATGATAACGCCCTAAAAAAAATACTGAGGGGAAATTTTGACAAGGTGGACAAAGACAGGATTTTTCCAGAGTTTGGGAAAAAAAAAAGGGGGACACATTTGGGAAGCTGAAGAACAGATGAATCCGGGGGATGTTGGGAAGTATTTTTTCAGCCACAGGTAGTCAGAAAAGGGGAATATTTTTAAACGATGTAGTGGAGGCAGGATCCATACATAGCTTTAAGCGGGGGTTTATGTTTAAAGCTCAGGGCCCTCAGGGGAGTGACCTAGTAGCGATCATGAAGAGGGGGCCCCCAGGAGCTCGGTTCGACCCCCGAAACCTAACTAGGTGGATTCAAAACCAAATTTATAAAGGGTGGGGGAAAGGGACAAAAAACGGATTTACAGACACAGTCAGGCTGGGGGCCGTCAAAGGCAGCAAACCTCCTAAAGGGAAAAAAGATTTTTCCCCACCCGGCATAAGGGCCCTGGCGAAATTTAAGAATAGTTTTTAAATAAACTAACTGGGGGCCCTTCCCACGAAAACTGTACACTGTGTACTTTCAGGAAAATATTGGAGTACCCAGAAAACCGGGTATGAAACCCAACCCCCGGGTAAAGCCGTCAAAAAATGGGAGAATGTGCAAAATTTTAAAACCAATCTGGGCCGGAGTTAGGGAAAAATTCCAATGAAGGAGGAAAAAGGGAAAACTCACCCTTATGAAAAGGGAAATACGGGGATAGCAGGGCCCATGACGAATATAAAATACTGAGAGAATTTGGCGGGGGAAAAACGGGGGCCAAAAATGTTCCAGAGAGGGGACTCCCGGAACAAGAGACCCCCAACTAGAATTTAAAAAGGGAAACCCAAAGAGTAAAAGGGATTTTTGGGGAAAATTTTCTTAAACCCTTTTTGAGTTGTAAGGATGTGGAACAATCTAGAAAAAGTATGAAAGCGCTGACTCACAAAAATCGAAATTTGCCCGGTCACGCGGGCGGGAGATTCATCGTAAAAAGTTAAAATTTAGGGTCACGGGGTTTGCCTTTTAAAAACCCTTTTCCAATATGTAAAAAATATATCATTGGGAAACCAAACCCTTTAGCCAGTTTGGCCCCCGGGGCTAGTGCGTGGGTTTCTGGTTTTATGACTTCTGACGGGGGGTTTTCCCCCGCCCGTGGTTTTTTTTTTTAGGCAGCTTTTTTTAGGAAACCCCAGTCGGTTTAAACGTTTGGTTTTGATTATAAATAGATAAAGGAGTAAAAGCAGGGTCCATACATTGCTTTCAGAAGAGGTTAAAAAGGCTTTGTAGCCCGGGGGAAAGTGCTCCCCCGTACCCCCAGCAAAGAGGGGGGGAGTCGCCAGCCCGTGATTTTTACCCCCTGCAAAAACCCCACTACGTGGGGTACCAAGACCACATAAACACGCCGGGATGCGTTCAAACAAAGCCACGCGAACACTCAAAACACATGGTCCCAAATTTTATATCAACTTGTTTAAATTAGATACCCACTTTTTTCAAATGTACATACGCATAACATATATACAAAAAACATATAAATTTTTTCTTTGCTTTTCGACTATTTCACAAAAAAATGAAAAACAAAGGGGTTTTTTTTAAATAAAGTTGGAGACCAAGTTTTAAAACCCAAAAAAAATTTCAGGGCCCCACATTAAATTTCCCCTTGTTGGGGTTTTAAATTAAAGCTAATCTGGGTTTGAATTTCCAGGGATTCGTTTTGTTTCTTTTAAACCTACAGCTTTACCCACACAGGGTTTCTTTTTCATTTTTCGTTGGGGAAGGAGCCCAGCTCCAAAACGACCTTTCTGGGATCGATGGTCCCCTATTTAAATTTGGGTTATAGTCCAAATTTCCAAGGGCTTTCCCTATCACTCCAAAAAAAAACACCCATAAATCCCTTCCGTAAAAATGCCGCCAGTCTGTATATAGTTTTTACCGATAATGAGGTATTTTTTTTCCTTTCTGCGAAAGTTTCCCCCATTTAAAGCGAACCAAGCGTACTGCTTCATGAAAAAGGGTCCCTGACAAGCCATTTTTTTCTCCCCTAAGTAATTAAGTGAATTGTTTTTAAAGTCTTTTTTTTTTGAACCCCCAGGGTAAAAATTTTATCAGTTTCTTCACTACTATCAAAAATTTATTATCTTTTAAACAACCCGGTGGAACAGGTACAGAGTGGGTTTTAAATGTGTGACAGGGTTTTTTTGCCGGGCTCTCGATCTGGGTATGTTATCTTTTTTTTTTTAGGGAGGTTTTTACAAGGTTAAGGATCCCCAGTTTTATTGACAAACTTTCAAAAGGTTAAAAGGGTCCTAACTTTTTTTTTGACAAGCTTTAAAAGCTGTTAAACCACATCGCCCCTTTGAAAGCAATTTTTTTTGTTGAAAATACAGTAGGGAACAGGATGAAGTTTTAGCCATCTTTTTGGGGCCCGCATTTTCATTTGATCAAAGACTTTAACTCGTTTTCATCTTATGCTGTAAAAGTGTTCCTTCTCGAAATCCGGGTTTTATATGATCTCAATGGAGTGATGTTTGGGGAAGGGTTTCAAACCCCAGTTTAAGGGTTTCTGCTTTCTGCCCGTTTTTTGTGGCATAAAAGCTTGTTTTCACGCTGTCCTCGAAGTAGATCCAAGTGTGGTACTTTTACAATATTGGCCTTGTACATAACAGTAAGGCCCCCCACATCCCTCCTTTGTTTTAAGGCTCTGCTGAAATGCAGGTCTATCCAGGGGTTGGGGCCCGGCGGGGGATGAGACGTCTTGTTTCTCTACTCTGTCAAGCAGTCGAGAAAAGAGAGGGGGGGGGGGGGGGCAGGCAAACCAAGAAAGTGGGCAACCAAGGTGAGGCCCTACTTTTGCCTCGACAGAAACTTGCAACCCCTAAATGTCAAACAGATGCGGATACGGGGAATTTCTGTAAACTTCGGCTGCCTTGTTTTTCAAATTTACAAAATGGTTCCCTTTATGGTTAGCGGAGTCAAATTTCACCCCAAAAGGGGGTTTTAACCTTTTCCTTCCCCCGGGGCCAACACCCCCCCATTCATCCTTACTATGCACCAGCATTAAAACCCTCTGGTGCCCAGAGACTTTTATATTTTCGTTTTCTCAGGTGCAAATGTTACTTGGGCCCTCTATTTTTCCCCAAACTTGATATAGCTCTTAGCTGGTGGGCTGTTTTTACTTACAGAGCTGTCATTTCGTCTCTTTGAAAGTGAAAAAGGTTTGTGTACAGCGTCGCTTTTGCATGGGAAATTTTGGATGAAAGGAAAAAGGGCTTTTTAAGTAGAATTTCCCTAACAAAAGGTCCCAGCACCCTTCCTTGTGGAACCCCTTGCCCCAATTTGGATTCTTTCTGATTCCGTTTTCCCTTGAGAACTACACCCTTTAAAATCTACCATGAAGGTAATTTACTAGGAACATGCGAAAAGGGGTGCAAATTCCCCCTGCTTTAAGTTTTTCCAAGGGGGGCCCTGGTGCCACACCCGGTCGAAAACACCAGCAATTCCAAATGCTATCACACGCTGACCTTTTATTCATCCCCGTGACTTTTGCCACTTAGTGGGGAGGGTTTTTTCCCCAAAAATCATGCAGAGTAACCCTTTTCCCGAAGCCCTATTGACGTCACAAAGTAGTTTAGTGGTTTTTGTCAAAAAAATCTGTCATTTTTCTTGAGATTTTTTGTTCAAGGATCTTTCCCGTGGGTTTAACCCGGAGTGGGCACTTGGGCTGTAGTTGCTGATTTCCTCTGCTCTTTTTTTTTGTGAACAGGGGGCTACAAATTTTCCCTTTCCCCTAAAAGGGCCATTTACCGTACGACATGCTGAAAAAAGCCGGGGTTTGAGATGGGTGCAAACCCGGTTTTGCACAACTTCTCAGCAATCCCTTTGGGGTAAAATTGTTGGGGCCACAGCCTTTTTTTTTGGTGAAAACGATTTAAGAAGGAAATTGGGACCTCCTCCTGCCCTTTTCACCACTGACAGTTTTGACACAGTTCTTGCCCGCTAGCCAAAGGGGGGTCCCCCGCTGGATCAGAATTGCTTTTTTGGGAGCAAAGTGTTCGGCAAAAGGGCTGCCTTTTCTTGATACTAGTAGAGGGGGTCCCCCCCTGTCGGTTTTGAAAGGGGGAATGGGGGTTTATCAGGCAGTTTAAACCCTTTTTCTTGTTTTTTTTTTTTCTAAAAAAATCAACCCCAATTTAAAAATACAGAAATTTTATTCAGGTAATTCCTTTATTTTTTCCCATTCAACCCCTGTGTCAGCCCAAAATTTCAAACACACATGTGTGTTTGGGCCCCCATGTTATTCTTCCTCACTTATCTTTTTTAACAAATAGGGCCCTTTTGCGATCTTGACACGATTTTTTGACTCATTGGGCCCTTGGGTGTTTAAATTGCCACTTATTTTTAAATGGTGTCTGCACTGAACCTAAATCTTCCCTCTTTTATGTTTAAACTGGGAAAAAAGATTTCATATAATAAAAGCAAAAGAAGTAATTTTTATGTTTTGGCCCGAGAAATGAAATTTAACAAAATTTAAAAACGGGAAAACTGGGACAGCCGGGGCACAAATTTTTTCCGACTTTCCGAAAGTAAACTGATGCCCTGGATTATGGGTTTTTGGAAGTCATCAGACAGTTTTAAAACTTTCCTTTGAGATTTATTCGAGTTGGCCCCATTTTTAAGGGGCCCGGTGCGTTTTAATGCATCCCAATTTTGTTTCTAAGACCATTTTTTAAAAAACACAAAAGGGGTCTCAGTCGTCCTGTATGGGAAATTTTGGCCCAAAAATTTTACCTAATTTAAAAATTTTTTTAGGGCTAAAAGTGAAGAAATTTTTACGAGTACTCTTGTTGATGCCTCTCTTTTTTCCCTGTTTTCATTTTTCTCCGCCCTATTGGTGGCAAAGAAAAAAGGGTTTTTGACGATCATGGTCTTGGTCACCTTTTAAAAAGTTTTTTTTTTTTTTAAAATCGAATTTTTTGATTTGGGAGTATCTGATACTGAACAAACGTCTGCCTCAGCCAAAACCTTTAACAAAATACCTTTAATTGGAAAACTTGGGGTTTGATTTTAAAATACATTTCTATCTTTGGGTTTAAATTTTGTGTATAAGTCCTTTTAAAAAAGGGGACTTTTAGACACTAATGAGCTGGTGGGACTGTCATTAAAAAAGACAGACAAACAGCCTTTTCTTCTGTACCAATTATTTTAAAACATGACAGAATTGATATTTGGCTTTGTAAATGAGATGCAAAAAAATAAACTAAATGTTACAGAAAGTTAATGCGAAAGGGAAAAAACCCTTTAAACAAAATCCTCCTGGTTTTAAGTTTTAAAATTAAACAAAGGGGGATGGTTCATCCCCATAAAAGGGATAAAGAAACGTAATCTTTTTTCAAAAAATACTAATAATTTGGTCCGCGAGGAACTTTTAAAACCGTGACGAGGGTTTTTGACTAAGAAATTTGGGCCATGCCTGCTCTTCTTAGGGACAACCCGTTTCTTTATTCCCTAAAAACTTGTATGACCCCCCAGGTTTTGTGTTTTCTCTGAATTTCAATAAACCATACAACTGAAGTGTAAAATTTGTTAAAAATTAAAATATGAATAATTTTTCAAAAAAGAACCCACACGAAAAAAAAAATGGTGGGGTAACCAAAGGGTTACAGCTAATAATTTTCCCGTGGGAAAAGCTGGGGGAAAGAACCCAGAGAGGGAAAAAGAGAGAGGTGTTAGAGTCCTATTTCCCCCCATTTATCCCCAATGCCCCGTGCTTCACTGAAAAAGGAGGGACATGCTGCCCAGCCCCTAAACCCAGTGCAGCACTGGCCTACAGTCAAGGTGGGGTGGCCCCATCGCGAAAAGGGCTTGCCAACATGCTTAGGGCTGGGAACACCCCGACAATGAGGCTGGGCCCCTCTCCACGCTGGAGTGACTCACCCGGGGGCTTCCTCCAAAAAAGTTCCCATTTTTGGGAATTTGGAGTGGCTCTTTTGCCCTTTCTGACCCAATTTACAAAGGGATTACGTGTAAATTTGGGGGTAATGCGTAAAACCCAACCCAAAAGGTCTACTTTGGGCTTAAAATGTTACAAAACCCAAAGGGGTGCCATGCAAACACATGAACCAAAATCATAAAGGAACCCGGCTAAAGGGTGGATGCAAAGCCCGGGAAACCCCCATCACTGGCAGCCAACATTACCTAAAAAACCCCGCAAAACCCCCCCAAAGAGATCCCTCTATCCTTGAGAAATGGTAAGCTCCAAAATTTGGGCCCATACCTGTGTGTCGACACTGGGGCCCACACCCACATCCATCAAAGTCGGGGGACAGGGAGGGTTTAAAAAAATCACAAGTACAAAGGGGCAAAAATCCAAACCCGTATCAAATTTTTCCCCTGGGATCAGAAAAACCTTGGGAAACATGGGGGTTTAAAAAGCCCCCCGCTCCCTTTTAAAAAAACTGGGGTTCCCGGGGTCATTTGACACCATCAAAAGCACCACTTTCATGTTACAGCGCCTAACAAGATATATATATACGTATATTATATATAAAATATATATATATATATATTTATATATATAATATATATATATATATATATATAATATAAATAGAATGAAAAGATGGGATGGTAGGTGAAGTGGAATATTCAAACGCTGCAGGAAGAAATCTAAATATTCTTCCTTGAACCCTTTTTTAAATCCACTTCTCCGAGGCTGTGGATCCCACAATTTACACCAAGAGATGGACCCCCATCTAATATAATATAATAATATATATATATATTTGAGTGGTGTGCACTTAGGAGTCTGTGGAGACAAGAACTTTGTCCTTGGAGCAAAGAGGAATTTTATGGGTATATTTTTCCCAAACCTCTTATATGGGTGTGAAGCTGGGTTGAATGTTGCAGCGAGGAGAGGCGGAGGAGTGAGATGTATGTTAGGCTTGTGTGTGTGAATATAATGCAGGAATTCTAGTTTGAAGTTAGAGAAGGTGCGGATTACCAAACTGTTGTCCAAGGCTGGGAAGGTTTTTTGAGGTGTTCGGACATGTAAGAGAATGGAGCGAAACAGAATGACTTAAGAGTGTATCAGTCTGTAGTGGAAGGAAGGCGGGTAGGGGTCGGCCTAGGAAAGGTTGGAGGGGGGGGGTAAAGGAGGTTTTGTGTGCGAGGGGCTTGGACTTCCAGCAGGCATGTGTGAGCGTGTTTGATAGGAGTGAATGGGGGACAAAGGGTTTGTTTTAAACTTGACGTGCTGTTGGAGTGTGAGCAAAGTAACATTTATGAAGGGGTTCAGGGTAACCGGCAGGCCCGGGCTTGAGTCCTGGAGATGGAAGTACAGTGCCTGCACTCTGAAGGAGGAGTGTTAATGTTGCAGTATAAAAACTGTAGTGTTTAAAACACCCTTCTGGCAAGACAGTGATGGAGTGAATGATGGTGAAAGTTTTTCTTTTTCGGCCACCCTGCCTTGGTGGGAATCGGCCAGTGTGATAATAATAATAATAATAATATATATCACACTGGCCGATTCCCACCAAGGCAGGGTGGCCCAAAAAAAAAAAAACTTTCACCATCATTCACTCCATCACTGTCTTGCCAGAAGGGTGCTTTACACTACGTTTTTAAAACTGCAACATTAACACTCCTCCTTCAGAGTGCAGGCAACTGTACTTTCCATCTCCAGGACTCAAGTCCGGCCTGCCGGTTACCCTGAACCCCTTCATAAATGTTACTTTGCTCACACTCCAACAGCACGTCAAGTATTAAAAACCATTTGTCTCCATTCACTCCTATCAAACACGCTCAAACATGCCTGCTGGAAGTCCAAGCCCCTCGCACACAAAACCTCCTTTACCCCCTCCCTCCAACCTTTCCTAGGCCGACCCCTACCCCGCCTTCCTTCCACTACAGACTGATACACTCTCGAAGTCACTGTTTCGCTCCATTCTCTTACATGTCCGAACCACCTCAACAACCCTTCCTCAGCCCTCTGGACAACAGTTTTGGTAATCCCACACCTCCTCCTAACTTCCAAACTACGAATTCTCTGCATTATATTCACCCCACACATTGACCTCAGACATGACATCTCCACTGCCTCCAGCCTTCTCCTCGCTGCAACATTCATCACCCATCTTCACACCATATAAGACGTTGGTAAAAATATACTCTCATACATTCCCCTCTTTGCCCCCAAGGACAAAGTTCTTTGTCTCTCAGACTCCTAAGTGCACCACTCACCCTTTTCCCCTCATCAATTCTATGATTTACCTCATCTTTATAGACCCTCGCTGGGAAAGTCCACTCCCAAATATCTGAATACATTCAAACCTCCTCCATACTCTCTCCCTCCAATCTGATATCCAATTTTTTCATCACCTAATCTTTTTGTTATCCTCATAACCTTACTCTTTCCCGTATTCACTTTTAATTTTCTTCTTTTGCACACCCTACCCAAAATTTACCACCAATCTCTGCAACTTCTCTTCAAGATCTCCCAAGAGCACAGTGTATCAGCAAGAGCAACTGTGACAACTCCCACTTTATTTTGTGATTCTTTATCTTTTAACTCCACGCCTCTTGCCAAGACCCTCGCATTTACTTCTCTTACATCCACATCTGTAAATATATTAAACAAACCCCGGTGACATCACACATCCTTGTCTAAGGCCTACTTTTACTGGGAAAAAAATTTCCCTCTTTCCTACATACTCTAACTTGAGCCTCACTATCCTCGTAAAAACTCTTCACTGCTTTCAGTAACCTACCTCCTACACCATATAACCCGAACATCTGCCACATTGCCCCCCTATCCACCCTGTATACCCCTTTCCAATCCTAAATGCCACAAAGACCTTTTTAGCCTTATTAAATATGTCACTTATATGTTTCAGTAAACACCGGGTCCAACCCCCCCCTACCTTTTCCTAAATCCTTTTATTGCTATCCTTTCTCCGTTTACTCTTAATTTTCATAATAATTACCAACATTTTACTAGGTATACTCAACAGACTTATCCCCCTAAATTTTTGCCCCTTTTTTTGCCCCCTTTTGCCTTTATAAAAAGGGAACTATGCATGCCTCTCCCAAACCCAGGTCCCTTACCTTTTTCCAACTTTAGAATAATTGCACCAAAACCCCCAAAAACTAATCCCCACCTGCTTTTAACATTTCATCTTTATCCCTTTAACCCGGCTGCCTTTCCCCCTTTCTTTTCCTACGCCTCACAATTCCCCCCACTCACAATGGCTCTTCCCACCCTACAAGATTTATTCCCCTGCCCTATACACGAAAATCACTGCTTCTCTTCTCTCCATTTAACATTCCTCAAAAATACCCCCTCCATCCCCCAAATACTCTAACTCTCCATTTAAAAACTCCCTTCCTATTTTTAACTGACAAATCCTTTTGTTCTGTAGGCTTCCTTAACTTGTTAATCCCCACTCCAAAACTTTTTTTTATTTCAAAAAATTTTTTTGAAACCCACCCCCCTTCTATTTTGCTCTCTTTTTTTCATTGCTTTTACCACTATCTTAACCTCTCTTCCCTCTATATATAAATATAATATATATATATAATATATATATAAATATATATATTATATAATATATTTATATATATATTATATATTTATATATAATATATATATTTATATAAAAATAATATATTTTATATATATATATATTTATTTTTTATATAAATTTTATAAAAATTTTATTAAAATATTATAATTAATATTTAATAATTTTTAAAATATTTATAATATATATATATATATATATAATATTTATATATAATATATATATTTTTATAAAATTAAAATTTATATATAAAATATATTTAATATTTATATATTTTTTTAATTATAAATATTTTATTTATTATATATTTTTTATATATATAAAATTTATTTATATATTTTTTATATATAATTTATAAAATATATTTTTAAAATATATATATATATATTTATATAAATAAATATATTTATATATATATATATATATATATATTTTTATTTTTATTTTTATATATATATATATTATATTTTTTATATATAAATATATATATATTTTTATATTTATATATTATATATATATATTTTTAAAATAATATATAAATATATTTTTTATATATATATATATATATTTTATATTTATATTTTAAATATATTTTTAAAATTTTATATAATATATTTTATATATATAAATATAAATATATTTAAATTTATATAAAAATATAATAAAATATTTTAAAATATAATAAAATATATATAAATTTAAATATTATTATTTATATATATATATTTATATATATATATAATATATTTATATATATATATATATATATATTTATATATATACTATAAATATATATTATATATATATTTATATATATATATATATAATATATATTATATATATATATTTATAATATATAATGATATATATAATATATAATAGTATATATATATATATATATATATATATATATATATTAATAGTGGCCGTAAAAAAATCTATACGTTTATTTTTTGGACAATATAACGAAAAAATACATTTTATTTTCACTACTTAGCTTCCAGTTATTACTTGGTCATGTTACCCTTGTTCTTTATCACTATATGAAGTCGCTTGGGCATCGAAGTGGCGAGGGTGAAGAATAAGGAGGCGTCCATATTCATCCAAAGCTTCTTCAGTGCCTCCTTCAGGTCTGTGATAGTGGGTTGAGCTTTTGCAATATCATTTATCATCACATGCCAGGCATTCTCGATAGGATTTAGGTCGGGAATTGCCTGGCCACTCCAAAACACTGATATTATTGTCCTCGAGGAACTTTTGCCCTGCTTTTAACTTATGGGCAGAGGCACCATTATGCCTAAAAAAGTCATACTCGTGAATGTACCAAAATGTCAACATGTGCTCCCGTAACACCTCGAGATAATTACTTTCCTTCAACATAATGTTTTTAAGAAGGAAGTATAGTTCACCCCTGCCCGTATAACCACCCCAGACCATAATACTGTCAGGGTGCTTCACTGTACTGCGGATCATAACGGGACTCACCACTGGGATGACGGACGGTTTAGGAGCCGCTCCCGACGAGCCTGAAGGTACTCTCATCGCTTAACATCACCTTCTGCCACTGGTCTGAGGTCGAATCTTTGTACTTCTTGAAGAACTGAAGCCGTTTTTTCTTCATTTTTTCAGTTAGCATGGGCTTCTTGGCGGCACGTCGAGCAGGTATTTTCAGGTCCTATTGCAGCTCTGAATAGTTCACACTCTGACGTCTTTCAGGAGTGCAGGATGCTTTTCTTGAGGTCTGTCGGAGGTTATGGCAGGATCTGATAACACTTCCCTCTTCAGGGACTTGTCTCTGTGAAGAGAAGTCTTTTTAGGGGCCCAAGAGCCCAATTTCCTGGGTGGTACGGTGCTTTCTTGAGGTAAATTGCCATTCTAGTCAGTTTCAGGTCTGTGGCTACGCATGTCACAGACATGCCTTGCTCTAATAGGGTGAGTGCACGGATCTTCTCTGCAATTGAAAGATTAGTTCGACCCATTCTGACCACTTGGAGTGGAAATATAGCGTGGTAAAGTTTGTGGTCAAGTGAAAAAAAGGGCACTGAGGAACTTTAAAAACCTCCTTCCTTACCCGAGCTCTGGCAGAGCAATGAAGTGCGGCATCATGGGAGCAAGACAGGCTCTAGTACACTATGTCATCAACAGCTCCTCCCACTTCTCCTATGGTGGAAATGCAAATGAAATGTAAGCACCAAAATATCGTGTGTACACATTTTTTTTTTGCATTGCTAATGTACATATTTTTGCGGCCATATATATATATAATATATATATATATAATATATATATATATATATATATATATATATATATATATATATATATATATGCAATAAGATCACAGTAAACAGGTGATTTCAGAATATGCAAAACAACCACTGTGAAAGAATAGTGAAATTCCAAGCGCTTTCGTGACTACTCACATTATCAAGGAACAATAAAAGTAACACATGAAAGGAAGGCATATAAAGGGCCTAGACCACGCCTCACCATCACATCCCACAACAAAGCAACACCTGACAAGCGACGACACGCGACTCGTAAGAAAGAGAACACTGCAGCAGGCCCGCTGGCCCAACTCGACAGGTCCTTCACGGCATCCCACAAACAAATTATTCTACCCAAGAATTAAGATTTATTATTTGTCCAATGTATTATTAAATTCTTCCCAGATTCTATTAATTATAAATGGATCTAATTTATATAAACCAAAAGAAATATTCATATTATTTTCAAAACTGCTTTTTATGAAACAAGATTCAATTATATTCCTGTCGACCATGGACTTGCTTGATACAACTCTCTCAACTTTTTGAAAAATTAATTAAATAATTAAATAGAGCAATGGAATCTTGTCCAGTTCTAATGCTATATTTATGTTGTTTTAATCTTAGTTCGAGACTTTTACCAGTTTTACCGTATTACACTTTATCGCAAATTTTAGAAGGAATCTTAAATGCTGACGGATGTGTCTATAAGATTCTTTGTAAAATTTGCGATAAAGTTTACTACGGTCAAACTGGTAAAAGTCTCGAACTAAGATTAAAACACCATAAAATTAGCATTAGAAATGGACAAGATTCCAATGCTTTTAACACAGTTCCACACAAAAGATTAGTGCATAAGCTGGAGGACCAAGTCGGTATAACAGGGAAGGCACTTCAATAGATCAGGGAATGCCTGTCGGGAAGACATCAGTGATCCATGGTACGTGATAAGGTATCAGAGTGGGCGAGTGTAACGAGCGGGCTTCCAGTGCTGTTTCTGGTATATGTGAACAACATGACGGAGGTGTCCCTGTTTGCAGATGATGTGAAGTTGATGAGAAAAATTCAACTGGACGAAGACCAGACAGAACTACAAAGGGATCTGGACAAGCTGCAGGCCAGCTCCAGAAACTGGCTCCTGGAGCTCAACCCCACCAAGTGCAAAGTCACGAAGGTTGGAGAAGGGCCATGGAGACTGCAGGCAGAGTACAGTCTAGGGGGCAAGCGACTACAAACCTCACTCAAGGAAAAGGATCTTGGGGTGAGTATAACACGGGGTACATCTCCTGAGGCGCACATCAACCAAATAACTGCTGCAGCATATGGGTGCCTAGCAAACCTAGCATTCCGACATCTCAATATGGAATCGTACAGGACCCTGTACACCGTGTATGTCAGGCCTATATTAGAGTATGCAGCACCAGTTTGGAACCCACACCTAGCCAAGCACGAAAGAAAATTAAAGAAAGCGCAAAGGTTTGCAACAAGACTAGTCCCGGAGCAAAGGGGCACATCCTATGAGGAGAGGTTAAGGGAAATCGACAAAACGACAATGGAGGACAGGAGAGATAGAGGGGGTATGATAACGGCATAAAAAAATACTGAGAGGAATTGGCAAGGTGGACAGAGACAGGATGTTCCAGAGATGGGACACAGCAGCAAGGGGTCACAATTGGAAGTTGAAGCCTCGGATGAAACACAGGAATATTAGGAAGTATTTCTTCAGTCAAAGAGTTGTCACTAAGTCTAATAGTCTGGGAAGTGATATAGTGGAGGCAGGATCCATACACAGCTTTAAGAGGTATGACAAAGCTCATGGAGCAGGAAGAGTGACCTAGTAGCGAACAGTGCAGAGGCGGAGCCAGGAGCTGTGAATCGAACCCTGCAACAACAACTTGGTGAGTGTACACACACAAACACAAAGAAGACAGGAAGAACTCTCGGAAGACAGGACAGAGGGGGACACCAACAGGAATACACCAACAAGTGCTGGATGACAACACACAACTGAGGAGGAGATGAAGAAGCTGCTAAGTGACCTTGATACCTCAAAGGCATTGGGACCGGACATCTCCCCGTGGGCCCTTAGAGAGGGAGCAGAAATACTGTGTGTGCCACTAACCACAATCTTCAACACATCCCTTGAAACTGGGCAACTACCTGAGGTATGGAAGACGGCAAATGTAGTTCCCATTTTTAAAAAAGGAGACAGAAAAGAGGCACTAAACTACAGACCAGTGTCACTGATGTGTATAGTATGCAAAGTCATGGAGAAGATCATCAGGAGGAGAGTGGTGGAGCACCTGGAACGGAACAAAAGTAAGAATGACAACCAGCAAGGTTTCATGGAAGGCAAATCCTGTGTCACAAACTTTCTGGAGTTTTATGATAAGTAACAGAAGTAAGACACGAAAGAGAGGGATGGGTTGACTGCATCTTCTTGGATTGCAAGAAAGCCTTCGACACAGTTCCTCACAATAGATTAGTGCAGAAACTAGAGGATAGTGCAGAAACTACAGGATTAGGCGCGTATAACGGGAAGGGCACTTCAATGGATCAGAGAATACCTGACAGGGAGGCAACAACGAGTCATGGTACGTGATGAGGTATTACAGTGGGTAACTGTGACGAGCGGGATTCCACTGGGTTCGGTCCTAGGACCTGTGCTATTTTTGGTATATGTGAATGATATGATGGAAGGGATAGACTCAAAAGTGTCATTGTTCGCAGATGATGTGAAGTTAATGAGGAGAATTAAATCAGATGAGGATCAGGCAGGACTTCAAAGAGACCTGGACAAGTTGGACACGTGGTCGAATTCAACCCTGCCAAATGGAAAGTCATGAAGATCCTCAAGACCTTATTTATATCCCCTTTATTAATACATATCTTCCACTTATACACTTCGATCAGGTCTCCCCTCATTCTTCGTTTAACAAGTGAATGTAACTTAAGAGTCTTCAATCTTTCTTCATAAGGAAGATTTCTAATGCTATGTATTAATTTAGTCATCCTACGCTGAATGTTTTCTAATGAATTTATGTCCATTCTGTAATATGGAGACCAGAACTGAGCTACATAATCTAGGTGAGGCCTTACTAATGATGTATAAAGCTTCAGTATGACCTCTGGACTTCTGTTGCTTACACTTCTTGATATAAATCCCAGTAAACTATTTGCCCTATTACGTACGCTTAGGCATTGCTGTCCTCAGTATATCACTTCTAAATAGCAAAAACCTCTCATATGCTAACAAAAACTTCTGCTGCATACTCAAGCACTTCATTCTTAAATCTATACCAGGTAAATATAGTTGCATAAAAAACATAGTTGTATATTGGTCAAGGTGACATAGGAATGACGTGAGCCAGTGATTAATGAGATAGGAGTTATGAGACAGTGAGTGAGGGACAACTTACGTGGTGTAAAGTGGACGGTGTTAGAAGTGTAAGTAGTGGTTGCGTGGGAACAACTGAGGAAGGCGTAGTAGGTGGTGTGGGGAGCAAGGTGCGCGAGGGCGATGCGGTGCTCGGCCGGTTGCACCGCGGTCTGAACATGCATGGCCTCAGTCAGAGGGCCGTAGTGCAGCAAGCACGAGGTCATGACTTTCCGATGACCCGAAGATGTGGCCCAGGTGAGCACAGCGCCGTCACCCGTCACCTGCGTTACTGCCACCTTCAGTGACCCAGGCACGATCACTGCACCTGTAGAAGAAGCAACAGCAGGGTTAGTAGGCAAGTGTTTGGGTCGGCCTCTCTCTCTCTCTCTCACACACACACACACACACACAACACTAAACTACAGACCAGTGTCACTGACATGTACAATAATGCAAAGTCATGGGGAAGATTTTCAGAAGAGTGGTGTATCACCTAGAAAAGAATGAACTTATCGGATTCAAGGACGGAAAGTCCTGTGTCACGAACCTACTGGAGTTCTATGACAAGGTGACAGCAGTAAGACAAGAAAGAGAGAGGGGGTGGGTAGACTGCATTTTTTTTGGATTGTATGAAGGCTTTTGACATAGTCCAATACAAGAGATTAGGGCCTAAAACTGATCCCTGTGGAATGCCAGTTTTAACCCCATTTATGCACACTGCTTCCTATTGGTGAGCCATGACTCGATCCATGACATCAGCTTTTCCCTCAGTGCCATGAGCTGCCACTTTCTTTAACAGTCTCTGATGTGGTACTCTATCATAAGCTTTACTAAAATCCAAATAAACAATATCGAATTCTTTATCGTGATCAACAGCCTCAAAAGTTAGTAAATTAGTTAGGAAAGAACGGCTTCTTATATTATCAGCTGTAATTGACTCTAGAAATTTGCCTACAATTGAGGTTAGGCTTACTGGGCGGTAATTTGACGGTAACGACTTGTCCTCTGCATTAAAAATAGGAATTACATTAGCCATCTTCCACATATCAGACACTACACCTGTTTGAAGAGATAAATTAAAAATATTAGTCAATGGTTCACAGAGTTCCATTTTGCATTCCTTAAAAACCTTTGAAAAAAGCTCATCATGGCCCGGGTATTTATTTTCTTTTAATTGGTCTACTTGTTTCACAACCATCTCACTAGTGACTGTGATATTACATAATTTACCTTATTCAGGCCCACTATAAAAATTAATTATTGCGATATTGTTAGTGTCTTCCTGTGTGAAAACCGAGAGAAAATTATTAAAATTAGAGCACAGTTCATTCTCCCTCTAACTTTTGTTCTATAAACCTGGAAAAATCTTTCGGGTTAGTTTTCGAATCCCTAGCAACTTTAATTTCGTAGTCCTGTTTAGCTTTTCTTATCCCTTTTTTTTAACATCCTTCTTAATGTCAATATATTGATTCATAAGATGACCCTCACCTCTTCTGATGCGCCTATAAATTCCTTTCTTTTTCCTTAAAAGGTATTTGAGACTATTATTCATCCATTTAGGGTCATTTCTATTCGATCTAATTTCTTTGTACGAAATAAATGTCCTTTGGGCAGCATGTATAGTGTTTAGAAAGCTCGCATATTGATAGCTCTCTTTGTTACACCAGTCCACATATGATAGTTATTCTCTAAGCCCATTGCAATCTGCTAAGCAAAAATCTGGGACTGTTACTGAGTTATCCCTCCTTGCCCCAAGTTCCTTTGAAATTTCTAAATTATTAACAAGGGTTTCCTTGTTTGTCAGAACCAAGTCATGGAGGTTATTTCCCCTTGCAGGTTCTGTAACAAACTGCTTTAAAAAATTCTGAACTACCTCTAAGAAGTCGTTAGACTCTAAACTCCCAGTCAAGGAATTCCAATCAATATGACTAAAGTTAAAGTCCCCTAGAATTATAACGTTATCGTGCCTTGTGGCCTTAACAATTTCCTTCCACAGTAGTCTTCCTCGGTCTCTATGCAAGTTTGGGGGACGGTATATCACACCTAAAATCAATTTTTCGTGCTCTGAAAATTATACCCAAACAGACTCAGTATGTGTTTCAGACTTAATACCCGTTTTTATGCAACAATTTAAACGATCTCGGACAAAGTGCCACCCTACCCCCCTTTCCGATACTTTAAAATTTAAAAACCTGAATTTGACATTCAGCAGGCATGATCCGATTTTTCATATTAAACCACATCTCAGTTATGGCAAAAAAAAAGTTACCCACACTCGCAACTAATCTCAATTCGTCCATCTTATTTCTCGCACTACGGCTATAAGTATAATATATGTTTAGAACCCCCCCCCCCTTCTCTTTTCCTGCTGATATCTGTTCCTCCACTATACCTGTTACTGTTCTTGTCACCTAGTCCCACTGGCTTTCCAATATTCACCAATACTCTACCCCATTCTGCCTATAACAGGTTTCCCTAAAACTCACACTATCGCTACACTGAGAATTCATTGGTTTTCTACACATACCCATACCAATATCTATTCCTAGTTTAAAGACCTAACAGCTCTCTCCACCAGTGCTCCCACCCCAAACCTAGGTAAGTGAACCCCATCCTGGCATACATGTCATTTCTGCAATAGAAGAATCCCAGTTGTCTATGAATGTTACTGCATTTTCCTTACAGTGTTTGTCCAGCCAGCAATTGACACCAATTGCCCTGGCCAACCATTCATTTCCAACTCCTCTCCTGGGCAAAATGCCACATATCTCATATCGACCTGACGACAGTGGAGGGCATGAGGGATAAGGGGGACATAATGACAGGAATCAACAAAGTGGACAGAGATAGGATGTACCAGAGATGGGACGCAGCAACAAGGGATCACAATTGGAAGCTGAAGATTCAGATGAGCCACAGGGATGTTAGGAATTATTTCTTCAGTCAATGATTTGTCAGGAAGTGGAATAGTCTGGAAAGTGATGTAGCGGAGGCAAGATCCATACATAACTTTACGAAGAGGTATGTTAAAGCTCACGGAGCGAGGCGAGAGTAACCTAGTAGTGACTAGTGAAGAGGTGGGGGCCAAGGGCTACGACTCGACCCCTGCAGCAACAATTAGGTGAGTACAGTTAGGTAAGTACACACACACACACACACACACACACACACACACACACACACACACACACACACACACCTCTACACAAAGTTTACAGACCGCAGTAACTAGAACATTCTAACAGGATAAAAAAAAATGGGATGTGAAAAGAGTGATGTAGA
Source organism: Cherax quadricarinatus (assembly GCF_026875155.1). Taxonomy (NCBI): domain Eukaryota; kingdom Metazoa; phylum Arthropoda; class Malacostraca; order Decapoda; family Parastacidae; genus Cherax; species Cherax quadricarinatus. Next base: position 23,701,299 of record NC_069409.1, on the reverse strand, counting down.
GGCAAGGGAACCGAGAATGGAAATGAAAACATCAGCCGACTTTGAGGGGACTAAAGGAGGGGAAGGAGCTAATAAGTCCCTTACACGAGTAATATCAGGCCACCATGGTGTCAGGGACATAAGAGCAATAACAAAGGAGATATGTAAATTGGATCCAGAGATACGGAAGGAAAAGAAGCAGAAAGAAGAGAGGGATAGGTCAGTAATTATCCATGGGCTTAAGGAAGCTGAAGGGACGACCGATGATGAAAGAAAACATTGGGAGGAAAATGAGACTGAGTGCATCATCGCAATAACAGGAGAGAAGGACATGTCCCAGATAAATTACCACACACTTGGGGGGGAGTATTCGAGGGAAAATAATCGCCCAGTCAAATTGACATTTAAGACAGAAGTGGTACAGATCAGGTTACTGCAACAGAAACTACTATTAAAAAGCTCCCGATAAAATCAGCGAGTGTGCCTTAACTGCGACAGAATACAATAAGAATTGGAACAACTAAGAGTGAGAGTAAGAAGACACTAGTGGAAGGAAAGAGACAGAGCAGGTATCAACAGATAAGGAAGCTCAGCCTTAGGGAAAAACCAAGCACAAATGCTCACAGAACCCCCTCAACCCCCACCACCCCATATGAACCAAACATAAACCTCACCCCACAGAAACAAACCTCACTCCACAGCCCTCCCCTCCCCCAGCACTAAAACCACCATCACATCAGCCTTTTATAATATCCCGCCCTGCCTTCCACACCCCCAGTCTGCACCAACCTCTCCCTCCTCCCAAAATACAGTACTGGAAAGGAAGCTGAAGGTTTGGTACATCATCACAGATGGAATAATAAATAAGACTGAGGAGTGGCAAGAACTAATCCTTGCGGAATCCCCGTATATCATAGCACTCACAGAGACAAAGCTCACGGGAATAACAAATACGATTTTTCCAAATGGATATCAGATCCTGAGGAAAGACAAAGGGAAGAGAGGGGGAGGAGGAGTTGCACTGCTCATCAAAATCTAGTGGAGTTTTGAGTAAATGGAAGGATTGGATAGAGGGGAACCAGATGACTTCACAGTAGGAATGCTTCAGACTGGGGGTCCGAAGGTGATGATACCAGTGATGTACAACCCACCAGTGAACAGCAAGAGACCAAGACAAGAGTACAATGACAGCAATAGAGCAATGGTGGATACACTAGCAGAGGTGGCCAGAAGGGCCTACTTGGGTAAGACAAAGTTATTTGTCATGGGGGACTTCAGTCACGAGATTGGGAAAACCTAGAACCACATGGGGACCCAGAAACGTAGAGGGCTACGATGCTGGAGGCCGACTGGAAAATTTCATGGACCAACATGTTAGAGATACAACCAGACAGAGAGGAGAGGATGTTCCAGCAAGGCTGGACCTTGTATTCACTTTGAACAGTTCAGACACAGGGAATATACACATGAAAGGCCCCTTGGTGCTAGTGACCATGTGGTCCTGAGTTTTGAATACTTTGAAGTGTTAACGATGGAGAAACGAAGCAGCACTAGAAAGACGGGAGAAGCCAAACTTCAAAAAAAGGGGACTACCGAGGTATGACGCAATTCCTGCATGAGGTGCAGTTGGAAACAGAACTAGAGGGAAAGACAGTAAATTAAATGATGGAACGAATTACCACAAAGTGCAGGAAGGCAGAGAAGTTCATACCAAGGGGTAACAGAAAAAAATGAAAAGACTAGAGTGAGCCCATGATGTACCTGGAGATGTAAAGAGGCCAAAGCCAAGTGTGCTAGAACATGGAACAAATATAGAAGGCAAAGGACTCAAGAATACAATGAGTTAAGCCAAAGAACCAGAAACGAATATGAATGGATAAAAAGAGAGACCCAGTGGCAATATGAGAATTACAGCATCAAAAGCCAAGGAGGAAAACAGTCAATGACTAGGTAATCAGGTTTAGGAAGGAAGGAGAGGAACTCACAAAGAGTGACCAGGATGTATGTGAAGAGTTTAGCACAAGATATAGAGAAGTATTCACAGTAGAGAAGAAATGCTTCCAGCAAACCGAGGTGCACCAACAAGTACTGAACACACTGCACATAACCAAGGAGAAGATGAAGAAACTGCTACGGCCTACCCTCGAAGAGGGTGGGCCCAGATAACAAATCTCCATGGCTCCTGAGAGAAGGAGCAGAGGAACTCTGAGTGCCGCTAGCAGCAATCTTCAATAAATCTATCGAAACAATACAACTCCCTGAGGTGTAAAAGACAGCAATGTAGTTCCATTTTTTAAGAAAGGAGACAGACATTCAGCATTAAAGTACGGACCAGTGTCACTGATATGTATAGTATGTAAAGTCATGGAGAAGATTATCAGAAGAGTGGTGGAGTAAACAGAAAGGATTGCGTTCATACATGACAATCAGCATGGCATCAGGGATGGGAAATCCTGTGTCACAAATCTACTTGAGTTCTACGACAAGGTAACAGAAATAAAACAGGAGAAAGAGGGATGGGTAGATTGCATCTTTATGGTCTGTAAGAAGGCTTTCAACACAGTACTACACAAGTGAGTTCAAAAACTAGAGGAGTATGCAGGAATAGTAGGGACAACACTTCAATGGATCACGGAATACCTGACAGGAAGGAAAAAACAAATGTTGGTACGTGATGAGGTATCATAGTGGGCCGGTGTGTCGAGTAGAGTCCCACAAGGGTCAGTCCTAGGTCCGGTGGTGTTTCTTGTATATGTGAATGATATGATGGAAGGAACAGATGACGTGAAACTAATGAGGAGAATACAAGCGAAGGAGGATCAGGTAAGATTACAAAGGGATCTGGATAGGCTGCAAGCCTGGTCCGAAATTATTCATGATACGGTACACCGTGTACGTCAGGCTCATATTGGAGTATGCAGCACCAGTATGGAACTCACACCTGGTCAAACATGTCAAGAAATTTAAAAAAAAAATGGAAAAGTTTGCAAGAAGACTAGTCCTGGAGCTAAGGGGGTATGTCTTATGATGACACTGGCAGATAGGAGGGAAAGGGGGAGGTGGACATGATAATAACGTATAAAATACTTAGAGGAATTGAAAAGATTTACAGGGCAAGAATATTTAAGAGATGGGACACCGAAACAAGGGGCCACAACGGAAAACTGAAAACTCAGAAAATCCATAGGATGTTAGGAATAATTTCTTTAGCCTTAGAGCTAGCAGGAAGTGGAATAATTTGGAGAGTGAAGTAGTAGAGGTAAGATCTATGTATAGCTTTAAGAAGAGGTATGATAAGGCTCTTAGAGCGGGGATAGAGTGACCTAGTAGCGACTAATGAAGAGGCGGGGCCAGAAGCTGTGATTCGATCCCTGCAACCACATATAGGTAAGTACATATAGGTGAATACACACACACACACACACACGCACACGCGCACACACACACACACGCGCGCACACCACACACACACACACACACACACACACACACACACACACACACACACACATACATACATACACACATACACACACACACACACACACACACACACACACACACACACCACACACACACACACACACACACACACACGCACGCACACAGTGTTTAAAGTAATTAAATATTTTATGAGAACATTTATTAAGTACCGCAGCAATTGCAAATTTAAAATTAATTATCCTTTTTTTTTTTTTTTAGTCCGGAGATCCGATTTGCTGAACTCAGTAATGAGAGTCGCGACTCTGACCACCCTGCTCCTGTAGTTACACTTACACAGCTCATGGTGCAACCAGGAAAGTTGAGATGCTGAAATGAGGTACAAAGGTCTTGGAAGAAATAATGAGAACTTCAAACGACAGAGAACAAGGTAGCAAACAGAAGAGTTTGTAGCGAATTGGCGGCGATAATAAGCAAGGCTGAAGGACAGTTCTACAATGAGAGAACATCAAATGCCACAACTGAACGAAAAGCTGCTCCACACAGCGTAGGGGAGGTAGTTCAACCATCTGACACATTGTGTGTCTCGAAAACTGACTTTCTTTCCTGAATTGTCAGAGTAAATCACCTCACACAAAAATAATTATTCCTCAAGTTACCCCAGTCAGTTGATCACAGCAACCAGCAACAGTAATAATATTAAAATTATTTCCAAAACGTGCAATAGACAGAGGATTTAGACATTATTCGCATACTTTATAAAAAGCTCCTGGGGCTAGGGCTGAACAGTTCCAGGACAGCTGGACAGTCCCAGGAGCATCCCGTCGTCCAACATGAACAACAGTGATGTGTCCCACAAGGGCTGACGTCAGTCGCCTATAAGTTGTTAACTTGGTATAAATATTAATTTATTAACTAAGTTTATCTTAAACCCTAAAAACACTTTTACATGTAAAGTGCATAGATTTTAAAAAATATCAGTAGTCAGGCTAAATTACGTCAAGCTTATAGTATATCTGTTAACTTGGTACTGCTGACGCAAGCACACGTGTGTAAAACAAGCTTCTCTTAGTGGAAGCTTCAGTAAATTCTAGAGTCGCTAATATATACAGATTTTTGTATTTATTTTGGGTATGGCGATGTATGGAACATACAGCCTTACTTGTGCTCCTTCGTCGATAGTTTTAATATACAATTAGATCCACCCCATGGCTGATAAAGGATTTTTTTTTTCCCTTACTGCTATATTGAGTTTTCAACTATCTTAGGGTTAAGTTTGTTTAGTGGAACTTGTCTAGTATTTTGAGGTAAACTCACCCATAATAGATTATATAAGTACTCGTCTGATCGCCTCTAACATGACCTTAACTCAGTGATGACGCTTTTCTATCTTGTATAAAGTAACAGAAGCTGCATGTACTTATGTTTATACAGAAGCCTTTAAAGTTGTCTTTAAACACGTTGTTTATTGTCTATGGAGTTATATTCATGCGAACTCTGTTCATTGACTGCTATGTTGTGAGTTAACACTACACTGAACAAGTTATGTATGTCAGTGCACTTTCACTCGCAGTTCTCTTACTGTCAGACAGTCATCGGTGTTTTTCGTTGTAGTCTATTTGCAGTCTGTCCTCTTCAACACACGTCATGGCACTGTTGTAAAAATAGTCAAATGGGTAACTCTTGTAGGAGTCTTGAACAGTAGTAGTCTGAATCTGCATCCAAGTAGCAGCGCGCAGTGGCTGCTCATGTTCTGCTCGCGCCGCAGACTTTTGTATCGCCTTTATTCATGTATACGATTTTTCCGTTGTGGTATGTTATAATTTATTATGGACATAAGACAACTTAAACGATGTGCAGCACATTTATTAATTAAGAAATGACTTAATTGCTGGGATCATGGGTTCCTTTCTTGTTTCAAACCTCGGTTTATTAATATGGTCCCCAGCCTCGGAACGTACATATGGTCCCATAGCCAAACCGTGGTATACAAGATACCCTATTAATAAGCACTTTCTGGGTATACTTCCCACGCAGTAAGAGGTGAACAGGCACCCAGGGTGCTCTTAGCCACCTTCTGGTGTTGAATTCGTTGACTTAGCAACATTTAACTTGAAAAGTAGACTGGCACTCGTAATTAACAACTAATGGCACTATCAGTGGAGGGTGCCACGTAACTTTATACACTATGAGCTTGTTGTTGTGAATAATACTTAAGAATTAGGCGTAAAAACTCCTAACCTGTTTACATTTCAAAACACCACACTGGAGTCTTGTTATTTTGATACCTGGGCAAGAACTGTGGATTCCGTAATATGCTCTTAATGTGGTACGAAATGTGCACTCTTGTCCCACAAAAGTAGCACGGAGAAAGTTTTTTCCATTTACTGTAATTTCGGTTTCTTTTGTCACAGTAATAGCGTACTACTACTATGCTGGCGTACAAAAAAAAGGACTTTCAAATCAGTGAAGCTTTTCTTTTATAGGGACAACTCTCTCCTTTATGTAGAACTTTACTAAGAGTAGCATCGTCTCTGGAAGTATTTTCTACACCTATCTCTTGTCTTTAGTGGCTGGATGACGTCACCTCACGCTCAGGGGGGCACAATTCCCCCCTCCCCCCTAAAAAACCAATATTAACAACCAGATAAAGTGAACGAAGCATGATCATCAGACGGAGGATCGAGACACCACTGCAGACGTTGACCGTCACACACGGGTCTACAGATCTGTATACAGTTAAATAAGTATTAGCAGATACCACAACGTCAGAACGAAAACACAACACTGGTCACGAGGAAATTTAGAATAGAAAACCAGAACCTATAACCTAATGTGAGAAGAGAGAGAGGAGAGAGAGAAAAGACAAGAGGGAAGAGAGAAGAATGGGTAGAGAGAGAGACTCGCCTAGGACACTGGCACCCACAACTCGTAGAGGAGACATAGAGACTGTCTTGACCTGCTTCAAAACAGCCATTACATTCTGCCGGAGCGAGAAATTAAAACAGTGAGGAGTTCAGAGCCTCTCAGGCGAGACACTGGCTTTGTTTACCACTGGTTCTTGGTAGTGGTTCGTCAGGTTCATTTTCCTATGATCAAAGATTACTAGTAGTTCATGGTGATGGCGCATGGTGCACCAGAGGTGGTTCATGGTGCACTGGTGGTGGTGGTGGTGGTGGTGATTCATGATGCACCGGTGGTGATTCATAGTGAAACAGTGGTGGTTCATGATGTACATGTGTGGTTCATGATATAACAGTGGTGGTTCATGGTGCACCACTGGTGGTTCATGTATTTTAAGGCTCATGTTGTATCTTTGTGGTTCATGGTGTGCCAGTGGTGATTCATCGTGCAACTGTGTGGTTCTTGATGTAATAGTTGTGGTTCATGGTGTACTGGTGTACCAGTGGTGGTTCATGATATACGTGTGGTGATTCCTGGTGCACCAGGAATCACAGCTTATACATCATGGATTATGGTGCACTACTGGTGATTCCTGGTGCACCAGTGGCGGTTCATGGTGCGCCAGTGGTGGGTCCTAGTGCAACAGTGGTGGTTCATAGTGCACCAGTGATGATGCATGGTATACCAGTAGTCAATCCTGGTGCACCAGTGGTGGTTCCTGGTGCACAAGTGATTATTCCTGGGGCACCAATGGTGGATTATGGTTCATGGTGCACCAATTGTGGTTAACGGTGCTGGTACCAGTGGCGGTTCACGATACACCAGTGGTGGTTCAAAGTGCACCACTGGTGATTCAAAGTGCACCACTGGTGGTTCATGGTGCACCAATGGTGATTCATGGTACACCAATGGTAGTTCATGATGCACCAATGTTGGTTCATGGTGCACCAGTGTTGCTTCATGGTGCACCAGTGTTGCTTCATGGTGCACAGGTGATGATTCCTGGTGCACCAGTGGTGGTTCACGGTGCACCAGCGGTGGCTCATAGTGCACTAATGGTGGTTTATGGTGCACCAATATGAGTTTATGGTGCACCTGTGGTAACTCTTGCGCACCAGTGGTAGTTCCTGGTTCACCAATGATGGTTTATGGTGAACTAGCGGTGGTCCATGGTGCACCAATGGTGGTTCATGGTGCACCAATGGTACTTCATGGTGCACCAGTGGTGGTTCCTGGTGTACCAATGGTGGATCGTGGTTCGCCAGTGGTGGTCTGTGGTGCACCAGTTGGTTTATGGTGCACCAGTGGTGACTCATGCTGCAGAAGTGGTGGTTCCTGTGCACCAGTGGAAGTTCCTGGTGCACCGGTGGTGGTTTATAGTGCACGAGTGATTCATGGTGTAACAGAGGGATTTAAGATACACAAGTGGTTCATGGTACACCAGTGGTGTTTCCTGGTGTACCAGTTGTGGTTCGTAGTGCACCAGTGCTGGATTATGGTGCTCCAGTAGTGGTTTATGGTGCACCAGTGGTGATTCATGGTGTACCAATTGTGGTTCATGGTGCACCAGTGGTGGATGATGGTACTCCAGTAGTGGTTTATGGTGCACCAGTGGTGATTCATGGTGTACCAATTGTGGTTCATGGTGCACCACTGGTGGTGGGATAACAGTCGTGTTTCACAGTGTTACAGTGGTTGATTCATCTCGTATCAAGTATACTCAAGTATTTTTGGAATACGTGGCCCCTTCCCTGCTGTCTCCGCTCTGCCTTTACCCCTTCCCCCTCCAATATCCTCAGATCCATCTACCTCTCCTTATCCCTCCGTCACCCCACCCAGACCCTGATTCCCAAGACTCTCTTCGCTCTCGTGAAGATCTTACGTGTTTCAGCTCTCGTTTCATCTTTCGGTTACACTAGTCGCTAACGACCACACACCAAAGCTCTATGACCCCCTCCTTCCCTCTATGACCCTCTCCTCCCCTCTATGACCTCCACCTCTCCTTCTACCCTTGCACCAAAGGCACCCAGCATTAACACCCGTGTGATGGTCGGGGCCACAAGGAGGCACTCCTCAGCTTGCTGATGATTCTTTCAGCCGTGACCATCCGGACACATCAAGATGTGATGATCAAACGAACTTGATCTCGTGTGTGTGTGTGTGTGTGTGTGTGTGTGTTGTGTGTGTGTGTGTGTCCGTCCGTCCGTCCGTCCTAGACGCCAATACGGAACTCTACAAATAAGGCAAGAAAAAGAAATAATGAAAGGTCGAAGTATCCAGTCAAGATTATATATATTATATATATATATATATAATATATATATATATATATATATTATATATATATATATATATTATATTATTTTTATTTATTATCACACTGGGCCGATTCCCACCAAGGCAGGGTGGCCCGAAAAAAGAAAAACTTTCACCATCATTCACTCCATCACTGTCTTACCAGAAGGGTGCTTTACACTACAGTTTTTAAACTGCAACATTAACACCCTCCTTCAGAGTGCAGGCACTGTACTTCCCATCTCCAAGACTCAAGTCGGCCTGCCGGTTTCCCTGAACCCCTTCATAAATGTTACTTTGCTCACACTCCAACAGCACGTCAAGTATTAAAAACCATTTGTCTCCATTCACTCCTATCAACACGCTCATGCATGCTGCTGGAAGTCCAAGCCCTCGCACACAAAACCTCCTTTACCCCCTCCCTCCAACCTTTCCTAGGCCGACCCTACCCCGCCTTCCTTCCACTACAGACTGATACACTCTTGAAGTCATTCTGTTTCGCTCCATTCTCTCTACATGTCCGAACCACCTCAACAACCCTTCCTCAGCCTCTGGACAACAGTTTTGGTAATCCCGCACCTCCTCCTAACTTCCAAACTACGAATTCTCTGCTTATATTCACACCACACATTGCCCTCAGACATGACATCTCCACTGCTCCAGCCTTCTCCTCGCTGCAACATTCATCACCCACGCTTCACACCCATATAAGAGCGTTGGGTAAAACTATACTCTCATACATTCCCCTCTTTGCCTCCAAGGACAAAGTTCTTTGTCTCCACAGACTCTAAGTGCACCATCACTCTTTTTCCCCATCAATTCTATGATTCACCTCATCTTTCATAGACCCATCCGCTGACACGTCCACTCCCAAATATCTGAATACGATCACCTCCTCCATACTCTCTCCCTCCAATCTGATATTCAATCTTTCATCACCTAATCTTTTTGTTATCCTCATAACCTTACTCTTTCCTGTATTCACCTTTAATTTTCTTCTTTTGCACACCCTACCAATTCATCCACCAATCTCTGCAACTTCTCTTCAGAATCTCCCAAGAGCACAGTGTCATCAGCAAAAAGCAGCTGTGACAACTCCCACTTTGTGTGTGATTCTTTATCTTTTAACTCCACGCCTCTTGCCAAGACCCTCGCATTTACTTCTCTTACAACCCCATCTATAAATATATTAAACAACCACGGTGACATCACACATCCTTGTCTAAGGCTACTTTACTGGGAAAAAATTTCCCTCTTTCCTACATACTCTAACTTGAGCCTCACTATCCTCGTAAAAACTCTTCATGATTTCAGTAACCTACCTCCTACACCATACACTTGCAACATCTGCCACATTGCCCCCTATCCACCCTGTTCATACGCCTTTTCCAAATCCATAATGCCACAAAGACCTCTTTAGCCTTATCTAAATACTGTTCACTTATATGTTTCACTGTAAACACCTGGTCCACACACCCCTACCTTTCCTAAAGCCTCCTTGTTCATCTGCTATCCTATTCTCCGTCTTACTCTTAATTCTTTCAATTATAACTCTACCATACACTTTACCAGTACACTCAACAGACTTATCCCCCTATAATTTTTGCACCTCTCTTTTATCCCCTTTGCCTTTATACAAAGGAACTATGCATGCTCTCTTCCAATCCCTAGGTACCTTACCCTCTTCCATACATTTATTAAATAATTGCACCAACCACTCCAAAACTATATCCCCACTGCTTTTAACATTTCTATCTTTATCCCATCAATCCCGGCTGCCTTACCCCCTTTCATTTTACCTACTGCCTCACGAACTTCCCCCACACTCACAACTGCTCTTCCTCACTCCTACAAGATGTTATTCCTCCTTGCCCTATACACGAAATCACAGCTTCGCTATCTTCATCAACATTTAACAATTCCTCAAAATATTCCCTCCATCTTCCCAATACCTCTAACTCTCCATTTAATAACTCTCCTTCCTATTTTTAACTGACAATCCATTTGTTCTCTAGGCTTTCTTAACTTGTTAATCTCACTCCAAAACTTTTCTTATTTTCAACAAAATTTGTTGATAACATCTCACCCACTCTCTCATTTGCTCTCTTTTTACATTGCTTCACCACTCTCTTAACCTCTCTCTTTTTCTCCATATACTCTTAACTCCTTGCATCACTTCTACTTTGTAAAAACTTCTCATATGCTAACTTTTTCTCCCTTACTACTCTCTTTACATCATCATTCCACCAATCGCTCCTCTTCCCTCCTGCACCCACTTTCCTGTAACCACAAACTTCTGCTGAACACTCTAACACTACATTTTTAATCCTTCCCCATACCTCTTCGACCCCATTGCCTATGCTCTCATTAGCCCATCTATCCTCCAATAGCTGTTTATATCTTACCCTAACTGCCTCCTCTTTTAGTTTATAAACCTTCACCTCTCTCTTCCCTGATGCTTCTATTCTCCTTGTATCCCATCTACCTTTTACTCTCAGTGTAGCTACAACTAGAAAGTGATCTGATATATCTGTGGCCCTCTATAAACATGTACATCCTGAAGTCTACTCAACAGTCTTTTATCTACCAATACATAATCCAACAAACTACTGTCATTTCGCCCTACATCATATCTTGTATACTTATTTTATCCTCTTTTTCTTAAAATATGTATTACCTATAACTAAACCCCTTTCTATACAAGTTCAATCAAAGGGCTCCCATTATCATTTACACCTGGCACCCTAAACTTACCTACCACCCTCTCTAAAAGTTTCTCCTACTTTAGCATTCAGGTCCCCTACCACAATTACTCTCTCACTTGGTTCAAAGGCTCCTATACATTCACTTAACATCTCCCAAAATCTCTCTCTCCCCTCTGCATTCCTCTCTTCTCCGGGTGCATACACGCTTATTATGACCCACTTCTCGCATCCAACCTTTACTTTAATCCACATAATTCTTGAATTTACACATTCATATTCTCTTTTCTCCTTCCTAACTGATCGTTTAACATTACTGCTACCCCTTCCTTTGCTCTAACTCTCTCAGATACTCCAGATTTAATCCCATTTATTTCACCCCACTGAAACTCTCCTACCCCCTTCAGCTTTGTTTCGCTTAGAGCCGGACATCCAATTTCTTTTCATTCATAACATCAGCAATCATCTGTTTCTTGTCATCCGCACTACATCCACGCACATTTAAGCATCCCAGTTTATAAAGTTTTTCTTCTTCTCTTTTTTAGTAAATGTATACAGGGAAGGGGTTATACCCCAATGCTCCCGGCTTTTTAGTCGCCTCATACGACACGCATGGCTTACGGAGGAAAGATTTTTTCCACTTCCCATGGACAATAGAAGAAATAAAAAAAACAAGAGCTATTTAGAAAAAGGAAAAAAAACCTAGATGTATGTATATATAATATATATATATATATGCATGTGCGTGTCTGTGAAGTGTGACCAAAGTGTAAGTTTGGAGTAGCAAGATATCCCTGTTATCTTTGCGTGTTTATGAGACAGAAAAAGAAATCAGCAATCCTACCATCATGCAAAACAGTTACAGGTTTTTGTTTCACAGTCATCTGGCAGGGCGGTAGTACTTCCCTGGGTGGTTGCTGTCTACCAATAAGATCACAGTAAACAGGTGATATCACAATATGCAAAACAACCACTGTGAAAGAAAAGTGAAATTCCAATCGCTTTCGTGACTTCTCACATTATAATATGAGAAGTCACATTACAACGTATTTAGTCCTCTCATCCCCAATGGTCTTGTTCAGTTCTTTTATTCTCTCACAGTGCATATCCTCAGCTCTGGGGGTTAATCAGTCTGGCTGCAGATCTTGATGTTGCGTACGGCATCCTGAGATGAGACTGATGTATGTTGGGAAGAATTTCAAAAGAATCTTTATTGAAAGTTCTGACCAAGAGCTTAGCCAGCCTTGCAAAGGCAAGTGAAGTTAGACAACTGATGGCCTCCACCGGCGATATTTACTCCTTTACCTTCGTTGAATATTGTAGTTTCTCTGCCTTCGGTCAGCATTACGTTCTTATGTAATTCCTCGATTTTTTTAACCGTACACTAACTGTAATTGTAATTAATTCCAGTAGCCGTTTGTTTGATCACCTCAGCAACTTATCTAAGTCTACTGAAAGGTCGAGTTTTGTTCTTTCGTGTTGTTCTTCACGAGGTTTTCTCATCTGTAAATATATGCACATAATCGATTGTATCAAACAGAAAATATACATGTATCAGGAACAGCAATGTCCTTCGAACTGTTCTCATGAATTCCACTTGATATCCTTAGCCATCCAAAAGCTTCCTGTCTTAGTATCATTCATAGAATTGTCTTTCAGGTCCTTGATCACTAGAGGGCATTTCTCTCAGCCCTTGCTTTCTTTTCTAGTTTCTTGATCAGTTTCTCGTAGGGAACAGTGTCAAATGCTTTCTTATAGCACAATATATAGTCAGTCCATTTTTCTTTACTTTGAACTCAGTAACTCTTAACCATTATGCTCATCAACACTGTATCATCCATCCCTGAATCCACGTTGATATTTCACTGATGATGATGATGATGATATAAGATAAGATTTCGTTCGGATTTTTAACCCCGGAGGGTTAGCCACCCAGGATAACCCAAGAAAGTCAGTGCGTCATCGAGGACTGTCTAACTTATTTCCATTGGGGTCCTTAATCTTGTCCCCCAGGATGCGACCCACACCAGTCGACTAACACCCAGGTACCTATTTGCTGCTAGGTGAACAGGACAACAGGTGTAAGGAAACGTGTCGAAATGTTTCCACCCGCCGGGAATCGAACCCGGGCCATCAGTGTGTGAAGCGGGAGTTTTAGCCACCAGGCCACCGGGCCAGGTACTACACTGACCTCATGACATTCCTCTCAATTATGTTAAACAGGTTACACGTTAGTGAGTCATGTCTGTCCTCCATATTACATATTACATATAGGCACCACATTAGCCAGCTTTCAGTTATCTGGGAGTTATACTTTTTTTCTGATTGTTAAAGATATTTGTTGGGAAATACCAATGCAGATATGTCAAGTACCATTCCTTTTGCTACGTCCAGATTCTTTAGTATCTTCACTTCCTCGTTTATTGCGTGGATGTCTTCTGGTGTTCAATGATGTCTCCTCATTTCCATATTTCCTGACAACATTGTCGCTCTTAATAATCCCTTGAATTCTCAGTCGTTTATTGTATTTCTCCTTCCTTCTTAAGTCTTATCAATTGTCGTTGTGTGTGAGTGTGAGTGTGAGTGTGAGTGTGAGTGTGTGTGTGTGTGTGTGTGTGTGTGTGTGTGTGTGTGTGTGTGTGTGTGTGTGTGATTGTGAGTGTGAGTGTGTGTGTGTGTGTGTGTGTGTGTGTGTGTGTGTGTTATTGTGAGTGTGTGTGTGATTGTGAGTGTTTGACTGTGAGTGTGTGTGTGTGTGTGTGTGTGTGTGTGTGTGTAGAACTGACGTCTTGACAACTGTTGGATGACCTTTGCTCGCTCTGTTTTGTTCCTTCCAGATAGTGGACGAGGTTATTGCTTTCAGGGTTTGTCATACATTTTTTTCCGTGTGTGCGCGCGTGTGTACGCGTGTTTGCGTGCTTTCTATATTTATAGTTTTGCGCATTTTTAGTGAGTTTTGTTTCAACACCTGCCTCCCCCTCCATGCCCTCTCTCTCTCTTTCTCACTCCATCCTTTTATCCCTCCTGTATCTTTCTCCTTCCTTTTTTCCTCTCTTCCTCTCCCTTTCCTTCTCTCTCTCCATCCCATCCTGTTTCCATCTTGCTTCCTTCATCTTTAACGGCCACCACAGAACTGACACTTCTAACAACCAATTTCCCAAACCGGATTTACCATCACTGAGCTTCTAAAATCACTTACAATCACATGTTAACTGGCAGACCTGTCGGAGGGAGAAGGGAAGGAGGGAGTGAGGAAGAGGGGAAGGAGGGAGGGAGGAAGACGGGAAGGAGGGAGGGAGGAAGAGGGGAAGGAGGAAGGGAGGGAGGAAGAGGGGAAGGGGATAGGGACATATGACCTGAGGGAAAAAGAGGGAGAGAGAGAGAGAGAGTTATAACAAAAGAGCTAAACCAAGAAAGACAAGAGTGCGATAAGAAATGTAAACAGGCGAAGGTAGGAAAAAAATGCACCGGAAGAAAGGTAAAGAGAGAGAGATAATGAACTAGAGACAGAAAATTGTTGAGAAAATAACGGAAAAACGAGAAAGGACGACAATCGACAACCAGATTCGTAAGTAATTATCTGATATTTCTAGATATTTCTAGATATTTCTAGTAGTTTGTTAGATTATGTATTGGTGGATAAAAGGTTGATGGGTAGGCTCCAGGATGTACATGTTTATAGAGGGGCAACTGATATATCGGATCATTATTTAGTTGTAGCTACAGTTAGAGTAAGAGGTAGATGGGAAAAGAGGAAGGTGGCAACAACAAGTAAGAGGGAGGTGAAAGTGTATAAACTAAGGGAGGAGGAAGTTCGGGCGAAATATAAGCGACTATTGGCAGAAAGGTGGGCTAGTGCAAAGATGAGTAGTGGGGGGGTTGAAGAGGGTTGGAATAAGAACATTAAAATGGTATAAAATACCGACAGGTTGTTAGGTAAGACACATATGCAACAGTTAGGTATCTTTATTTCGAAACGTTTCGCCTACACAGTAGGCTTCTTCAGTCGAGTACAGAAAAGTTGATTGAAGCAGAAGAGACTTGTAGACGATGTAATCAGTCCATCACCCTTAAAGTTTTGAGGTGGTCAGTCCCTCAGTCTGGAGAAGAGCATTGTTCCGTAGTCTGAAACAATATGGAGTTGAAGTGATAGGATGGAGCCTTATATAGCGCCAGGAGGTGAGATGTAGGTCATTTTGGGAGGTCAGGTCCCTCTCAAATCCAGCCGTTCTCACTAGTAGAGGTTGTCGAAGTTGATTTCAGGGCTGTACCAAGATACCCTTGTGTTGCAGTGTCTGACAGATT
This sequence comes from Cherax quadricarinatus, assembly GCF_026875155.1. Taxonomy (NCBI): domain Eukaryota; kingdom Metazoa; phylum Arthropoda; class Malacostraca; order Decapoda; family Parastacidae; genus Cherax; species Cherax quadricarinatus. The sequence goes on along the minus strand of NC_069409.1, from coordinate 23,685,673 downwards.
GAACATTAAAATGGTATAAAATACAGACAGGTTGTTAGGTAAGACACATATGCAACAGTTAGGTATCTTTATTTCGAAACGTTTCGCCTACACAGTAGGCTTCTTCAGTCGAGTACAGAAAAGTTGATTGAAGCAGAAGAGACTTGTAGACGATGTAATCAGTCCATCACCCTTAAGGGTATCTTGGTACAGACCTGAAATCAACTTCGACAACCTCTACTAGTGAGAACGGCTGGATTTGAGAGGGACCTGACCTCCCAAAATGACCTACATCTCACCTCCTGGCGCTATATAAGGCTCCATCCTGTCACTTCAACTCCATATTGTTTCAGACTACGGAAAAATGCTCCTCTCCAGACTGAGGGACTGACCACCTCAAAACTTTAAGGGTGATGGACTGATTACATCGTCTACAAGTCTCTTCTGCTTCAATCAACTTTTCTGTACTCGACTGAAGAAGCCTACTGTGTAGGCGAAACGTTTCGAAATAAAGATACCTAACTGTTGCATATGTGTCTTACCTTACAACAGGGTTGGAATAGTTTTAAAAATGCAGTATTAGAATGTGGGGCAGAAGTTTGTGGTTATAGGAGGGTGGGGGCAGGAGGAAAGAGGAGTGATTGGTGGAATGATGAAGTAAAGGGTGTGATAAAAGAGAAAAAGGTAGCTTACGAGAGGCTTTTACAAAGCAGAAGTGTTATAAGAAGAGCAGGGTATATGGAGAGTAAAAGAAAGGTGAAGAGAGTGGTGAGAGAGTGCAAAAGGAGAGCAGATGAAAGAGTGGGAGAGGCACTGTCAAGAAATTTTGATGAAAATAAGAAAAAATTTTGGAGTGAGTTAAACAAGTTAAAGAAAGCCTAGGGAAAGTATGGATTTGTCAGTTAAAAACAAAGTAGGGGAGTTAATAGATGGGGAGAGGGAGGTATTAGGTAGATGGCGAGAATATTTTGAGGAACTTTTAAATGTTAAGGAAGAAAGAGAGGCAGTAATTTCATGCACTGGCCAGGGAGGTATACAGGTATACCATCTTTTAGGAGTGAAGAAAAGCAGAATGTAAGTGGTGGAGGTACGTGAGGTATTACGTAGAATGAAAGGGGGTAAAGCAGCTGGAACTGATGGGATCATGACAGAAATGTTAAAAGCAGGGGGGATATAGTGTTGGTGTGGTTGGTACTTTTGTTTAATAAATGTATGAAAGAGGGGAAAGTACCTAGGGATTGGCGGACAGCATGTATAGTCCCTTTATATAAAGGGAAAGGGGACAAAAGAGATTGTAAAAATTATAGAGGAATAAGTTTACTGAGTATACCAGGAAAAGTATACGGTAGGGTTATAATTGAAAGAATTAGAGGTAAGACAGAATGTAGGATTGCGGATGAGCAAGGAGGCTTCAGAGTGGGTAGGGGATGTGTAGATCAAGTGTTTACATTGAAGCATATATGTGAACAGTATTTAGATAAAGGTAGGGAAGTTTTTATTGCATTTATGGATTTAGAAAAGGCATATGATAGAGTGGATAGTGGAGCAATGTGGCAGATGTTGCAAGTATATGGAATAGGTGGTAAGTTACTAAATGCTGTAAAGAGTTTTTATGAGGATAGTGAGGCTCAGGTTAGGGTATGTAGAAGAGAGGGAGACTACTTCCCGGTAAAAGTAGGTCTTAGACAGAGATGTGTAATGTCACCATGATTGTTTAATATATTTATAGATGGGGTTGTAAAAGAAGTAAATGCTAGGGTGTTCGGGAGAGGGGTGGGATTAAATTATGGGGAATCAAATTCAAAATGGGAATTGACACAGTTACTTTTTGCTGATGATACTGTGCTTATGGGAGATTCTAAAGAATAATTGCAAAGGTTAGTGGATGAGTTTGAGAATGTGTGTAAAGGTAGAAAGTTGAAAGTGAACATAGAAAAGAGTAAGGTGATGAGGGTATCAAATGATTTACATAAAGAAAAATTGGATATCAAATTGGGGAGGAGTATGGAAGAAGTGAATGTTTTCAGATACTTGGGAGTTGACGTGTCGGCGATGGATTTATGAAGGATGAGGTTAATCATATAATTGATGAGGGAAAAAAAGGTGAGTGGTGCGTTGAGGTATACGTGGAGTCAAAAAACGTTATCTATGGAGGGAAAGAAGGGAATGTATGAAAGTATAGTAGCACCAACACTCTTATATGGATGTGAAGCTTGGGTGGTAAATGCAGCAGCGAGGAGACGGTTGGAGGCAGTGGAGATGTCCTGTCTAAGGGCAATGTGTGGTGTAAATATTATGCAGAAAATTCGGAGTGTGGATATTAGGAGAAGGTGTGGAGTTAATAAAAGCATTAGTCAGAGGGCAGAAGAGGGTTGTTGAGGTGGTTTGGTCATTTAGAGAGAATGATCAAAGTAGAATGACATGGAAAGCATATAAATCTATAGGGGAAGGAAGAGGGGTAGGGGTCGTCCTCGAAAGGGTTGGAAAGAGGGGGTAAAGGAGGTTTTGTGGGCGAGGGGCTTGGACTTCCAGCAAGCGTGCATGAGTGTGTTAGATAGGAGTGAATGCAGACGAATGATACTTGGGACCTGACGATCTGTTGGAGTGTGAGCAGGGTAATATTTAGTGAAGGGATTCAGGGAAACCGGTTATTTTCATATAGTCGGACTTGAGTCCTGGAGATGGGAAGTACAATGCCTGCACTTTAAAGGAGGGGTTTGGGATATTGGCAGTTTGGAGGGGTATGTTGTGTATCTTTATACGTATATGCTTCTAAACTGTTGTGTTCTGAGCACCTCTGCAAAAGCAGTGATAATGTGTGAGTGTGGTGAAAGTGTTGAATGATGAAAATATTTTCTTTTTGGGGATTTTCTTTCATTTTTATGTTACCCTGCCTCGGTGGGAGACTACCAACTTTTGAAAAAAAAAAAAAATTCTAGAATAAAATTTTAAGGTAGAAGGGGATACTGCGTAACTTTTTACACTATCACTGCAGGAATACAGTAGTCACTGCAGGAATACAGTAGCCCTGCAGGAACAGTAGTCACTGCAAAAATACATAGTCACTGCGGAATACAGTAGTCACTGCAGGAATACAGTATCACTGCGGGAATACAGAATCACTGAAAGAATACAGTGTTCTGTAAGAATACATAGTCCTGAAAATTACAGAGTACTGCAGGAATACAGTAGTCACTGGGGAAACATATCCGCAGGAATACAGTAGCACGCGGGAATACAGTATCCTGTAGGAATACAGTAGTCACTGCAGGAATACAGTAGTCCCCTGCAGGATACAGTAGTCACTGTAAGAATACAGTATTTCACTGTAAGAATACAGTAGTCACTGTAAGAATACAGTAGTCACTGTAAGAATACAGTAGTCACTGCAGGAATACAGTAGTCACTGCAGGAATACAGTAGTCACTGCAGGAATACAGTAGTCACTGCAGGAATACAGTAGTCACTGCAGGAATACAGTAGTCACTGTAAGAATACAGTAGTCACTGTAAGAATACAGTAGTCACTGTAAGAATACAGTAGTCACTGTAAGAATACAGTAGTCACTGCAGGAATACAGTAGTCACTGCAGAAATACAGTAGTCACTGCAGGAATACAGTAGTCACTGCAGGAATACAGTAGTCACTGCAGGAATACAGTAGTCACTGCAGGAATACAGTAGTCACTGCAGGAAAACAGTAGTCACTGCAGGAATACAGTAGTCACTGCAGAAATACAGTAGTCACTGCAGGAATATAGTAGTCACTGTAAGAATACAGTAGTCACTGTAAGAATACAGTAGTCACTGTAAGAATACAGTAGTCACTGTAAGAATACAGTAGTCACTGAAGGAATACAGTAGTCACTGTAAGAATACAGTAGTCACTGTAAGAATACAGTAGTCACTGTAAGAATACAGTAGTCACTGTAAGAATACAGTAGTAACTAAGAATACAGTAGTCACTGTAAGAATACAGTAGTCACTGTAAGAATACAGTAGTCACTGTAAGAATACAGAAGTCACTGTAAGAATACAGTAGTCACTGCAGGAATACAGTAGTCACTGCAGGAATACAGTAGTCACTGTAAGAATACAGTAGTCACTGTAAGTATACAGTAGTCACTGTAAGAATACAGTAGTCACTGTAAAAAATACAGTAGTCCTGTAAGAATACGGGTAGTCACTGTAAGAATACAGTAGTCACTGCGGGAATACAGTAGTCACTGTAAGAATACAGTAGTCACTGTAAGAATACAGTAGTCCTGCAGGAATACAGTATCACTGTAAGAATACAGTAGTCACTGCAGGAATACAGTAGTCACTGTAAGAATACAGTAGTCACTCTAAGAATACAGTAGTCAATGCAGGAATACAGTAGTCACTGTAAGAATACAGTAGTCACTGTAAAAATACAGTAGTCACTGTAAAAATACAGTAGTAAACTGTAAGAATACATAGTCACTGTAAGAATACAGTGTCACTGTAAGATTACAGTAGTCACTGTAAAAAATACAGTAGTCACTGCAGGAATACAGTTTACCTGGAGTTTACCTGGATAGAGTTCCGGGGGTCAACCCCCCCGCGGCCCGGTCTGTGACCAGTAGTCACTGTAAGAATACAGTAGTCACTGTAAGAATACAGTAGTCACTGCAGGAATACAGTAGTCACTGTAAGAATACAGTAGTCACTGCAGGAATACAGTAGTCACTGCAGGAATACAGAAGTCACTGTAAGAATACAGTAGTCACTGTAAAAATACAGTAGTCACTGTAAGAATACAGTAGTCACTGTAAGAATACAGTAGTCACTGTAAAAATACAGTAGTCACTGTAAGAATACAGTAGTCACTGTAAGAATACAGTAGTCACTAAGAATACAGTAGTCACTGTAAGAATACAGTAGTCACTGTAAGATTACAGTAGTCACTGTAAGAATACAGTAGTCACTGCAGGAATACAGTTTACCTGGAGTTTACCTGGATAGAGTTCCGGGGGTCAACCCCCCCGCGGCCCGGTCTGTGACCAGTAGTCACTGCAAGAATACAGTAGTCACTGTAAGAATACAGTAGTCACTGTAAGAATACAGTAGCACTGTAAGAATACAGTAGTCACTGTAAGAATACAGTAGTCACTGTAAGAATACAGAAAGTCACTGAAGGAATACAGTAGTCACTGTAAGAATACAGTAGTCACTGTAAGAATACAGTAGTCACTGTAAGAATACAGTAGTCACTGTAAGAATACAGTAGTCACTGTAAGAATAAGTAGTCACTGCAGGAATACAGTAGCCCACTGTAAGAATACAGTAGTCACTGTAAGAATACAGTAGTCACTGTAAGAATACAGTAGTCACTGTAGGAATACAGTAGTCACTGCAGGAATACAGTAGTCACTGTAAGAATACAGTAGTCACTGTAAGAATACAGTAGTCACTGTAACAATACAGTAGTCACTGTTAGAATACAGTAGTCACTGTAAGAATACAGTAGTCACTGTAAGAATACAGTAGTCACTGCAGGAATACAGTATCACTGTAAAAATTTACAGTAGTCACGTAAGAATCAGTAGTCACTGTAAGAATACAGTATCACTGCAGGAATACAGTAGTCACTGTAAGAATACAGTAGTCACTGCAGGAATACAGTAGTCACTGTAAGAATACAGTAGTCACTGTAAGAATACAGTAGTCAATGCAGGAATATAGTAGTCACTGTAAGAATACAGTAGTCACTGTAAAAATATAGTAGTCACTGTAAAAATACAGTAGTCACTGTAAGAATACAGTAGTCACTGTAAGAATACAGTAGTCACTGTAAGAATACGGTAGTCACTGTAAGATTACAGTAGTCACTGTAAGAATACAGTAGTCACTGCAGGAATACAGTTTACCTGGATAGAGTTCCGGGGGTCAAACCCCCCGCGGCCCGGTCTGTGACCAGTAGTCACTGTAAGAATACAGTAGTCACTGTAAGAATACAGTAGTCACTGTAAGAATACAGTAGTCACTGCAGGAATACAGTAGTCACTGTAAGAATACAGTAGTCACTGTAAAAATACAGTAGTCACTGTAAGAATACAGTAGTCACTGCAGGAATACAGTAGTCACTGTAAGAATACATAGCACTGTAAGAATACAGTAGTCACTGTAAGAATACAGTAGTCAATGCAGGAATACAGTAGTCACTGTAAGAATACAGTAGTCACTGTAAAAATACAGTAGTCACTGTAAAAATACAGTAGTCACTGTAAGAATACAGTAGTCACTGTAAGAATACAGTAGTCACTGTAAGAATACAGTAGTCACTGTAAGAATACAGTAGTCACTGTAAGATTTCAGTAGTCACTGTAAGAATACAGTAGTCACTGCAGGAATACAGTTTACCTGGAGTTTACCTGGATAGAGTTCAGGGGGTCAACCCCCCCGCGGCCCGGTCTGTGACCAGTAGTCACTGTAAGAATACAGAAGTCACTGTAAGAATACAGTAGTCACTGTAAGAATACAGTAGTCACTGTAAGAATACAGTAGTCACTGTAAGAATACAGTAGTCACTGTAAGAATACAGTAGTCACTGCAGGAATACAGTAGTCGCTGTAAGAATACAGTAGCCACTGTAAGAATACAGTAGTCACTGTAAGAATACAGTAGTCACTGCAAGAATACAGTAGTCACTGTAAGAATACAGTAGTCACTGCAGGAGTACAGTAGTCACTGCAGGAGTACAGTAGTCACTGCAGGAATATAGTAATCACTGCAGGAATACAGTAGTCACTGCAGGAGCACAGTAGTCACTGCAGGAATACAGTAGTCACTTGCTGTGACTACTACTCTACTGCAGCGACTAATGCATTACTGCATTGCCTACTGTATTACTGCAGTGAACACTCTCATTGATTTCTTGTCTTGGGGTACGTAACTCTGAAGCCATGAATGAAGCCAGGTCTTAGATGCACTTAAGGAAGAACAGAATGCAGATGCAGTATTCACAGACTTTACAAAAGTCTTCGACAAGTGTGATCATCGTGTAATAGCGCACTTTTTCCAGTTATTCCTTTCGCGCGCACAAAATGCTTGCCAAAGGAATAACTGGAAAAGTGGGCAGATGGATATTTAACAGTCCAAAAAATAGAACACAAAGTTATAGTAAAGAGAGTTATGTAAGTCACAGGCTGTGCCACGGGTACAGTCATGTTTCATGAGCCTAAATTTCTACCTCTGCCAGAAAAGACATTAAATCTGGGAAGTGTTTCTGGGTCTGCTTGACAGACAGAAGACGGCGGGAGAGTATTACGTGCATAGTACCCAACATACATTAATAAATTATCCTTTCTTTGGAGAAATCTCCAGTTTTTATATATGCGGCGCTGTATGACCCTTGTGGGTTTTGTGTTTAGTTATGATTATAATAATAATAATCCAGTTTTATATGAAGGTTGAGAAAGTGAAGAAATACGAGACGTACAATCAAGAGCAGCGTGATATAACAACACAGGGAGATCACAAGCATTTTTATACAACGTAACAATTATAAAAGAAGCACATGTGCAGCATAATGAGGATGTACAAAGGATACAAATGTACAGTAACACACAAGGGAATGAAACACAAGTATAGATCACAGCAACGAGGGCAAACTCAGCGATGCAAAACCGTTTCAGCCGGCGCTGTCGACCCTGGTGCTGTTTTCGAAGACAGTGCTTCTAAAGATCTAGAAATGTGAGACAGTGCGCCAGCTGGAGGTTGTGGTCCTGGTGCTTCTGAAAAACCTGGTACAGATTTAGAAATACAATATCTAGAAATACAAAATAGCTTCGGGGGATGGTGTTCGTATAGTTTTATAAATAACTAGTGGTGGTGCTGACGGTGGTGGTGCTGACGGTGGTGGTGCTGACGGTACGGGTCCTGGATACAGTGTGGGTTCGAATCCAAAATCTGCACCGGTAAAGGAACCCAGCACCCACAAATTCTATCCAACAGAAAGCAAAATTGTGCAGATTCTATGCCTGGAATATCTGTAGGCATGAAATATCTGGAAAACAAATTGGACATGCAACTTTTTAACCATCCAGTAAGCCGCGACCTCGTGACGAAAGGAGTGTTCTTGCAAACTTTTTTTACTCTGAAATGTGTTCTACGTCAGTTCATAAAAACCAATGCTACAACTCAAACTGCCCTGTACTCCAGTTGAAAAGAACCAGGAGGTTCAGATCCCACAAACCATGGTATTTACAACCATTCAATAGGAAAAAGATTTTTTTAGTGCCGGGAAACAGAAAAAATTGGCAGGAAATAAAAATAATCCACCTCGGAACCTTGTTGGAGTGTAGACACAGTCAGTTGTTCCCACTTCAGAACAACAGATATTAGTGCCAACAAATAAAGCTCCTCTCAACAAACAATCAACACATCACTTGTATTTGCAAATATACAGTGTCTAAGGACATCAACCAACAACAAACTACCTTTCAACAGTAGATTCCTCACGGGGTCAAATGTAAAGTTCACGGCTTTCACAGACACCCACATAAAAGATTACTGACAACGAAATATGGAAAAAGGGTACAACTTATTTTGATGCGACACAAAGTACAGGCAACACGGGGGAGGGTTCGCCTGTATGTCACAAAGTTGCTCGTTTGCACAGAGTTACTAACACCACAAATGTAGTTGAAGTTTTGGCAGTAAAGACTGAGGACTAAAACCTAGTCATTGTGCTTGTACATAAGCCGTCAAATGATACTTCTTCCAACCCCAGCCCCAAATATCTTGTAGCTTGGTAACTGCAATTGAAGACATTAAAATGGAAGAACGTGGCAGATAATGGAGACGATTCAGTTGAAAATTCTCACACACATGAGCTGTTGAATCTCTGCAACAAATTCGCCTTAAGCCAACAAATAGTGGAGCCAATAAGACTGGAAAATACGTTTGACCATTTTTTAAAAATAATGACGACCTAGAGCGAAATATAACCACCGTATCGAAGACAATTTAGCTCAAAACCTAATCGAAGTTCAGACTTGTATGCACAGGAGTCCTGATCAACAAAATGTGATTAGTTAAAGTGTGGTTTCATCAAATTCATCTTCAGCAACAAGAACATCCATTGGGAAGAAATTAACCAAGTTCTTAACGAAGCATTCTGAGAAGATATCGTACATAACAAGGATTCGAACCAGTCTCTAGAGAGGATCGGCTCTGTGACACTTGAGGTATGCTCAAGGCACATTCCTCTAAGGAAAAAAAATGTAAACTAGAGAGAGAGACGCTACCTTCACAGGTGAAGGTGAAGAATCATACAGGAATTAATGACACTGAAAGAAATCCAAAATATTTTTCTTCATATCCCAAATTCAGGGCAAAAAAAACTCTACTATCGGGCCCTTGTTTAAACAAGACGATACTTCCACCGATGACAGCAATGAAATGAATGAGATACTGAAGTCTGAATATAACTGTGTTGAGTGAACCATTAATCAAACTAAATGTCGACAATCTGAACGATTTTTTATAGCTGAGACTCAATTTTGTCAATATCTCCAGAATTTCTGACATAACCCTGACACCACTGCGCATTTATAAAATAATTGCCAATATTCCCATGTACTCTGTCCCAGGTCCAGACTCGTGGAATTCCATATTCATTAAGAACTGCAAGAAACTCCTTTCACGTGCCTTAAGACGCGAGGGTCATCCCACAGTCGCTATAAAACAACAGATATACCCCCACTCCATAAAATTGGCAAAAAAAGCAATAGCAAGGAATTATAGACTGATACCACTAACGTTCCACATCATAAAAATCTTTGAAATTGTTCTATGAAGCATGATTGCCAACCATATGACTTTCCAACAGCTGCGCATCCTAGTCACTAAGAAGGTGACTGAGGCCGTGACTCAACATTTCTGCCCATTAAGTGGGACGCTTGATGCTGGCGAAGCTCTGTTGGCCCAAGGAATTGGAGCTTTCACCTTCCTCGTATGAAACCTGATTACCTCCCATTCCCCATGTACTGTATGATCCATTATGGAAATGGAGACAAGTGGAGTCTAGTGAATCTACGATAGATAAGCAGAAGGCTCTCCCTCTTAGAATCGGAGAAAAATACGCCATTCCATACTTAGAAAAACATGAATGGGATTTACAATAGAGATGGAGCTGGCTGGAAGATCAGGGGTACATTTACCTTTCCTTAAATGGTATTGTTGCTGTTTTAATTACTGTCACTCGCATTATTACCTGACATTCATGGAGGAGCGCTAAACCCATAAAGCTCATACAGCACCTCGAGGAATGGAGGGCATTCAGGCCTGATTCAAGGAATCTGAGCACTGGTTCAGTTCCTTTAATCAAGAGTCCCTCACCAGCGTCGAGGAAGCTCCTTCGGGGGACTGATACTCTCAGAACTGTGTACCAGTAGTTCTACATTTAGACATTTAGTTACCAGTATTTCTATGATTATAACCCTCTTCTGCCGCTACTACTTTTATTGGCTCGGTAGCCTCGTTGTAAAATGAACGTCCTGGTGCAATTTTTATACAAACATGTCTGTTAACTTCAGATTTTCCTATCTGTTGAATGTATATGATGGTCCACGTGGGTTTAATACGTTGCTGAGAGAGGCACTGTACCAGGCAACATCTTATTCCAGTCATCACTCATCATACCCTGTAACTTGTATATCACGTTTTCTAACAAAATTATTTAGGCTGACTCAGCAATCTTGACATAAATTTATGCCGAGCAGGTGGTCCTGAAGGCTCCGGCAACTCCTTCCACTAGTGCATTACGTATTTACTCGAGTCTTAGCGCTTGTTCAGCTGGTTCTTCTATGACTTTATTGTCTTTGCGCTTACATTAGCTATAATTTTGTTTGAAAAAAAAAAACAGGTAGCATATATTCGTGTTACATCTGCATCGCAGCATCATTCAATTGTTTCGAGTTATGAATTTATTCAATACTTTAAATGGTAATGCTGTAGCGTGTGTCAAAGAGGTTGGAGCGAGATCCTCTCGTTATGTTTTTTGAGTCTTACTTAATGTGAGAAGTTATGTCAGCGAATTTCACAAGTACCATCTTGAATTAACATTCCACTCACATAATTGTGGAAAACTCTAATACATCTAAAACAATTATTAACTTGGAGACATGCGGGACTTGAGAGACAATGGGTGGCAACAAGGTCCCTCCTTCAGTGCTCACCGTCTCAGCTTCCCAACTCATTTCGGAGCCTTGGATTATGAGCATAAAGTTCCTGAATATTTACCATGAAAATTTAGGCCAGTTAAGTGGCCAGTTTAGTGTGGACTGTAAGAAAATTATTATTAAGTGACTTGACATGAGTAATCTATTTGTGTATGAATTTTTACTACATTAATTACAGTCCAAACACTTAAAGAATATATCTTACCACATTTTGATTTTGGTGATATATTCTTATGTTCTTGTGTTTCTCATGTTATGTACCTTACTGTTGTATAAAGTTCAATACACATTGGGAGGCGTACATTAAACTGGATTATACGTGTGGCAGGCAAACATGGCGTCACAGTCAGCTACCGCCTCCTGGTTTCCTTCATATCATGATCATGCTTGATGCACCCTCTCCCTGCTTATCCTAACCATATAAAACTCTGCCGATAATATTGGCTCCGATTACACTGGATTAAATGTACACAAATTTCCGGTCCGTTCCTCCATTACGCCATCACGATACCTCCCCCAGTCACTAAGCATTTATCTTTTACACATACATTTATTTAAATTCAGTGATATTTCCAGGTGTGTAATAAATTTTCCTTACAAGAATATTAGCTTTTCCAACAGCTACCTTTTACTAAATTAACTGATTACCATAAATAAGGAAATATAGGAGATGCTGGTTCCCATCAACACCACACTCCTGGATTATTACATAAACATGTTGGTTTTCCTGTATCCAAATACCCACCGTTCGTACTTGTGAGGTCGTTACTTAAGATTACTCCCAGGTTCTTTTCATACATTGTTTCTTCCCACGTTCTAGTTAGTTTGCTGCCAAACATTTTGTATTCATGTCTAAGTTTGCCATACCCATAATTTATTACTTTGCATTAAACTACTTTGAAATTCGTCTTGACTCACAATACCTCAACAGTCTGCTTTGGATGCTGCGTCTCATCATCAGTGACTGGGAAACTAAATTAAGTAATCAACTGAGTTGGAACAAACTAACAGGTGTGAAAAACAAAAACTGGAATTGAGAGGATGATGAAGTGGAGGAAGAGAAACACAATAATGAGTGAGCAACAGGAGGAGGAAGTCGGGCAGGAAAAGCTTGAGAACGACCAGAACAGAGAGAGGAAAGAAAAAAAGAGAAGGATGATGCGTAGCAGGAGGACGAGGGACAAAAACAGGAGAAACAGAAAGAAGAGGAGGGAGTGGCCAGTTCTAAGATATTATTTCCTCCTTTCCTCCTCCTACTCCTCCTCCTGTTCCTCTACTTATTCTCGTCTTCGTGTTTCTAATTCATCTTCCCTCAAGAATGTGAGTTCGGGAGTAGGAGAGAGGAAAGGTGAGGAGCGAAGCAAGGAAGAAATAGGAGAGAAGGAAATGGAGGGAACTAAGGGAGGAGGATGAGATGGAGGAGATAGTGGAGAGGAGAAGAAACGTGGATAAAAGAAATGAGAGACGAGAATAAAAGGCAGGTGGTAATGAGAAGAATGAAGAGGCAAGACGAAATAACGAGATGTACTCTAGTTAGAGAGAGAGAGAGAGAGAGAGAGAGAGAGAGAGAGAACGAGAGAATGAGAGAACGAGAGAATGAGGGAACGAGAGAATGAGGGAACGAGAGCTCACCCCATCGTCAAATAAGTGCTACAGGAAACCCTGGTGTTGCTCCCACCAACTTGGGCCATAACTTCAACCAGACTCCACACAAAAGCAGCTCACTCACGCGTAACACACACACACACACACACACACACACACACACACACACAGTATTTCTTCAGCCATAGAGTAGTCAGGAAGTGGAATAGCCTAGCAAGTGAGGTAGTGGAGGCAGGAACCATACATAGCTTTAAGATGAGGTATGATAAAGCTCATGAAGCAGGGAGAGAGAGGACCTAGAAACACTCAGTGAAGAGGCAGGGCCAGGAGCTGAGTCTCGACCCCTGCAACCACAATTAGGTGAGTACACACACCACTGCAGGTGTGTGCTAAAACATCCCTGCTGACATCACCCACGCTGATACCACTATACATCCCTGCTGACATCACCCACGCTGTCACCACTATACATCCCTGCTGACATCACCCACGCTGTTACCACTATACATCCCTGCTGACATCACCCACGCTGTTACCACTATACATCACTGCTGACATCACCCACGCTGTTACCACATATACATCCCTGCTGACATCACCCACGCTGATACCACTATACATCCTGCTGACATCACCCACGCTGATACCACTATACATCCCTGCTGACATCACCCACGCTGATACCACTATACATCCCTGCTGACATCACCCACGCTGATACCACTATACATCCCTGCTGACATCACCCACGCTGATACCACTATACATCCCTGCTGACATCACCCACGCTGATACCACTATACATCCCTGCTGACATCACCCACGCTGATACCACTATACATCCCTGCTGACATCACCCACGCTGATACCACTATACATCCCTGCTGACATCACCCAAGTTAATACCACAATACATCCCTGCTGACATCACCCACGCTGATACCACTATACATCCCTGCTGACATCACCCACGCTGACACTATACATCACTGCTGACATCACCCACGCTGACACCACTATATCCTGTTGACATCTCTCACGCTGATACCACTATACATCCCTGCTGACATCAACGCTGTCACTATACATCACTGCTGACATCACTTACGCTGACGCTATACATCACTTACGCTGACACTATACATCACTGCTGACATCACCAACGCTGACACCACTATATATCCCTGCTGACGTCACCCACGCTGATACCACTATACATCACTGCTGACATCACCCACGCTGACACTATATATCCTTGTTGACATCACCCACGCTGACACCACTATATATCCCTGCTGACATCACCCACGCTGATAGCACTATACATCCCTGCTGACATCACCCACTCTGACACTATACATCACTGCTGACATCACCCACGCTGACACTATACATCACTGCTGACATCACCCACGCTGACATTATACATCACTGCTGACATCACCCACGCTGACACCACTATACATCCCTGCTGACATCACCCACGCTGATACTATACATCCCTGCTGGCATCACCCACGCTGATACCACTATACATCACTGCTGACATCACCCACGCTGACACTATATATCCCTGCTGACATCACCCACGCTGATAGCACTATGCATCCCTGCTGACATCACCCACTCTGACACTATACATCACTGCTGACATCACCCATGCTGACACTATATATCCCTGCTGACATCACCCACGCTGATACCACTATACATGTTTTTAGGTGAATGGTTCAGAGAACCGACATGTTGATAAATTAGACACGTGTGCAACTCTTGGGTATCTTTATTGAGGAAACGTTTCGCCACACAGTGGCTTCATCAGTCCATACGTAGGAGAAACTTGAAGAACAGGAGTAGAATGAGGTAATCAGTCCCTCAACCTTGAGTCGATGTGGTGAGTCCATCAATCTTGAATAGAATACGGCATATCAGCGGAGAAGCAGCTTATAAACCGTATGGCAGGAGAGGTGCAGCAGTCATAGGTCGTGTCACACTTGTTCAATGTGAAAGTAGGTCGTGCCCAAGAATTAGGCAAGCGAAGAATTCCCAAGTATTAAGATCCCAAGAAGTTGACCACATCGACTCAAGGTTGAGGGACTGATTACCTCATTCTACTCCTGTTCTTCAAGTTCTCCTATGTATGGACTGATGAAGCCACTGTGTGGCGAAACATTTCCTCAATAAAGATACCCAAGAGTTGCACATGTGTCTAATTTATCACCACTATACATCCCTGCTGGCATCACCCAAGCTGATACCACTATACATCACTGCTGGCATCACCCAAGCTGATACCACTATACATCACTGCTGGCATCACCCAAGCTGATACCACTATACATCCCTGCTGACATCACCCAAGCTGATACCACTATACATCACTGCTGACATCACCCACGCTGACACTATATATCCCTGTTGACATCACCCACGCTGATACCACTATACATCCCTTCTGACATCACCCACGCTGACACTATACATCACTGCTGACATCGCCCACGCTGACACTATACATCACTGCTGACATCACCCACGCTGACACCACTGTACATCCCTGCTGACATCACCCACGCTGATACCACTATACATCCCTGCTGGCATCACCCACGCTGATACCACTATACATCACTGCTGACGTCACCCACGCTGACACTATATATCCCTGTTGACATCACCCACGCTGATACCACTATACATCCCTGCTGACATCACCCACGCTGTCACTATACATCACTGCCGCTGACGCTATACATCACTTACGCTGACACTATACATCACTGCTGACATCACCCACGCTGACACCACTATATATCCTTGTTGACATCACCCACGCTGACACCACTATATATCCCTGCTGACATCACCCACGCTGATAGCACTATACATCCCTGCTGACATCGCCCACGCTGACACTATACATCGCTGCTGACATCACCCACGCTGACACTATACATCACTGCTGACATCACCCACGCTGACACTATGCATCACTGCTGACATCACCCACGCTGACACTATACATCACTGCTGACATCACCCACGCTGACATCACTATTCATCACTGCAAACATCACCCACGCTGACACTATACATCACTGCTGACATCACCTACATTGACACCACTATACATCACTGCTGACATCACCCACGCTGACACAACTATACATCACTGCTGACATCACCCACGCTGACACCACTGTACATCACTGCTGACATCACCCACGCTGACACCACTGTACATCACTGCTGACATCACCCACGCTGACTTCACCTTCAATAAATATCTGGTGGCCTCATAATTCCACTAAGACTCCATCTTAATATTGACACAAAAAATTATAATAATTTTTGAATTCCAAGATATTACATCATTAACATTTATTTTAAATTCATAAATAAAAATATTTTTTTTTTTGTATGTGGAATTAACCGCTGCCACTCGCTTTAATCTTCCTCATTTGATGGTTAATTAGTCGGCTTTTTTTTTTTTTTTTTTTTTTACACAGGATATTGGTAATTGGGGAGACTTAAGCAGCGGTCCATTTTCTTTTGTTTTTATTTTAGTGTGAATCGAAAGATTTCTGAAAATTTTTACTTTCTCAAATTAGTCCTTTGAAATATTGAAGTTAAGAGTTTTGTGAAAACTGTAACTCTGGGGAGAAGGAGTGAGTGAAGCGAGTGCTGAAGATGTACTCAGTATTGTAACTCTGGCCTCTCAAGGGAGGTTCCCTGACGCTTGTGAAGGGCTTTTGATCTAGGCGCTTGGATCTGTGCTCCAGTTCCCATCCTCCCCACAGGCGCTGTATAATCCCTACGGGTTTAACGCTCCCCAATAATAATAATTGCAACTCAGGGAGTGAGACCGTCCGCAACCCAGATGAGGCTTCGGGAAGTGTCGCCAGCCTCTGAATAGCTCTTCTCCTCTTCGCTGACACAGTCCCCCCGTCCTTGTAAACTTTTAAAAACAAGAACACACAGTGAGGCTAAATATTTACGTGAATCTCTAAATTAGAGAATTCGTTGCCAGAATGTAAGACAAGGCGAGAGGGTTGTCATGTGCAGTACCTGTGTCATGGTCAGTACCTGTGTCATGTGCAGTACCTGTGTCATGGCCAGTACCTGTATCATGGTCGGTACCTGTGTCATGGTCAGTACCTGTGTCATGGTCAGTACCTGTGTCATGTGCAGTACCTGTGTCATGGCCAGTACCTGTGTCATGGTCAGTACCTGTGTCATGTGCAGTACCTGTGTCATGTGCAGTACCTGTGTCATGTGCAGTACCTGTGTCATGTGCAGTACCTGTGTCATGTGCAGTACCTGTGTCATGATCAAGCGATGTAAAATTACGGAAGCGTCACTCCTCAGTTCTTGAGTTGCGGCTCAGGTTCACTGACAACACTTACATAAAGCTCTTGATGCTGTAAACCTTGACTCGGAAAACTTTTTTAATGAGAAAATTCTTCTCCCATTAACGTGATAGACAATACCAGGAATTATTACCAGGGAGTCACAACAGACGCTGATGATGGGTGCCAGATAGACATTTTCCAAAGCACCGTACAAGCCTGTCCACGTAGCATATATTCTTAATACACAAATCAGGTCAAACATAAAGGATCCTAAACGAATAAAAAATACACAAAAACATCTCTTGGGCAAAAACTAAAACGCATTTACACGAGAATCAAGAGATGTGAATGGTCACCTTACTGACCGTTATATTCCACTTACAGAAGTCAAAACAGTAAAGGAAAACCAAAAGAGAATAGGAAATTAAAGCATTGAAGGAAACAAAAATCATCATAAGGGTTTCTTATTAGTATACAGGAAAAAGATAAGCCCACTTAAATATAACACAAGTCAGGATACTGTTAATAACATAGAAATGTGAACGAATTTTCACACTTATTTTCTCTTAGTTTATGCATAGGATGATGCGAGCGAAATCCCAGAATCCAACAGTTATACAGGTCAGGACGAAAACAAATTACACAAGATCAAAGTCACTAATTGCTTAGTCTTCAGACAACTAGATAGACCGAAACCAGACAAGACACTGGGTTGTAATTAGCTGTTTTCAAGAATTATGAAATGAGTGGAGGAACAAGGAAATCATTATCTAGTCTCTACAATAGAGCAGAGCAAATAGGTATCGTAGCAGATAAATGGCAAATGGCAAATGTGATAACCCATTTACAAAGTGAAAAATAAGTTTTCACCATCAAATTATATATAGCCCAGTAAACCTAACATCACATTTGGGGAAACTTGATAGAATCAATAATCGTGGATGCATTTCGGAGCTACTTTGAAAGATATAATTCATTCAGTCTTAGAGGTAGTCTGAGGTATGTAAGGGGTAAAACATGAACAAGAATACGATATTGAGTTCATGGACATCAGTAAATCTTTTCATAGAGTTCCACACAGAAGAGTACTTAATGCATTCACTAAACAAGTAGTTAAGCAAATAACAATACATACATACATATATCGCTCACGTACTCAGTGGACTTTCCTTTGCTGGAAACATTCCTTGAAGATTCTGGTCAATGTTGACATAATAGCATCACTCAGTTGCTGCAGATTTGTCAGCTTCACATTCATTCTGTGAATCTCCTGTTCCACCACATCCCAAACGTTTATGCCAAATTCTTACCCTACTATCTGCATGTCGCAAGAGAAATCGCGATTTGCCAGACCAGGCGATGTTTTTCCAATCTTTATAATTTTAATTTTGGTTAGCCTCGATTTCCTGTTCCTCTGCTACTTTAGCCCATCCACTTCAAGGTTCGATATGCTGTGCATTCAGAGATGTTTTTCTGTATACCACTTGGCTTTCAGTGTTACTGTCGCCATCCAGGTATCAATCTTGAACGTTCACATAACAATCTTAAACGTCCACATAGCAATCTTGAACGTCCATGTAACAATCTTGAACGTCCACGTAGCAAACTTGAACGTCCACGTCAGCCAATCTGACGTTCACCGTAACAACTCATGAACGTTCACGTTGCAATCTTGAACGTCCCAGTATCAGTCTTGGCTGTATTATTTTCCAACACCCATCAGTCATTACCTAGTCGTCCATTAACTTAAGTCCACTAAATTTGGAGCAGACTCCTGTTGCTTCTTGTCGCTCCACCAGAGTGATCCCGTCATCGGACTTCCTCCATTACGTGCACTTCTCTGAGAATTCCTTTTCATGTCCTATAATGACAGCTGTCCATAAACCTGCAGCAGTGCCTTTTCATGCTGCCATCATACACTAATGCTGCCTGAGTGCCCACTGATGCTTTCATCTCCCCATCACTCTCGTATTCCATCTCAGTCCCTCTCACGTTCACTCCGTCCCTCTCACTCTCATCTCCGTCCCTCTCTCCACTCGTCCTCTCACTCTCACTCGTCCCTCTCCACTCTCACTCCGTCCCTCTCACTCACTCCACTCCGTCCCTCTCCTCTCACTCCGTCCCTCTCACGTTCACTCCGTCCCTCTCACTCTCACTCCGTCCCTCTCACTCTCACTCCGTCCCTCTCACTCTCACTCCGTCCCTCTCACTCTCACTCCGTCCCTCTCACTCTCACTCCGTCCCTCTCACTCTCACTCCGTCCCTCTCACTCTCACTCCGTCCCTCTCACGTTCACTCCGTCCCTCTCACTCTCACTCCGTCCCTCTCACTCTCACTCCGTCCCTCTCACTCTCCCGTCCCTCTCACTCTCACTCAGTCCCTCTCACGTTCACTCCGTCCCTCTCACGTTCACTCCGTCCTCTCACTCTCACTCCGTCCCTCTCACTCTCACTCCGTCCCTCTCACTCTCACTCCGTCCCTCTCACTCTCACTCCGTCCCTCTCACTCTCACTCCGTCCCTCTCACTCTCACTCCGTCCCTCTCACTTCACTCCGTCCCTCTCACTCTCACTCCGTCCCTCTCACGTTCACTCCGTCCCTCTCACTCTCACTCCGTCCCTCTCACTCTCACTCCGTCCCTCTCACTCTCACTCCGTCCCTCTCACTCTCACTCCGTCCCTCTCACTTCACTCCGTCCCTCTCACTTCACTCCGTCCCTCTCACTCTCACTCCGTCCCTCTCACTCTCACTCCGTCCCTCTCACTCTCACTCCGTCCCTCTCACTCTCACTCCGTCCCTCTCACGTTCACTCCGTCCCTCTCACTCTCACTCCGTCCCTCTCACTCTCACTCCGTCCCTCTCACTCTCACTCCGTCCCTCTCACGTTCACTCCGTCCCCCTCTCACTCTCACTCCGTCCCTCTCACTCTCACTCCGTCCCTCTCACTCTCACTCCGTCCCTCTCACTCACTCCGTCCCTCTCACTCTCACTCCCGTCCCTCTCACTCTCACTCCGTCCCTCTCACTCTCACTCCGTCACTCTCACTCTCACTCCGTCCCTCTCACTCTCACTCCGTCCCTCTCACTTCACTCCGTCCCTCTCACTCTCACTCCGTCACTCTCACTCTCACTCCTCCCTCCCTCTCATCTCTCACTTCCGTCCCTCTCACTTCACTCCGTCCCTCTCACTCTCACTCCGTCCCTCTCACTCTTACTCCGTCCCTCTCACGTTCACTCCGTCATTCTCACTCTCACTCCGTCCCTCTCACTCTCACTCCGTCCCTCTCACTTCACTCCGTCCCTCTCACTCTCACTCCGTCCCTCTCACTCTCACTCCGTCCCTCTCACTCTCACTCCGTCCCTCTCACGTTCCACTCCGTCCCTCTCACTCTCACTCCGTCCCTCTCACTCTCACTCCGTCCCTCTCACGTTCACTCCGTCCTCTCACTCTCACTCCGTCCCTCTCACTCTCACTCCGTCCCTTCACTCTCACTCCGTCCCTCTCACGATTCACTCTCCTCCACTCTCACTCCTCCCCCACTCCGTCCCTCTCACTCTCACTCCGTCCCTCTCACTCTCACTCCGTCCCTCTCACTCTCACTCCGTCCCTCTCCCCCGTTCACTCCGTCCCTCTCACTCTCACTCCGTCCCTTCTCACGTTCACTCCGTCCCTCTCACTCTCACTCCGTCCCTCTCACTCTCACTCCGTCCCTCTCACTCTCACTCGTCCTCGTCCCCTCTCCTTCACCTTCCGTCCCTCTCACTCTCACTCCGTCCCTCTCACTTCACTCCGTCCCTCTCACTCTCACTCCGTCACTCTCACTCTCACTCCGTCCCTCTCACTCTCACTCCGTCCCTCTCACGTTCACTCCGTCCCTCTCACTCTCACTCCGTCCCTCTCACTCTCACTCCGTCCCTCTCACTCTCACTCCGTCCCTCTCACGTTCACTCGTCCTCTTCATTTCTCACTTCCGTCCCTCTCACTCTACTCCGTCCCTCTCACTTCTCTCCCCCCTTTCTCAGTCACTTCCTACTCCGTCACTCTCACTCTCACTCCGTCCTCTCTACTCTCACTCCGTCCCTTCAGTTCACTCCGTCACTCCACTCTCACTCCGTCCCTCTCACTCTCAAACTCGTCCTCTCACTCTCACCTCCGTCCCTCTCACTCTCACTCCGTCCTCTCACGTTCACTCCGTCACTCTCACATCTCACTCGTCCCTCTCACTCTCCACTCTACCTCTCACGTTCACTCCGTCCCTCTCACTCTCACTCCGTACCTCTCACTCTCACTCCGTCCCTACTCACTCTCATCGGTCCCTCTCACGTTCATCCGTCCCTCTCACTCATCCGTTCCCTTCACTTACACTCCGTCCCTCTCATTCTCACTCCGTCCCTCACTCTCACTCTGTCCCTCTCACTCTCAACTCCGTCCTCTCACTCTTCACTCCGTCCCTCTCACTCTCACTCGTCCCTCTCACGTTCACTCCTTCACTCTCACTCTCACTCCGTCCTCTCACTCTCACTCCGTCCCTATCACTTTCACTCCGTCCCTCTCACTCTCATCGGTCCTCTCACTCTCACTCCGTCCCTCTCACTCTCATTCCGTCCCTCTCACGTTCATCCGTCCTCTAAACTCTCCTCCGTCCCTCTCTCACTCTCACTCCGTACCCTCTCCACTCTTACCTCCGTCCCTTCACTCTCACTCCGTCCCTATCACTCTCACTCCGTCCCTTTTCACTCTCACTCGGGTACCTCTCACTTCCTCCATCCTTCTCACCTCCCCTCGTCCCCTCACTCTCACTCCGTCCCTCTCACTCTCACTCCGTCCCTCTCACTCTCACTCCGTCCCTCTCACTCTCACTCCGTCCCTCTCACTCTCACTCAATCTCACATCAGTGTAATATATTATTTATCTTGCTGTTATTAATTTGAGTATTATTGATAGTCTGTTCTTCCTGCGCTAAACCTGTTTCCCTCCTCTTTCTGAAACAGTGAGGCAAACTTTTACCTAACCTCTACTTCACTCATTACTGAGGTAACTTAAACTACCTCACTCATTACTGAAGTAACTTAAACTGCCTCACTCATTACTGAGGTAACTTACTTAAACTACCTCACTCATTACTGAGGAAACTTACTTAAACTGCTTCACTCATTACTGAGGTAACCTACCTAAACTCTGCCTCACTCATTACTGAGGTAACCTACCTAAACTCTGCCTCACTCATTACTGAGGTAATCTACCTAAACTCTGCCTCATTCATTACAGAGGTAACCTCCTAAAAGCTGCTTCACTCATAACTGAAGTAACCTACCTAAACTCTGCCTCATTCATTACTGAGGTAACCTAAACTCTACCTCACTCATTACTCAGGTAACCTTCCTAAACTCTGCCTCACTCATTACTGAGGTAACCTACCTAAACTCTGCCTCATTCATTATTGAGGTAACCTCCTAAACTCTGCCTCACTCATTACTGAGGTAACATACCTAAACTCTGCCTCATTCATTACTGAGGTAGCCTACGTAAACTCTGCCTCACTCATTACTCAGGTAGCCTACCTAAACTCTGCCTCATTCATTACTGAGGTAGCCTACCTAAACTCTGCCTCACTCATTACTGAGGTAACCTACTAAACTCTGCCTCACTCATTACTGAGGTAACCTACTAAACTCTGCCTCATTCATTACATAGGTAACCTACTAAACTCTGCCTCATTCATTACTGAGGTAACCTACTAAACTCTGCCTCACTCATTACTGAGGTAACCTACTAAACTTTGCCTCACTCATTACTGAGGTAACTTACTAAACTCTACCTCATTCATTACTGAGGTAACCTACTAAACTCTGCCTCATTCATTACTGAGGTAACCTACTAAACTCTGCCTCACTCATTACTGAGGTAACCTACTAAACTCTGCCTCACTCATTACTGAGGTAACCTACTAAACTCTGCCTCACTCATTACTGAGGTAACCTACTAAACTCTGCCTCACTCATTACTGAGGTAACCTACTAAACTCTGCCTCACTCATTACTGGGTAACCTACTAAACTCTGCCTCACTCATTACTGAGGTAACCTACTAAACTCTGTCTCACTCATTACTGAGGTAACCTACTAAACTCTGCCTCATCATTACTGAGGTAACCTACTGAAACTCTGCCTCACTCATTACTGAGGTAACCTACTGAACTCTGCCTCATTCATTACTGAGGTAACCTACCTAAACTCTGCCTCATTCATTACTGAGGTAACCTACTAAACTCTGCCTCACTCATTACTTAGGTAACCTACTAAACTCTGCCTCACTCATTACTGAGGTAACCTACTAAACTCTGCCTCATTCATTACTGAGGTAACCTACTAAACTCTGCCTCATTCATTACTGAGGTAACCTACTGAACTCTGCCTCACTCATTACTGAGGTAACCTACTGAACTCTGCCTCACTCATTACTGAGGTAACCTACTAAACTCTGCCTCACTCATTACTGAGGTAACCTACTAAACTCTGCCTCATTCATTACTGAGGTAACCTACTAAACTCTGCCTCACTCATTACTGAGGTAACCTACTAAACTCTGCCTCACTCATTACTGAGGTAACCTACTAAACTCTGCCTCACTCATTACTGAGTAACCTACTAAACTCTGTCATCACTCATTACTGAGGTAACCTACTAAACTCTGCCTCACTCATTACTGAGGTAACCTACTAAACTCTGCCTCATCATTACTGAGGTAACCTACTGAACTCTGCCTCATCATTACTGAGGTAACCTCCCTAAACTCTGCCTCATTCATTACTGAGGTAACCTACTAAACTCTGCCTCACTCATTACTGAGGTAACCTACTAAACTCTGCCTCATTCATTACTGAGGTAACCTACTAAACTCTGCCTCATATACTGAGGTAACCTACTAAACTCTGCCTCATTCATTACTGAGGTAACCTACTAAACTCTGCCTCATTCATTACTGAGGTAACCTACTAACTCTGCCTCACTCATTACTGAGGTAACCTACTGAACTCTGCCTCACTTCATTACTGAGGTAACCTACTAAACTCTGCCTCATCATTACTGAGGTAACTACTAAACTCTGCCTCACTCATTACTGAGGTAACCTACTAAACTCTGCCTCATTCATTACTGAGGTAACCTACTAAACTCTGCCTCACTCATTACTGAGGTAACCTACTAAACTCTGCCTCATTCATTACTGATGTAACCTACTAAACTCTGCCTCACTCATTACTGAGGTAACCTACTGAACTCTCCCTCACTCATTACTGAGGTAACCTACTAAACTCTGCCTCATTCATTACTGATGTAACCTACTAAACTCTGCCTCACTCATTACTGAGGTAACCTACTGAACTCTGCCTCACTCATTACTGAGGTAACCTACTAAACTCTGCCTCACTCATTACTGAGGTAACCTACTAAACTCTGCCTCACTCATTACTGAGGTAACCTACTAAACTCTGCCTCACTCATTACTGAGGTAACCTACTAAACTCTGCCTCACTCATTACATACACCACACTTAATATCTGTGCATAATATAATACCTAAGACTGTTAGGTAATATATGTGGTTCTTCAACCTTAAATATTAAAAATTTTAACTATAAGATTTCAAAAATCATTCGTGATTAAAACTTAGCGAGCTCACATTCGTGATCATCGCAGCAAAGTCGACTTAAAACAACCGCTATAATTTCAAAACAATTTTGGTTTTGTAAACTATATATAAAACTGAATTTTAACGGCTAGTGTTGTTTAAACTTGTTGACAAGACGCCAATAAGCAAAATTCTTAAGACTTATTCACCACCGACTTGGCTTTAGATTTCTGCTAACTGAAACTTAAATCATTCTCGCATTCAGTTTGATCAAGACCTACATATTTTAACATACAATTGCAATGTTATTTTCATTTCCTAGGATTAGAAGATTACATTGGTCTGTATTGAATATTATCTGCCAATTCTCCGACCACATCGCCAACCTTCCCAGGTTAATCTGCAGCGTTCTAGCGTCTTCAACAGAAAATATCTGATGGCGTATTTAAGGATTATCGGTAAACCTATAATTTTCTTTATGTCGTATATTTTTAATATTTGAGAAGGAATTCTAATACTAACTGCAAACTCGCCCTTGCCTCTCAACCATACCTCGACCCAGCAGAAAATTTATCTTTCTGTATCATGTGCCGCTACTTTATATATATATATATATATATATATATATATATATATATATATATATATATATATATATATATATATTATAATTGTAACCACGAACGAGTGGTATTGATCAATAACACTGCGACTAGTCAAGGACTCGATCCCAGACTGCTGTGGCCCGCCTCATGGTGAGTGAAAACACGTGTGTTATCGCTCACCATGAGGCAGGCCAAAGCAGCATGGGTTCGAGTCCTTGGCTAGTCGCAGTGTTGATATTGATCAGTACCACTCGTTCGTGGTTACAATAATAGAAAATACTGCTCATTGGGCTAGTACACCAAACAGGGAGTAGAATGAAATTAGCTCAGAGACACCCACACCACCGTATGTCCTTGGATGACGGTAAAACACCTAGTTTGGCTGGGTGCAATCTCGAAAGGCCTAGTGGTATCATTCAACTCCTGAGGTTGTTTTCCATCTTGCGTCGATTGTTGCTTTAGGAATCTTCAATTTGCATGCTTGCTGTGAACTACGAGACAAGGACAGCAGATGAGTGTAGCAACACTAAGCAAACTGGCACCAACACATTCCAATAATAATCCTAAGCTTAATTAAAGTAAGACAGATCAATGCTGAATATTTAAAACTGATGAGATATTTTGTGAGTACTGAGGAGTTTTTTCAATAAAACTGGCAAATTTGCATCCACACAGCCCAAATTCAGTATGAGATTTTTTTAAAATTAAGAGTACAAAGTATGGTTTTCATTACTCTTACCATTACTGAAAGTCTGAAGTCTATCAGAAAAGACTTTCTCCAGTTATTGCTAAAAATCAAATGATTCCATTTTTTTTTTCAATATTTTAATAGTCAAATTTATATCAGCTGAGAAATATCGTATCTGGTTTAGAAAAACACGTAAGCAAACACTAGGACATATTTATTAGAAAACGTTTCAATCCTGAGACCTTGATCACTTCTGAAGTGATCAAGCTCCCAGGACCGAAACGTTTCCTAACATGTCCTAGTCTTTTATTTACGTGTTTTTCTGAATAAACTTGTCCAGCCACTGACCAGTTTCCCTTCTTGACCTGAGGACTCAAAACAGGAGGACTACTACGAATCTTCTTGTTTTCCTCGGTCAGTCGCCGAATCTCCATCTTCGCCATCCTCAATTCTTCCTTAAGCTGTTGGTAAAGTTTCTCTATAAGATGCATCAGCCATTTGAGTTGGAATCCGTTCAGAAGACGTATGCTCAAGCATTTTTAATATGATTTAATAGTAATAATTTCACGATATTTTGGATATAAATTTGCAGATGTTCACACCTCTAACACCTCAATAACACTTTCTTCGTTTATGTAGGATACACCAGTGTTGAGAACCTGAGCAACTTATGAGGGATTTTTAATGTTACAGGACCCATTTCAGAAATCTTAAAATCGTCTACATAACATTGTTCAGAGGGTTCCTGCACATACCTACAGATGTTCAATTCTTTGTGCTTGTACAGTAAACCAGCGTTGTAAGTTTGAAGCCCATCAGATAAGGCATCTTCAGTTATAAGTGAAAATTGGGATGATAGAAAAAGGAAAAAATAATCAGGCAACCACTTAAAGGTACAGAAACATCCCCGCATACAGGAGACTGAAACTTGTGACGACGTTTCGGTCCGACTTGGATTATTAACTAGTTACACATAAGTGTGAAAGGAAGGAAGCCAATACATATATGCGAGAGGAAGCCGGGAGCAACTGAACCAGAGGAAGTACTAGTTAATGGTACAAGTCGGACCGAAACGTCGTCAAAAGTTTCTTATCCTATGTGCGGCTTATTTGCGTATTGTTCCAGTTAAATTATTGTACCTTTATATTCTTGACTTAAAGCCACTTTAATATCCAAAAGAAAATTGCGAGCGTCAATATCACAAAAATTGTTTGAGGTCATGTATTTTTTAACACTTAATTGCTGCAATATGATGGAGAATGTAGCGTCTGAGAAGCTCAACGTCTCACTCAGTGAAACTCTTCGCTGTGCTCATCCAAGATGAGCACAGCTCATCTTGGATTCGTTGTTAGTGCTTTGGGCCCCACAGTTTCCTGGCAGTGTTACGAGTGACTAAATCCGTATGAGCGTACCACAGGGGGGAGTGAAGATGGTTCTTATCTTGTCTACTTCCAGTAGCTACTGTGTCTTACTCCTGTATTCCATGACAATGTGGATTATTTATATCTGTTAATGGTGTCGTGGATCACTGCCTTCGGATTCTGGTCTAAGGCCACGTCGTCTCTTAAATTAGAAAGTTTTTTAAGTGTCAATTGGAAGAAAACATTATTCAGCAATTTGATAGTTATCATTATTTAAATTTATGATCGTCAATTCTGCCGATATGCAAATTCTCTGCTTATTTCCTGAACCCTGCATGACGGCTGGAGTGCTCCACTTCATGAACACAGAGCCCAGCAAGGATCCTCGGTGATGTATTACACAAAAATGAGTCTCCTACACAAAAATGAGTCTCTCTCCAAGCTCTTCGGTAATCTGTGTCACCGCACTCATGAAGCCTCATCACTGCTTCAGTGCTCTTCTGAATCTATACAATGCTCTTTAATCCTCTAGCGCGGCGTTGACATTTTCAACGCTTGTGAATGCTTGACGACGGACCTGCTGACTCCTGACTCGCTTACTCATGACCTGCTGACTCGTTACAAAGTCACTCGAGCGCAATACCGACCTCACAGCACAGTCTTCACACTTGCTTCTAAACTCGTTTTCCTCGTCTTCTTTCTCCGCCTACCTCTTCCTCTTCCACATGTCTCCTCCTCCACCTACCCAATTTTCCCCATCCTATCTTTTCCTCGTGAATATGACATGCTCAACATTCGTGTATCTTTATTGCCCGCAAGTTGCACCTCCGCATCAGGTTCTTTTCATCGAATGCTACCTCTTCCTCCTGCCTCTTGCTACTCTACCTTCTTCCTCTTCCTCCTGCCTCTTGCTACTCTACCTTCTTCCTCTTCCTCCTGCCTCTTGCTACTCTACCTTCTTCCTCTTCCTCCTGCCTCTTGTTACTCTACCTTCTTCCTCTTCCTCCTGCCTCTTGCTACTCTACCTTCTTCTCTTCCTCCTGCCTCTTGCTACTCTACCTTCTTCCTCTTCCTCCTGCCTCTTGCTACTCTACCTTCTTCCTCTTCCTCCTGCCTCTTGCTACTCTACCTTCTTCCTCTTCCTCCTGCCTCTTGCTACTCTACCTTCTTCCTCTTCCTCCTGCCTCTTGCTACTCTACCTTCTTCCTCTTTTCCCCCTGCCTCTTGCTACTCTACCTTCTTCCTCTTCCTCCTGCCTCTTGCTACTCTACCTTCTTCCTCTTCCTCTTTCCTCTTGCTACTCTACCTTCTTCCTCTTCCTCCTGCCTCTTGCTACTCTACCTTCTTCCTCTTCCTCCTGCCTCTTGCTACTCTACCTTCTTCCTCTTCCTCCTGCCTCTTGCTACTCTACCTTCTTCCTCTTCCTCCTGCTCTTGCTACTCTACCTTCTTCCTCTTCCTCCTGCCTCTTGCTACTCTACCTTCTTCCTCTTCCTCCTGCCTCTTGCTACTCTACCTTCTTCCTCTTCTCCTGCCTCTTGCTACTCTACCTTCTTCCTCTTCCTCCTGCCTCTTGCTACTCTACCTTCTTCCTCTTCCTCCTGCCTCTTGCTACTCTACCTTCTTCCTCTTCCTCCTGCTTCTTGCT
Source organism: Cherax quadricarinatus (assembly GCF_026875155.1). NCBI lineage: Eukaryota > Metazoa > Arthropoda > Malacostraca > Decapoda > Parastacidae > Cherax > Cherax quadricarinatus. Next base: position 23,656,604 of record NC_069409.1, on the reverse strand, counting down.
ACTCTACCTTCTTCCTCTTCCTCCTGCCTCTTGCTACTCTAACCTTCTTCCTCTTCTCCTGCCTCTTGCTACTCTACCTTCTTCCTCTTTCTCCTGCCTCTTGCTACTCACCTTCTTCCTCTTCCTCCTGCCTCTTGCTACTCTACCTTCTTCTCTTCTTCCTGCCTCTTGCTACTCTACCTTCTTCCTCTTCCTCCTGCCTCTTGCTACTCTACCTTCTTCCTCTTCCTCCTGCTTCTTGCTACTCTACCTTCTTCCTCTTCCTCCTGCCTCTTGCTACTCTACCTTCTTCCTCTTCCTCCTGCCTCTTGCTACTCTACCTTCTTCCTCTTCCTCCTGCCTCTTGCTACTCTACCTTCTTCCTCTTCCTCCTGCCTCTTGCTACTCTACCTTCTTCCTCTTCCTCCTGCCTCTTGCTACTCTACCTTCTTCCTCTTCCTCCTGCCTGTTGCTACTCTACCTTCTTCCTCTTCTCCTGCCTCTTGCTACTCTACCTTCTTCCTCTTCCTCCTGCCTCTTGCTACTCTACCTTCTTCCTCTTCCTCCTGCTTCTTGCTACTCTACCTTCTTCCCCTTCCTCCTGCCTCTTGCTACTCTAACTTCTTCCTCTTCCTCCTGCCTCTTGCTACTCTACCTTCTTCCTTTTCCTCCTGCCTCTTGCTACTCTACCTTCTTCCTCTTCCTCCTGCCTCTTGCTACTATACCTTCTTCCTCTACCTCCTGCCTCTTGCTACTCTACCTTCTTCCTCTTCCTCCTGCCTCTTGCTACTCTACCTTCTTCCTCTTCCTCCTGCCTCTTGCTACTCTACCTTCTTCCTCTTCCTCCTGCCTCTTGCTACTCTACCTTCTTCCTCTTTCTCCTGCCTCTTGCTACTCTACCTTCTTCCTCTTCCTCCTGCCTCTTGCTACTCTACCTTCTTCCTCTTTTCCTTCCTCTTGCTACTCACCTTCTTCCTCTTCCTCCTGCCTTTGCTACTCTACCTTCTTCCTCTTCCTCCCGCCTCTTGCTACTCTACCTTGTTCCTCTTCCTCCGCCCCTTGCTACTCTACCTTCTTCCTCTTCCTCCTGCCTCTTGCTACTCTACCTTCTTCCTCTTCCTCCTGCCTCTTGCTACTCTACCTTCTTCCTCTTACTCCTGCCTCTTGCTACTCTACCTTCTTCCTCATCCCCCTGCCTCTTGCTGCTCTACCTTCTTCCTCTTCCTCCTGCCTCTTGCTACTCTACCTTATTCCTCTTCCTCCTGCCTCTTGCTACTCTACCTTCTTCCTCTTCCTCCTGCCTCTTGCTACTCTACCTTCTTCCTCTTCCTCCTGCCTCTTGCTACTCTACCTTCTTCCTCTTCCTCCTGCCTCTTGCTACTCTACCTTCTTCCTCTTCCTCCTGCCTCTTGCTACTCTACCTTCTTCCTCTTACTCCTGCCTCTTGCTACTCTACCTTCTTCCTCTTACTCCTGCCTCTTGCTACTCTACCTTCTTCCTCTTCCCCCTGCCTCTTGCTGCTCTACCTTCTTCCTCTTCCTCCTGCCTCTTGCTACTCTACCTTCTTCCTCTTCCTCCTGCCTCTTGCTACTCTACCTTCTTCCTCTTCCTCCTGCCTCTTGCTACTCTACCTTCTTCCTCTTCTCCTGCCTCTTGCTACTCTACCTTCTTCCTCTTACTCCTGCCTCTTGCTACTCTACCTTCTTCCTCTTCCCCTTGCCTCTTCTGCTCTACCTTCTTTCTCTTCCTCCTGCCTCTTGCTACTCTACCTTATTCCTTTCCTCTGCCTCTTGCTACTCTACCTTCTTCCTCTTCCTCTGCCTCTTGTTACTCTACTTCTTCCTCTTCCTCCTGCCTTTGCTACTCTACCTTCTTCCCTTCCTCCTGCCTCTTGCTACTTTTAACCTTCTTCCTCTTGCTCCTCCTCCTCTTAGTTTCGTTTCCCTCCTCTTTACTCTATCTCATTTTCCCTGCCTCATCACAATGTTATTTTATCATCTACCATTTCAACATTTATTCCTTATCAATTCTTCTATCATTTTCTTTCCTTCCTTCCTATCACCTCCATCATCAGCAATTCGTCTTTTTTTTCCTATTTTTTCCTGATTTTTTCTTACTGGGTCAACTTATTGTTTATTATTTTCTTCTCCTTAATGCTCAAAATTTCTTTCTCTTGGTTTTCTTTATCCTTTTCATTCCAGATTTTACCCCTGTTTCAGTACCTGCTTCCAGAGAGAGAGAGAGAGAAGAGAGAGAGAGAGAGAGAGAGAGAAGTGAATATGAGACAAAAAATGAGAGAGAACATGAGTCAGAGAGAAAGAATATGAGAGAATGAGAATATACGACTACGTATACAGAACCTTCATCGAAAACACAAGTATGGTTTTCGTTAGCAAGATATAAGCAGATGGAAGACACGGAATACAACTCCCTCTACTACTACTCCTGCAGCAATGTGTATACCTCCAATTCTACTTTAAAATAGAGTGCTGCAGGTGGACCCCAGCCGAGCAAACATGCTGTGTAGCTGCAGAACCTCCGCCAGGATTCTACTACTCAGTTTATGAGACTGACTAGTGAAATCCTATGTTTGAAGAGTGTTAGATTAACTAGTTCTTAGAGGACTTAATATATTTGTCAGTACCAACTGAGGGGGGACTGTAGAATGTCACAACACAGTGCAACAGTTCCCAGCAAAGCCATTAGTTAGAGATAATTTTTTCAAAGGCTTTTTCGTCCATCCTGGACTATGATCAAGGTATAACTAAGCCAGAGATCAGATCAGCTGAAGTGCTAGATGACCGCCAAGATGAACGGGGGTGAAAAGAAAGGTCATATCAAGTCATGTCATAAGTGTTATGAATTTGAAAACTAAAGTATTTGACAGTGTACTGGGATGGACAAGCATCAACAGAAAAGAAACCTGGAATTAAATTCACATTAATAATAGTATATATAAGGCTGATTCGACACGATAACTGTGAGGCGTAGAAAAGGGCTAGCCAGGAGGAGACCAACTTATGTGATGGTCTGGAACATAACAGAAAAGAGCGTTAATGGTATTAGCAGACTAGCGCTTTAGTTTTGGTGCTAATTCTGTCTAAACTTGAGCGACTAGTTTTACCAATATATTAGAGAGAACAAGAGAGGGAAACAGAGTAGATGCCAGATATATCAGTGAGAGGAGAAAAAGTGTGAAACTGATTGCTTTACTAAATCCAAGTTTAATATTCAGAAGACGAAAGAAGTTTTTAAAATTTAGTAAACTCTGGCTTCTTTAAGAGGCACGTAAGATCCTCAGTCTTCTAATAACATGTTTATTTTCCCACTATAATCTACCTTGTCCATAATTACTATCACAGTTGCATTGTTTCGTAGGTGAAGTCTAAGGTCTTTCTATAATTAATGATATAACTTAACAAATTTTTGAGGACAATTGAAACAAAGCTGTGACTTTGCTAAGAGTCTACGATGAACAGAAACATCATTAACATAATTATCTTCAATTTAAGAGTTAACTGGGACAATTGCGGTGCTCAGCTACTGTGTGAAAAACACGAGTGTGTTAACCTACTGGCAACACTGTCATACAATTATTTCGTCTGAGTATCTCTTTCCAATTTAGAAAGATCTTGTTGCTCCTTCACGGTCCTTCTCTCCTCTCCGCACTCACTTTACTCTCTCTCAACAATTTTCCTTCCCTTCACTTCCATGTTTCCTTTTCTTCCCCCTCCACACTTTCTTCTCTTTCCCTCCACATTTTTTTTTCATTTCCTTTCCACATTTCTTTCCCTTTCCATATTTCCTACCTTTGTCTTCCACATTTCCTTCCCTCCCCCTCGACACATCTTTCCGTTTCCCTTTTATGCACTCTCCTCTCCCTTCCACACTTATTCTCTTCCCCTCCACCTCCACGTATCCTAATTTTCCTCCTTCACACTACCTGCCCTTCCACTGTACACACCCTTCCCCTACACACACCCTTCCCCTGCACACACCCTTTCCCTACACACATCCTTCCCCTGCACACACCCTTTCCCTGCACACACCCTTCCCCTGCACACACCCTTCCCTCCACCTCCAAACATCCTCCCTTCCAATGCACAGAAAAGCAGCAGACAGAAGGCGTAGAGAGGATGAAAAGGAAAGGTATAGAGGGTAGGATGTTGAAGAACGATGTAAAGAGGGTGTAGAAAGGGTAGACAGAAAGTTGATAGAAAGAGTAGAGATGTAAAGGAAGCGTTAAACTCTACAGGGTTAAGAAGAAGGGTGTGGAAGAGTACATAGGGAGGATGTAGACGAAGGGAGAGAGGGTTTGGAGAGAGGGTTTTGGGGAAAAAAAG
>NC_069409.1:23632937-23651782 GCF_026875155.1 Cherax quadricarinatus | reverse complement strand
ACACACAAACACACACACCACACTCACACACACCACACACACAAACACACACACACACACACACACACACACACACACACACACACACTCACCACAAAACACACACACACACACACACAAACACACACACACACACACTCACACACACACACACACACAAACACACACACACACACACCCACACACACTCACACACACACACACACACACACACACACTCACACACACACACTCCACACACACACAACACACCACAACACCACACACACACACACAAACACACACCACACACACACACACACACACACACTCACACACAAACACACACACACACACACAAACAACACACACACTCACACACACACACACACACACACACACACACACACACACAAACTCACACACACCACACACACACACACACACACACACACACACAAAACACACACCACACACACACACAAACACACACACACACTCACACACACACACACACACACACACACCACACACACAAACACACACACAACACACACACACAAACACACACACAGGCATGTATGCATATACATACATATATACATACATACCCAAATACCTGAGCGGCCATGATGTAAGGAAATATTTCTTCAGCTCAGTGATTAGAAGATTTAGAAACAGGGATCAAGAAGCCAGCCAGGAGAGTGAACTCATTGCCGGCCAGGTTGAGGCAGGGCCAGGAGCCGAGACTCGTCCTGTGTGTACTCACCTCGCCTATTTGTACTCGCCTATTTGGGGTTGCAGGGGTCGATTCATAGCTCCTGGCCCAGCCTCTTCACTGATCGCTACTAGGTCCTCTCTCTCCCTGCTCCATGAGCTTTATCATACTTTGTTTTAAATGTACGTATGGTTCCTGCCTCCACTACGTCACTTGCCAGACTATTTCACTTCCTGACAACTCTGACTAAAGAAATACTTCCTAACCTCTGCATCATCTGAGTCTTCAGCGTCCAATTGAGACCCCTTGTTGCTGTGTCCCATCTCTGGAACATCCTGTCTCTCTCCACCTTATCTCTTCCTCTCAGGATTTTGTATGTCGTTATCATGTCTCCCCTAACCCTCCTGTCCTCCAGTGTCGTCAGACCGATATCCTTTAACCTTTCTTGGTAGGACATTTCCCTTAGCTTTGGAACTAGTCTTCTTGGAAACTTGTGTGTGTGTGTGAGTGTGTGTGTGTGTGTGTACTCCCCTAGTTGTACTCACCTAGTTGAGTTTGCAGGGGTCGAGTCCAAGCTCCTGGCCCCGCCTCTTCACTGGTCGCTACTAGGTCACTCTCCCTGAACCATGAGCTTTATCGTACCTCTGCTTAAAGCTATGTATGGATCCTGCCTCCACTACATCGCTTCCTAAACTATTCCATTTCCTGACTACTCTGTGGCTGAAGAAATACTTCTTAACATCCTTGTGATTCATCTGTGTCTTCAGCTTCCAACTGTGTCACCGTGTTGCTGTGTCCAATCTCTGGAACATCCTGTCTTTGTCCACCTTGTCAATTCCTCTCAGTAGTTTGTAAGTCGTTATCATGTCCCCCCTATCTCTCCTGTCCTCCAGTGTCGTCAGGTTGATTTCCCTTAACCTCTCCTCGTAGGACATACCTCTTAGCTATGGGACTAGTCTTGTTGCAAACCTTTGCACTTTCTCTAGTTTCTTTACATCCTTGGCTAGGTGTGGGTTCCAAACTGGTGCCGCATACTCCAATATGGGCCTAACGTACACGGTGTACAGGGTCCTGAATGATTCCTTATTAAGATGTCGGAATGCTGTTCTGAGGTTTGCCAGGCGCCCATATGCTGCAGCAGTTATTTGGGGTTGATGTGCGCTTCAGGAGATGTGCCGGGTGTTATACTCACCCCAAGATCTTTTTCCCTTTAGTGAGGTTTGTAGTCTCTGGCCCCCCAGACTGTACTCCGTCTGCGGTCTTCTTTGCCTTTCCCCAATCTTCTGAATTTGCATTTGGTGGGATTGAACTCCAGGAGCCAATTGCTGGACCAGGTCTGCAGCCTGTCCCGGTCCCTTTGTAGTTCTGCTGGTCTTCGATCGAATGAATTCTTCTCATCAACTTCACGTCATCTGCAAACAGGGACACCTCGGAGTGTATTCCTTCCGTCATGTCGTTCACAAATACCAGAAACAGCACTGGTCCCAGGACTTACCCCTGTGGGACCCCGCTGGTCACAGGTGCCCACTCTGACACCTCGCCACGTACCATTACTCGCTGCTGTCTTCCTGACAAGTATTCCTTGATCCATTGTAGTGCCTTCCCTGTTATGTGTGTGTGTGTGTACTCACCTATATGTGATTGCAGGGGTCGATTCATAGCTCCTGGCCCCGCCTCTTCACTGGTCGATTCTAATTCACTCTCTCCCTGCTCCATGATATATGTCATACCTCTTCTTAAAGCTATTTAAGGAACTTGCTTCCACTACTTCGATCTCCAGATTATTCCAGTTCCTGACAACTCTAAGACTAAAGAAATACTTCCTAACATCTCTATGACTCATCTGGGTTTTCAGCTTCCAATTGTGTCCCCTTGTTTCTGTATCCCACCTCTGAAACATTCGATCCTTGTCCACCTTGTCAATGCCCCTTAGTATTTTATACGTTGTTATCATGTCCCCTCTATCCCTCCTATCCTCTAGTGTCATCAGGTTGAGTTCCCTTAACCTCTCTTCATAAGACATACCCCTCAGTTCTGGGACTAATCGTGTTGCAAATTTTTGAACTTTCTCCAATTTCGTGACGTGTTTGACTAAGTGAGGGTTCCATACTGGTGCTGCATATTCCAGTATAGGCCTTACGTACACTGTGTACAATGTCGTGAATGACTCCTTACTCAGATGTCTAAACGCCAATCTCAGGTTTGCCAATCTCCCATATGCTGCAGCAGTTATTTGATTGATTTGTGCCTCAGGGGACATGTTCGTTATAATGCTTACCCCAAGATCCTTTTCTTTAATTGACATTTGCAACTGTTGGTTTCCTAACCTGTACTCCGTCTGCGGTCTTTTGTGTCCTTCCCCAGTCTTCATGACCTTACTCTTACTGGGGTTAAACTCCAGGAGCCATTTGTCGGACCATACTTGTAGTTTGTCCAGATCCCCTTGTAATCTTAACTGATCCTCGCCCACTTCTATTCTCATCATTTTCACATCAGCGAACAGTGACACTTCTGAATCTATTCCTTCCACCATGTCATTCACGTATATAAGAAACAGCAACGGGCCTAGGACTGAACCTTGTGGAACCCCACTCGACACATTCGCCACTCCGACACTTCAGCACGTACCAACACTCGTTGTTTCCTTCCTGTCAGGTATTCCCTGATCCATTGCAGTACTTTCCACGTTATTCCTGTCTGCTCCTCTAATTTTTGCACCAGTCTCTTGTGTGGTACTGTGTCAAAATCCTTCTTGCAGTCTAAAAAGATGCAATCTACCCATCTCTCTCTCTCTCTCTCTCTCCTGTCTTACTTCTGTTACCTTATCGTAGAACTCAAGTAGATTTGTGACACAGGATTTCCCATCTCTGAAGCCGTGCTGACTGTCATGTATGAGCCCAATCTTTTCAATATGTTCCTCCACTTTTCTCCTGATAATCTTTTCCATGACTTTGCATACTATACAAGTCAGTGACACTGGTCTGTAGTTTAATGCTGCCTCTCTGTCCCTTTCTTAAAAATTGGAACTACCTGTGCTGTCTTCCACGCCTCAGGAAACTGCCCTGTTTCGATAGATTTACTGAAAATTGCTGATAAGGGCACACACAGTTCCTCTGCTCCCTCTCTCAGTATCCATGGAGATATATTATCTGGACCCACCGCCTTTGAGGTATCGAGTTCGTCTAGCAGTTTCTTCACCTCTACCTTGGTTATGTGTATTGTGTTCAGCACCTGCTGGTGCACCCTACCTCCACAGTTTGCTGGAAGCATTCCTGACTCTATTGTGAATACTTCTCTAAATCTTTTGTTTAGTTCATCACATACTTCTTGGTCACTCTTTATGAGCTCCCCTCCTTCTTTCCTCAGTCTGATTACCTGGACCTTGACTGTTGTTTTTCTCTTAATGTGACTGTATAACAAATTTGGTTCAGATTTTTCTTTTGATGCTATGTCGTTCTCGTATTGCCTCTGAGCCTCTCTCCTTATCCCTGCATATTCGTTTCTGGTTCTTCTGCTCAGCTCCTTGTTTTCTTGAGTCCTTTGCCTTCTATACCTTTACCATGCTCTAGTACACTTGACTTTGGCCTCTTTACACCTCCAATTAAACCATGGGCTCACTCTGGCCTTACTATTTTTTCTGTTGCCCTGTGGTATGAACCTTTCCTCTGCCTCCCTGCACTTAGTGATCATTATTTCCATCATTTCATTTACTGTCTTTCCATGTAGTTCTCTTTCCCACTGCACTTCATGCAGGAAACTTCTCATTCCTATGTAGTCCCCTTTTTTGAAGTTCGGGTTTTCTCTCTGTTCTCGTGCTGCTGCATTCTCCACTATTAACTCTACAAGATATTCAAAACTCAGAACATCATGATCACTAGCGCCAAGGGGTCTTTCGTGGGTAATATCCTCTATGTCTGAACTATTCAAGGTGAATATGAGATCCAGCCTTGCTGCAACATCCTCTCCACTCTCTCTCTGGTTGTATCCCTAACATTTTGGTGCATGAAGTTGTGTGTGTGTGTGTGTGTGTGTGTGTGTGTGTGTGTGTGTGTGTGTGCGCGTGTGTGTACGCGTGTTTGTGTGTGAGTGATCTACGTTTGTGTGTCTGGCTCGCTCACACACGCATACACACGCATGCATATGAATATACACACATACATACGTATATACACATACACATATAAATACATACACACACACACACATATTCACACACACACACACACACACACACACACACACACACACACACACGTGGAATAGAGAAGGTGGACAAAGGATGTTCCAGGGAGGGGACACAGAAACAAGAGGCCACAATTGGAAGTTGAAGACACAAATGAGTCAGAGAGATATTAGGAATTATTTCTTCAGTCATAGAGTTGTAAGGCAGTGGAATAGCCTAGAAAATGACGTAGTGGAGGCAGGAACCATACACAGTTTTAAGACGAGGTTTGATAAAGCTCATGGAGCGGGGAGAGAGAGGGCCCAGTAGCAACCGGTGAAGAGGCGGGGCCAGGAGCTAAGACTCGACCCCTGCAACCATAAATAGGTGAGTACAAATAGGTGAGTACACACACACACACACACACACACACACACACACACACACACACACACACACACACACACGTGTCACCAACATGTAAAGTGTATAAAGTCATGAAGAAGAAGGAATGAGCTTATCAACTACAACCAGCACGGTCTCAGGGGCAGGAAATTCTGTCTCACAAACCTACTGGAGTTCTATGCAAGTGTGACGGCAGTAAGACAAGAGAGAGAAGGGAGTGGGTGGATTGCGTTTCTTGAACTGTAAGAAGGCTTTTGACACTTCCACACAAGAGATTGATGCATAAGCTAGAAGACCAGACAGGGATAACAGGGAAGGTACTGCAATGGATCAGGGAATACCTGTCACGAAGACGACAGCGAGTCATGGTACATGGCGAGGTGCGTCTGTGACGAGCGGGGTTCCACAGGGGTCTGTCCTAGGACCAGGAGGAACCAGACGAGGACCAGGAAGAACTTCAAAGGGATCTGTTCAGGCTGTAGGCCTGGTCCGGAAACTGGCTCCTGGAGTTCAACTCCACCAAGTGCAAAGTCATGAAGATTGGGGAAGGGCAAAGAAGACCACAGACGAAGTACAGTCTAGGGGGCCAGAGACTACAAACCTCACTCAAGGAAAAGGATCTTTGGGTGAGTATAAAACCGGGCACATCTGAGGCGCACAACCAAATAACTGCTGCAGCATATGGGCGCCTATCAAACCTAAGAACAGCATTCCGACATCTCAATAAGAAATCGTTCAGGAACCTGTATACTGTGTATGTCAGGCCTATATTGGAGTATGGAGCACCAGTTTGAAACCCACACCTAGCCAAGCATGTGAGGAAATCAGAGAAAGTGCTAAGGTTTGCAACAAGACTAGACCCGGAGCTAAGGGGCATGTCCTACGAGGAGAGGTTAAGGGAAATTGACCTGACGACAGAGGAGGACAGGAGAGATAGGGGCGATATGATAAGGACATAAAATACTGAGAGGAATCGACAAGGTGGACAGACAGGACGTTCCAGAGATGCGACACAGCAACAATGGGTCACAGTTGGAAGCTGATGACTCAGATGAATCATAGGTATGTTAGGAAGTATTTCTTCAGTCACAGAGTTGTCAGGAATGGGAATAGTCTGGGAAGTGATGTAGTGGAGGCAGGATCCATACATAGCTTTAAGAAGAGGTATGATAAAGGTCATGGAGCAGGAAGAGTGACCTAGTAGCGACCAGTGAAGAGGCGGAGCCAGGAGCTGTGACTCGGCCCCTGCAACGACAACTAGGTGAGAACACAAAAATAACGAATTCTGTTAATGGCCGGTCTGAAGCTCTCCTTTTTCTTCCAAATTTATGTGTGGCTGTCAGCACCAGCTGTTGCTGCTGCTCCACTACAGTTGCTGCTGCTCCACTGCTGATGTTCCACTTCTACTGATGCACTGCTGTTGCTACTGCTACATTGCTACTGCTATACTGCTGCTGCTTCACTGTTGCTGCTGCTGCTGCTGCTGCAACAGTGCTGCTGCTGCTGCTGCTGCAACAGTGCTGCTGCTACAGCGCTGCTGCAACAGTGCTGCTGCTGCTGCTAAAGTGCTACTGACATTCCACTGTTATTGTTCCACTGTTGTTGCTCCACTGTTGGTGATTCACTGTTGGTGATTCACTGTTGGTGATTCACTGTTGGTGATTCACTGTTGGTGATTCACTGTTGGTGATCCACTGTTGCTGATCCACTGTTGCTGATCCACTGTTGCTGATCTACTGTTGCTGCTTTACTGTTAACCCAAGAAAGTGTGACAGAGGTAGTTTAGCATGCGACCCACCACAGTCACCTAACACCCAAGTATGTACTTACTGTTAACTGAACAGAGGTAACAAGTATTAGGCAAGATTTCCAACATTCTACGTCTCCAGGTTCGAAACAGAGTTCTTCGATTGTGATCTGAAGTCACCCCCATTAAATGTCTCTTTTTGCCCGTCTATTGTTTTCCTCCAAGAGAACGTCAGTAGGTACACATGAGGAGAGAGAAACAGGTAAGACTTCCTTTTAGTAACGAGTAATAGTCTCTCTGAAGGTTAATTCATTTTGTTTCTGTCCATTAAAACTAAACGAACAGTTTCACGTTATTACAAAGACCTGGTATTGTCTTGTAAGAGCAATGTAGTAGTAGTAGTTATACCTTGCTACTAAGGTGAGGTGAGTCTGCCTGACTGCCGTTGTTTCGGTTGCTAACTGCTACAATACAGGGTAACTGTATTGTGTAACTCAGTGATACAAAAACCACGAGACGTGTGTCTGTGTATGTATACACTCAGATATTACTTTAATCTCTAAGGATTAAGGTATACTCTTGAATCCTGATGAAGAAATTACATGTAAACTTAATGAGCCTCGTGTAGTCCATAGAGTTTTAAGCCAATTAACCAACAAATCGTCTAACTCTACAGCTTTCTCTGTAGCAGTTTGACATGTTCTATTGTTTAGATAACCTTGGACGTCAGGTGGCAAGCAATTGTAAAACTCTTCACTTAGGTAAGTCCGTCACAATCCATTATCATTAACCCAGAAGCTTTAGCTTTATTTAATTGCTTGATTTCGTTTATAACTGAAGAACTCCTCGCTCGATCGGTTTTCTCTTTACAGTGCTGTCTTACTGAACATAGGGAAGGGTTCATGTAACTGCTGTTGAGTGCAGGTGTCCTAGTGTTGAGTGCAGGTGTTCTAGTGTTGAGTGCAGGTGTTCTAGTGTTGAGTGCAGGTGTTCTAGTGTTGAGTGCAGGTGTCCTAGTGTTGAGTGCAGGTGTTCTAGTGTTGAGTGCAGGTGTCCTAGTGTTGAGTGCAGGTGTCCTAGTGTTGAGTGCAGGTGTCCTAGTGTTGAGTGCAGGTGTCCTAGTGTTGAGTGCAGGTGTCCTAGTGTTGAGGGCAGGTGTTCTAGTGTTGAGTGCAGGTGTCCTAGTGTTGAGGGCAGGTGTCCTAGTGTTGAGGGCAGGTGTCCTAGTGTTGAGTGCAGGTGTTCTAGTGTTGAGTGCAGGTGTCCTAGTGTTGAGTGCAGGTATTCTAGTGTTGAGTGCAGGTGTTCTAGTGTTGAGGGCAGGTGTCCTAGTGTTGAGTGCAGGTGTCCTAGTGTTGAGTGCAGGTGTCCTAGTGTTGAGTGCAGGTGTCCTAGTGTTGAATGCAGGTGTCCTAGTGTTGAGTGCAGGTATCCTAGTGTTGAGTGCAGGTATTCTAGTGTTGAGTGCAGGTGTTCTAGTGTTGAGGGCAGGTGTCCTAGTGTTGAGTGCAGGTATCCTAGTGTTGAGTGCAGGTATTCTAGTGTTGAGTGCAGGTATTCTAGTGTTGAGGGCAGGTGTCCTAGTGTTGAGTGCAGGTGTCCTAGTGTTGAGTGCAGGTGTCCTAGTGTTGAATGCAGGTGTCCTAGTGTTGAGTGCAGGTTTCCAAGTGTTGAGTGCAGGTGTCCTAATGTTGAGTGCAGGTGTCCTAGAGTTGAGTGCAAGTATCCTAGTGTTGAGTGCATGTGTCCTAGTGTTGAGTGCAGGTGTCCTAGTGTTGAGTGCAAGTGTCCTAGTGTTGAATGCAGGTCTCCTAGTGTTGAGTGCAGGTGTCTTAGTGTTGAGTGCAGGTGTCCTAGTGTTGAATGCAGGTGTCTTAGTGTTGAGTGCAGGTGTTCTAGTGTTGAGGGCAGGTGTCCTAGTGTTGAGTGCAGGTGTTCTAGTGTTGAGGGCAGGTGTCCTAGTGTTGAGAGCAGGTGTCCTAGTGTTGAGTGCAGGTGTCCTAGTGTTGAGTGCAGGAGTCCTAGTGTTGAATGAAGGTGTCCTAATGTTGAGCGCAGGTGTCTTAGTGTTGAGTGCAGGTGTCCTAGTGTTGAGTGCAGGTGTTCTAGTGTTGAGGGCAGGTGTTCTAGTGTTGAGGGCAGGTGTCCTAGTGTTGAGTGCAGGTGTCCTAGTGTTGAGTGCAGGTGTTCTAGTGTTGAGTGCAGGTATCCTAGTGTTGAATGCAGATGTCCTAATTTTGAGCGCAGGTTTCCAAGTGTTGAGTGCAGGTGTCCTAGTGTTGAGTGCAGGTGTCCTAGTGTTGAGTGCAGGTGTCCTAGTGTTGAGTGCAGGTGTCTTAGTGTTGAGTTCAGGTGTCCTAGTGTTGAGTGCAGGTGTCCTAGTGTTGAGTGCAGGTGTCCTAGTGTTGAGTGCAGGTGTCTTAGTGTTGAGTTCAGGTGTCCTAGTGTTGAGTGCAAGTATCCTAGTGTTGAGTGCAGGTGTCCTAGTGTTGAGTGCAGGTGTCCTAGTGTTGCGTGCAAGTGTCTTAGTGTTGAGTGCAGGTGTCCTAGTGTTGAGTGCAGGTGTCCTAGTGTTGAATGCAGGCGTCCTAGTGTTGAGTGCAGGTGTTCTAGTGTTGAAGGCAGGTGTCCTAGTGTTGAGTGCAGGTGTTCTAGTGTTGAGGGCAGGTGTCATAGTGTTGAGTGCAGGTGTCCTAGTGTTGAGTGCAGGTGTCCTAGTGTTGAGTGCAGGTGTTCTAGTGTTGAGGGCAGGTGTCATAGTGTTGAGTGCAGGTTTCCTAGTGTTGAATGCAGGTCTCCTAGTGTTGAGTGCGTGTCCTAGTGTAGAGTGCAGGTGTCCTAGTGTTGAATGCAGGTGTCCTAGTGTTGAGTGCAGGTGTCTTAGTGTTGAGTTCAGGTGTCCTAGTGTTGAGTGCAAGTATCCTAGTGTTGAGTGCAGGTGTCCTAGTGTTGCGTGTGTCCTAGTGTTGAGTGCAGGTGTCCTAGTGTTGAGTGCAGGTGTCCTAGTGTTGAGTGCAGGTGTCCTAGTGTTGAGTGCAGGTGTCCTAGTGTTGAGTGCAAGTGTCCTAGTGTTGAGTGCAGATGTCCTAGTGTTGAGTGCAGGTGACCTAGTGTTGAGTGCAGGTGTCCTAGTGTTGAGTGCAAGTGTCCTAGTGTTGAGTGCAGGTGTCTTAGTGTTGAGTGCAAGTGTCCTAGTGTTGAGTGCAGGTGTCCTAGTGTTGAGTGCAGGTGACCTAGTGTTGAGTGCAGGTGTCCTAGTGTTGAGTGCAAGTGTCCTAGTGTTGAGTGCAGGTGACCTAGTGTTGAGTGCAGGTGTCCTAGTGTTGAGTGCAGGTAACCTAGTGTTGAGTGCAGGTGACCTAGTGTTTAGTGCAGGTGTCCTAGTGTTGAGTGCAAGTGTCCTAGTGTTGAGTGCAAGTGTCCTAGTGTTGAGTGCAGGTGACCTAGTGTTGAGTGCAGGTGTCCTAGTGTTGAGTGCAGGTAACCTAGTGTTGAGTGCAGGTGACCTAGTGTTGAGTGCAGGTGTCCTAGTGTTGAGTGCAGGTGACCTAGTGTTGAGTGCAGGTGTCCTAGTGTTGAGTGCAGGTAACCTAGTGTTGAGTGCAGGTGACCTAGTGTTGAGTCCAGGTGTCCTAGTGTTGAGTGCAAGTGTCCTAGTGTTGAGTGCAAGTGTCCTAGTGTTGAGTGCAGGTGTCCTAAGGTCGGTGCTAATATAACCCATTATGGGATATAATTTCCCTGTGATACAAGAGGGTTGTGTCTGGTATTGTTTTGCATGACAAACATTTTGACCGTCTTCAATGAATGACTTTCATCGTTCAGTTTATTAGATGGAAATTTGATGAATTATTGATAAAGTTAAGCACTTTACCACTTAGTGGAAACATGGGAGTTCATACGATTGTACATGCACATATGTACACGAGTATACATGTGCACTCATACATACAAATACGTGCGCGAACGTCACGCGCACACAAATACACACACACTATACACAACACTGGAGAACAGAAGGAATTGACAGGGCAGTATGGGAGGCGTGGAACGGGTACATGGAGGTACACCGGGGAGTTACATGTATGAGTCAGAGGGATGCTAGGAAGTACTTTTTCAGTCTCAGGGTGGTCGGAAAGCGGAACGATCTTGAGGAAGTGACAGGCTCTATACATAATTTTAAGAAGTTTGGTTAGTTCTCACAAAGCTACAGGAAGTGAATCTGGCCAGTGGCAAGTTGAGAGCTGGAGCTACGAGCTAAACTCGACCCCTGCAACTACACTCAGGTGACCGCACACGCTCACACACACACACGGACACACACACACACACACACACAAACAGCAGTAAGACAAGAGAGAGAGTGGGGTGGGTGGATTGCATTTTCTTGGACTGCAAGAAGGCGTTTGACGCAGTTCCACACAAGAGATTGGTGCAAAAACTGGAGGACCAAGCAGGGATAACAGGGAAGGCACTACAATGGATCAGGGAATACTTGTCAGGAAGACAGCAACGAGTCATGGTACGTGGCGAGGTGTCAGAGTGGGCACCTGTGACCAGCGGGGTCCCGCAGGGGTCAGTCCTAGGACCAGTGCTGTTTCTGGTATTTGTGAACGACATGACGGAAGGAATAGACTCTGAGGTGTCCCTGTTTGCAGATGACGTGAAGTTGATGAGAAGAATTCACTCGATCGAAGACCAGGCAGAACTACAAAGGGATCTGGACAGGCTGCAAACCTGGTCCAGCAATTGGCTCCTGGAGTTCAATCCACCAAGTGCAAAGTCATGAAGATTGGGGAAGGGCAAAGAAGGCCGCAGACGGAGTACAGTCTAGGGGGTCAGAGACTACAAACCTCACTCAAGGAAAAAGATCTTGGGGTGAGTATAACACCAGCCACATCTCCTGAAGCGCACATCAACCAAATAACTGCTGCAGCATATGGGCGCCTAGCAAACCTCAGAACAGCATTCCGACATCTTAATAAGGAATCATTCAGGACCCTGTACACCGTGTACGTTAGGCCCATATTGGAGTACGCGGCACCAGTTTGGAACCCACACCTAGCCAAGCACGTAAAGAAACTAGAGAAAGTGCAAAGGTTTGCAACAAGACTAGTCCCAGAGCTAAGAGGTATGTCCTACGAGGAGAGGTTAAGGGAAATCAACCTGACGACACTGGAGGACAGGAGAGATAGGGGGGACATGATAACGACATACAAAATACTGGGGGAATTGAAAAGGGGGAAAAAGCGGAGTTCCAGAGATTGGAACGTAAAAAAGGGGACACATTTGGAAGCTGAATACACAATGAATCCGGGTTTTTTAGGAAGTATTTCTTCAGCCACAGAGTAGTCAGTAATGGAATTTTTTGGGGAAGCATGAGTGGAGGCGGGATCCATACATGCTTGCAAGGTATGATAAAGCTCACGGTCAGGGAGAGTGACTTAGTAGCGATCATGAAGAGGCGGGCCAGAGCTCGGACTCAAACCCCGCAACCTCAATAGGTGAGTCCCAACCCAAAAAGTTATAAAGGGTTTGGGGGAAGGACAAAGCGCTACAGACACTAAGGCTAAGGGGCGTCAAAGGAGAAAAACCTCATCAAGGAAAAAGATCATCCCCAGCGGCAAAAGGGGCCTGGCGAAACTAAAATAGTTTTTTCACTCAAGCTAGGGGTCATTCACGACATGTCCACGGTACGTCGGCAAATTTTGGTTTGCGCCCCATATAAACCCACCCTGGTAAAAGCACGTCAAAAAATCGGAGAATGTGAAAAAGTTTATAAAAAGTCTAGTCCAGGAGTTGGGGAAATTATGTCTTAAAGAGAGGTTAAGGGAACTCACCTGTGACACTGGAATACAGGGATAACAGGGCTGACGACATTAAAATACGAAGGGAACTGGCGAGGTGAACAGGGCCAGAATGTTCCAGAGATGGACTGCGGGAACAAGAGACCACAACTAAAAGTTGAAGCCCAGATGGTCCTGGGAGGTTGGGAATATTTCTTCCCCTTGGGTTTGTAAGGTGTGGAACAACTAGAGAATGATGCAGCGCTGACTTCCAAAAATCCCAATGACGGGAGTTTCATCTGAAAAAGTTACATTTTTGGTCACAGGGGTCCCCTATGAAACCCTTCCCGTGTTTAAAATATTATTTGGACAATCTTTAGCCACGGCCCAGCGGCTA
This sequence comes from Cherax quadricarinatus, assembly GCF_026875155.1. Lineage (NCBI taxonomy): Eukaryota > Metazoa > Arthropoda > Malacostraca > Decapoda > Parastacidae > Cherax > Cherax quadricarinatus. The sequence goes on along the minus strand of NC_069409.1, from coordinate 23,638,591 downwards.
GTGCTGGGTTTCTGGAGTTTTAGACCCTGATCGCGGGTTCTACCCCCCCCGTGGATTTTTTTTTTATGCAGCTTTTTATGACCCCAGTCGGGTTTTGCGTTTGGTTTTGATTATAAAAAGATAATGAGTAAAAAAGGCCATACATTGCTTTCAGAAGGGTACGATAAGGCTCTTGTAGCCGGGTGAAAGTGCTCCTAGAGCGCCAGCAAAGAGGTGGAGTCGCCAGCTGGATTCGACCCTGCAAACCCCACTCGTGGTACACACGACCCTAAACACCGGCATGCGTACAAAACAAACGCAAGCGAACACCAAAACACACTGGGCAATTCATTCAACTTTTTAACATGATACACATTTACAAGTGTACAAAGCATAAATATATAATTTAGTTTTTGTTGCATCGCTACGACATTTCACAAACAATAAAAAAACCAGTGTTTTGTTTAAAAATAAATTTGGGGACCAATTTTTAACCTTCACTTCAGGCCCACAATTTCCACTTTTTTTGGTTGTGATTTATGTAGCTGGGGAGAATTTCCCGGGATCTTTGTTTCTTTAATCCACGCATCACCCACACAGTTTCTTTTTTTTGTCGTTTTAAGGAGCACACTTCCAGATGACCTTGTGGCATCGATGGTCTCTATCAAAAAGGTGTTAATCCCCCTTTCTCAAGACTATTCATTCACTACAAAAAAACACACACCATTCCCCCTTCCGTAGAATGCCGCCCGTAAGTTTAGTGTACGTTTAAAGAGGTATTTTTTGTTCCTTTTGCTGAAAGTTCCCCTTTTAAGAGCGATCCCAAAGGGTTTGTTTCATGAGAGGGTCCCCGACAAACCATTTAAACTCCCTAGTATTAAGGAATTGTTTCAAAAATCTTTTTTTATGACCCCAGGATCTAAATGTTATCAGTTTTTTCACTACTATCATTCATTAACTTAAGAACAGGTGGAACAGGGACAGTAGTGTTCTTAATGTGTGACAGGTTTTAATGCTGACTCTCGATCTGGATATGTTATCTATTTTTTTTTTTACGCAGGGTTTGACAAGGTTAAGGATCCCCAGTTTTATTGACAAGCTATCTACAGGTTAAGGATCCTAACTTTATTGACAAGCTAAGAGCTGTTACCTACATCAGCCCATTTGAAAGCATTTTTATTATTGAGACATACAAGTAGGGAACAGGATGAAGTTGTAGCCATCTTTGGGCCAGCATTTTCATTTGATCAACTGACTTTATCTCGTTGACATCATTATGCTGTACGAATGTGTTCCATACTCGAGTCATCCTGGGTATATATGATCTCAGATGGAGTGATGTTCTGGAGAAGGGTACAACCACAGTGAAGTTGCTGCTTTCTGCCCGTCTTGTGGCATAAAAGCTTGTTTCACGCTGTCCTCGAAGTAGATCCAAGTGTGGTACTTTGACAATATTGGCCTTGTACATAACAGTAAGGCCACCCACATCCCTCCTGTGTTGAAGGCTCTGCTGAAATGACAGGTCTATCCAGGATGGGTCCAGGCGAGAGATGAGACGTCTTGCTCTTCTCTACTCTGTCAAGCAGTCGCAGACGAGAGGGGTGGGGGGGGGGCAGGCAAACCAAGAAAGTGGAGCATACTCAAGGTGTGAGCGTACTTGTGCCTCGTACAGAATCTTGCAACCCCTACTGTCAAGCAGATGCGAGATACGGCGAAGTGCTGTAAGCTTCCTGGCTGCCTTGTTTACAAGATTTACAACATGGTTCTTCATGGTTAGTCTGGAGTCAAATTTCACCCCAAGGATATCAACTTCTCCAGGTGCCAACACCCTCCCATTCATCCTTACTACTGCACCAGCATTACCATCATGGTGCCTAGAGACTATTCATCATTTGCGTTTTCTCAGGTGCAAATGTTACTTGCCATCTATTTTCCCAAGCTGATATAGCTCTTAGCTGGTGATTGATGTAGCTTACAGCAGCTGTCATTTCTTCTCTTTGATAAGTGAATGTTAGTGTACAGTCGTCTGCATATGCATGGAATTCTGGGATGAGATGAAGAAGGTCGTTGAAGTAGACATTCCATAACAATGGTCCAGCACGCTTCCTTGTGGAACACTTGCCCCAATAGGATGTCTTGCTGATTCCGTTCCATTGAGAACTACACTTAGAGATCTACCATGAAGGTAATCACTGAGGAGACATAGCGTAGAGCCTGCAATTCCCAGTGCTTTAAGTTTTCCTAGGAGGCCCTGGTGCCACACCCGGTCGAAAGCACCAGCAATGTCCAGTGCTATCACACAGCTGACTTTGGATTCATCCAGTGACTGGTGCCACTTAGTGGAGACGTTTAACAACAGATCAGCTGCAGAGTAACCTTTCCTGAAGCCATATTGACGATCACAAAGTAGTGAGTGGTAGTCAAAAAACTCTGTCATTTGTCTTGAGATTATTGTCTCAAGGATCTTACCAGTGATTGACAGGAGTGACACTGGTCTGTAGTTGCTGATTTCTGCTCTGCTCTTCTTTTTGTGAACAGGGACTACATTTGCCTCTTTCCATAGAGAGGGCCATTTACACTGTACTAGACAGTGCTGAAAGATGCGAGTTAGAGATGCTGCTAGCTGGTCTGCACATCTTCTCAGCAATCTTGGGCTCAACTTGTCTGGGTCCACAGCCTTTTCTTGGTGAAGCGATTTAAGAAGGAAATGCACCTCCTCCTGCCTTGTCACCACTGACAGTTTTGACACAGTTCTTGCAGCTAGCCAAGGAGGGTCCCTTGCTGGATCAGGAACTTGCATTTTGGTAGCAAAGTGTTCGGCAAAGAGGTCTGCCTTCTCTTGACTACTAGTAGAGGTGGTCCCATCCTGTCGATTTAGAGGTGGAATGGGTTCATCAGGCAGATAACCTTGTTCTTGTTTTTTTTTTATCTAGAAATCAACCACATTAACCATACAGAATTCATTCAGGTAATTCTTCATGTTTCCCATTCATCCACTGTGTCAGTCCAGAGTTACAAACAGCACATGTGTGTGGACTCCATGTTATTCTTCCTCACTTATCTTGTAACAGAAGTAGTGCGTGTATGCGATCTTGACACGATTTGTTGACTCATTGGCCATTTGCTGTATACTTGCCACATATATAACTAAAGCTGTCTGCACTGTACGTAAATCTTCGTCTTTCATGTTAATCTGAAAGAGATTTCATATAATAGAGCAAAAGAAGTAAATGTATGTTTGTGGCAGAGAAATGAAATTTAAGCAAAATAAACATCGAACACTGGGACAGCCGGAGCACAAATGTTCTCCGACTCTTCCTGACAAGTAAACATGATGCGTAGGATTCATGTTTATGCATGTCATCAGACAGCTTAAAGCTTTCCTCAGAGATGTATTCAGAGTTGCACATTTAAGGAGCAGGTGCGTAATGCATCCCAATGTATGTTTCTAAGACCATTTTAAAAACATCACAATAGGTGTCTCAGTCGTCCTGTATGAATTTAGGCACCAAGAAATCTACATATTGAAAATTTATTATGTCTAATAGTGAAGATTCGTACGAGTACTCTTGTTGATGCCTCTCTTTTTCGTGTTTTCACTCTTCTCCTGCTCCTATTGGATGGCAAAGAAACAGTTATTGACGATCATGGTCTTGGTCACCATCACAATGTTTTTTTTTTTTAATATCGAACTTCTTGATTTGCAGTATCTGATACGTGAGTCAACGTCTGCCTCAGCCATAACCTTCAACAATGATACCTCACTTGGAACAACTTGGCTTTGATTAAACTACATACTATCTTAGGTGTTAAATTGTGTGTATAAGTCCTATGAACAAGGCGACTTGTAGACACTAATGAAGCTGGTGGGACTGTCATTAAACTGACAGACTAGCAGCAATGTCTTCTGTACCAATTATTAACACATGACAGAATTGATATATGGCTTTGTAATGAGATGCAAAACATAAACTAAATGTTACAGAAAGTTAATGCGTAGGAAAAAACAATAAACAAAATCTCTCCTGGTTCAAGATTAACGCTAAAGCAAAGGGTGATGTAGTGTCATCTCATAAATGCATAATGATACGTAATCTTTTATCAATAATACTAATAATTTGTCCAGCGAGGAATCTTAATACCAGTGACGAGGCTCTTGATCTAAGAAATTCGACCATGCCTGCTCTTCTTAGGTACAACCTGTTTCTCTTATTCCCTAAGAACTTGTATGACCCCCTACAGGTTTAGTGTTCTCTCTGACTGCAATAAACCATATCAACTGAAGTAGTATAAATTAGTATAATATTGAAAATATGAATAATTTTTCAAAACGAACGACACGAAAACAAAAATGGTGGCTAACCAAGATTACAGCTAATATTTCCTGTGGGAACGCTGGGAGATGACGGCCAGTGTGATAATAATAATAATAATAATATATATCACACTGGCCGATTCCCACCAAGGCAGGGTGGCCCAAAAAAGAAAAACTTTCACCATCATTCACTCCATCACTGTCTTGCCAGAAGGGTGCTTTACACTACAGTTTTTAAACTGCAACATTAACACTCCTCCTTCAGAGTGCAGGCACTGTACTTTCCATCTCCAGGACTCAAGTCCGGCCTGCCGGTTACCCTGAACCCCTTCATAAATGTTACTTTGCTCACACTCCAACAGCACGTCAAGTATTAAAAACCATTTGTCTCCATTCACTCCTATCAAACACGCTCACACATGCCTGCTGGAAGTCCAAGCCCCTCGCACACAAAACCTCCTTTACCCCCTCCCTCCAACCTTTCCTAGGCCGACCCCTACCCCGCCTTCCTTCCACTACAGACTGATACACTCTCGAAGTCACTGTTTCGCTCCATTCTCTCTACATGTCCGAACCACCTCAACAACCCTTCCTCAGCCCTCTGGACAACAGTTTTGGTAATCCCACACCTCCTCCTAACTTCCAAACTACGAATTCTCTGCATTATATTCTCACCACACATTGACCTCAGACATGACATCTCCACTGCCTCCAGCCTTCTCCTCGCTGCAACATTCATCACCCATGCTTCACACCCATATAAGAGCGTTGGTAAAACTATACTCTCATACATTCCCCTCTTTGCCTCCAAGGACAAAGTTCTTTGTCTCTCAGACTCCTAAGTGCACCACTCACCCTTTTCCCCTCATCAATTCTATGATTCACCTCATCTTTCATAGACCATCCGCTGACACGTCCACTCCCAAATATCTGAATACATTCACCTCCTCCATACTCTCTCCCTCCAATCTGATATCCAATCTTTCATCACCTAATCTTTTTGTTATCCTCATAACCTTACTCTTTCCTGTATTCACTTTTAATTTTCTTCTTTTGCACACCCTACCAAATTCATCCACCAATCTCTGCAACTTCTCTTCAGAATCTCCAAGAGCACAGTGTCATCAGCAAAGAACAACTGTGACAACTCCCACTTTATGTGTGATTCTTTATCTTTTAACTCACGCCTCTTGCCAAGACCCTCGCATTTACTTCTCTTACATCCCCATCTTTAAATATATTAAACACCACGGTGACATCACACATCCTTGTCTAAGGCCTACTTTTACTGGGAAAAAATTTCCCTCTTTCCTACATACTCTAACTTGAGCCTCACTATCCTCGTAAAACTCTTCACTGC
>NC_069409.1:23533417-23632437 GCF_026875155.1 Cherax quadricarinatus | reverse complement strand
AACCCTACTAAACTCTCCCTCATTTCTTTCGAGTAACCTCCCAAAAAACTCTGCCTCACTTTTACAGGTAACCTACTAAAAACTCGCTCTTTCATTCGAGGTAACCTACCTAAACTCTCCCTCATTCATTACTGAGGCCCCTAAAAAACTCTCCCTCACTCTTTTACTAGGTAACCTACCAAACTCGCTCATTCATTACTGAGGAACCCCCTACCTAAACTCTGCCCATTCATACTGAGGTAACCTATCTAAACTTTGCCTCACTCATTACTGGGTAACCACTGAACTCTGCCTCACTCTTTTACTGAGGAACCTACCTAAACCTGCCTCCCCCTTCATTCGGGGTAACCTACCAAACTCTCCCTTTCTTACTGAGGTAACCTCCCTAAACCTGCCTCACTCATTACGAGGTAACCTACCAAAACTCGCCTAATTCATTACTGAGGTAACCTACCAAACTCTCCCTCATTCATACGAGTAACCTACCTAAACCGCCTCACTCATTACGAGGAAACCTACAAAACTCGCCTCATTCATTACGAGGAAACCTAAAAAACTCTGCCTCATTCATTACTGAGGACCTACTAAACTCGCCTCACCATTACAGGTAACCTACAAAACCTGCCCACCTTTACTGAGGTAACCACTAAACTCTGCCTCACTCATTACGAGGTAACCTACTAAACTCTCCCTCACCTTACGAGGTAACCTACTAATCGCCTAATCATTATGGGGTAACTTCTAAATCGCCTCACTTTTTACTGAGGTAACCTACAAACCTCCTCACTCATTACTGAGGTAACCACTAAACCTACCTCATTCTTAAATGGGGTAACCTACTAAACCGCCCCATTTCTTACGAGGAAACCCTCCCTAAACTCTCCTCTTCATTACTGAGGAAACCTACTAAACCTGCCTCACTTTACGAGGAACCTACTAAACCGCCTCATTCTTTAAACTGGAGGTAACCTACCTAAACCTGCCTCATTCATTACTGAGGTAACCTACCAAAAACTCCCTCATTCATTACTGAGGTAACCTACCTAAACTCTGCCTCATTCATTACTGAGGTAACCTACTAAACTCTGCCTCATTCATTACTGAGGTAACCTACTGAACTCTGCCTCATTCTTTACTGAGGTAACCTACCTAAACTCTGCCTCATTCATTACTGAGGTAACCTACCTAAACTCTGCCTCATTCATTACTAAGGTAACCTATCTAAACTTTGCCTCACTCATTACTGGGGCAACCTACTGAACTCTGCCTCACTCATTACTGAGGTAACCTACCTAAACTCTGCCTCACTCATTACTGAGGTAACCTACCTAAACTCTGCCTCATTCATTACTGAGGTAACCTACCAAAAAACTCTGCCTCACTCATTACTGAGGTAACCTACCTAAACTCTGCCTCATTCATTACTGAGGTAACCTACCTAAACTCTGCCTCATTCATTACTGAGGTAACCTACCTAAACTCTGCCTCACTCATTACTGAGGTAACCTACTAAACTCTGCCTCATTCATTACTGAGGTAACCTACTAAACTCTGCCTCATTCATTACTGAGGTAACCTACTAAACTCTGCCTCACTCATTACTGAGGTAACCTACTAAACTCTGCCTCACTCATTACTGAGGTAACCTACTAAACTCTGCCACACTCATTACTGAGGTAACCTACTAAACTCTGCCTCACTCATTACTGAGGTAACCTACTAAACTCTGCCTCATTCATTACTGAGGTAACCTACTAAACTCTGCCTCACTCATTACTGAGGTAACCTACTAAACTCTGCCTCACTCATTACTGAGGTAACCTACTAAACTCTACCTCATTCATTACTGAGGTAACCTACTAAACTCTACCTCATTCATTACTGAGGTAACCTAATTAAACTCTGCCTCATTCATTACTGAGGTAACCTACTAAACTCTGCCTCATTCATTACTGAGGTAACCTAACTAAACTCTGCCTCATTCATTACTGAGGTAACCTACCTAAACTCTGCCTCATTCATTACTGAGGTAACCTACCTAAACTCTGCCTCATTCATTACTGAGGTAACCTACTAAACTCTGCCTCATTCATTACTGAGGTAACCTACTAAACTCTGCCTCATTAATTACTGAGGTAACCTACTGAACTCTGCCTCATTCATTACTGAGGTAACCTACCTAAACTCTGCCTCATTCATTACTGAGGTAACCTACCTAAACTCTGCCTCATTCATTACTGAGGTAACCTACCTAAACTCTGCCTCATTCATTACTGAGGTAACCTACCTAAACTCTGCCTCATTCATTACTGAGGTAACCTACTAAACTCTGCCTCATTCATTACTGAGGTAATCTACCTAAACTCTGCCTCACTCATTACTGAGGTAACCTACTAAACTCTGCCTCATTCATTACTGAGGTAACCTACTAAACTCTGCCTCACTCATTACTGAGGTAACCTACTAAACTCTGCCTCACTTCATTACTGAGTAAACCTACTGAACTCTGCCTCACTCATTACTGAGGTAACCTACTAAACTCTGCCTCACTCATTACTGAGGTAACCTACTGAACTCTGGCCTCACTCATTACTGAGGTAACCTACTAAACTCTGCCTCACTCATTACTGAGGTAACCTACTAAACTCTGCCTCACTCATTACTGAGGTAACCTACTAAACTCTGCCTCACTCATTACTGAGGTAACCTACTAAACTCTGCCTCACTCATTACTGAGGTAACCTACTAAACTCTGCCTCACTCATTACTGAGGTAACCTACTAAACTCTGCCTCACTAAATTACATACACACACTAATATCTGTGCATAATTAATACCTAAAGACTTTTAGGTAATATATGTGGTTCTTCACCTTAAATATTAAAAATTTTGACTATAAGATTTCAAAAATCATTCGGATTAAAACTTAGCTAGCTCACTTCGTGTCATCGCAGCAAAGTCGACTTAAAACAACCGCTATAATTTCAAAACAGTTTTGGTTTTGTAAACTAATATAAAACTAAATTTTTTAAGGGCTAGTGTTGTTTAAAACTTGTTGACAAGACGCCAATAAGCAAAATTCTTAAGACTTATTCACCACTGACTTGCTTTAGATTTCTGCTAACTGAAACTTAAATCATTCTCGCATTCATTTGATCAAGACCTACATTTTTTAACATACAATTGCAATGTTATTTTCATTTCCTAGGATTAAAAGATTACATTGGCCCTGTATTGAATATTATCTGCCAATTCTCCGACCACATCGCCAACCTTCCCAGTTTAATCTGCAGCGTTCTAGCGTCTTCAACAAAAAATATCTGATGGCGTTTTTAAAGGGAAATATCGGTAAACCTAATAATTTTCTTTATGTCGTATATTTTTAATTTTTGAGAAGGAATTGTAATACTAACTGAAACTCGCCCTTTGCCTCTCAACCATAACCTCGACCCCACCCGAAAATTATCTTCTGTATCATGTACCGCTACTTTTATAATATATATATATATATAATATATATATATATATATATATATATAATATAATATATATAATTATAATTGAAACCCAGAACGAGTGGTATTGATCAATAACACTGCGACTAGTCAAGGACTTTGATCCCAGACTGCTGTGGCCCGCCTCATGGTGAGTGAAAACACATGGTTATCGCTCACCATGAGGCAGGCCAAAGCAGCATGGGTTCGAGTCCTTGGCTAGTCGCAGTGTTGATATTGATCAGTACCACTCGTTCGTGGTTTCAATAATAGAAATACTGCTCATTGGGCTAGTAACCCAAAACCCAAAAAGGGAGTAGAATGAAATTAGCTCAGAGACACCCACACCACCGTATGTCCTTGGATGACGGGAAAACACCTAGTTTGGCTGGGGTGCAATCTCGAAAGGCCTAGTGGTATCAAATTTAACTCCTGAGGTTGTTTTCCATCTTGCGTCGATTGTTGCTTTAGGAATCTCAATTTGCATGCTTGCTGTGAACTACGAGACAAGGACAGCAGATGAGTGTAGCAACACTGAGCAAACTGGCACCAACAAAAGTCCAATAATAATCCTAAGGGTTAATTAAAGTAAGACAGATCAATGCTGAATATTTAAAACGATGAGATATTTTGTGAGTACTGAGGAGTTTTTTCAATAAAACTGGCAAATTTGCATCCACACAGCCCAAATTCAGTATGAGATTTTTTAAAATTAAAGTACAAAGTATGGTTTTCATTACTCTTACCATTACTGAAAGTCTGAAGTCTATCAGAAAAGACTTTCTCCAGTTATTGCTAAAAATCAAATGATTCCATTTTTTTTTTTCAATATTTTAATAGTCAAATTTATATCAGCTGAAAAATATCGTATCTGGTTTAGAAAAAACCACGTAAGCAAACACTAGGACATATTTATTAGAAAACGTTCAATCCTGAACCTTGATCCTTCTGAAGTGATCAAGCTCCCAGGACCGAAACGTTTCCTAACATGTCCTAGTCTTTTTTTTTACGTGTTTTTCTAAATAAACTTGTCCAGCCACTGACCAGTTTCCCTTCTTGACCTGAGGACCAAAACAGGGGGACTACTACGAATTTTCCCTTTTTTCCTCGGTCAGTCGCCGAATCTCCATTTTGGGCCATCCTCAATTCTTCCTTAAGCTGTTGGTAAAGTTTCTCTATAAGATGCACAGCCATTTGAGTTGGAATCCTTCAGAAGACGTATGCTCAAGCATTTTTTTAAAATGATTTTAAAAGTAATAATTTCACGATATTTTGGATATAAATTTGCAGAGTTCACACCTCTTAACACCTCAATAACACTTTCTTCGTGATGTAGGATACACCCGTGTGAGTACCTGAGCAAACTTTTTGAGGATTTTTAATGTTACAGGACCCATTTCAGAAATCTTAAAATCGTCTACATAACATTGTTCAGAGGGGTTTCCCGCACAAAACCTACAGATGTTCAATTCTTTGTGGGTTGTACAGTAAACCAGCGTTGTAAGTTTGAAGCCCATCGGGTAAGGCATCTTCAGTATAAGTGAAAATTGGATGATAGAAAAAGGAAAAAATAATCAGGCAACCCCTTAAAGGTACAGAAACATCCCCGCATACCCGGAGACTGAAACTTGTGACGACGTTTTCGGTCCGACTTGGATTATTAACTAGTTACTCACAAAGTGTGAAAGGAAGGAAGCCAAATACATATATGCGAGATGAAGCCGGGAGCAACTAACCAGAGAAAGTACTAGTTAATGGTACAAGTCGGAAGACCGAAACGTCGTCCAAAAGTTTCTTATCCTATGTGCGGCTTATTTGCGTTGTTCAGTTAAATTATTATTACCTTTATATTCGTGACTTAAAGCCACTTTAATATCCAAAAGAAAATTGCGAGCGTCAATATCACAAAATTGTTTGAGGTCATGTATTTTTTAACACTTAATTGCTGCAATATGATGGAGATGTAGCGACTGAGAACTCAACGTCCCTCAACTCAGGTGAAACTCTTCGCTGTGCTCATCCAAGATGAGCACAGCTCATCTTGGAATTCGTTGTTATTGCATTTGGGCCCCACAGTTTCCTGCAAGTGTTACGAGTGACTAAATCCGTATGAGCGTACCACAGGGGAGTTGAAGATGGTTCTTAGCTTGTCTACTTCCAGTAGCTACATTGTCTTACTCCTGTATTCCATGACGAATGTGATTATTTATATCTGTTAATGGCGTCGTGGATCACTGCCTTCGGATCTGGTCTAGAGAACCACGTCGGTCTCTAAATTAGAAATTTATTAAGTGTCAATTGGGAAAAAACATTATTCCAGGCAATTTGATAGTTATCATTATTTAAATGTATATCGTCAATTCTCCGATATGCAAATTCTCTGCTTAATTCTGAACCCTGCATGACGCTTGAGTTGCTCCACTTCATGAACACAGAGCCCAAGCAATGGAACCTCGGTGAAATGATATTCCACAAAAATGAGTCCTCCTACACAAAAATGAGTCCTCTCCAAGCTCTTCGGTAATCTGTGATCACCGCACTCATGAAGTCCTCATCACTGCATTCAGTGCTCTTCTGAATATTATACAAGCCTTTATTCCTCTAAGCGCGGCGTTGACATTTTCCAACGCTTGTGAATGCTTGACGACGAACCGCTGACTCCTGGACTCGCAATACTTCATGACCTGCTGACTCTTACGAAAGTCCTCGAGCGCAATACCGACCTCTCACAGCACAGTCTTCACACTTGCTTCTAAAACTCGTTTTCCTCGTCTTCTTTCTCCGCCTACCTCTTCCTCTCCACATGTCTCCTCCCCACCTACCCCAATTTTCCCCATCCTATCTTTTCCTCGTGAATATGACATGCCTCACATTCGTGTATCTTTATTGCCCGTCAAGTTGCACCTCCGCAATCAGGTATCATTTCCATCGAATGCTTCCTTCTTCCTCCTGCCTTCTTGTCTACTCTACTTCTTCCACTTCCTCCTGCCTCTTGCTACTCTACCTCTTCCTCTTCCTCCTCCTCTGCACTCTACCTTCTCCTCTTCTTCTCCCTGCGCCATCATGCTACTCTACTCTTTCTCTTCTCCTGCCTCTGCTACTCTACCTTTTTTCTCTTCCGCCTGCCTCTGCACTCACCTTCTTTCTCCTCTTTCCACCTGCCTCATGCAACTCTTACCCTCTTCTTCCTCCTGCCTCTTGCTACTCACTACTTCCTCTTCCTCCTTCCTAACTTTGCTACTCTACCTTCTTCCTCTTTCTCCTGCCTCTTGCTACTCTACTTCTTCCTCTTCCTCTTCTCTTGTTACCTACCCTTCTTCCTCTTCCTCCTGCCTCTTGTTACTCTCCCTTCTTTTTTTTTTTTTCCTTTCCTCCTGCCTCTTGTTACTCTAAACCCTTCTTCCTCTTCCTCCTGCCTCTTGCTACTTTACTTCTTCCTCTTCTCCGGCCTCTATGCTATTCTACCTTCTTCCTACCTTCCCTCCTGCCTCTTGCTACTCTACCTTTCCTCTCCTCCTGCCTCTTGCTACTTCTAACCTTCTTCCTCTTCCTCCTGCCTCATGCTACTCTACCTTTCTTCCTCTTCCTCCTGCCTCTTGCCCACTCTAAAACTTCTTCCTCTTCTTCCCTGCTCTTGCTACTCTACCTTCTTCCTCCTCCCCCTGCCTCTTGCTACTCTACCTTCTTCCACTTCTCCTGCCTGCTTGCTACTCTACCTCTTCCTTTTCCTCCTGCCTCTTCTACTCTACCTTCTTCCTCTTTCCTCCTGCTCTTGCTACTCGAAACCTTCTTCCTCTTACCTCCTGCCTCTTGCTACTCTACCTTCTTCTTCTTTCTCTTCCTCCTGTCCTCTTGTTACTGCTACCTTCTTCCTCTTCCCACCTGCCTCTTGTTACTCTCCCTTCTTCTTTTCCCTCCTTCCTCTTGTTACTCTACCTTCTTCCTCTCCTCCTGCCTCTTGTCTACTCTACCTTCTTCCTCTTCCCTCCTGCCTCTTGCTACTCTACTTCATCCTCTTTCCTCCTGCCTCATAGCTACTCTACCTTCTTCCACTTTCCCCTGCCTCTTGTTACTCCTACCTTCTTCCCATCTTCCTCCTGCCTCTGCTACACTACCTTCTTCCTCTCCTCCTGCTCTCTTGCTACCTCTACCTTCTTCCTCTTCCCGCCTGCTCTTGCTACCCTACCTTCTTCCTTTTCCTCTCCTGCTCTTGCTACTCTAACTACCTTCTTCCTCTTCCCTCCTGCCTTTTGCTACTTCTACTACCTTCTTCCTCTTCCTCCTGCCTCATGCTAACCTATTCTACCTTCTTCCTCTTCCCTCTTTCCTCTTGCACTCTACCTTCTCCTCTTCCTCTTTCCTCATGCTACTCTACCTTCTTCTCTTCCTCTTTCCTCCTTGCTACTCTAACCTTCTTCCTTTTCCTCCTGCCTCTTCTACTCTACCTTCATCCTCTACCTCCTGCTCTTGCTACTCTACCTCTTCCTCTCCTCCTGCCTCTTGCCTACTCTAACATTCTTCCTCTTCTCCTGCCTCTTGCTACTCTAACCTACTTCCTCTCCTCTGCCTCTTGCTACTCTACATTCCATCCTCTTCCACCCTGCCTCTTTGCTACTCTACTTACCTTCTTCCTTTACCTCCTCCTCTTGCTACTCTACCTCTTCTCTTCCTCCTGCTCTTGCAACCCTACCATCTTCCTTTTCCTCCTCCTCTTGCTATCTATACCTCTTTCCCTCTTCTCCTAGCCTTTGCTAACTCTAACTTCTTCCTCATCCTCCTGCCTCTTGCTACTCTAACCTTTCTTCCTCTACCCTCTTTCCTCTTGCTACTCTACCTTCTCCCACTTCCTTCTTTCCTCTTGCTAACTCCTACCTTCTTCCTCTTCCTCCTTTCTCTTGCTACTCTAACTCTACCTTCTTCCTTTTCCTCCACCTCTTGCTACTTCTACCTTCTTCCTCTTCCCTCCTGCCATCTTGCTACTCTACCTTCTTCCTCATCCTCCTGCCTCTTGCTACTCTACCTCTTCCTCTTCCTCCTGCCCTTGCTACTCTACCTTCTCCGTCTTCCTCCTGCCCTTTCTACTCTAACCTTCTTCCTCTTCCTCCTGCCTCTTGCTACTCTATCCTTCTTTCCTTTTTCCTCCAGCTCTTGCTACACTACCTTTCTTCATCTTCCTCCTGGCCGTCTTGCTACTCTACCTCTTCCTCTTCCTCCTGTGCTCTTGCTACTTCTACCTTCTCCTCTTTCTCCTGCCTCTTGCCTACTCTAAATACCTCTTCTCTTCCTCCTGCCTCTTGCTACTCTACCTTCTTCCTCTTCCTCCTGCCTCTTGCTACTCTACCATCTTTCCTCTTTACTCACTTTAATCTCATTCTCCTCCTCATCACAATGTTATTTAATCCATCTTACCATTTCAACCTTTATTCCCTTATCCAATTCCTTCTATCATTTTCTTTCCTTCCTTCCTATCACCTCCATCATCAGCAATTCGTCTTTTTTTTTCCTATTTTTTTTCCTGAATTTTTTTCTTACTGGGTCCAACTTATTGTTTTATTAATTTCCTCTCCTTAAATGCTCAAAATTGTCTTCTCTGTTTTCTTTAACCTTTTCATTCCAGATATTACCTCCTGTTTCATGTACCTGCTTCCAAGAGAGAGAGAGAGAGAGAGAGAGAGAGAGGAGAGAGAGAGAAGTGAATATGAGACAAAAAATGAGAGAGAACATAGTCAGAGAGAAAGAAATATGAGAGAATAGAATATACAACTTAACGTATACAGAACCTTCATCGAAAACACAAGTATGGTTTTTGTTACAAGATATAACAGACAGGAAGACACGGAATTACTACTCCCACTACTACTACCCTGCACAATGTGTATACCTCCAATTCCTACTTTAAAATAGAGTGCTGCAGGTGGAACCCCACCGATCAAACATGCATGTGTCGCGCAGAACCTCCGCCAGGATTCTACTACTCAGTTTTAATGAGACTGACTAGAGAAATCCTAATGTTTGAAGTGTGTTAGATTTAACTAGTTTCTTAGAGTACTTAATATATTTGTCATACCAACTGAGGTGGGACTACTGTAGAATGTCACAACACATTGCAACAGCTTCCCAGACAAAGCCATAGTTTAGATAATTTTTCCAAAGGCTTTTCGCCCAACCGGACTATGGATCAAGGTATAACAAAGCAAGAGATCAGATCAGCTTAAGTGCTAGATTGACCGCCAAGATGAACGTTGTGTGAACAGAAAGGTCATATCAAGTCATGTCATAAGTGTTAAGAATTTGAAAACTAAAGTATTGACAGTGTACTGGGATGGACAAGCCACAACAGAAAAGAAACTGGATTAAATACAACATTAATAATGTATATATAAGGCTGATTCGACACGATAACTGTGAGGCGTAGAAAGGGTTAGCCAAGGAGACCAACTTATGTGATGGTCTTGAACCATAACAGAAAATGAGCGTTAATGGTTAGTAGCAACTAGCGCTTTAGTTTTGGTGCTAAATCTGTCTAAACTTGAGCGACTATTTTACCAATAATTAGAGAAACAAGAGAGGGAAACAGAGTTAGATGCCAGATATATCAGTGAGAGGAAAAAAAGTGTGAAACTGATTCCTTTACTAAATCCAAGTTTAATATTCAAAGGACTAAAGGAAGTTTTTAAAAATTTAGTAAACTCTGGCTTCTTTAAGAGTGCACTAAGATCCTCAGTCTTCTAATAAATGTTCATTTTTCCCCCACTATAAACTACCTTGTCCATAATTACATCACAGTTGCATTGTTTCGTAGGCGAAGTCTAAGAACTCTCGTTATAATTCATGATATAATTTAACAAATCTTTGAGGACAATTTGAAACAAAGCTGTGACTTTGCTAAAGTCTACTACGATGAACAGAAAATCATCAACATAATTAATCTTCATTTAAGAGTTTAACTGGGACAATTGCGGTGCTCAGCTACTGTGTGAAAAACTCGAGTGAGTTAACCTACTGGCAACACTGTCATACCAATTATATCGTCTGAGTATCTCTTTCCAATATAGAAAAGATCTTGTAGCTCCCATCACGTCCATCTCTTCCTCACCGCACTCACTTTACTCTCTCTCCAATTTTCCTTCCCTTCACATTCCCATGTTTTCCTTTCTTCCTCCCTCCACAACTTTCTTCTCTTTCCCCTTCCACAATTTTTTTTTTTCATTTCCTTTTCCACATTCCATTCCCTTTCCTAATTTCCCTACCTTTTGTCTTTCCACATTTCCTTCCCTCCCCCACGACACATCTTTCCGTTTCCCTTTTATCACTCTCCTCTCCCCTTCCACACTTATTCTCTTCCCCTCCACCCCACGTATCTAAATTTCCTCCATCACAACTCCCTGCCCCTTCCCCTGCACACCCCCTTTCCCTGCTCACACCCTTCCCCTGCACACACCTCCCCTGCACACACCCTTCCGTCCACCTCCAACATCCTCCCTTCCAAGCACATTAAAAGCAGCAGACAGACGCGTAGAGAGGATGAAAAGGAAAGGTATAGAGGGTAGGATGTTGAAGAAACGCTGGAAAAGGGTGTAGAAAGTGTATAAGACAGAAAGTTGATAGAAAGAGTGAGATGTAGAGAAAGCGTTAAACTCTACAGGGTTAAGAAGAAGGGAGTGGAAAGAGTAACATAGTGAGGATGTCAGAACGAAGGAGAGAGGGTTTTGGAGAGTGAGGGATTGGAGAGAGGGTTTGGAGAGAGTGGTTTAGAGAGGGGCACAGAGGGAGGGTTTTCAGGGAGGGTGGGTCGAGGAGGGAGTCGAGGGAGGTGTTTGAAGATGGTTTTATGAAGGTGTAAAGGGAGGAGCATATGTGAAGAAGGAAGGTTTGGAAGGGTAAAGAGGGTGTAGAGGAAGGGAGAAGAGAGTGATGAGATAAGAGAAGGAAACGAAGAAAGAAGGGAGTAGAGAGAGAGAGGGTGGCAGATGGAAGGGCATAGAGGGAGAGGTTTGAGGAATATACAGAGGGATGTTGTTTGTAGACGGAAGAGTGGATGAGGAAAGTTATAGAGAGGAGTGTGTGTGTAGAGGGAGAGTGTGAAGAGGGAGGGTATGTAGAGGGAGAGTGTGTAGAGAGAGTGTGTAAGAGGATGTGTGTATAAGAGTGTTGTGTAGAGGAGAGTGGTGTGTGGGAGGGTGTGTACAGGGAGAGAGTGTAGAGTGTGTAGAGGGAGAGTGTGTAGAGGGAGTGGTGTGTAGAGGGAGTGTTGTAGGAGTTTGTGTAGAGGGAGAGGAGTGTAAGGGAGTGTGTAGTGGGAGGTGTGCAAGATGGAGAGAGGTAGACGGAGTGTGTGTAAAAGGAGAGTGTGTAGAGGAGAGTGTGTAGAGGGAGTGTGTGTACGGGAAGTGTGTAAAGGAAGAGTGTAGAAGAGAGAGTGTAGAGGGAGAGAGTGTGAGAAGGGAGAGTGTGTAGAGAGAGTGTATAGGGAGAGTGTGTAGAGGAGAGTGTGTAGAGAGAGTGTAGAGGGAGATGTGTAGAGGGAGAGGTGTGTAGAGGGAGAGTGTGTAGAGGGGAGGGTGTGGTAGAGGGAGATGTGTAGAGGGAGAGTGTGTAAGGAGAGTGGGTAGGGGAGTGTGTTAGAAAGAGGGTGTGTAGAGGGAGGTGTAGAGGGAGAGTGTGAAAGGGAGAGTGTGTAGAGGGATGTGTGTAAGGAGGTTATGTAAAGGAGGATGTGTAAGGGATGAGTGTAGAGGGAGGGTGTGTAGAGGTGGGTGTGAGAGGGAGGATGTGCAAAGAGAGGGTGTGAAGAGGGAGTGGGTGTAAAGAGGGTGGTGTAGAGAGAGAGTTGTGGTATAGGGAGAGAGTGAAGAGAGAGTGTGTAGACGGGAGGGTGTGTAGAGGGAGAGTGTGAGAAGTGAGTGGTAGGTAGAGGAGCGGTAGAGGATGTGTGTAGAGGGAGAGTGGTAAGAGGGAGAGTGGGTAGTGGAGTGTGTGTAGGAGGGTGTGTAGAGGGAAGGGTGTAGAGGGAGGGTGTGTAAAGGAGAGTGTGTAGAGGGAGTGTGTGTAGAGGGAGAGTGTGTAGAGGGAGGTCTGTAAGGGGAGTGTGTGTAAAAGGGATGTGTGTAAGGGTGTGTAGAGGTAGTGGTGGGTAGAGGATGTGTGTAGAGAGAAGTGTGTAGAGGGAGGGAGTAGAGAGTGGGTGTGAAGAGGAGGGTATGTAGAAGGAGGGTGTGAAGGAGCAGTTGTAGAGGGAGGTGTGTAGAGGGAGGGTGGTGTAGAGGAAAGGATGTGCAAAGAGAGGGTGTGTAGAGGGAGTGTGTAGAGATAGGTGTGTAGAGGGAGAGTGTGTAGAGTGAGGGTGTGTAGAGGGAGAGAGTGAAGAGGGAGAGTGTGTAGAAGGGGGTGGTGTAGAGGGAGAGTGTGTAGAGGGAGGGTGTATAGAGAGGCGTGGTAGAGGAGAGTGTGAGAGTGCGGGTGTTAGAGGGAAGTGTGTAGAGTAATGTGGAGAGAGGGTGTGTAGTGGGATCGTGTGTAAAGGGGAGAGTGTATAGAGGGTGAGTGTGTAGAGGTGTTAGTGGGAGAGTGTTGTAGAGTGAGTGTAAGGTAGAGGGACGTGTAAGGGATGTGTTGATAGCGGGAGATTGTGTAGAGGGTGTTAGAGGAGGGTGTGTAGAGGAGTGTGTGGTACAGGGAGGGTGTGTAAGAGGGTGTAAGAGAGGGTGTGTAGAGGGAGGGTGTGTAGAAGGAGAGTGTGTAGGGGAGGAGTGTGTAGAGGGTGTGTAGGGGAGAGTGTGTAGAGGGAGATGTTGTAGACGGTATGTAGAAAGGGAGAGTTGTAGCAGGAAGGTGTGTAGAGGAAGTCCTGTAGAGGAGTGAGTGTAAAGGGAGGTTGTGTAGAGGGAGGGTGTTTACCCTGGAGTTTACCTGGAGAGAGTTCGCGGGGGTCAACGCCCCCGCGGCCGGTCTGTGACCAGGCAGGTGTGTAGAGGGAGTGTGTGTAGAGGAAGGGTGTGTTAGGGTGCGTAGAGGGAGGGTGTGTAGAGGATGGTGTGTAGAAGGAGGGTGTGAGAGAGAAGTGGGTAGAGGGAATGGTGGTAGAGGGAGGGTGTGTAGAGAAGGGTAGCAAAGAGAGGGTGGTAAGGGAGTGTGTTTGTAGAGAGAGGGTGTGTAGAGGGAGTGCGTAGAGAGTGGGTGTGTAGAGGGAGAGTGTGTAGAGGGAGGTGTGTAGAGGGTGAGTGTGTAGAGGGAGGGTGTGTAAGGGAGTGTGTGATAGAGGGAGTGTGGTGTAGAGGGAGGGTGGTGTAAAGGTGTAGAGAGAGGGTGTGTAGAGGAGGGTTGTAGACGGTGTGTAGAAGGAGAGGTGTGTAAGGAAGGGGTGTAGAGGGAGACTCGTAGAGGGAGGGTCTGTAGAGGGAGTGGAGTGTAAAAGGAGTTGTGTAGAGGGAGAGTGTGTTGATATGTGGAGGGAGGTGTGTATAGGGTGTGTAGTGGAGCGTGTTTATAGTGGAGAGTGGTAGAGGGGTGAGTTGTAAGGGAGGGTGTGTAGAGGAGTGTGTGTAGAGGGAGTGTGTGTAGAGGAGGGTGTGTAGAGGGGTGTAGAGAGAGGGTGTAGAGGGAGGGTGTGTAGACGGAGAGTGTGTAGAGGGAGAGTGTGTAGAGGGAGTGTGTGTAGAACGGTGTGTAGAGGGAGATTGTGTAGAGGAAGGGTGGTATAGGGCGAGTCTGGTAGAGGGAGGGTCTGTAGAGGATGAGTGTAAAAGGAGGTTGTGTAGAAGAGTGTTAGAGTGTCGGGTGGTGTAGAGGAGTGTGTAGAGGAGGGTGTGTAGATGAAATGTGTAGAGGAGAGTGTGTAGAGGGAGTCTGTGTAGAGGGAGGGTGTTTTACCAGGAGTTTACCTGGAGAAGATCCGGGGGTCAACGCCCCCTCGGCCCCGGTCTGTGACCAGGCAGGGTGTGTAGAGGGAGTTGTGTTTTAGAGGTAGGGTTGTATAGGGTGTGCGTAGAGGGAGGGTGTGTAGAGGGATGGTGTGTAGAGGGAGAGTGTGGTAAGGAGGTGTGTAGGAGGGAGGTATGTAGAGGAGGGTGTGTAGACGAGAGTGGTGTAGAGGGAGGGTGTGACGAGGGAGGTATATAGAGGAGGTGTGTAGACGAAGAGTGGGTATAGGGAGGGTGTGGTAAGAGGAAGTGTGTTAGAGGGATGTTTGTAGAGGGAGGGTAGTGTAGAGGGGAGGTGTGTAGACGGAGAGTGTGTAGAAGGGAGGGAGGTGGTAAGGGAGTGGTGTGTAGAGGGAAGAGTGTGGTAGAAGGAGGGTGTGTAGTCGGAGAGTGTGTAGGAGAGTGTGAAAGGGAGTGTGTGTAGAGGAAGTGTTAGAGGGAAGGTGTAAGAGAGGGCGTGTAGAGAGGGTGTTAGAGGGAGGGTGTAGAGGAGGTGTAGAGGGAGGGCGTGTAGAGGGAAGGGCGTGTAAGAGGAGGTGTAGAGGGAGGGCGTGTAGAGGAGGGTGTAGAGGTGGGTGTAGAGGAGGGCGTGTAGAGGGAGGTGTAGGAGGAGGGCGTGTATAGGGAGGGTGTAGATGGAGGGTGTAGAGGAGGGCGTGTAGAGGGAGGGCGTGAGAGAGGGTGTAGAGGGAGGTGTAAGTGGAGGGTTTAGAGAGGGTGTGTAAGGAGGGTGTAGAGTGAGATTGTAAGAGGAGGGTGTAGAGGAGGGTGTGTAGAAGGGAGGGTGTAAGAGGGAGGGCGTTGTAGAGGGAGGGTGTAGAGGAGGGTGTAAGGGTGTAGAGGGAGGTGTAGAGTGAGGGTGTAGAGTGTAGAGGTGGGTGTAGAGGGAGGGTGTCGAGGGAGGGCGTGTAGAGGGAGGTGTAGAGGGAGGGTGCAGAGGGAGAGTGTAGAAGTAGGTCTGTAGAGTGAGGGTGTAGAGGGAGGGGGTGTAGAGGGTGTAGAGGGAGGGGTGTAGAGGAAAGGGGTGTTATTGGGGGTGCGTAGAGAGGTGTGTAGAGGAGGGTGTGTAGAAGGAGGGTTGTGAAGAGGGAGAGTGTGTAGAGGGATGGTGTGTAGAGGAGGGTGTGTAGAGGAAGGGTGTGCAAAGAGAGGGGTTGTAGAGGGAGTGTGTAGAGAGAGGGTGTTTAGAGGGAGTGTGTAGAGGTGGTGGTAGAGTAGAGTGTTGTAGAGGGAGGGTGTGTATACGGGTGAGTGTGTAGAGGGAGGGTGTGTAGAGGGAGTGTGTGTAGAGGGATGTGTGTAAGGGAGGGTGTGTAGAGGGTGTAGAGAGAGGGTGTGGTAGAGGAGGGTGGGTAGACGGAGAAGTGTGTGAGGGAGAGTGTGTAAGGGATGTGGTGTAAGACGGTGTGTCGAGGGAGATGTGTAGAGGAAGGGTGTGTAGAGGGAGAGTCTGTAGAGGAGGGTCTTGTAAGGGAGTGAGTGAAAAGGAGGTTGTGTAGAGGGAGAGTGTGTGGAGTATTGTAAGGGAGGGTGTGTATAGTGTGTAGTGGGAGCGTGTGTATAGGGAGAGTGTGTAGAGGGGTGGTGTGTGTAGAGGAGGGTGTGTAGAGGGATGTGTGTAGAGGGAGTGTGTGTAGAGGGAGGGTGTGTAGAGGGTGTAGAGAGAGGGTGTGTAAGAGTGGAGGGTCTTTAGACGGAGAGTGTGTAGAGGAGAGTGTGGTAGAGGGAGTGTTTGTAGACGGTGTGTAGAGGGAGAGTGTGTAGAGGAAGGGTGAGTAGAGGGAGAGTCTGTAGAGGGAGGGTCTGTAGAGGATGATGTAAAAGGAGTTGTGTAAGGGAGATGTGTAGAGTGCGGTGTGTAGAGGGAGTGTGTAGAGGAGGGTGTGTAATGGAAAGTGTGTAGAGGAGAGTGTGTAAGGGAGTCCTGTGGTAAGGGAGGTGTTTACCCTGGAGTTTACTGGAGAGAGTTCCGGGGTCAACGCCCCGCGCCCCGGTCCTGTGACCAGGCAGGGTTGTAGAGGGAGTGTGTGTAGAGGAAGGGTGTGTAAGGGGTGCGTAGATGGAGTGGTGTTTAAGAGGAGGGTGTGTAGAGGGAGAGTGTGTAGAGGGAGGGTGTGTCTAGTGAGGGTATGTAGATGGAGGTGTGTAGACGAGAGTGTGTAGAGGGAGGGTGTGTAGAGAGGGTATATAGAGGAGGGTGTGTAGACGGAGAGTGAGAAAAGGAGGGTGTGTAGAGGGAGAGTGGTAGAGGGAGGGTTTGTAGAGGGAAGGGTATGTAGAGGGAGGGTGTGTAGACGGAGAGTGTGTAGAGGGAGGGTGTGTAGAGGAGTGTGTGTAGAGGGAGAGTGTGTAGAAGGAGGGTGTGTAGACGGAGATGTGTAGAGGGAGAGTGTGTAGAGGAGTGTGTGTATAGGGAGGGTGGTTGTGAGGGAAGTGTAGAGAGAGGTCGTGTAGAGGAGGGTGTAGAGGGAGGGTGTAGAGGGAGGGCGTGTAGAGGGAGGCGTGTAGAGGGAGGGTGTAGAGGGAGGGCGTGTAGAGGTAGGTGTAAGGGAGGGTTTAGAGGGAGGGCGAGTAGAGGAAGAGTGTAGAGGAAGGGCTGTAGAGGGAGGGGTAGATGGAGGGTGTAGAGGGAGGGCGTGTAGAGGGAGGGGCGTGTAGAGGGAGGGTGTAGAGGAGGGTGGTAGAGGTAGGGTGTAGAGGGAGGGTGTGTAGAGGGAGGTGTAGAGTGAGTATTGTAGAGGGAGGGTGTAGAGGGAGGGTGTGTAGAGGGAGGTGGAAAGGGAAGGGCGTGTAGAGGGAGGTGTAGAGGAGGTGTAGAGGTTGTAGAGGGAGGGGTGTAGAGGGTGTAGAGGAGGGAGGGAGTAAAGGGAGGGTGTAAGAGGAGGCGTTAGAGGGAGGGTGGTATAGGGAGGGTGCAGAGGAGAGTTAGAAGTTAGGCTGTAGAGTGAGTGTGAGAGGAGGGGGTGTAGAGGTGTAGAGGGAGGGTTTGTAGAGGGAGGGTGTAGAGGGAGGGTGTGTAGAGGAGGGTGTAGAGAGGGAGGGTGTAGAGGGAGGCGTGTAGAGGGAGGGTGTAGAGGGAGCGTGTAGAGGGATATGTGTTAGAGGGGAGGGTGATAGAGGGGAGGTGTAGAGGGATGTGTGTAGAGAAAGGGTGTAGAGGAGGTGTAGAGGGGAGGGCGTGTAGAGGGAGGGTTAGAGGGATTGGGTAGAGGGAGGTGTAGAGGGAGGGTTGTAGAGTTGGATGTGTGTAGATGGAGGGAGTAAGGGATGGTGTATTAGAAGGGTGTGTAGAGGAGAGTGTGGAGACTGAGGGTGTGAGAAGGAGAGTGTGTGGAGTAAGTGAGGGAGGGTGTGGGTAGGAGGGTGTGTAGTGGGAGCGTGTGTATAGGGAGAGTGTTAGAGGGTGAGTGTGTCGAGGGAGGTGTGTAGAGGTGAGTGTGTGTAACGGAGTGTGTGTAGAGGGTGTATGAGGAGGGAGTGTAAGAGGGAGGGTGTGTAACGGAGGTGTGTAGAAGGGAGTGTGTTTAGAGGGATGTGTGTAAGGGAGAGTGTGTAGAGGGATGTGTGTAGATGTGTGTAGAGGAGTGTGTGGGTAAGAAGGGAAGGTGTGTAGAGGGTGTAGAGGGAGGTGTGTAGAGGGAGGTTGGTGTAGACGTAGGGTGTGTAGAAATGAGGTGTTGTAGAGGAGGGTGTATAGGGACTGGCGAGTAAGAGTTGGTTAGAGGTAGGTGGCGTGTAGAGGTAGTGTGATAAGGGCGGGATGTACGAGGAGGTGTGACTACGGAGGTGATTACGCGGTCTGTTAGTCTTGCGGGCTTTGAGTACGCGATCGCGATACTCGAAGGGATGATTACGAGGAGTGTACATGAAGCTAGCTTTTTACGAGGAGGTCAGAAATGAGGGAGGGTGAATATGGTGAAGAATTCGGGTTATAATGGAGTATAGGGAGACACTAGGGAAGGAGTAGAGTGTGAAGAGGAGGGAGCAAGGAGAATGTAGAGGGAGGGAAGATATGGAGGCTTGAAAGGGATGGCGTTGAAGAGTCTGTGTAGAGGGAGGTATGTTGTAGAGGGAGGGATGTACGCTGTAGTAAGAGGAGAGTGAATAAGCAGGGTGAAGAGTGAGGTTGTATATGTCGGTGTAAGCCGTATTGGTTAAGATGGTGAATAGAGTTAATAGTGGTTGGTGTGTAAGAAGGAGGGAGTAGAGGATGGGTGGAGAGGAGGGTCGACTGACGGGAGGCTAGTAGAGGGAGGTGTAGGGAGGGTAGTATAGGGAATTTGTGTAGGGAGGGTGTAAGAAGGGATTGTGTAGAAGAAAGGGTGAGAGGGAGGGTGTAGAGGTGAGGGCGAGTAGAGGCGTGGAAATAGGGATGTAGTTGTAGAGGAAGGGTGAAGAGTTTCTGGTTTAGAGGGATGTGATTGAGATGAGGGAGTAGACCTAAGGGTGTGTGTATATGGAGGCGTGTAGATGGATGGTGTAAGATTGATCGGAAGAGGCTGATGATTTAGAGGACAGAGTGTAGAGTTAGGGTGTATAGGGAAGTGTATTAATAGGGAGGGTTAGAGGAGGGTGTAGAGGGATGTGTGTAGAGTGATGTGTGTAGAGGGAGGGAGGCAGAGGGAGGGTGTAGAGGTATGAGTGTAAAGAGGGAGTGTGTAGAGGGAGAGTGAGAGGGAGGGATGTAGAGGGAGGTGTAAAGGGAGGGTGATAAGGAGGAGGGCGAGTTATAGGCGGGGCGTGTAAGGGAGTGAGAAGAGAGGGCTGTGTGAAGAGGGAGGTCGTTAGAGGGAGGGTGTAGAGGAGGCGTCGCAGAGGGTGTAGAGGGAGGGTGTAGAGGAGGGAGGGCGTGTCAGAGGGAGGGGTGTAGAGGAGGGTGTGAGAGGGAGGGCGTGTAAGGGTTAGAGGGAGGTTATAGAGGAGGGTGTAGAGTGAGGTGGTAGAAGGAGGTCTTGTAGAGGGATGGAGTAGAGGGATTGTAGAGGTAGGGCGTGTAGAGGTGAGGTGTAGAGGGAGGGTGTAGAGGGAAGGGTCGTGTAAGAGGTGTAGAGGGAGGAGGGCGTGTAGAGGGGAGGGTGTGATAGGGAGGGTGTAGAGGAGGGTGTAGAGGGGAGTGCGTGTAGGGGAGGCGTGTAGAGGGAGGCGTGTAGAGGGAGTTGTGTAGAGGGAGGGTGAGAGTGAGGGGCGGCGTAGAGGGTGTAGAGGGAAGGGGCGTGTTGAAGGAGATTGTAGGGGATGGGTGTTAGAGGGAGGGACGTGTATGATGGTGTAGAGGAGGGTGTAGAGGAGGACGCGGTAGAGGGAGGGTGTAAGGGATCCGTGTAGAGGTATGTGTGTGAGAGGGAGGGTGTAGAAGGAGGGCGTGTAGATGGAGGTGAAAGGAGCTGTAGAGGGATGTGTTTAGGGATGTGTGTAGAGGGAGGGTGTAAGAGGGAATGTGTTGGAGAAGGGAGGGTGTAGAGGAGGGTGTAGAGGAGGCGTGAGATGAAGGTGTAAGGGAGCGTGTTAGTGTATGTGTGTATAGGGGTAGGGTGTGTGAGAGGGGGAGGGCGTGTAGATGGAGGGTTAGAAGGGAGCGTGTAGATGGATGTGTGTAGAGGGATGTGGTAAGGAGGGTGAGAGGGATGTGTGTAGAGGGAGGGTGTAGAGGGAGCGTGTAAGGGATGGTGTAGAGGGATGGCGTGTAGAGGGATGGTGTAGAGGGACGGGGTGAGAGGGAGGGTTAGAAGGATGTGTGTATGGAGGGTGTAAGGGAGAAGTGTAGAGGGATGGTGTGGAAGGGAGGGTGTAGAGGGAGGGTGTAGAGGACGGCCGTGGTAGAGGAGGCGTGAGAGGGGAGGGTGGTAGAGTGAGGGTGTAGAGGGAGGGTGTAGAGAGAGGGCGTGTAGAGGGTGTCGAGGGAGAGGTGTAGAGGGAGGGCGTGTAGAGGAGGGTTAGAGGGAGGGCCTGCAGAGGTGTAAAGAGGGAGGGTGTATAGGGAGGGCGTGTAGGAGGGAGGTGTAAGAGGAGGTGTAGAGGAGGCGTGTAGAGGTGTTAGGGAGGGTGTAGAAGGAGGGCGAGTAGAGGGAAGGGGTGTAGATAAGGAGGGCGTGTAGAGGGAGAGGTGTAGAAGTGTAGAGGAGGGCGTGTAGAGGTGTAGAGGGAGGGTGTGAGAGGGAGGCTTAAGAGGGAGGGTGTAGAGGAGGGTGTAGAGAGGGCGTGTAGAGGTGTAGAGGAAATGCGTGTAGAAGGGAGGGTGTAGAGGAGGGCGTGTATAGGGAAGGGTGTAGAGGGAGGCGGTGTAGAGGGAGGTTAGAGGAGGGCGCGTAGAGGGGTGTAGAGGGAGTGTGTTAAGCAGTCGAATAGAGGGAGGGCGTGTAAGGGATATTGTAGATGGAGGGTGTAGAGGGAGGGCGTGTAGAGGGTGTAGAGGAAGGTGTAGAGGGAGGCCCGGACCGAAACGTTTCCTAACATGTCCTAGTCTTTTATTTACGTGTTTTTTATCCTGAATAAACTTGTCCAGCCACTGCCAGTTTCCCTTCTTGACCTGAGGACTCAAAACCTCAGGAGGACTACTACGAATCTTCCTGGTTTTCCTCGTGTCAGTCGCTCGAATCCCATCTTCGCCATCCTCATTCTTCCTTAAGCTGTTTGGTAAATTTTCTCTATAAGATGCATCAGCCATTTGAGTTGGAATCCGTTCAGAAGACGGATGCTCAAGCATTTTTAATATGAATTAATAGTAATAATTTCACGTATTTTGGATATAAAATTGCAGAGTTCACACCTCTTAACACCTCCATAACACTTCTTCGTTTGATGTAGGATACACCAGTGTGAGTACCTGAGCAACTTTATGAGGATTTTTAATGTTACAGACCCCTTTACCAGAAATCTTAAATCGGCTACATAACATTGTTCATGGAGGGTTCCCACATACCTACAGATGTTCAATTCTTTGTGCTTTACAGTAAACCAGCGTTGTAGAGTTGAAGCCCATCGGATAAGGCATCTTCATTTATAAGTGAAAATTGGGGATGAATAGAAAAAAAGGAAAAAATAATCAGCACACTTAAAGGTACAGAAACATCCCCGCATACCAGGAGACTGAAACTTGTGACGACGTTTTCGGTCCGACTTGGATTATTAACTAGTTACTCACAAAGTGTGAAAGGAAGGAAGCCAAATACATATATGCGAGATGAAGCCGGGAGCAACTAACCAGAGAAAGTACTAGTTAATGGTACAAGTCGGAAGACCGAAACGTCGTCCAAAAGTTTCTTATCCTATGTGCGGCTTATTTGCGTTGTTCAGTTAAATTATTATTACCTTTATATTCGTGACTTAAAGCCACTTTAATATCCAAAAGAAAATTGCGAGCGTCAATATCACAAAATTGTTTGAGGTCATGTATTTTTTAACACTTAATTGCTGCAATATGATGGAGATGTAGCGACTGAGAACTCAACGTCCCTCAACTCAGGTGAAACTCTTCGCTGTGCTCATCCAAGATGAGCACAGCTCATCTTGGAATTCGTTGTTATTGCATTTGGGCCCCACAGTTTCCTGCAAGTGTTACGAGTGACTAAATCCGTATGAGCGTACCACAGGGGAGTTGAAGATGGTTCTTAGCTTGTCTACTTCCAGTAGCTACATTGTCTTACTCCTGTATTCCATGACGAATGTGATTATTTATATCTGTTAATGGCGTCGTGGATCACTGCCTTCGGATCTGGTCTAGAGAACCACGTCGGTCTCTAAATTAGAAATTTATTAAGTGTCAATTGGGAAAAAACATTATTCCAGGCAATTTGATAGTTATCATTATTTAAATGTATATCGTCAATTCTCCGATATGCAAATTCTCTGCTTAATTCTGAACCCTGCATGACGCTTGAGTTGCTCCACTTCATGAACACAGAGCCCAAGCAATGGAACCTCGGTGAAATGATATTCCACAAAAATGAGTCCTCCTACACAAAAATGAGTCCTCTCCAAGCTCTTCGGTAATCTGTGATCACCGCACTCATGAAGTCCTCATCACTGCATTCAGTGCTCTTCTGAATATTATACAAGCCTTTATTCCTCTAAGCGCGGCGTTGACATTTTCCAACGCTTGTGAATGCTTGACGACGAACCGCTGACTCCTGGACTCGCAATACTTCATGACCTGCTGACTCTTACGAAAGTCCTCGAGCGCAATACCGACCTCTCACAGCACAGTCTTCACACTTGCTTCTAAAACTCGTTTTCCTCGTCTTCTTTCTCCGCCTACCTCTTCCTCTCCACATGTCTCCTCCCCACCTACCCCAATTTTCCCCATCCTATCTTTTCCTCGTGAATATGACATGCCTCACATTCGTGTATCTTTATTGCCCGTCAAGTTGCACCTCCGCAATCAGGTATCATTTCCATCGAATGCTTCCTTCTTCCTCCTGCCTTCTTGTCTACTCTACTTCTTCCACTTCCTCCTGCCTCTTGCTACTCTACCTCTTCCTCTTCCTCCTCCTCTGCACTCTACCTTCTCCTCTTCTTCTCCCTGCGCCATCATGCTACTCTACTCTTTCTCTTCTCCTGCCTCTGCTACTCTACCTTTTTTCTCTTCCGCCTGCCTCTGCACTCACCTTCTTTCTCCTCTTTCCACCTGCCTCATGCAACTCTTACCCTCTTCTTCCTCCTGCCTCTTGCTACTCACTACTTCCTCTTCCTCCTTCCTAACTTTGCTACTCTACCTTCTTCCTCTTTCTCCTGCCTCTTGCTACTCTACTTCTTCCTCTTCCTCTTCTCTTGTTACCTACCCTTCTTCCTCTTCCTCCTGCCTCTTGTTACTCTCCCTTCTTTTTTTTTTTTTCCTTTCCTCCTGCCTCTTGTTACTCTAAACCCTTCTTCCTCTTCCTCCTGCCTCTTGCTACTTTACTTCTTCCTCTTCTCCGGCCTCTATGCTATTCTACCTTCTTCCTACCTTCCCTCCTGCCTCTTGCTACTCTACCTTTCCTCTCCTCCTGCCTCTTGCTACTTCTAACCTTCTTCCTCTTCCTCCTGCCTCATGCTACTCTACCTTTCTTCCTCTTCCTCCTGCCTCTTGCCCACTCTAAAACTTCTTCCTCTTCTTCCCTGCTCTTGCTACTCTACCTTCTTCCTCCTCCCCCTGCCTCTTGCTACTCTACCTTCTTCCACTTCTCCTGCCTGCTTGCTACTCTACCTCTTCCTTTTCCTCCTGCCTCTTCTACTCTACCTTCTTCCTCTTTCCTCCTGCTCTTGCTACTCGAAACCTTCTTCCTCTTACCTCCTGCCTCTTGCTACTCTACCTTCTTCTTCTTTCTCTTCCTCCTGTCCTCTTGTTACTGCTACCTTCTTCCTCTTCCCACCTGCCTCTTGTTACTCTCCCTTCTTCTTTTCCCTCCTTCCTCTTGTTACTCTACCTTCTTCCTCTCCTCCTGCCTCTTGTCTACTCTACCTTCTTCCTCTTCCCTCCTGCCTCTTGCTACTCTACTTCATCCTCTTTCCTCCTGCCTCATAGCTACTCTACCTTCTTCCACTTTCCCCTGCCTCTTGTTACTCCTACCTTCTTCCCATCTTCCTCCTGCCTCTGCTACACTACCTTCTTCCTCTCCTCCTGCTCTCTTGCTACCTCTACCTTCTTCCTCTTCCCGCCTGCTCTTGCTACCCTACCTTCTTCCTTTTCCTCTCCTGCTCTTGCTACTCTAACTACCTTCTTCCTCTTCCCTCCTGCCTTTTGCTACTTCTACTACCTTCTTCCTCTTCCTCCTGCCTCATGCTAACCTATTCTACCTTCTTCCTCTTCCCTCTTTCCTCTTGCACTCTACCTTCTCCTCTTCCTCTTTCCTCATGCTACTCTACCTTCTTCTCTTCCTCTTTCCTCCTTGCTACTCTAACCTTCTTCCTTTTCCTCCTGCCTCTTCTACTCTACCTTCATCCTCTACCTCCTGCTCTTGCTACTCTACCTCTTCCTCTCCTCCTGCCTCTTGCCTACTCTAACATTCTTCCTCTTCTCCTGCCTCTTGCTACTCTAACCTACTTCCTCTCCTCTGCCTCTTGCTACTCTACATTCCATCCTCTTCCACCCTGCCTCTTTGCTACTCTACTTACCTTCTTCCTTTACCTCCTCCTCTTGCTACTCTACCTCTTCTCTTCCTCCTGCTCTTGCAACCCTACCATCTTCCTTTTCCTCCTCCTCTTGCTATCTATACCTCTTTCCCTCTTCTCCTAGCCTTTGCTAACTCTAACTTCTTCCTCATCCTCCTGCCTCTTGCTACTCTAACCTTTCTTCCTCTACCCTCTTTCCTCTTGCTACTCTACCTTCTCCCACTTCCTTCTTTCCTCTTGCTAACTCCTACCTTCTTCCTCTTCCTCCTTTCTCTTGCTACTCTAACTCTACCTTCTTCCTTTTCCTCCACCTCTTGCTACTTCTACCTTCTTCCTCTTCCCTCCTGCCATCTTGCTACTCTACCTTCTTCCTCATCCTCCTGCCTCTTGCTACTCTACCTCTTCCTCTTCCTCCTGCCCTTGCTACTCTACCTTCTCCGTCTTCCTCCTGCCCTTTCTACTCTAACCTTCTTCCTCTTCCTCCTGCCTCTTGCTACTCTATCCTTCTTTCCTTTTTCCTCCAGCTCTTGCTACACTACCTTTCTTCATCTTCCTCCTGGCCGTCTTGCTACTCTACCTCTTCCTCTTCCTCCTGTGCTCTTGCTACTTCTACCTTCTCCTCTTTCTCCTGCCTCTTGCCTACTCTAAATACCTCTTCTCTTCCTCCTGCCTCTTGCTACTCTACCTTCTTCCTCTTCCTCCTGCCTCTTGCTACTCTACCATCTTTCCTCTTTACTCACTTTAATCTCATTCTCCTCCTCATCACAATGTTATTTAATCCATCTTACCATTTCAACCTTTATTCCCTTATCCAATTCCTTCTATCATTTTCTTTCCTTCCTTCCTATCACCTCCATCATCAGCAATTCGTCTTTTTTTTTCCTATTTTTTTTCCTGAATTTTTTTCTTACTGGGTCCAACTTATTGTTTTATTAATTTCCTCTCCTTAAATGCTCAAAATTGTCTTCTCTGTTTTCTTTAACCTTTTCATTCCAGATATTACCTCCTGTTTCATGTACCTGCTTCCAAGAGAGAGAGAGAGAGAGAGAGAGAGAGAGGAGAGAGAGAGAAGTGAATATGAGACAAAAAATGAGAGAGAACATAGTCAGAGAGAAAGAAATATGAGAGAATAGAATATACAACTTAACGTATACAGAACCTTCATCGAAAACACAAGTATGGTTTTTGTTACAAGATATAACAGACAGGAAGACACGGAATTACTACTCCCACTACTACTACCCTGCACAATGTGTATACCTCCAATTCCTACTTTAAAATAGAGTGCTGCAGGTGGAACCCCACCGATCAAACATGCATGTGTCGCGCAGAACCTCCGCCAGGATTCTACTACTCAGTTTTAATGAGACTGACTAGAGAAATCCTAATGTTTGAAGTGTGTTAGATTTAACTAGTTTCTTAGAGTACTTAATATATTTGTCATACCAACTGAGGTGGGACTACTGTAGAATGTCACAACACATTGCAACAGCTTCCCAGACAAAGCCATAGTTTAGATAATTTTTCCAAAGGCTTTTCGCCCAACCGGACTATGGATCAAGGTATAACAAAGCAAGAGATCAGATCAGCTTAAGTGCTAGATTGACCGCCAAGATGAACGTTGTGTGAACAGAAAGGTCATATCAAGTCATGTCATAAGTGTTAAGAATTTGAAAACTAAAGTATTGACAGTGTACTGGGATGGACAAGCCACAACAGAAAAGAAACTGGATTAAATACAACATTAATAATGTATATATAAGGCTGATTCGACACGATAACTGTGAGGCGTAGAAAGGGTTAGCCAAGGAGACCAACTTATGTGATGGTCTTGAACCATAACAGAAAATGAGCGTTAATGGTTAGTAGCAACTAGCGCTTTAGTTTTGGTGCTAAATCTGTCTAAACTTGAGCGACTATTTTACCAATAATTAGAGAAACAAGAGAGGGAAACAGAGTTAGATGCCAGATATATCAGTGAGAGGAAAAAAAGTGTGAAACTGATTCCTTTACTAAATCCAAGTTTAATATTCAAAGGACTAAAGGAAGTTTTTAAAAATTTAGTAAACTCTGGCTTCTTTAAGAGTGCACTAAGATCCTCAGTCTTCTAATAAATGTTCATTTTTCCCCCACTATAAACTACCTTGTCCATAATTACATCACAGTTGCATTGTTTCGTAGGCGAAGTCTAAGAACTCTCGTTATAATTCATGATATAATTTAACAAATCTTTGAGGACAATTTGAAACAAAGCTGTGACTTTGCTAAAGTCTACTACGATGAACAGAAAATCATCAACATAATTAATCTTCATTTAAGAGTTTAACTGGGACAATTGCGGTGCTCAGCTACTGTGTGAAAAACTCGAGTGAGTTAACCTACTGGCAACACTGTCATACCAATTATATCGTCTGAGTATCTCTTTCCAATATAGAAAAGATCTTGTAGCTCCCATCACGTCCATCTCTTCCTCACCGCACTCACTTTACTCTCTCTCCAATTTTCCTTCCCTTCACATTCCCATGTTTTCCTTTCTTCCTCCCTCCACAACTTTCTTCTCTTTCCCCTTCCACAATTTTTTTTTTTCATTTCCTTTTCCACATTCCATTCCCTTTCCTAATTTCCCTACCTTTTGTCTTTCCACATTTCCTTCCCTCCCCCACGACACATCTTTCCGTTTCCCTTTTATCACTCTCCTCTCCCCTTCCACACTTATTCTCTTCCCCTCCACCCCACGTATCTAAATTTCCTCCATCACAACTCCCTGCCCCTTCCCCTGCACACCCCCTTTCCCTGCTCACACCCTTCCCCTGCACACACCTCCCCTGCACACACCCTTCCGTCCACCTCCAACATCCTCCCTTCCAAGCACATTAAAAGCAGCAGACAGACGCGTAGAGAGGATGAAAAGGAAAGGTATAGAGGGTAGGATGTTGAAGAAACGCTGGAAAAGGGTGTAGAAAGTGTATAAGACAGAAAGTTGATAGAAAGAGTGAGATAAAATCCTACAGATTATGGTATTAAGGCTAAGTGACTACATCATAATTTGCGAGTTTAGCAATGTGAATGCTTTTGTTTTGGCACAATACAAAGTGTCTATATTGGAGTATCATAGGCAAACTTATGACTAGTTAGGATTTATTATTTTAAGATTAAGATTAGTATTTTTGGGTTTATAGTCAGTGGGTGAGTGAGTGCAATTGTGAACCACCAGGTGGTTATCATGTAGTTAGTTGTCGGGGTGTATCAGGGAGATAAGATGTTTTCTAACCGTAGTTTTGAAAGTGATGAATGTGTCTGCAGTTCTAGAGTTTTCAGGTAGGGCGTTCCAGATTTTAGGTGAAATACATTGAATTTTTGTAAAGGTTTAGTCGAACGCGGGGAATGTCGGTTAAGACACTTGTGCAACATCTGGTTATCTTTGTTGTAGACGTTTCGCCATCCAGTGGCTTTATCAATACAGATTCTTGGACATAATTAGAAAACAGAAGAACTATATACGAAAGATAAGGTAATCAGTCCCTCAGCCTTGGAGGTGGTGTTTACAGCACCGTGGTTGTAGAGATTCTGAAGCACAGGTACGGAGACTGGCGCTTATATAGGCGTCAGTGAAGAGGGACGTGTAGCAGACGAGGGCATAGTCACTGGTAGGCAGGATTCCCCAGTGGAAGTAGGTCCTTCCCAAATTGATGGGCTAGTTGTAGAAGTCGTGAAGAAGGTCATGTAGATGTCGTCTGAATCAAGATGCCATGATGTTACAGTGCCTGACAAAATGTGCAAAACAGGTATACAATACCGATAAAGCCACTGGATGGCGAAACGTCTACAATAAAGATAACCAGATGTTGCACAAGTGTCTTAACTTTCATCTTGTCGGTATTGTATACCTGTCTTGCACAATGGGGAATGTCATAGAGATGTTTGTGTCTGGTGTTATGCATGTGGATCCTGTCACAACTATCAAGAAAGCGTTTTAGGTCAAGGTTAATATTGGAATTTAAGGTCCTGTAGATGTAGATTGCACATTAGTAAGTGTGGATGTTCTGAACAGGGAGTAAGTTTAGATCTATGAAGAGTGGGGGGCGGGGTGTTGCCAGGGATGGGATTTAGTGATCATTCTTACTGCGGCTTTTTGTTGGGTTATTATTGGCTTTAGGTGTGTTGCTGCAGTTGAACCCCAAGCACAGATAGCATAGGTGAGGTATGGATATATAAGTGAATGGTATAGTGTGAGAAGGGCAGTTTGCGGCACGTAGTATCGTACCTTGGAGAGGATCCTCACCGTTTTAGATACTTTTTTTGTTATGTGTTGGATATGGGTGCTGAAATTTAGGTTGTTGTCGAGGTATAGGCCAAGGAATTTGCCCTCATTATGTCTGGCAATTAGAGTGTTGTCGATTTTAATGTTAAGTTGCGCAACACCTGCTCTGCTACCAAACATAATATAGTAGGTTTTGTCAGTGTTAAGTGTAAGTTTATTGGCTGTCATCAAAGTCGATATTTTGAGCAGCTCATCGTTAACAATGATGTTGAGGGTGGCAAGATTAGGGTGGGAGATGACATAAGTCGTGTAGTCAGCAAAGAGAATGGGTTTCAGGTGTTGGGATATGTGTGGAAGATCATTGATGTAAATGAGGAAAAGCAGGGGTCCAAGGACACTTCCCTGCGGAACTCCAGTATCAAGTGGCCGTATTGATGAGGCTGTGTCTTTAATGGTGACATTCTGATACCTATTAGAAAGGTAGGATTTGAAATATGCAAGCGCATGGCCTCTTATACCATAGTGGTCAAGTTTGTGGAGTAGGATGCCGTGGTCTACTGTGTCAAACGCTTTTCTTAGGTCAATAAAAATTCCTAGTGGATATTCCTTATTTTCCAATGCTGTGTAAAGCAGGTCTAGCATTTTTATAATTGCATCATTAGTGCTTTTATTTTTCCTGAATCCAAACTGGCAGAGGTTGAGTATGTTTTGTGACGTTATAAATGAATATAGTCTCCTGTGCACGAGTTTCTCGAAGATTTTGGATAGCAATGGTAAGTTTGATATTGGCCTATAGTTGTTTACATCTGTAGGGTCACCACCTTTATGTATTGGTGTAACCCTTGCTGTCTTGAGTAGTGTCGGAAAAGTGCTAGTTTCTAGTAAGTTATTAAAAAGTAATGTCATAGCATGCAAAAGGACATGGGCCGCTCGCTTGTACAATAATGGTGGGACGTGAGACAGATTCCCCAAGTTATTTTTAAGTGACTTTATGATCACGGTGACTTTCGTGGGCTCAGTTGGTACAAGATAGAAGGAATTTGGGAAATTCCCATCTAGGTAGTCCCCGGCACGGGCATTGGTACGTGGGATTTTACTGGCGAGATTAGATCCTATGTTTGAGAAGAAGTCGTTTATCTTGTTAGCTGTATCAGTGGGATGCAGTGGTGTTTCATGAGGTTTAGTTAGAACAATATTCTTGTTTTTTTTCAGTTTGTTGGTCCCAAGACTCTGAGAAAGTGTTTTCCAGGTCTTTTTTATATCTCCTCTTGTGTCAGTGAATCTGCTGGAGTAGTGCAGTTGTTTGGCTTTCTTTATTAATTTGGTGAGAACTGTTGAATATTGTTTAAGAATATCTTTGTGTATTAAGCCCTGTCTATATTGCTTTTCATATTGGTGTTTCTTATCAATGGATTTCAGAATGCTGCTGGTTAGCCATGGGCAACCAAACCGTTTATTCGTGATCTGTTTCGTTTTCATAAGGCAATGTTTATTGTATAGTCTAAGTATTTTGTTAAGAAAAATGTCTGTCCAATCGTCATTACCCTTGGCATTGGAGAATTCTGTAGGCCAGTCAACAGTCTCTAGGACTGCTGTGAAATTCCTTATTGAGGCCTCGTCATGGAGTCTAAGTGAAACTTTGTTGTATTCGAGTGGTGGTTTACTAATGTTTGTTAAGAGGAAGGTTGGGTAGTGGTCAGTAGTGCTGTCTGTCATTATCCCTGATTTAAGGGGGGGCTAGTATATTGGTTCATATGTGGTCTATTATGGTTGCACTTGTCTCAGTCAGCCTGGTTGGTTTAGCTATTGTTGGGATGAGAAATGTGTTGTTCATATTGTTGATGAAATCAGTTACAGTCTGATCATCTGGTAGGCCAAGGTTGATATTGAAGTCTCCAGCTAAGAGGTGGTTCTTGTTCATTTGTCTGTTTGTTATTAGTGACTTTAGATTCTCACTGAAGTTTGGGATGTTTGTGTGGGGTATCTGGTATATGGCACCTATTGTTATAGGCGTCTTGAGGTTTTTTACAGTAAAATTAGCAAAAATGTATTCCCCATATTCATCACTAAAGCAATTGGTGCTAATACAAGATAGCTGGTTAGAGTAATAGATTGCAATACCACCCCCAACTTGGTATGGTCTGCAGTTGTGGATTGCTGTGTATCCTGGTAGTGGGTAGATATCTATTGTGTCCTGCTTAAGCCAGGTCTCAGTAAGAATAATGCAGGAGAAGGGTGTCTTTAGTGACTCAAGGAGTGCCAGGAGGTCATCATACTGTTTGCTTAAGGACCTGATGTTGTAGTTAAGAACTGATAGACTTTGAGCAGTGTTCAGGATAGTGCTGGCTTGTGATGCTGTGTAATAAAGGCAGTTACTTTCCAATAAGTTTTGATTGTGTGTTAGATTATGGAGGTTTAGATCAGGGCCAACGTGATCATTCATCTTTTAGGTTTAAATAGTGGTTGTTTATATCCTGTATTATGTGGTGAGTTCTAATACTGATTTCTGTAGTGGTGGGAGGTTTGGACAAGTATATCGCTAAAGGAGTCTGGGTCGAGTCTTCTCTGTGAGAAATGAGTCGATTTCGTTTCTGAGATAAAGAACCGTGATAGAACCTTTCCATGACTAAGCCATTGAATTGCTGTATAATAAGGCAAGTCAAAGAACTCAGAAAATCACAAAACTGGTGACGATTAAGCCCGTGAGATTGAATGAAATTCACTATTGAAACAACAGGTTACAGAACACGAGACATATCCACATTTTCCGCACAATGCTTGCTGATGGATAACGTAACGCAGAAACATGGGCTTTGAGAATCCAGCATCCTTACAAACTTATGATTTGTCCAACCAAACCTTTCTTCCCCCCTGACATGTTCTTTCCTCCATCAATTGTCACGCATTGCAGTTTATTCCACTCTAGGTTTTATTTTAATATAGTGTTTGCAGTTCTTTAAAGATGTCTTCACCGGTTCCTGTGCTGTGCATGCTATGCAATGATGCTAATTCTTGTGTAACATAAAATTCATTGTCGACGCCACGGATGAATACCAGGAGTTGTGATGTGTCACATCTTTTGATTCATCAAGTGAGGAAAATAAAACTTAAAATTTTGTGCTTTTCTTCAATTTGATGAAATATATTTCTTGTGATATCGTCAGTTGTACTAGCAACAGTACTTGTGATATCGTCAGTTGTACTAGCAACAGTACTTGTGGCAAGACTGAGGACTTTGAACAGTTTCTCTGGTCATAACTCTCGCACTGCTTCCATTATACACTCTTTGATCAGATCTCCATCTGTCACTGACTTTCCTCCTTTAGCTAACACATAAGTTACTTTTTGCTAACACATAAGTTACTTTTAGCTAACACATAAGTTACTTTTAGCTAACACATAAGTTTACTTTAAGCAACACATAAGTTACTTTTAGTAAACATAAGTTACTTTAGCTAAACATAAGTTACTTTTAGCTAACAATTAATCTTAAGCAATCACATAAGTTTCTTTTAGCTAACACATAAGTTACTTTTAGCTAACACATAAGTTACTTTTAGCTAACACATAAGTTACTTTTAGCTAACACATAAGTTACTTTTAGCTAACACATAAGTTACTTTTAGCTAACACATAAGTTACTTTTAGCTAACACATTAAGTTACTTTTAGTAAACATAAGTTACTTTAAGCTAACACATAAGTTACTTTTAGCTAACACATAAGTTACTTTTTGCTAACACATAAGTTACTTTTAGCTAACACATAAGTTACTTTGTAAGTGGATCTGTTTAAAGTGTTTCATTTACAGCTTTCTTCTGCTTAAAAAAAAAAATGGTCTGGAAATCAACGTAGGTTGCATTGATTCAGATATTTATGATGGCTGTGTTCCTGTAAACTGGGAATAACTTGTTGTATTAAAGTTGGTAGAATTACCGACAATATGTAAAGTAAAAGGACACAAGTGCAACTAATGTGACATTTATTGTGGCAACGTTTCGCTCTCCAGGAGCTTTATCAAGCCGTTACAGACAATACACGGACACAGAGGGTATATAAAGGCTCAGAGTGAGGTGCAATACTAGTGTATTGCACCTGCATATTGTATTACTTTTGTCACTACCACTACTACTACTACTACTACTACTACTACTACTACTACCCCCCCCACCCTACCACTAGTGAACATCGAAATGGTACCTCACTAGTATTCCTCCTCACTCTGAGCCTTTATATACCCTCTGTGTCCGAGTACTGTTTGTAATGGCTTGATAAAGCTCCTGGAGAGCGAAACGTTGCCACAATAAATGTCACATTAGTTGCACTTGTGTTCTTGTAATTTACAACTTTTTTGTCAAGTTTGGTCTCACAAGTAACGACCTACATTGTAATCCTTCAAAACTCAAAAATTTTGTAGTATACGTCTACACCAGGTTTTATCACCCTTGTCAAATTTCTTTAAGCTCCACATTAAAACAGGACGACGCTCACTCTCCGACTCTTCTTTTATCTTTTGTCATTCCTTAATTGAAGACTATATTTGAAACATTAAAAGATCTGAATTAAATATTTTTGAAAAAAAAAATCAATATTAAAATTGTTTAGATAGATGTTATTTTGTTATTACTATTATTACTATTAGGAGCAACGAACTCAATAACTAAGGACTAAAGTGACAATAAAATGACGGGTATATTAGTTTTACTATTATAATTATTGTAATTTTTTGAGCTTGCAGCATAAAATCTTGTGGCGGGCCATATGTGGCCCGACGACCGCAGTTTGGAGACCCCGAGTGTAGAGGGAGGGTGCAGAGGGACAGTGTAGAGGGAAGGTTTGTAGCGGGCGTGGGTGTGTAGAGGGAGAGTGTCAGAGGGAGGGTTGTGTTGTGGGTCATTCTCATTTTTGTTGGTCATAAAGCAGGACCTTGCCACACCCTGGTTCTGTCATGGAGGTGTCAAAAAACTGTAGGGGGGGGTCTATCCAAGAGGGACACTTGGCCGTATAAGGGTCTTTGAGTTCGAAGAAGGCGGCAACATAATAGGACAGTGGTTGTTTAAATGGACTCTTGAAAGAGAAGCTTATCCATTGTGTAAAAACAACATGGTGTGTGTCAACCATCGGTGGTGATCCCCGATACTTGGAGTTAGGTGGGCAGGGTGATTAGAGACTTTGTGTGACGAGTGCTGGGCAAGGGAATGAGAGAGGACAGTACTCTGTCTGGGCAGAGAGGAACCTCGATGTCTTCAGTGAGAAGCTTGAGAGTCTGCTGGAGACAGAGTACTGGATGGGAGCGTGTGTCGTGCCGTGTGGGTTGGGACCTATGGACTAGAGGTTCACTGAGTTCTGAGGTGATTTGTTCTTACCAAACCTATATTGGTAAGTTATATTCACTTGTGTCAGCTAATATTGTATTCCCGTTTCAGCTTGTGTACAATCCCATTTATCTTCAATAAATCCAGTTTCTCACTTCCCCCAAATATTATTACTTGTTACAAGGAGTTAATAAATTGTATGTGAATGAAATTGTAGCACTCACTGTCTCCATCTGCAGAGGTAGTGAGTAGGTGTAGTGGTTATGAGAACGGTTGGGTTGTAGTGTTGTGGTTATGAGAAGGTAGTGGTGTAGTGGTTAGTGGTTATGAGAGTGGTTAAGTGGTGTAGTGTAGTGTTATGAGAGGTAGTGGTGTAGTGTAGTGGTTATGAGAGGTTTATGGTGTTGAGTGTAAGTGGTATGAAGAGGTAGTGGTGTAGTGTAGTGGTTATGAGAGGTAGTGGTGTAGTGTAGGGGTTATGAGGAGGGTAGTGGTGTAGTGTGCG
Organism: Cherax quadricarinatus; assembly: GCF_026875155.1. Classification (NCBI taxonomy): domain Eukaryota; kingdom Metazoa; phylum Arthropoda; class Malacostraca; order Decapoda; family Parastacidae; genus Cherax; species Cherax quadricarinatus. The sequence goes on along the minus strand of NC_069409.1, from coordinate 23,597,858 downwards.
TATGTGGTTATGAGAGGTAGTGGTGTAGTGTAGTGGTTATGGAGAGGTAGTGGATGTCAGTGTGGGTGGTTATGAGAGAGTATTGCTGTAGTGTAGTGGTTAAGAGAGGTCAGTGGTGGAGTGTAGTGGTTATGAGACGGGGTTAGAGGTGTGTGTGGTGGGTTATGAGAGGTAGTGGTGTAGTGTCGTGGTTTATGAGAGGTGTGGTTGTTGTGTAGTGGTTTATGAGAGGTAGTGGGTTTTTTTAGTTGTAGTGGTTTGAGACGGTAGTGTGTGTAGTGTAGTGGTTTTATGTGAGGTTAGTGGTTGTAGTGTACGTGGTTATGAGAGGTTGTGGTGTAGTGTAAGTGGTTTTGAGAGGTAGTGGTGTAGTGTAAGTGGTTATGAAGAGGTTAGTGGTGTAGTGTAGTGGTTATGAGAGGATAGTGGTTAGTGTCAGTGGTTATGAGAGGTAGTGGTGTAGTGTAGTGGTTATGAGGAGGTAGTGGTTTAGTGTGGTGGTTATGAGGAGAGTAGATTGTGTTGTAGGTAGTGGGTTAAGAGTAGGTTAGTGTGTTAGTGTAGTGGTTATGAGAAGGTAGTGGTGTTAGTGTGGTGGTTATGAGAGGTTGTGGTGTAGTGTAGTGGTTATGAGAGGTCAGTGGTGTTAGTGTAGTGGTTATGAGAGGTAGTGCGTGTTAGTGTAGTGGTTATGAGAGGTAGTGGTGTAGTGTAGTGGTTATGAGAGGTAGTGGTGTAGTGTAGTGGTTATGAGAGGTAGTGGTGTAGTGTAGTGGTTATGTGAGGTAGTGGTTTGTAGTGCAGTGGTTATTGAGAGGGTAGTGGTGTTAGTTGTAGTGGTTATGAGAGGTAGTGGTGTAGTTGTAGTGGTTATGAGAGGTTGTGTGTAGTGTAGTGGTATGAGAGGGTAGGGTGCTTTGTGAGTGTTATGAGAGGTTGTGGTGTAGAGTAGTGCTAGTAGTTATGCGTGGTAGTGTGTAGTGTAGTGTGTTATGTGAGGTAGTTGTGGTGTAGAGTAGTGGATACGGAGAGGTACGTGGTGTAGTGGAGTGGTTATGAGAGGTAGTGGTTGTAGTGTAGTGGATTCTATGAGAAGGTAGTGGTCGTAGTGTAGTGGTTATGAGAGGGTAGTGGTGTAATGTGTAGTGGTTATGAGAGGTAGTGGGGTAGTGCTAGTACGTTATGAGTGGTAGTGGTTGTAGTGTTAGTGGTTATGAGAGGTAGTGGTGTAGTGTAGTAGGTTTGAGAGGTAGTGGAGTAGTGTAAGTGGTTTTGAGAGGTGGTGGTGTAGTGTATGTAGTGGCTTCATGAGAGGTAGTGGTGTAGTGTAAGTGGTTACGATAGGTTTGTGGTGTAGTGTAGTGGTTATTGAGAGGTTAAGTGGTTGTAGTGTAGTGGTTCTGAGAGGGTAGTAGTGTAGGGTTGTGTTATGAGAGGTATGGTAGTGTTAGTGTGGTGCCGTAGGTGAGGTAGTGGTGTTAGTGTAGTGGCTTATGTACGGGTAGTGGTGTTGTGTAGTTGGTTATGAGAGGTAGTGGTGTAGTGTAGTGGTGAGAGAGGTAGTGGTTGTAGTGTAGTGGTAATAGAGGTAGTGGTTTTGAGTGTAGTGGTTACGTGAGGTAGTGGTTGTAGTGTAGTGGTTATGAGAGGTTGTGGTGTAGTGTAGTGGTGTTATGTGAGGTAGTGGTTGTAGTGTAGTGGTTTTGAGAGGTAGTGGTGTAGTGTAGTGGTTATGAGAGGTAGTGGTGTAGTGTAGTGGTTATGAGAGGTAGTGGTGTAGTGTAGTGGTTATGAGAGGTAGTGGTGTAGTGTAGTGGTTATGAGAGGTAGTGGTTTAGTTGTAGAGGTTATGGAGGTAGTGGTTGTAGTGTAGTGGCTTTTTACGAGAGGTAGTGGAGTAGTGTTAGTGGTTATGAGAGGTAGTGGGTGTTGTGTTAGTGGTTATGAGTGGTAGTATAGTGTAAGTGGTAGTGGTTAGAGTGGTTTAGTCGGTGTAGTGTGGTGGTTATGAGATGGTTTGGTGTAGTGTAGTGTTTTGAGAGGTGGTATGTGTAGAGTAGTGGTTATGAGAGGTAGTGGTGTAGTGTAGTGGTTATGAGAGGTAGTGGTGTAGTGTAGTGGTTATGAGAGGTAGTGGTGTAGTGTAGTGGTTATGAGAGGTGGTAGTGTAGTGGTTATGTGGGGTAGTGGTTGTTAGTGTGGTGGTTATGTGAGGTAGTGGTGTAGTGTAGTGGTTATGAGAGGTAGTGATGTAATGTAGTGTTTGAGTGGTAGTGGTGGGGTAGTCGTAAGGTGGTTTATGAGAGGTAGTGGTTATGTTTGTGTAGTGGTTTATGAGAGGTAGTGGTGTAGTGTAGTGGTTATGAGATGGTTAGTGGTGTAGTGTAGTGGTTATGAGAGGTAGTGGTGTAGTGTAGTGGTTATGAGAGGTAGTGGTGTAGTGTAGTGGTTATGAGAGGTAGTGGTGTAGTGTAGCTGGTTATCGAGAGGTAGTAGGTTGATAGTGTTGTGCGTTATGAGAGGTAGTGGTGTAGTGTTAGTGGTTATGAGGGTAGTGGTGTTGTAGTGTAGTGGATATGAGAGGTAGTGGTGTTGTGTATGTGGTATTGAGACAGGTTCTGGTGTGTGTAGTGGTTATGAGAGGTAGTGGTTGTAGTGTAGTTTTGGTTACGAGAGGTAGTGGTGTAGTGTAGTGGTTACGAGTGGTAGTGTTGTCAGATGTAGTGGTTACGAGAGGTAGTGGTTTGTTGCTGTGGTGTTTTATGAGAGGTGTGTGTAGTGTTAGTGCGCTTAGATGGAGGTGGTGGTGTTGTAGTGTAGTGAGTTATGTGTGTAGTGGTGTAGTGTAGTGGTTATGAGAGGGTATAGTACGGTTGTGGTGTAGTGGTTTATGAGTGGTAGTGGTTGTAGTGTAGTGGTATGAGAGGTAGTGGTTTCGTAATGTAGTGGTTATGAGGAGGTAGTGGTGTAGTGTTGTGGTTATGAGACGCGTAGTGGTTGCTAAGTGTAGTGGTTTTGATGAGAGGTAAGTGTTGTAGTGTAGTGGGTTATGAGAGGCTAGCAATGGTGTTAGTGTAGTGGTTATTGAGAGGTATGGTGTAGTGTTATGAGAGAGGTAGTGGTGTAGTGTACAAGTGGTTTGAGAGGTAGTGGTGCAGTTGTAGTGGTTTGAGAAAGGTAGTGGTGTAGTGTAGTGGGTTGATGAGGTAGTGGTGTAGTGTAGTGGTTATGAGAGGTAGTGGTTTTGTTGTAGTGTAGTAGTTATGAGAGGTAGTGGTGTAGTGTAGTGGTTATGAGAGGTAGTGGTGTAGTGTAGTGGTTATGAGAGGTAGTGGTGTAGTGTAGTGGATATGAGGACGGTAGTGTTTGTAGTGTAGTGTATTATGAGAGGTATTGGTGTAGGTGTAGTGGTTATGAAGAGGCTAGTGGTGTAAGTGTAGTGGTTCATGAGAGGTAGTGCGTGTAGTGCTAGTGGTTTTGAGGACGGTAGTGTGTAGTGTAGTGGTTATGAGTAGGTAGGGGCTGTAGTGTAGTGTTTTTATGAGAGGTAGTGGTGTAGTGTAGTAGTTATGAGAGGGTAGTGGTGTTTTGTAGTGTAGTGGTTATGAGAAGGTAGTGTGTAGTGTTAGTGGTGTTGAGAGGTAGTGGTGTAGTGTAGTGGTTACGTGAGGTATAGTGGTTGTAGGGTAGTGGTCTCGAGGAGGTAGTGGTTGGAGTGTTGTTGGTTACGAGAGGTAGTGGTGTAGTGTGGTGGTTATTGAGAGGTAGTGGTGTTAGTGTATGTGGGTTACGAGAGGGTACGTGGTGTAGTGTAGTGGTTACGAGGAGGTAGTGGTGTAGTGTAAGTGGTTACGAGAGGTCGGTGGTTGATAGTGTAGTGGTTACAGGAGTGGTAGTGGTGTAGGGTAGTGGTTATCGATGAGGTAGTGGGGTAGTGTAGTGGTTTATGTGAAGGTTAGTGCGTGTTAGTGTAGTGGTTATGAGAGGTAGTGTGGTTATTGTGTTGTGGTTATGATAGGTCAGTGGGTGTTTGTGTGTTGGTTATGGTGAGGTAGTGGTATAGTGTAGTGGTTATGAGAGGTAAAGTGGTATCAGTGTAGTGGTTATGAGAGGTAGTGGTGTATTGTTGATGTGGTGGTTATGAGAGGGTAGTGGTTGTTAGTGTGGTGGTTATGAGAGGTAGTGGTTGTAGTGTAGTGGTTATGAGAGATGTAGCTGTTAGTGGTTATGAGAGGTTAGTGGTTGTAGAGTGTGGTTGGTTATGAGAGGTAGTGGTATAGTGTAGTGGTTATGAGAGGTAGTGAGTAGTGTAAGTATGGTTATGAGAGGTAGTGGGTGTAGGTGTACGTGTGGTTATGAGAGGTAGTGGTGGTAGTGTAGTAAATTATGAGACGTAGTGGTGCTAGCTGTGTGGTGGTTATGAGACGTAGTGTGTGTAGTGTAGTGGTTTTGAGAGGTATGGTGTAGAGTAGTGGTTATGAGAGGGGTAGTGGTGTAGTTTAGTGGTTACGGAGGTAGTGGTGTAGTGTAGTGGCTATGAGATGGTAGTGGTGTTAGTGTAGTGGGTTTGAGAGGTAGTGGTGTAGTGTTGTGGTTATGAGAGGTTGTGGTTGTAGTGTCGGTGGTTATGAGGGTAGTGGTTGTGTGTAGTGGTTATGACGAGGTAGTGGTTTTGTAGTGTAGTGGTTAATGAGAGGTAGTTGTGTAGTGTAGTGGATTATGAGAGGTAGTGGGTAGTGTTGTGGTTATGAGAGGTTGTGGTGTTGTGTAGTGGTTACGAGAGGTAGTGGTATTAGTGTAGTGGTTATGAGAGGTAAGTGGTGTAGTGTAGTGGTTTTTGAGAGGGTAGTGGTGTAGTGTAGTGGTTATGATGAGGTAGTGGTGTTAGTTGTGGTGGTTATGAGAGGTAGTGGTGTAGTGTAGTGTTATTGAGAGTTAGTGGAGTAGTGTATGGTTATGAGAGGTAGTGGTGTAGTGTAGTGGTTAGGAGGAGGTAGTGGTGTAGTTGTAGTGGTTATGTGAGTGTTATTGGTGTAGTGTTGTGTTACGAGAGGTCGTGGTGTAGTTGTAGTGGATATGAGAGGTAGTGGTGTAGTGTTAGTGGTTATGGAGAGGTAGTGGCTGTAGTGTAGTGGATATGAGAGGTAGTGGTTGTGTGTAGTGGTTACGAGAGGTAGTGGGTTGTAGTGTAGTGGTTAGAGAGGTTAGTGGTTGTTAGTGTGTGGTTACGAGAGTTAGTGGTTGTAGTGTGGTGGTTATTGAGAGGTAGTGGTGTAGTGTAGAGTGGTTACGAGAGGTAGTGGTGTAGTTAGTGGATTACGAGAGGGAGTGTGTTGTGTAGTGGATTACGAAGAGGTAGTGGTGTTGTGTAGTCGTTATGAGAGGTAGTGGTGTAGTGTAGTGGTTACGAGAGGTAGTGGTTGTTAGTGCTCGTGGTTACGAGAGGTAGTGGTGTAGTGTTATTGGTTATGAGAGGTAGGTGGTGTAGTGGTTATGAGAGGTAGTGGTATTAGTGTAGTGGTTAGAGAGGTAGTGGTGTAGTGTAGTGGTTATGAGAGGTAGTGGTGTATGTGTAGTGGTTACGAGAGGTAGTGCGTTGTAGTGTAGTGGGTTACGAACGAGGTAGTGGTGTAGTGTATTGGTTACGAGAGGTAGTGGTGTAGTGTTGTGGTTACGAGAGGTAGTGGTTGTAGTGTAGTGGTTAGAGAGTAGGTGGTTGTAGTTGTAGTGGTTATGGAGAGGTAGTGGTGTAGTGTCGTGGTCTATGAGAGGTTAGTGGTATAGTGTAGTGGTTATGAGAGTAGTGGTTGTAAGTGTGGTGGTTATGAGAGGTAGTGGTATGGTGTTAGTGGTTATGAGAGGTAGTGGTATAGTGTAAAGTGGTTATGGAGGGTAGTTGGTTGTAGTTTGTAGTGTGGTGGTTATGAGAGGTAGTGGAGTGTAGTGTAGTGGTTATGAGAGGTTGTAGTGTAGTGGGTTATGAAGAGGTAGCTGGTGTAGTGTGGTGTTCTGAGAGGTAGTGGTATAGTGTAGTGGTTATGAGAGGTAGTGAGTAGTGTAGTAAATGAGGAGGTTAGTGGTTGTAGTGTAGTGTTATGAGAGGTAGTGGTGTAGTGTAGTAATTATGAGACGTAGTGGTGTAGTGTGGTGGTTATGAGACGTAGTGGTGTAGTGTAGTGGTTATGAGAGGTAGTGGTGTAGTGTAGTGGTTATGAGAGGTAGTGGTGTAGTGTAGTGGTTATGAGAGGTAGTTGGTGTAGTGTTGTGGCAATGAGTGGTAGTGTTGTAGGGTAGTGGTCTTTGAGAGAGTAGAGTGTAGTGTGTGGTTAATGAGGAGGGTAGCTGGTGTAGTGTGGTGGTTATGAGAGGTAGTGGTGTAGTGTAGTGGTTATGAGAGGTGAGGTTGTAGTATATTGGTTATGAGAGGTAGTTGTGTAGTTGTAGTGTAGTGGTTATGGAGAGGTTAGTGGTGTAGTGTAGTGGTTATGAGAGGTGTGGTTGTAGTGTAGTGGTTACGAGAGGTTAGTGGTTGTAGTGTATGTGGTTATGAGAGGTAGTGGTGAGTGTTGTGGTTAATGAGACGGGTCTAGTGGTGTAGTGTAGTGGTTATGAGAGGCTTGTAGGTGTAAGTGTGGTGGTTATGAGAGGTAGTGGTGTAAGTGTAGTGGTTATGAGAGGTATAGTGGTGTAGGTGTAGTGGTTATGAGAGGTAGTGGTTGTAGTTGTATAGTGGTTTTGAGAGGTGTGGTGTAGTGTAGTGGTTATGGAGAGGTAGTGGTAGTAGTGTAGTGGTTACGAGATGGTAGTGGTTGTAGTGTTAGCTGGCTTATGAGAGGTAGTGGTGTTGTGTAGTGGTTATATGAGAGGTAGTGGTGTAGTGTAAGTGGATATGAGAGGTAGTGGTGTGTTGTGTATTTGGTTATGAGGGTAGGGGTGTAGTGTAGTGGTTATGAGACGGTAGTGGTGTAGTGTAGTGTTTACGAGAGGAAGTGTTGTAGTGTGTGGTTACGAGAGGTAGTGGTTTGTAGTGTAGTGGTTATGAGAGGTAGTGGTGTAGTGTGGTGGTTATGAGAGGTAGTGGTGTAGTGTAGTGGTTACGAGAGGTAGTGGTGTAGTGTAGTGGTTACTGAGAGGTAGTGGTTGTTGTGTAGTGGTTACGAGAGGTAGTGGTTGTAGTGTAGTGGTTATGAGAGGGTTAGTGGTTGTAGTGTAGTGGGTTACGAGAGGTAGTGGGTGTAGTGTTTTGGTTATCGAGAGGTAGTGGTGTTTGTGTAGTGGTTATGAGAGGTAGTGGTGTTGTAGAGGTTTTGAGAGGTAGTGGTATAGTGTTAGTGGTTATGAGAGGTAGTTGGCTTGTAGTGTAGTGGTTATTGAGAGGTATTGGTTTAGTGTAGTGGTTATGAGAGGTAGTGGTTGTAGTGCCTAGTGGTTATGAGGAGGTAGTGGTGTTGTGTAGTGGTGTTATGAGAGGTAGTGGTTTTGTAGTTTAAGTGGTTCACTGAGAGGTAGTAGTGGTTGTTGTTGTAGTGGTTGAGAGGTAGTAGTGTAGTGTAGTGGTTATTAGACGGTAGTGGTGTAGGTGAGTGGTTATGAGAGGTAGTGGTGTTGTGTCAGTGGTTATGAGAGGTTGTAGTGTAGACTGGTTATGAGAGGTAGTGGTGTAGTGTAGTGGTTATGAGAGGTAGTGGTGTAGTGTAGTGGTTATGAGAGGTAGTGGTGTAGTGTAGTGGTTATGAGTGGTAGTGGTGTAGTGTAGTGGTTATGAGAGGTAGTGGTCGTAGTGTTGTAATTATGAGACGTAGTGGTGTAGGTGGGTGTTATGGACGTAGTGGTGTAGTGTAGTGGTTAATAGAGGTTAGGGATTGTAGTGTAGTGGTTATGTGAGGTAGTGGTGTAGAGTGTAGTGGTTATGGAGGTAGTGGTGTAGGGTAGTGGTTATGAGAGGTAGTGGTGTAGTGTAGTGGTTTTGAGAGTAGTGGTTGTAGTGTAGAGTGGTTATGAGAGGGTAGTGTGTAGTGTATGTGGTTATGAGAGGTAGTAAGTGTAGTGTAGTGGTTATGAGAGGTAGGGGGGTAGTGTGGGTGGTTTTGAGGGTAGTGGTGTAGTGTAGTGGTTATGAGACGGTAGTGGTCTTTGTAGTGTAGTGGTTATGGAGAAGTAGTGGTTGTAGTGTCGTGGTTATGAGAGGTTGTCTAGTGTTTGTTAGTTTAGTGGTTATTGAGAGGTAGAGGTGTAGTTGTAGTTGTTCATGAGAGGTAAATGGTGTGTGTAGGGTTATGAGAGGTAGTGGTGTAGTTTAGTGGTTATGAGAGGTAGTGGTGTTTTAGTGTTGTGGTTATGAGAGGTAGGTGTAGTGTAGTGGTTCATGTGAGGTAGTGGTTTGTAGTGATAGTGGATATGAGAGGTAGTGGTTTTGTAGTGTAGTGGTTAGTGAGTAGTGGGTGTAGTGTAGTGGTTATGAGAGGTAGTGGTTGTAGTGTAGTGGTTATGAGACGGTAGTGGTGTATGTTAGTGTAGTGGTACGAGAGGTAGTGGTGAGTGTAGTGGTACGAGAGTTAGTGGTGTAATGTGGTGGTTATGTAGAGGTAGTGGTGTAGTGTAGTGGTTACGAGAGGTAGTGGTGTAGTGTAGTGGTTACGAGAGGTAGTGGTGTAGTGTAGTGGTTACGAGAGGTAGTGGTGTAGTGTAGTGGTTATGAGAGGTTAGTGGGTTGTAGTGGGTATGAAGGAGGTTATTGGTATTAGTGTAGTGTGTTATGAGAGGTAGTGTTGTAGTTGTTAGTGGTTATGAGAGGTAGTGGTATAGTGTAGTGGTTAAGAGAGGTAGTGGTGTTAGTGTGGTGGTTATGAGAAGGTTGTGGTGTGTATTGTAGTGGTTATGAGAGGTAGTGGTAAATTGTAGTGGTTATGAAGAGGTTAGTGGTGTAGTGTGGTGCCTTATGAGAGGTAGTGGTTGTTAGTTGTAGTGGTTTTGAGAGGTAGTGGTGTAGTGTAGTGGTTATGAGAGGTAGTGGTGTAGTGTAGTGGTTATGAGAGGTAGTGGTATAGTGTAGTGGTTATGAGAGGTAGTGGTGTAGTGTAGTGGTTATGAGAGGTGTGTGTGTGTAGTGGTTATGAGGGGTAGTGGTTTGTGTAGGGTTATGAGAGGTAGGGGTTTGAAAAGTGTAGTGGTTATGAGGGGTAGTGGTTTGTGTAGTGGTTATGGAGGTAGTGGTGTGTGTGGGGTTATGAGGGTGTGGTGTAGTGTGGGGTTTATGAGAGGTGGGGTTTGTAGTGTAGGGTTATGAGAGGTAGGGGTTTGTAGTTTAGTGGTTATGAGAGGTGTGGTTGTTAGGGGTTATAATAGGGTTTTATGGGGGAGGGGGTAGTGGTGTAGTGTAGTGGTTAGAGGGGTTGGTTAGTGTAGTGGTTATGAGAGGTAGTGGTGTAGGTGTGGTTTGAGAGGTGGGGGTTTTAGTGTAGTGGTTAGGGGAAGGTGTGGTGTAGTGTAGGGGTTATGAGAGGTATGGTGTGGTAGTGGTTATGAGAGGTGTGTTGTAGTGTAGGGTTATGGGGTGTGGTGTGTGTAGTGGTATGGGGTGGGGTGTAGTTAGTGGTTATGAGAGGTTTGGTGTAGTGTGGGGTTATGGGGTAGTGGTTTTAGTGTGTGGTTATGAGAGGTGTGGTGTAGTGGTGGTTATGAGGGTAGTAGTGTAGTGTAGGGGGTTATGAGAGGTAGTGGTGTAGTGTGGGGTTATGAGAGGTAGTAGTGTAGTGTAGTGGTTATGAGAGGTAGTGGTGTGTGTAGGGGGTTTAGAGAGGTGTGTGTAGTGTAGTGGTTATGAGAGGTAGGGGTGTAGTGTAGTGGTTATGGAGGTAGGGGTGTGTTGTGGTTATGGAGGTAGTGGGTAGTGTAGTGGTTATGAGAGGTAGTGGTGTAGTGTAGGGGTTATGAGAGGAGGGTGGTGTAGTGGTTTGAGAGGTAGGGTGTAGTTAGGGTTATGGAGGTAGTGGTTTTTAAAACCCTTCTTACCTTCACTCCTTACTCATTCCCTTTACTGATTCCCATTTTTTTACCAGTCTGTTCCCCCCTATATGACAAGATGTAGAAGGAAAGGTGTAAAAGGGAAAGTTTAAAAGGAAGGTGTAGAAGGAAGGTTGTGAAGGAAAGGTGTAGGGGAAAGGTTAAAGGGAGTTGTTGAGGGTTTTGGAGAGAGTAGGTGTCCAGGGAGGGTGTCGAAAGAGGGTGTAGAGGGAAGGTGTAGATGGGGAGGAGGGAGGCAGGAAGCAGCATTGTGTCAATGCTCTCACGTGTAAACTCCGGCACTTATCTACGCTTCATTATAACAGAGACGTGTGTGTTCCCGGCGTACTCCCTACCCTACCACTACGTCCCCCTCCCATCCCAACTTGCCTCCCACAACCCCCTCCCTTCCTCACCACACTACTTCCATCCATCCCACTTTCCTCTTCTTCCTCCCTGACTCGCTGCACTCTTCCTCTCCTTACTCGACTTTCTTCCTTCTTGAGTTCTGTCTCCTGCCTCCTTACTCCGTCTCAACTCACGAGAAGGAGGAGGAGGAGGAGGAAGATGAGAAGGAGAAGAAGAAAAAGTAGGAGATAAAGATGGAATGGTTAGTATGAGGACGAGGACACGTCCCCCTCGTGCTAGTGTGTCTAAGACAGAGTATCAAGACTCCACTACATATTGACGGGAAAGAGATAAACATTTAAGATTCAGAACTGAGAGAACAAGACTAGGAAGAGACTGTGTTCAGAGCAGATTAAGTTTACCTAAAAACATAACCTTAACAAGTCAGTAACCTGTTAGAGTTGACTCTGTACACAGCCTCTTTCTCCCAAGATGTTTAGCATCAACGCCACCACCAACGATGACATCCCAGAGCAACGATGACATCCCAGAGCAACGATGACATTCCCAGAGCAACGAAGACATTCCCAGAGCAACGATGACATTCCCAGAGCAACGATGACATTCCCAGAGCAACGAAGACATTCCCAGAGCAACGATGACATTCCCAGATTAACGATGACATTCCCAGAGCAACGAAGACATTACCAGATCAACGATGACATTCCCAGAGCAACGAAGACATTCCCAGAGCAACGATGACATTCCTAGAACAACGAAGACATTCCCAGATCAACGATGACATTCCCAGAGCAACGAAGATATTCCCAGAGCAACGACGACATTCCCAGAGCAACGATGACATTCCCTGAGCAACGATGACATTCCTAGAACAACGAAGACATTCTCAGAGCAACGAAAACATTCCCAGAGCAACGAAGACATTCCTAGAGCAACGATGGCATTCCCAGAGCAACGATGACATTCCCTGAGCAACGATGACATTCCTAGAACAACGAAGACATTCTCAGAGCAACGAAAACATTCCCAGAGCAACGAAGACATTCCTAGAGCAACGATGGCATTCCCAGAGCAACGATGACATTCCCAGAGCAACGATGACATTCCCAGAGCAACGATGACATTCCCAGAGCAACGATGACATTCCCAGAGCAACGATGACATTCCTAGAGTAACGATGACATTCCCAGAGAAATGGTGACATTCCCAGAACAACGATGATATTCCCAGAGAAATGGTGACATTCCCAGAGCAACGATGACATTCCCAGAGAAATGGTGACATTCCCAGATCAACGATGACATTCCCAGAGCAACGATGACATTCCCAGAGCAACGATGACATTCCCAGAGCAACGAAGACATTCCCAGAGCAACGATGACATTCACAGAGCAACGATGACATTCACAGAGCAACGATGACATTCACAGAGCAACGATAACATTCACAGAGCAACGATCACATTCCCAGAGAAATGGTGACATTCCCAGAGCAACGATGATATTCCCAGAGAAATGGTGATATTCCCAGAGCAACGATGACATTCCCAGAGCAACGATGACATTCCCAGAGCAACGAAGACATTCCCAGAGCAACGATGACATTCCCAGAGCAACGAAGACATTCCCAGAGCAACGAAGACATTCACAGAGCAACGATGACATTCACAGAGCAACGATGACATTCACAGAACAACGATGTCATTCACTGAGCAACGATGACATTCATAGAGCAATGAAAAAATTCCCAGAGCAACGATGACATCACCACAACGAAGACATCACCACCACGACGAAGACATCATCACAACGAAGACATCATCACAACGAAGACTTCACCACAACGAAGACATCACCACAATGAAGACATCAAAACAATGTAGACATCACCACCACAACGAATACATAACAACGAAGACATCACCACGAAGACATCACCACAACATAGACATCACCACAACGAAGACATCACAACGAAGACATCACAACGATGACATCACAACGATGACAACACAACGAAGACATCACCACCAAAACGAAGACATCACCACCACAACGAAGACATCACAAAAGAGACATCACCATAACGAAAACGTCACCACAACGAAAACATCACCACCACGAAGACAACACAACCAGGAAGACATCACAACGAAGACATCACCACCAGGAAGACATCATCACACTTCAAATAATTCATCATATCTGTGTCATAATCATCATACAGTAAGTTAGTCTGGTGATCTGCGCTTCACGAGAGAGCAAAGTTTGTGTGCTTGAGTCTTTATAAAGTTTTCTTAGTAATGGTACGACCTTGGACCATCTCTCTTCCTTCTCAAGTAAATCTTCTTATATACCACTGATATACCTTTGATGAAGTCCAAGAGTTTTTCTACTCCCGGAGCCCGGCCATGGTCCAGGCTCGTCTTTGAAATAATTTAAGACCAAAACTGGACGGCATGTTAGTAGTGAGGTCTGACAAGTTGTTTACAGTCAATATGATCACTAGTGTTGTTTACTCTGACTCGCGACATCGTGTTAACACGGCTGGTACCCATGAAGGCGAGTCCATGGGTTGGAGACTTGCAGCTCGAAGGATAGCATTGCTTAGTACCTTGAGTTACTCCAAGGTCCTTTTTCTTCTTTTGTTTTGGTTAATTTATTGCCAAACATTTTATATTAATGTTTGAGACGGTTATAACCAAAATACATTACTTTATATCTGTCAAAATTAATACACATCATCCACGTCTTACACCACAGCACTACATTATGAAGATCACTCTGAATAGTCAAACAATCTGCCTTGGATCCTCCTTGTTTATCCAGTTTTGAGTCATCCGCAAATTTTATTACCTTACACGGTAGACCTACATCAAGCGTGGACAACCTTTTTATGTGTGAGTGCCAAAGTCGGCCATATCTTTGATACAAAATCTCTGGAAACATATGGGGACTATTTCCCCGCTTTTCTTGGAACGGATACGTGATAAATGCAATTTTTTTTTTTGAGATGAGACCAGAGGTTAGAGTGCCGGAAAGAAATCGTTGGCGTGCCAGGTTTGGCACGCGTGCTAAGGGTTGCCCATCCCTGCCCCATATCATGATCACACACACTGTGAAGAGTATTGGACCAAGAACCGATCCCTGAGGAACTACGCTCTTCACGTCTAGCCACTCAGTAAACTCTCCATTTGGTACCAATCTCTGTCTTTTCTCCGTGTCAGTCACAGGCATGAAGTTAGTTCCCCATACTATATACCTTTATTTTGGCCAGCAATCATCAGTGTAATATATTGTCAAATGCTTTATGAATATCTAAAAATACTTTATTTACCGAGTCTTTTTCATACCAGTTTTTGTTTATATAATTTAGAAAATCGAGTAATTCAGTCAGACATGATCTATTATTTCGAGATTCATGTTGATTCCAGGTTATAATGCTTTTATTTTCCAGAAAATAACGATTTTTTTAGCTGATGAGACGGCAGTTGAGGGCACAAGTGTCGTCTTTTGCGATTACTGAAATAACAGTTTGCTTTCTCCCAGTCTCTTGGCAATTTACCATTTAATGATGTTTAAATTTTTCTGTTGATTGGGAAACAAATTTTTATATCTACCCTTTTTTTTATTTTCTAAAAAACAGTTCGTCTGCCCCTTTTCCTTGATTTGTTAATAAAATCCCGCTTCGCCAAATATTTTAAAAAGTAAAGTCCCTAATTTACTTTCTAGAATCCCGGGCCCCAAAAACAAATTTTGTGGCCTGGGGGGTTAATGTCATGCTCACGTGTAAAATACAGGGCCTGCAGGCTGCGTGCAGTATCAACACTATATTTCCCGTTTTGGGGTTTGGGCACTTTCCCTTATCCCCCGAAGACCTATCGTCAAATTTTATTTTTTAATTTTTAAACCCCCTACGTATTTGAAGAAATCTTTTTGGTTGCTTATATGTTTTTTCCCAAAAATTTGTCTTTCAAATTCCCCCCTTTGGTTTTTTAATTTTTCTTCTCTATTTTTCCCAAATTTTAAGTATCAGTTTCGGTTTTTGACGTCAAAAAGTTCAAAATTTCTTAAAAAATTTGCATTTAAAAGGGTTTTTTCTTGTAATCCCCTTTTTTGTTTCATCTTTTTATCTGGCATTGTTTGATTTTTACTGGCATTTTTTGATCTTATCTTGGGTTTTTGATCTTTTGGGGGTTGTTTGGAAACTTATCTGGAATTTGGGTTTTATCTTTTTCTGGGAAATTTTTTTTGATCTTATCTGGATTGCTTGATTTCTTTTCGGCAATTTTTGGGGCTTTTCTGACATTTTTTGATCTTCTTTTGGCATTGTTTGATTTTTTGGCATTGTTTGATTTATTTTGGCTTGGGTTTTATTTTCTTAAACTGGCATTTTTTGATCTTCTTAACTGGCATGTTTCTCTTATCTGGGATTGGGTTTTACTTCTTATCTGGCATTGTTTGATCTTCTTTTCTGGCATTGTTTGAACTTATTGGCATTGTTTATCTTCTTATCTGGATTGTTTGATTTCTTTTCGGCATTGTTTGATCTTAAATTTGGGATTTTTTCACTTTTTCTGGCATTGTTTTATCTTAAGGGGATTGTTTGGGTCTTCTTTTCTGCCCTTGTTTTTTTCTTATCTGGGGTTTTTGGGTTTGATCTTATCGGGGAATTTTTTCATCTTATCTGGGATTGTTTGATCTTACTGGGCCCTTGTTTAAACTTTTATCTGGCCCTTGTTTTTATCTTCTTATTGGGTTTTTTGACTTATCTGGCATTGTTTTTATCTTATTGGCCTTGTTTGATCTTCTTATCTGGGATTGTTTATCTTCTTATCTGGGATTGTTTGATCTTATTGGCATTGTTTCATCTTAGATTGGGATTGGTTTTTTCTTTTTATTGCATTGTTTTTATCTTCTTATCTGGGATTGTTTTATCTTTAAACTGGGATTGTTTTTAACCCTTTGATGGCATTGTTTTTTCTTTAAACTGTCATTGTTTGATCTTTTATCTGGCATTTTTATTTCTTTTGGCATTGTTTTTTATCCTTTTTATCTGTCATTTTTTGGGTCTTCTTATCTGGCATTGTTTTTATCCTTATCTGGGTTTTTTTTTTTTTTGTTTTTTTTTTATTTTTTAAGGGATTGTTTGGGTCTTTTCTGGTATTTTTTTTTATTTATCTGGCCCTTTTTTATCTTCTTTTGTGGCATTGTTTGATTTTTATTGGATTTTTGATTTTTATCGGGATTGTTTGATCTTATTGGCATTGTTTGAATTTTTTCTGGCATTTTTTGATCTTATTGGGATTGTTTGATCTTTTCTGGCATTGCTTGATCTCTTATCTGGCATTGTTTTATCTTATTTGGGATTTTTTGATTTATCTGGGATTTTTTGATTTAAACTGGCATTGTTTGATCTTTTCTGGCATTGTTTTGGGTCTTATCTGGGATTGTTTGATCTTTAAACTGGCATTGTTTATCTTATTTTTGGGATTGTTTATCCTTTTCTGGGAATTGGGTTTTTAAACTTATCTGGCATTGTTTGATCTTCTTCCCCGGAATAATTTTTTTAAATACTTATTTCCCCTCGGGACACATTTTATTTGTTTTTAAATCCTCTCTTTATTTTCCCTTTATATTATTTTTATTTATAGTTTGGGTGCAGCTTGGGGTTTCGGGGCCGGGAAAATTATCAAAATTTCTGGGAGTCGGGAAAAACCCATCAAAGGGTTTCTGGTAGCTCGGGGGGGGTTTTTTCAAAATTTTCTGGTAGCTTTGGGGCATTTTTCAAAGTTACTGGGAGCTCGGGACACTTATCAAAGTTACTGGTTTGCTCAAGAACAATTTTTCAAAGTTACTGGTAAACTCGGGACACTTATCAAAAAATTTCTTGGGAGTTTGGGGCCCTTATCAAAGTTAAAATGGTGCTCCCAAAAACACTTACCCAAAATTGTTTGGGGCTCGGGCACTTATCAAAATTAGGGAGCCGGGACAATTAAACAAAGTTACTGGGACTCGGGCACTTATCAAAGTTTAATGGGAGCTCGGGGCCCCTTATCAAAGTTATGGTAGCTTTGGGACACTTATCAAAATTATGGTAGTCGGGACACTTATCAAAGTTTATGGTAGCTCCAACACTTAAACAAAGTTGTGGGAGCTGGGAAAACTTATCAAAGTTTTCTGGTAGCTCAGGGAGTTATAAAAAATTACTGGGAGCTCAGGGGGGCTTTTTTAAAAGTTTTTGGGAGCTTTGGGAACTTATAAAAATTTCGGTAGCTCAGGGACCTTTTTCAAAGTTTCTGGTAAACTCGGGGGGTTATAAAAGTTTTTTTTGGGAGTCAGGGACGTTTTTCAAAGTTATGGGAGCTCGGGGCACTTATTTAAAATTACCTTTTGGGAAACCAGGGACCTTTTAAAAGTTTTCTGGTAACTCAGGGACCTTATAAAAAAAAATTTTCTGGTATTTAGGGACGCCCTTTTTCAAAATTAATGGTAGCTCGGGGCCTATCAAAAATTTCTGGTAGCTCAGGACGCCCCTTTTAAAAGTTACTGGTAAACTCAGGGACGCTTTTTCAAAGTTATGGGATCGGGACATTAACAAAGTTACTGGTAGGGTAGGGGCGTTATCAAAGTTAATGGTACTCGGGGCCCCTTTTTCAAGGTTTTGGTAGCTCGGGGGCACTTTTCAAAGTTATGGTAAACTCGGGGGAACTTTTCAAAAATTACGGGAGCTCGGGGCACTTAAAACAAAGTTTCTGGTAAACCCCGGGGCCCCTTTTTTCAAAGTTTCTGGTTAAAGGGGCGCTTTTAAAAAGTTACTGGTAGCTTTGGGGGACTTTTCAAAGTTAAATGGTAGCTCAGGACGCTTTTAAAAATTTTCTGGTAGGGGTCAGGGGGCCTTTTTTAAAGGGATGGAAACTCGGGCACTTTTCAAAGTTAAATGGTAACTAGGGGGCGCTTATCAAAATTTTGGGAGCTCGAGCCCCTTATCAAAATTAATGGTTTCTCGGGGCACTTTAACCCAAAATTACTTGTTTTTCTCAGGGACACTTAAACAAAGGGGACTGGTACTCGGGGGGGTTATCAAAATTACTGGTAGCTCGGGGCACTTACCAAAAAATTACTGGTAGCTAAGGGACGCTTATTTAAAGTTATGGAATCGGGGCACTTTTTCAAAGGGCGGCCAGGGTCGGGACGTTTTCAAAATTAAATGGTAGCTCGGGGGAATTTTTTCAAAGTTTCTGGTAGTTTGGGAAAATTTTCAAAGTTTTCTGGGAGCCGGGGAACTTATCAAAGAAATGTAGCTCGGGGGCTTTCAAAATTACTGGTAGCTCCTTGCACTTATCAAGTTACTGGTACTTTGGGAAACTTATAAAGTTATGGGAAACTCGGGGGGACTTATCAAATTACTGGTACCTCGGGGAAAAAATCAAATTACTGGTACTCGGGGACTTAAACCCAAAAATACTGGTAAAAATTGGGGGGGAAAAATTATCAAAGTTAAATGGGACTCGGGCATTAAACAAAATTTTCTGGGAGTGGGGGACTTATCAAAGTTACTGGGAGCTCGGGGGAAATTATCAAAGTTACTGGGAGGTTTGGGGGAAATTATCAAAGTTATGGACTCGGGGGAACCTTTTCAAATTAAATGTAGCTCGGGGGACTTTTTCCAAAATTATGGGAAAATCGGGGCAAACCCACAAATTACTGGTTTTTGCTCGGGGGATTATCAGAGTTATGGTATCTCGGGCACTTATCAAAGTTATGGGAGCTCGTTTTTCACTTATCAAAATTACTGGTGCTCTTCAATTATCCAAAATTTTTGGAAACTTCTTTCAAATTTTTCAAAGTTACTGGGAGTTGGGGCATTTTTTCAGAGTTTCTGGTTTGCTAGGGACTTTTCAAAGTTTCTGGAAACTGGGGCAAATTACAAAGTTACTGGTACCGGGGCATTTCAAAGTTACTGGGAAAACCCCGGGGGAAATTATCAAAGTTATGGGAAAATCGGGACATTTATCAAAGTTACGGAAAACTCGGGGCCTTTTTCAGAGTTACTGGTACTCGGGGGCCCTTTTTCAAAGTTACTGGGATCGGGGCACTTATCAAAGTTACTGGTAGCCGGGCACTTATCAAATTTTCTGGTAGCCCCGGGGGAAATTTTTCAAATTATGGTAACTCGGGCCTTTTTTCAAAAGTTTTCTGGGACTCGGGGGACTTATCAGAGTTACTGGGAGCTCGGGGCAAATTTTTCAAAGTTCTGGTACCCCGGGGGAATTACAAAAATTACTGGGAGCTCGGGGGAAATTTTTCAAAGTTACCCGGTAGCCCGGGGGACTTATTTAAAATTACTGGTAAAAACGGGGCACTTAACAAAATTTTTTGGTAGCTCGGGGGCATTTATCAGTTTCTGGTAGCTTTGGGGCATTTTTCAAAGTTACGGTTTGCTCGGGGCACTTATTTAAAGTTTCTGGGAGCCCCGGGGCATTTTTCAAAGTTACTGGAGCTCGGACATTTATCAAAAATTACTGGGAGTCGGGGAAAAAATTTTCAAAGTTACTGGTAGCTCGGGGCACCCTTTTCAAAGTTACTGGTTTGCTCGGGACATTTTTCCAAAATTACTGGTACTCGGGCATTTACAAAGTTACTGGAGCCGGGACAAATTTTCAAAGTTCTGGGAGCTCGGGACAATTTTTCAAAAATTACCCGGGAGCCGGGCATTTTTCAAAAATTACTGGTAGCTCGGGACTTTATCAAAGTTACTGGTAGCTCGGGGCAAATTATAAAGTTAATGGTTGCTCGGGGCATTATCAAAGTTTTTTTTTTGGTTTGCTCGGGGTTTATCAAAGTTTCTGGTAGCTCGGGGGCATTTCAAATTTTTCTGGTAGCTCGGGACACCCTTTTCAAAGTTTCTGGGAAACTCGGGGCATTTATCGTTAATGGTAGCCGGGACATTTAAACAAAGTTTTCTGGGGCTGGGGCATTTATCAAAAATTAATGGGAGCTCGGGACATTTATCAAAGTTATTGGCAGCTTGGGACAACTTATCAAAGTTAGCGACTCTGTAATTAGTAACATCGTAATATTTTCGCGCTCAAAGAGTGTTTATTTTGAATCAAATGATGATGTGGTCTCTCTTTTTAAGTTTCTTTCCTACCACAAAATCGTCCATTATATTATTGATTTATAGTGGACGTCATTATATTAGCTTCATTCATATTGCCTTCTGAATTTCGACTTATAAAAGTCAAAAGCTTCTACATCACGATTTTGAATTTCATTCTACTTTGGAAGATGTCAACGTATTGGGTCACTTCACCTCCTCTTTTTTTTTTTATTATACCGTGGTTTATTGATTATATTATTTCCAGAAAAAAAAAACTATTTCTGTTGCCAGATAGCTGTTTAGATTCAGTCAAGATTCACTCAGAGCAATAACACTTTGATGCTCTGATGATAAATTTGCGGATACTTCGTCTTTTTTTTGGGGCGGGTGGAATATACTACGAAATTTATTTTTTTTTAACTCATTTGGTCTTTGCTAACAAGGAAAGACAATTTCAATACCTAATTCCACTGGTTACCTGTACAGGTAGGGCCAGCCGTCCACAACTTCCTCCTCCCACACTCACCTCCGATCTTTCCCTCTACCTTCACTCTATGACATATTTAACTCTTCTGTAAGATTCATCAGTGTTGCTCTTTCCCCATTGCTCTTGTTGCTTCTGTCGCCACTGAAGCTGGTCCGCAGTTCCATTAAATCTGAGCGTTGTCCTTTCCACACAAATCCTTAAGTCCTGTTGTCTGTGTTTTTGTATAAGAACTTAGTATGTGTCAGGAATCTCTTCTGAGCACCTCTTCCTTAAATTAGTAATTCCAGCACGATTCATAAAAATACATGTATATTATTTGGTGTCCTTTTCTTGTTACCTCATCATATCTACCCTTGATCCTGACACCCAGGAGACCTACCCTCCAGTATTTATCTAAACGGCAGAATTCTGTATTTTCACGTTTTACAATTGAGTTCTCGACTAGCCCTAGCGACTTTTCCTGGAAGTGGAATGACACTTCTAGGTTTTAACATATCCTGGGAACTTAGCTGGGGCATGTTAGAATGTAATATGACTAACAGGTCAAAACTGTTTAGCATAGTAATGCTAATTGTCAGAGACTCTGGGGAATTTTTCCCATTAATCGCTAATGTAATTCTTCTGGAAGCTTTCCCTGCATTTAATTGATGTTCACTAGTTCTGGACTCCAGTCCATCACCCCTGCGAGAGTCAATCAAATTTCTCACTCAGAGTGACTTGCAGGAGACCTGAGCAAGGTCTGTCTCCAGCTTACAAGTCATGCCACATAGGAAGTCAGTCCTCCGCTGTTTGTTCTAGCCAGTTCAAGAGTAAAATTGTTAAAGTAACATAACGGACACTGCCCTTGAAAATCAGCATCCACATAAGTGAAGAAATAATTTACAAATCGGCGGCAGCAACCAGGATATTCATATTGTTTGGCGGGAGCTATTTTAGTCTCTAAACACATATTCATTCACTAATCTATAAAGGTTAAAATTTCTTCTCACCCTTATACGAGCGTTGGACCTCTATATTCTTATGCATTAATCTTTTTGTTTGCACAGATGCTTAAATGTACCACTGACCTTTTCCCCCTCGTTAATTGTATGTCTCACCTGGTCTGTCATAGAGCCATCCGCCGACATGTCCACTCTCAAATATCTGAATACATTCACTTCCTCCATACTCCCTCCCTTCAATCTGATATCAAATATTTCCTTACCTAAATTATTAGGTACCCTCACCACCTTGCTCTTTGCTATGTTCACTTTCAATTTCCTTCTTTTACATTGCCAAATTCGTCCACCAACCATTCCAACTTCTCTTCTCAGAATCTTCCAAAAACACAATGTCATCGGCAAAAACGGAACTGGAAAATAATCACCCTCTCTCTCCTACATACCCTGACCTGAGCCTGACTTTTCTTATCCTGAGCCTCACTATCCTTATCTTGAGCCTCACTATCCTTATCCTGAGCCTCACTATCTTTAACTGATTTCGGTAACCTACCCCTTATTCCATAAACATGCAAAGTCTGTCATATTACTAACCTATCCACCCTATCATATACATTTTCCAAATACATAAATGCAATGAAAACTTTCTTACTTTTATCTAAATACTGGTCACTTCTACGCGTCAATAAAAACACTTGATCTACACGCTCCCTACCTTTCCTAAATCCTTGTTCATCTACGATCCTACTCTCCATCTTGCCTTTAATTCTTTCAATAATTACTGCACCACACACCTTACCAGGTATACTCAACAGACTTATTTCCTTATAATTCTTACACTCACTTGTGTCCCCTTTGCCTTTATACAAAGGAAACATCCATACACTCTGCTAATTGCTAGGTACCTTCTTTATCATTCTTTTATTGAATAAATGTACCAACAACTCCAGAACTATATCCCTACCTGCTTTTAGCATTTCTGTCTTGACCTCATGAATCCCAGCTGCTTTAACTTCTCTACGCTCACGTCTGGTTCTTTTTCACTCCTTAAAGATATGCCTCATTGGCTAATACATGAAATCACATCTTACCTCTCTATCAACATTTAACAGTTCTTCTGTTTTTAAATGTCAAATTCTTCTGTTTTTAAATGTCAAATTCATTAGTTCCTTAGGCTTTCTCAATAATCTCACTCCATAACTTTTTCTTATTCTCAGTAAAATTTGTTGACAACACCTCACATATTCTCATTTGCTCTCTTTTTTCATTCCATTACCCTTCTCTTAACCTCTCTTTTACTCTCCATATACTCCACCCATTTTATATCACTTCTGCTTTTCATCCACTAACTTTTTTTTCTTACTACTCTCTTTTCCTCATTATGCTCCTCTTCCCTCCCGCACCCACTCTCCTATTTTCCACAGACTTCCGCTTCACACTCTAACACTGCATTTTTAAATCTATCCCATACATCTTTAGCTTCATTACTTGTACTCTCATTAGCCTTTTTTCTACCGATAGTTCCCTAATTCTTACCCTTACTACCGCCCCCTTTATTTTATAAACCTTCACCTCTCTCTTATACGCTGATGCCATTCTTCTTGTACCCCATCCAACTTTTATTCTCACTTTAGATACACCTATAAAATGATCTGATATATCTGTTGCCCCTCTATAAACATGCACATCCTGAAATCTACCCATCAACTTTTTATCTATCAACTCATAGTCGAATTTTGTGATTACGCCCTACATCATATCTCCTATACTTATTCTCTTTTCCTTAAAATATGTATTACTCATTAACAAACATCTTTCTATACACAGTTCAATCAAAGACTCCCTCCTTTCCCTGTTAACATTTTCCCTGGCACTCCAAATTTACCTACTACGCCCTTACAAACGTTTGTCCCACTTTAGCATTTAGGTCCCTTACTACAATTACTCTTTCACTTGGTTCACAACTCCCTGAACATTTGCTTAACATCTCAAAAATCTCTCTCTTTCTCCTCTATACTTCTCTTTTCCAGCTGCAAAAATATTTACGCTGTGGTTAAAAAGAAACGGTGAATCAGTTGGGATTGATGGGATCAATACAGAGATGTTATAAGCAGGAGGGGATATAATTTTAATAAATAAATGTAGGTACTGGCAAAGAGCATGCATAGTTTATTTGTATAAAGGCAAAGGGGATAAGGAGAGTTTAAGAATTACAAGGGAATATGCCCATTTACCATACACCTTACCAGGTGTATACTAGAATTATATTTGAAAGAATTAATGGTAAGACGGACAGCAAGATCACAGAAGAACAAGGAGGCTTTAGAAAGGGAAGAGGATGTGTAGACAAGGTGTTTACAGTGAAGTATGTAGTTTTGAAGCTTGAATTACCAGAGTGTTGGTAAGACAGAAAAGGAAGAAAGATGGGTAAGGATGGAAATATAGGAAAAGGGTGGGTGGGGGTAGAGGAGGTGGGAAAATAAAGTTAAGTGGCCCAACCACTTAAGAGCATTTTAATGCAGGCGTTTGTGTGTGTGTGTGTGTGCACGTGTGTGTGTGTGTGCGTGTGTACGTGTGTGTAATGTTCTTCATGAATACATAAAATTCACAGGATGGGGTATACCTGACTTCCCATCAACTGCACACAGTTATACTAGCTGTATACCTGCATGTTGGTGAGTTGGAAGGAGGTATACTTCTTGCAATTGCTTTTTTTCGCACAAGAGGAAGGTTCTAGGGCGCTTGCTGAAGATGGTGGTTGCAAGGCACTCGATGGAGTGTGGCTGCGTTCATTGAGTTGTTGGTTGGCTTACATAGCTGTTTCTGAGGTGGTGTCCTGTACAGAATGTTTGCGAATGATACAAGGTTAGTTGTAAGCCGTAGATTGTTTCCAATAAAGTCTCCATAAATTGGGGTTATTATCCTTGGAGGACATGGAATGGTTCAAGTGTTACCCAATGTTCTATCTCTTCCGGGAGATCACTCCGCATTATTTATTGTGTTCTGCATTGAAGCTACGTGTAGAGTGTTATGGTCTGAGGCTATAGCTACCTGGTATGTGCGTGCGCACTCTGCAGAATTATTGGTCATCATCAATACTACCGGTGTTCGATACAGTAATTGACGAAACAAACTCGTCGTTTGAATCTATGAAGACATCAGTTTCCTCGTTCCCGAAGTGCGCTGGGTCATCATTCCCATCCACCTCGTGATGGGAGACATTAGGCTCTCTTCGTGGAAGGGTACGAGGGTGAGGTGAGCTGGATGCCCAGCGGCTGCATCACTCAGAGCAGCAATGAACCTCATTGATCGATAGGGTCAGCCTCTACAGCCGCTGATTGTGCAGCAGTGATTGGTGCTGATGCAGGGGTCGTTTCTTCCTTGCTGGGGGAGGGGGGTTGGTTAGATGTGGGTGTTGGGGGAGGGGGTACATTCACACTGGGTTGAGAGGTGGGACTCATTAATGAGCTCACTTTATCTGGGACGATTATAACTGAGGCTCCATTCGCTAATAACAGCCTGTTGATGATGGTAGGACAAAGCTGGTCATCGCCCTGTGCCATGTCACGGGTCATCATGTGCATCAGAGTCCCCTTCATTACTTCTCTTTGTATGGACCCTGCGGAGATAGGGTAGGAGAATGGACCTTGGGCATGTTGCATGCCAGGGTTAGGTTGTGGGGTGGTTGGGAAGGGGCGGAGGTCCAGACATGGTTGTTGGTGGTGGTGGCAGTAGGTGCCTTGCCAGAGCTCGGTAGACTGGGGATTCATGAGACAGCATGGGTGGTGTCTTCCAGAATTTTCTGGACTGTGGATTTCCTAACAGGGGAGGTAGGGGAGACAGTATTTGTTTATATTATGGCTAAAATCATAACACATAAAACACTGAGTGATGTTCACAAACCTTTCCATAGATACTTGGTCGGGTGTGCATTTGGAACTGCAGCATCTCAAACCGTTGTCACAGATGAGTTTGGCTTCTTCTGGTGTCTCGATTATTAATTTCAGAGACTTCTGGTTGTTCGAGTTCTTTGCAAACTTATACGCCTTGAGGACGTTAATCTCGGATTTTGCACTGTTTTACCTCTTCCACGAGTTCTTTAGCAGAATTTTCACGCATGGAGCTGTTAATGTGTGTAACAAACATACAGCGCTGGGCCTGGAAGTTGTCTTAGGGAATGGGGGTGATACCTTCATGGAGGAGTTTGTCGAGAATATCTTTCTTTAATAATTGGAGTAGCTCCTTTTCCGAGGCGAGCAGTAATACTGCACCAGAGTGGGTCTGGAATATATCCACCGGTGCAACCTGGGCATTAGTAGAAATGCAGCCTAAAATTTCCTTTTAGGACTTCTGGCCATCACTGACCCGAAGTCTGACTTTTATATTGGACATGTTGCCCAGTTAAGATTCTCCAGGATATTATGCTGGGAAAAAGAACTTTCCTAAGAGTCATACATTCCTACTTCAGCTGACTTACGAAGGTCAGCTCATAGCACAACCTACCCTCGAGGATGTGAGGGGGACGTGACCCAGGGCAGTGATCCACCAGAGTTTTATATGCCATCTGGGCTCCTGGATAGTCACTTTGACTTGTTTTAAATCGCCAGAGGAGACGTCGAAAAAGAAGAAGACAGGAAAAGTAGGACAGCAGAGTAAAGGTTGTGTTTGTGGTTAGGTCCGTGTAGTGGTTGGGGTATTGTGGGGGGATAGGATGAGGAGGGGGAGTGATGGGGTAGAGGGGGCAACAAGCAAGCTAGTCACTTTTGATAGGATGGTGCTCGAAGTGACAGCAGGCAGTTTCCTCTCAGCTCTGAGTAACCCAGAATAACCTAAAAAATGAAGTTTGGGTATTAGTGCTCAGAGTGTAAATTCCGACGTCCTCTCGCTACGCCGTACTCTTGCAGAATCCTCAATGCTCGCTCGGGAATCAATAACCTCAATAATGTCAATAATCTAAAGCATATAAGAACATAAGAACATAAGAACGAAGGAACACTGCAGAAGGCCTACTGGCCCATGCGAGGCAGGTCCAAGTCCCTACCGGCTTAAGCCAATGCACCCAACCTAGTCAGGTCAGGTCACATTGACTTAAGGGAGGAACACGGCAACCGACCTGTTAGCACAAGCTATCAGGTCCAACTCACACCCACCCACATCTACTCATGTATTTATCCAACCTATTTTTAAAGCTACACAACGTTCTGGCCTCTATAACGGTACTTGGGAGTTTGTTCCACTCATCCACAACTCTATTACCAAACCAGTACTTTCCTATATCCCTCCTGAATCTGAATTTTTCCAACTTAAAACCATTGCTGCGAGTCCTGTCTAGGCTAGACATTTTCAGCACACTATTTACATCCCCTTTATTTATTCCTGTCTTCCACTTATAAACCTCAATCATATCCCCCCTAATTCTACGTCTTTCTAGAGAGTGCAGTTTCAGGGCCCTTAGTCTATCCTCATAGGGAAGGTTTCTGATACATGGGATCATCTTTGTCATCCTCCTTTGTACATTTTCAGAGAATTTATATCCATTCTGTAATACGGTGACCAAAACTGTGCAGCATAATCTAAATGAGGCCTAACCAAGGATGTATAGAGTTGAAGAACAACCTGAGGACTCCTATTATTTATGCTTCTTGATATGAAGCCAAGGATTCTATTAGCTTTATTGCGAACACTTATGCACTGTTGTCTTGGTTTCAGATTACTGCTAACCAGAACTCCTAAATCTTTTTCGCAATCCGTAATATTAAGATCTACATTATTTAGTTTATATGTGCATGGTTATTGTCCTGTCCAACATTTAGAACTTTGCATTTGTCTATATTAAACTGCATCTGCCATTCTCCGACCACTGCATCAGTCTATTCAAATCCTCCTGGAGTGCTCGAATGTCCTCGTCAGAATGAATTCGACGGCCTATTTTGGTGTGCATCGGCAAACTTGCCGATGTCGCTCTTTATGCCCTCATCTATGTCGTTTATGTAGATTGTGAACAGCAGGGGCCCAACACTGACCCCTGTGGAACACCGCTCGTGACGCTTCCCCACTCTGATTTCTCCCCATTTATGCAAACTCTCTGCTGCCTATTTGTCAACCATGCCTCTATCCAGGAAAAAATTTCTCCTCCTATTCCATGTGCTTTAATTTTCCTCAATAGTCTCTGATGTGGGACCCTGTCAAAAGCCTTACTGAAGTCCATATACACAATATCATATTCATTACCATGATCTACCTCCTCAAATACCTTAGTGAAAAAAGTTAATAAATTCGTAAGGCAGGAACGCCCCTTTGTAAAACCATGCTGAGATTCGTTGATTAATTTATGCTTTTCAAGGTGGCTACGAACTGCCTCGGCAATTATTGATTCCATAAATTTTCCCACTATGGAGGTTAGGCTTATTGGTCTATAGTTCGAAGCTAAGGACCTGTCACCTGTTTTGAAAATAGGTATCACATTTGCCATTTTCCACTTATCTGGCACCATGCCAGTTTGTAGTGATATGTTGAAAAGATTAGCCAAAGGTGTGCTAAGCTCCTCTTTACATTCCTTTAGAACCCTTGCATACAGTTCATCAGGGCCTGGGGATTTGTTAGGTTTTAATTTATCTATTTGCCTAAGGACCATGTCACTTGTGACCCTAATAGTGCACAGTTTATTATCGTCCTGTTCTACATAATTTATCATTACTGGAATATCGCTGGTATCCTCCTGTGTAAAAAACTGAGAGGAAGTATGTGTTAAAAATTCTCACATTTCCTTATCACTGTCAGTGAGCTGACCCGAGGAACTTTTGAGTGGGCCTATCTTGTCCCTGATCTTACTTCTGTATACCTGAAAGAATCCTTTTGGGTTAGTCTTCGATTCTCTTGCAACTTTAACCTCATAATCTCTATTTGCTTTTCTAATTCCCTTTTTTATTTCTCTCTTTAACTGAATATATCGATTTCTTAATTGCCCCTCTCCTCTTTTGATTTGCCTATATATGCCTCTCTTTTGACCAATCAGATATTTTAATCTATTGTTCATCCATTTAGGATCATTTTTGTTTGATCTGATTTCCCTATTTGGAACATAATTTGACTGAGCAGCTAGAACTATGCCCTGGAAAGCATCATATCGGCAACCATCACACCCTACCTGACCCCTAGTCAGGTCATTCCAGTTCAGCCCCCCTAAGTAATTTTTCAGTCCTATGAAATCAGCCAAGCGAAAGTCAGGACGGAGACTTGATTGCCATTATTAGGGGAATTCCATGCTATGTTAAAACTGAGTGATTTGTGATCACTCTCCCCAAGCTCATCATTAACCTCAAGATTATTAATTAGTGTTTCCCTACTGGCAAGAACCAAGTCAAGGAGGTTATTTCCCCTAGTTGGCTCTGTCACAAACTGTTTTAAAAAACAATCCTGGATCGTATCAAGAAAGTCACCCGACTCTAAATTTCCTGTCAAATTGCTCCAGTCAATCTGTCTATAGTTGAAATCTCCCATTAGCACAACATTTTCGTCTGAGGGCAATATGTGGCGTGATTATGCAGTGAAATCGTACCTTGGAGAGTACGAGGTGTGGGGTTACTAAAGTATTATCCAGAGGACTGAAGAGGTGTTGTTGAGGTGGCACGGACGTTTAGAGAGAATGGAACAAAAAGAATGATTTGGAGAGCGTATAAATCTGTAATAGAGGAAAGGCAGGGTAGGGGTCGTCCTAGGAAAGGTTGGAGGGAGGAGGTAAAGGAGGTTTTGCATGCTTAGACAGCAATTTTACCTATTTGGCAACATTAAATATAATATATTATATATATATATATATATATATATATAATATATATATAATATTATATATGATAAGAAAGAGATGATTGTGGATGTTATGAATGAGAAGAAGCTGGATGTCCTGGCTTTAAGTGAAGCAAAGCTGAGGGGGTAGGAGAGTTTCAATGGAGAGGAATAACGGGATAGGTCAGGGGTTTCAAAGAGTTAGAGCTAAAGAAGGGAGTAGCAATAATGTTGAAGGATAAGCTATGCAGAAAAGAGGGACTATAAATGTTAATTCAGGATTATGGGGAGTAAAATAAAGATTGGATGTGAAAAGTGGGTTATAATAAGGTTATGCACCGGAGAAGAGAGAATGTAGAGAGAGAGGGGAGAGAGAGAGATTTGGAAATGTTTAATGTGAATGCGTGGGGACTTTTGAATCAAGTGTGAATAAGGTGGATGGGGATTTCAATGCTAAGTGGGTAAAAATGTTATGGAGGGATAGTAGGTAAATTTGGGGTGCCAGGGGTAAATGTAAATGGGGAGCCTTTAATTGAGCTATGTGTAGAAAGAAATTTTGGTAATAAGTAATAACATTTTTATGAAAAAGAGGATAAATAAATATACAAGGTATGATGTAGCACGTAATGAAAGTAGTTTATTAGATTATGTATTGGTGGATAAAAGGTTGATGGGTAGGCTCCAGGATGTACATGTTTATAGAGGTGCAACTGACATATCGGATCATTATTTAGTTGTAGTACAGTTAGAGTAAAAGTAGAGATGGAAAAGAGGAAGGTGGCAACAACAAGTAAGAGGGAGGTGAAAGTGTATAAACTAAGGGAGGAGGAAGTTCGGGTGAGATATAAGCGACTATTGGCAGAAAGGTGGGCTAGTGCAAAGATGAGTAGTAGGGGGGGGTGGTTGAAGAGGGTTGGAATAGTTTTAAAATGCAGTATTAGAATGTGAGGCAGAAGTTTGTGGTTATAGGAGGGTGGGGGCAGGAGGAAAGAGGAGTGATTGGTGGAATGATGAAGTAAAGGGTGTGATAAAAGAGAAAAGGGTAGCTTATGAAAGGTTTTTACAAAGCAGAAGTGTTATAAGAAGAGCAGAGTATATGGAGAGTAAAAGAAGGGTAAAGAGAGTGGTGAGAGAGTGCAAAAGGAGAGCAGATGATAGAGTGGGAGAGGCACTGTCAAGAAATTTTAATGAAAATAAGAAAAATTTTTGGAGTGAGTTAAACAAGTTAAAAAAGCCTAGGGAAAGTATGAATTTGTCAGTTAAAAACAGAGTAGGGGAGTTAGTAGATGGGGAGAGGGAGGTATTACCTGGAGACCTGGAGTTTACCTGGAGAGAGTTCCGGGGGTCAACGCCCCCGCGGCCCGGTCTGAGACCAGGCCTCCTGTCTGGCCTCGCCTGTCTGGCGAGAATATTTTGAGGAACTTTTAAATGTTAAGGAAGAAAGAGAGGCAGTAATTTCATGCACTGGTCAGGGAGGTATACCATCTTTTAGGAGTGAAGAAGAGCAGAATGTAAGTGTGGGGGAGGTACGTGAGGCATTACGTAGAATGAAAGGGGGTAAAGCAGCTGGAACTGATGGGATCATGACAGAAATGTTAAAAGCAGGGGGATATATAGTGTTGGAGTGGTTGGTACTTTTGTTTAATAAATGTATGAATGAGGGGAAGGTTTCTAGCGATTGGCAGAGAGCATGTATAGTCCCTTCATAAAAAGGGAGGTGGGACAAAAGAGATTGTAAAAATTATAGAGGAATAAGTTTACTGAGTATACCAGGAAAAGTGTGCGGTAGGGCCATAATTGAAAGAATTAGAGGTAAGACAGAATGTAGGATTGCGGATGAGCAAGGAGGTTTCAGAGTGGGTAGGGGATGTGTAGATCAAGTGTTTACATTGAAGCATATATGTGAACAGTATTTAGATAAAGGTAGGGAAGTTTTTATTGCATTTATGGATTTAGAAAAAGCATATGATAGAGTGGATAGGGGAGCAATGTGGCAGATGTTGCAAGTATATGGAATAGGTGGCAAGTTACTAAATGCTGCAAAGAGTTTTTATGAGGATAGCGAGGCTCAGGTTAGGGTGTGTAGAAGAGAGGGAGAATACTTCCCGGTAAAAGTAGGTCTTAGACAGGGATGTATAATGTCACCATGTTTGTTTAATATATTTATAGATGGGGTTGTAAAAGAAGTAAATGCTAGGGTGTTCAGGAGAGGGGTGGGATTAAATTATGGGGAATCAAATACAAAATGGGAATTGACACAGTTACTTTTTGCTGATGATACTGTGCTTATGGGAGATTCTAAAGAAAAATTGCAAAGGTTAGTGGATGAGTCTGGGAGTGTGTGTAAAGGTAGAAAGTTGAAAGTGAACATAGAAAAGAGTAAGGTGATAAGGGTATCAAATGATTTAGATAAAGAAAAATTGGATATCAAATTGGAGAGGAGGAGTATGGAAGAAGTGAATGTTTTCAGATATTTGGGAGTTGACGTGTCGGCAGATGGATTTATGAAGGATGAGGTTAATCATAGAATTGATGAGGGAATGTATGAAAGTATAGTAGTACCAACACTCTTATATGGGTGTGAAGCTTGGGTGGTAAACGCAGCAGCGAGGAGACGGTTGGAGGCAGTGGAGATGTCCTGTCTAAGGGTAATGTGTGGTGTAAATAGTATGCAGAAAATTCGGAGTGTAGAAATTAGGAGGAGGTGTGAAGTTAATAAAAGTATTAGTCAGGGGGCTGAAGAGGGGTTGTTGAGGTGGTTTGGTCATTTAGAGAGAATGGATCAAAGTAGAATGACATAGAGAGCATTTAAATCTGTAGGAGAAGGAAGGCGGGGTAAGGCTCGTCCTCGAAAAGGTTGGAAGGAAGGGGTAAGGGAGGTTTTATGGGCGAGGGGCTTGGACTTCCAGCAGGCGTGCATGAGCGTGTTCGATAGGAGTGAATGGAGACGAATGGTATTTGGGACTTGACGATCTGTTGGAGTGTGAGCAGGGTAATATTTAGTGAAGGGTTTCAGGGAAACCGGTTATTTTCATATAGTCGGACTTGAGTCCTGGAAATGGGAAGTACAATGCCTGCACTTTAAAGGAGGGTTTTGCGATATTAGCAGTTTGGAGGGATATGTTGTGTATCTTTATACGTATATGCTTCTAAACTGTTGTGTTCTGAGCACCTCTGCAAAAACAGTGATTATGTGTGAGGTGAAAGTGTTGAATGATGATGAAAGCATTTTCTTTTGGGGGATTTTCTTTTTTTTTTTTTGGGTCACCCTGCCTCGGTGGGAGACGGCCGCCTTGTTGAATATATATATATATATATATATATATATATATATATATATATATATATATATATATATATATATGGAATGGATGCCTGTAACAAATCACAGATTTTTTTGCGATCTGAACTGGTGATCTGTGACGATGAGAGTCCAGTGTCATAACGCCTGTGCAAGGACCATGCTAACACTGTGGCACTGCAGTGTTGCCGATGAGGTCACATATTGTGGCACAACTGCCAGACTTATTACATCCTTTCTTCCTTCCTCCTTCCTCCTCTCACTCACTCCATTCTCTCTTCCTTCTTCCTTGCTCAAATCACGCACTTTATCCTCACTGCTTTCATCCTAGTCTCAGACATCCTTCATTATTTTGTTTAATCTCCTCCTGCCAGTGTATCAGTTACTCCCTCCACCTATTCTCCTCCCCACTTCTACTACCCTCACACTCACGCCATTACTCCGCTGCCCCCACCACTCACCCCATTACTCCCGCTGCCCCCACCACTCACCCCATTACTCCCGCTGCCCCCTACCACTCACCCCATTACTCCCGCTACCCCCTACCACTCACCCCATTACTCCCGCTACCTCCCACCACTCACCCCATTACTCCATCTACCTCCCACCACTCAACCCATTACTCTCGCTACCCCCACCACTCACACCCATTACTCCCGCCTACCACCACTCCCCACCACTCACCCTATTACTCGCGCTACCCCCACCACTCACCCCATTACTCCCGCTACCTCCCACCACTCACCCCATTATTCCCGCTACCTCCACCACTCACCCCATTACTCCCGCTACCCCACCACTCACTCCATTACTTCCGCTACTCCCACCACCCACCCCATTACTCCCACTACCTCCCACCACTCAACCCATTACTCTCGCTACCCCCACCACTCAACCCATTACTCTCACTACCCCCACCACTCATCCCATTACTCCCGCTACCCCCACCACTCACCCCATTACTCCCGCTACCCCCACACTCACCCCATTACTTCCGCTACCCCCACCACTCACCCCATTACTCCCACTACCTCCCACCACTCACCCCATTACTCTCGCTACCCAACACATTCACTCTAGTATAATCTAAATACATTTAAAAAGAGTTGACAACACGGGCTCTAGACGGTAAATATTACACGAGACTTGAAGAATGACAAATACCCAGAGCAGAGAGGAAGACTCCTGCACAAGTGCACATACCAGCTGCAGGTACGTAGTGCAGGTACCAGCTGCAGGTACCTAGTGCAGGTACTAGCTGCAGGTACCTAGTCTAGGTACCAGCTGCAGGTACCTAGTGCAGATACCAGCTGCAGGTACCTAGTGTAGGTACCAGCTGTAGAGGTGGATAATATATATTAAGGAGGGAAAAGTGGATGCATGAGAGGGAGAAGGTGGATGCAGGGAAAGAAAGAGTAGATACAGGAGAGGAAGAGTGGATGCAGGTAGGAAAAGAGTGGATGCAAGAGGGAAAGAGTGGATCACAACAACGCCACTATCACATCTGCGAGGAAACTGATAGGATGGATAATGAGAACATTCAAGACAAGAGATACTAAGCCAATGATGATGTTTTTTAAATCACTTGTTCTCTCTAGGCGGAATACTGCTGTACATTAACATCCCCATTCAAGGCAGGTGAAATTACAGCTCTAGGGAATGTACAGATAACCTTTACTGCACGTAAAAGTTCCATCAAACACCTTAACTACTGGGAACGCCTGGAAGCACCTGATTTGTACTCACTGGAGGGCAGGCAAGAGAGAGAGATATCATAATCTATACCTGGAAGATTCTGGAGGGAATGGTTCCTAATCTGCACACAGAGATCACTCCCTACGAAAGCGAAAGACTTGGCAGACGATGCAACATACCCCAAGTGAAAAGCAGGGGCGCCACTGGTACATTAAGAGAAAACACAATAAGTGTCCGGAGCCCAAGACTATTCAACAGCCTCTCACCAGCCATGAGGGGCATTATCAGTAGACCCCGGTTGTCTTCACGAGGGAGCTGGACAGATACCGAAAGTCAGTGCCGGATCAGCCGGTCTGTGGTTCGTACGTTGGACTACGTACGGCCAGCAGTAGCAGCCTATTTGACGAGGCCCCTATTTGACCGGGTCGCGGGGGGGGGGAGGATGGGGTTGATCCCCGGAATGACCCCCGGTAGACTAGAGGAAGGTAGTGAAGAGTGGATGCAGGAGAGGAAGAGTGGATGCAGTTGGGAAAGAGTGGATGCAGGTGGGGAAGAGTGGATGCAGGTGGGGAGGGAGCAGGGTGGAAGAGTGGATGAGGTGGGGAAGATGATGCGGAGGGGAACAGGGATTCAGGGGGGAAGATGGATGCAAAAAATATTTATAAATATCCAAAAAATCAAAAATATCAAAAAATAAAGTAGGGGGGAATGGTCAGGTAGGGAAGAGTGGTGCAGGGGAAAAGGGATTAGGAGAAGAGGTGGTGAAGGGGGAAGAGTGGGGGGCAGGGGAGGGAAAAGGAATGCAGGGGAGGGAGTGGATGCAGGGGAGGAAAAGTGGGTGAGGTGGGGAAAAGTGGATGCAGGAAAGGGGAAGAATGGGATGCAGGAGAGGAAGTGGATGCAGGAGGGGAAAAGGGGGATGCAGGAGAAGGGGATGGGGCGGAGGGGAAAGTGGATGCAGGGGGGGGAAGAGTGGATGATGGGGAGGAAGAGTTGATGCAGGAGGGGAAGAGGGATGCAGGTGGGGGAAGATGGATGCAGGAGGGGAAGAGTGGGGTGAGGAGGGTAGAGTAGATGCAGGAGGAGAAGATGGACAGGTGGGGAAGGTGGATGAGGTGGGGGGATGGATGCAGGAAGGGGAAGAGGGATGCAGGGGGGGAAAAGTGGATGCGGAGGGAAGAGTGGATGAGGCAGGAAGGTTTGGGTGAGGTGGGAAGGTGGGTGCAGGTGGGGGAAAAATGGATGAGGAGAGGAAAAGTGGATGCAGGGAGAAGAGGGGTGCATGGGAAGAGTGGGTGAGGGGGGGAAGAGTGGGTGATTGGGGGAAGAGTGGATGCAGGAGGGGAAGAGTGGTGCTTTTGGGGGGAGTGGGGTGCAGGAGGGAAGAGTGGTGGGGGGTAGGGGTGATGCAGGGGGGAAGAGTGGATGCCCGGTGGGGGAAGAGTGGATGCGGGGGGGAAGAGGGGATGCAGGAAGGAAGTGAAAGCAGGGGGGGAAGGGGTGGGGGGGAAGAGGGATGCGGGGGGGAAGAGTGGTGCAGAGGGGAAAGGGATGCGGTGGGAAGGTGGATGCAGGGGGGAAGAGTGGTGCAGGGGGGAAGAGTGGATGCAGGAGGGAAGAGTGGATGCAGGGGGGAAGAGTGGATGAGGGGGGAAAAAAGGGGGATGCAGGTGGGGAAGATTGGATGCAGGAGGGAAAAGTGGATGAGGAAGGAAAAGGGGGATGCAGGTGGGGGAAGAGTGGTGCAGGTGGGGGAAGATGGATGCAGGAGAGGAAAAGTGGTGTGGAGAGGGAAAAGTGGGGTCAGGTGGGAAGAGTGGATGAGGTGGGAAAAGTGACGGGGGAAGAGGGATAGGAGAGGGAAAATGGTGCAGGGGGGAGAGTGGTGGGGGTGGGGAAGGTGGAGGAGGGGGAGGAAGAGGATGCAAAGGGGAAAAGGGGGATGCAGGAGGAAGAAATGGTGGGGGGAAAGTGGTGAGGAGGGGAAGAAAAAGATGGATGAGGAGAGGAAGAGTGGATGAGGGGGGAAGGTGGATGCGGTGGGAAAGGTGGAGGGGGGGAAAGTGGAGCAGGAGGGGAAAAGTGGATGCATTTGGGGAAGGTGGATGCAGGTTGGGGAAAAGGGGGATGCAGGAGAGGTAGAGAGATGAGGGAGGAGAAGAGTGGTGCGGGGGGAAGAGTGGATGCAGGTGGGGAAAAGGGGGCAGGGGAAGAGTGGATGGGTGGGAAGAGTGGAGCAGGGGGGAAGATGGTGCAGGAGGGGAAGAGGGGGGCAGGTGGGGAAGAAAGTGCAGGAGGGGAAAGGGATGCAGGAGAGAGAGGGATGCGGGGGGGAAAAGTGGATGTAGGGGGGGAATGGGGCGGTGGGGAAGAGTGGTTGCAGGAGGGAAGGTGGACGCGCGGAGAAAGAAGAGTGGTGCAGTGGGGAAGAGTGGATGCGGGGAGGAAGGTATGCAGGAGGGAAGAGTGGGTGCGGAGAGGAAGAGTGGGGGGAAAGGGGCGGAAGAGTGGTGGGAGGGTAGGTAGATGCGGAGGAGAAGGGGACGGTGGGGAAAAGTGGATGCGATGAGGAAAAGTGGATACAGGGGGGGAAGAGTGGTGTAGGGGGGAAAAAATGGTGCAGGAAGGAAAGTGGATTTTAGGGGGGAAGAGTGGTGCAGGTGGGGGAAGAAGGATGAAGGGGGGAAGAGGGGGTGCGGAGAGGAAGAGTGGAAAGCAGGTGGGGAAGGTGGTGAGGGGGAGATTGTGCGGGTGGAAA
The DNA here is from genome assembly GCF_026875155.1 of Cherax quadricarinatus. Lineage (NCBI taxonomy): Eukaryota > Metazoa > Arthropoda > Malacostraca > Decapoda > Parastacidae > Cherax > Cherax quadricarinatus. Next base: position 23,561,421 of record NC_069409.1, on the reverse strand, counting down.
AGGGGGATGCGGTGGGAAAGGTGGGGTACAGGGGGGAAATGGATTTAGGTGGGGAAGAGGGGATGCAGGAGGGGAAGAGTGGATGAGGTGGGGAAAAATGGGTGCAGGAGGGGGGAAAGTTTTGGTTGCAGGAGGGGAGAGTGGTGCAGGGGGAAGGTGGATGTAGGGGGAGGAAGATGAGAGGGGGAAGAGTGGTTGCAGGGGGTGAAGGTGGAGCAAGGAAGAAGAGTGAAAAGCAAAATGGGGGAAAAGTGGATGCAGGGGAGGAGAGGGATGCAGGAGAGGAAGGTGGATGCAGGAGAGGAAAGTGGATGCGATGGGGAAGGTGGTGAGGTGGGGAGAGTGGACAGGAAGGGGGTGGAGCGGTGGGGGGAAAAGGGGAGCAGGAAAGGGAAAAAGGGGGTCAGACAGGAAGGTGGATGCATTTGGGGGGAAAAGTGGATGAGGGGGAAAAATGGATGCAGAGAGGAAGAGTGGATTAGGGGAGGAAAGGGGGATGCGGTGGGGAAGGGGGAGGGGAGGAAAAGTGGATGCAGGAGAGGAAGAGTGGATGCAGGGAGGAGGGATGAGGTGGGGAAGAGTGGTCAGGTAGGGGGAGGGTGAGGAGAGGAAGAGTGGATGAGGAGGGAAGAGTGGGGTGCAGGAGGGGGAAGATTTGGTCAGGAGAGAAGAGTTTCAGGTGGGGAAAAAGTGGAGCATGGGGGGAAAATGGATGTGGAGCAAGAGTGGATGGGAGGGGAAGAGTGGTGCATTTGGGGAAGGTGGGTGCAGGAGGGAAGGTGGAGCAGGGGGGTAGGTAGTGCAGGTGAGAAGAGGATGAGGTGGGGAAGTGGATGCAGGTGGGGGGAAAAGGGAGCAGGAAGGGAGGTGAATGAGGTGGGGAAGAGTGGTGCAGAAGGGGAAGAGTGGATGCAGGGGGGGAAGAGGGATGCGATGAGGGGAAAAAGGATGCAGGGGGGAAAAGGGGGATGCAGGGGGGAAGGTGGTGAGGCGGGGAAGAGTGGATGAGGGGGAAGAGTGGAGCAGGTGGGGGAGTGAGAGGAAGGGAAGAGTGGTGCAGGTGGGGGGAAAAGTGGATGAGGAGGGGAAGGGGGATGAGGGGCAGGAAGGTGGATGCAGGTGGGGAAGAATGGATGCAGGAAGGAAAAATGGATGAGGAGAGGAAGAGTGGATGAGGTGGGGAAGGTGGGCAGGTGAGGAAGAGTGGATGCAGGGGAGGGAAAAGTGGATGCGGTGGGGGGAGTGGTGCAGGTGGGGAAGAGTGGAGGCAGGGAGGAAGTTGGAGCAGGAGGGGGAAGGTGGATGCAGGAGAGGAAAGGGGATGCAGGTGGGAAGAGTGGATGCAGGTAGGGAGAGTGGTGCAGGGGAGGAAGAGTGGGTGCAGGAGAGGGGAAAAGGGGGATGCAGGAGGGGAAGAGTGGGTGCGGGAGGAAGAGTGGGTGCAGTTGGGAAGAGGGGTGCAGGTGGGGAAGAGTGGATGCATGAGAGCAAGAGTGGATGCAGGAGGGGAAGAGTGGATGCATTTGGGGAAAAGTGGTGCGGGAGGGAAGAGGGTGAGGGGGGAAGAGTGGAGCAGGGGGGAAGAGTGGATGGGGGGGAAGAATGATGCAGGGGGGAAGAGTGGTTGCAGGAGGGGGATGGCGCAGAGGAAAAAGGAAAAGTGGGTGCAATGGGGGGAAAAGTGGGGTGCAGGGGGGAAGAGTGGGTGCAGGAGAGGAAGAGTGGTGCAGGGAGGAAGAGTGGATGCAGGTGCGGAAGAGTGGATGCAGGAGAGGTAGAGTAGATGCAGGAGGAGAAGAGTGGATGCAGGTGGGGAAGGTGGAGCAGATGGGAAAAGTGGATACAGGGGGGGAAGAGTGGATTGGTGGGGGGAAGAATGGATGAGGAAGGGAAAAGGGGAGGGAGGGGGGAAGAGGGATGCAGGGGGGAAAATGGATGCAGGAGAGGGAAAAGTGGTGCAGGAGAGGAAGAGTGGATGCCCGGTGGGGGGAAGAGTGGGCAGATGGGGGAAAAGTTTTTGAGGAGTGGAAGAGTGGATGCAGGTGGGAAAGAGTGGTCAGGAGGGGAAAGGTGGATTCAGGTGGGGAAAGGGGATCAGGGGGGGGAAGGGGGATGAGGTGGGGGGAAAAGTGGGCAGGGGGAGAGGGATGCAGGAGAGGAAGAGTGGGGGGCAAAAGAAGGGGGAAGGGGAATTTGCAGGAGGGGAAGATTGGTGCAGGGGAGGAAGTGGAGCAGTTGGGGAAGAGTGGATGCAGGGGGGAAGAGTGGATGCAATGAAAAGAGGGGAGAGGAGGGAAGAGTGGGGGGCATTTGGGGAAGAGTGGTTTCAGGAGGGAAGAGGGATGCAGGAGGGGGGAAAAGTGGGGTAGGAGGGGAAAGTGGATGAGGTGGGGAAAAATGGATGAGGAGGGGGAAAAGTGGTTTCAGGAGGGGAAAAGTGGAGCAGAGGGGGAAAGAGTGGGTGCGTGGGGAAGATGGATGCAGGGGGAAAATGGATGCAGGAGGGGAAGAGTGGATGAGGAGAGGAAAAGTGGATGAGTGGGGAAAAAGTGGATGCGGGAGGAAGTGATGCAGGAGGGAGGTGGATGCAGGGGGGAAAAGTGGATGCAGTGGGGGAAAAGTGGATCAGGAGGGGAAAAAGTGGTGTAGGGGGAAGATTTGGGTGCAGGAAGGGGGAAGAGGGGATGCAGGGGGGAAGATGGATGCGGTGGGAAGAATGGATGCAGGAGAGGAAAAGTGGGTGCGGAGAGAAGAGTGGATGCAGGTGGGGAAGAGGGTGCAGTGGGGAAAAGTTGTTTCGGGGGTGGAAGAGGGAAAGCAGGTGGGAAAGTGGATAAAAAGGGGGGGAAAAGTGGATTCGGGGGGGAGAGGGATGCAGGGGGGAAGAGTGGATAAAGGGGGAAGAGTGGTGAGGGGGGAAGAGGGGGGTGCGGGGGAAGGTAGCAGGGGGGAAGAGGGGTGGGGGGGAAGAGGGATGAGAGGGAAGGTGGTTTCAGGTGTGAAGAGTGGGGGGCAAGAGGGGAAGAGTGGATGCAGTGGGGGGGGTGGTGCAGGGAGGGAAGAGTGGATGCAGGAGAGGGAAGAGGGATGCAGGGGGGAAGAGTATCAGTGGGGAAGAGTGGAGCAGGAAGGGAAGGGATGCAGGAGAGGAAAGTGGTGCAGGGGGGAAGAGTGGGTGAAGGAGAAAGGAAAAGTGGATGCAGGTGGGGGAAGAGGGTGGAATGGGGAAGAGTGGAGCAGGGGGGAAGAGTGGATGCAGGGGGAAGGTGGTGCGGTGGGGAAAAGTGGGTGCAGGTGGGGGAAAAATGGGGCAGGGGGAAGAGTGGTGAGGAGAGGAAGAAGGTGGGTGAGCTGGGGAAGAGGGATGCAGGTGAGGAAAAGAGGGGATGCAGGAGGGGGAAGAGGGGATGCAGGGAAAAAGTGGGTGAGGGGGGGGGAAATGGATGAGGTGGGGAAGATGGAGCAGGAGAGGAAGATTTGGGGCAGGGGGAAAAGTGGATGCAGGTGGGAAGAGGGATGCGGGGGGAAGAGTGGATGCCGGGGGGTGAGTAAAGCAGGAGGGAGAGTGGTGCAGGGGGAAGAGTGGATGCAATGGGAAAGTGGATGGGGGGGAAGATGGATGCAGGGGGAAGAGTTATGAGGAGGGGAAAGGGATGCAGGGGGGAGGTGGATGCAGGTGGGGAAGGGAGTGGATGCAGGAGGGGGGAGTGGTGCAGGAGAGGAGAGTGGGGCAGGGGGGGAAGGGTGGGGGGGGGGGGGGGGGGGTGGGGGCAGGGGGAAGAGTGGATGCAGGAGAGGAAGGGGAAAAGCAGGGGGGAAAGGGGGGTGCAGGTGGGGAAGAGTGGATGCGGGGGGGAAGGTGGATGCGGGGGGAAAAGTGATGAGGAGGGGAAGGTGGATGCAGGGGGAAGAGTGGGGCAGGTGGGGAAAAGGGATTTAGGGGGGAAAAGTGGTGAGGGGGGGAAAAGGGGAAAGCAGGAGGGAAGGGTGGATGCAGGGGGAAAAGTGGATGCAGGGGGAAGGGAATGAAGGAGGAAGAGGGAGCAGGAGAGGAAAAGGAGCAGGTGGGGAAGATGGATGCAGGGGGGAAAGATGGATAGGGGGGAAGAGTGGGCAGGGGGGGAAGAGAATGCGGGGGGGAAGTGGAGCAGGTTTGGGAAAAGGTGGAGCAGGAGGAAGAGGGATGCGGTGGGGAAGAGTGGGTGAGAGAGGAGGTGGATGCAAAGGGGAAGGTGGATGCAGGGGGAAAGATTTAGGGAGGGGGAAAAAGTGGGTGAGGAGGAAGAGTGGATGCGGGGGGAAGAGTGGTGCAGGGGGGAAGAATGGATGCAGGGAAGGAAGAGGGATCAGGGGGGAAAAAGTGGTCAGGGGGGAAAGAAGGATGCAAAAGGGAGGTGGATGCAGGGGGGGAAAGAGTGGATGCAGGTGGGGGAAGGGTGGATGCGGGGGGAAAAAAAAGGGGTGCAGGGGGGGAAAGATGGATGCAGGGGGAAGAGTGAGCAGGAGAGGAAGAGGGATGCAGGTGGGGGGAAAAGTGAATCAAGAGGGGAAAAAGGGGGGATGGAGAGAAAGATGGAGCAGGGGGAGAGTGGGTGCAGGGAGGAAGAGGGATGCAGGGGGGGGAGGGATGCAGGTGGGGGAAAATGGATGAGGTTGGGAAAGAGTGGAGCAGGGGGGAAGAGTGGATCAGGGGGGAAGATTGGTGAAGAGGTAGATTTGGGTGCAGGAGGGGGAAAGTGGTTTTCAGGGGGAAAGTTTGGGAGGGGAAAATGGAGGGGGGGGGGAAGAAAGGGGTGCGGGGAAAAAAGGGGGAAGCAGGGGGGGGAAGAGTGGTCAGGTGGGGGAAAAAATGGGAGCAGGGGGAAGAGTGGATTAGGGGGGAAGAGTGGATGCAGGGGGGAAGAATGGGATGGGAGAGGAGAGGGTGAGGGGGGAAAAATGATGAGGTGGGAAAGGGGGATGCAGGGGGAAAGGGGTGGAGGTTTTGGGGGGGGTGGAGCAGGGGGGAAGAGGGTGCAGGGGGGAAGAGTGAATCAAGGGGGGAAGATGGTGAGAAAGGGGAAAGATGGAGAGGGGGGAAGGTTGGGGGGAGGGGGAAGAGTGGAGCAGGAGGCAGAGTGGAAGGGGGAAAATTGGTAGGGGGAAGATGGATGCAGGAGAGAAGGTGGGTGCAGGGGGGGAAGAGGGATGCAAAAGGGGGGGAAAATGATGCAGGGGGAGGGAAAAAGTGGGTGCAGGAGGGAAGGTTTAGGGGGGGAAAGGTGGATGCAGGGGGGAAGAGTGAAGAGGGGAAAGAGTGGATGAGGAGAGGAAAAAAGATGCAGGGGGGAAGAGTGGATGCAGGGGGAAAAATGGATGAGGGAGAAAGGTTTGGGGCGGGAGGAAGAGTGGATGCAGGAGAGAAGGGGAGCAGGGGAAAGGTTGCAGGGGAAAGTGGATCAGGGGGGGAAGAGGGGATGAGGTGGGGAAGAGTGGAAAGGGGCGAAGAGTGGGTGCAGGAGAGGGAAAAGTGTGCAGGTAGGGAAGGTGAATTGCAGGAGGGGAAGAGTGGATGCGGGAGGGAAGAGGGATGAGGGGGGAAGGTGGGAGGAGGGAGAGTGGTGCGGGGGAAAGAGTGGATGCAGGAGAGGAAGGTGGATGCAGGGGAAAAGGGATGCAGGAGGAGATGGTGCGGGGGAAGAAAGAAGTGGGGAGAGGGAAAGGGGGGGATTCATAATTAAAGATGGGAGGAGGGAAGAAGGGGGAAATAAAAAATAAAAAAAGAAAAGGGGGAGGCGAAGAAAAGTTGGAAAAGAAAAGAAAGGGTGGATGGGAGTAAAGAATCGAAGAGATGGTAGAAGAAAAAGAACAAAACTAAAGGACGGGGGAAAGTGGGGGAAGAAAGGGAAGTAAGAGAAGTGTTTGGGTGAGGAGGGGGGAAGGGGGAAAAGGGGAAAAAAAACAAGGTGTGTGAGATCAGAAATAGAGTGAGGGGGGGGAAAAATATAGGGAGGAAAGTAAGTGAAGAGGAAAAGGGAAGGAAAGGAGGAAGGGAAAGGGAAAAAACAAGAAGGGAAGAAAAGGGAAAAAAAAGGGGGAAAAGAATGGAGGGGAAAGGGGAAAAAAGGAAGGGGGAAGGGGGGAAGGAGGGAAGGGAAGGAGGGAAAAGGAAAAAAGGAAGAAGGGAAGGGAAATGAAAGGGAGGGGAAAAGGGGGGAAGGGGAAAGGGAGGGAAGGGGAAGGGGGGGGGAGGGGGAAAAAAGGGAAGGAGGAGAAAATTGAAGAAGGGAAGGGAAAAGGGGAAAAAGGAAAAGGGAAGGAAAGGAAGGAAAAAAGGGGAAGGAGGAAGGAAGGAAGGAGGAGGAAGGGGGAAAGGGAAAGGAGGAAAGGGAAAGGAAGGAAGAAGGAAGGAGGAAGAAAGAAAAGAAGGAGGGAAGGAAGGAGGGAAGAAAGGATGGAATGAAGGAATGATGGAAGAAGGGAAGGAAGGAAGGAAGGAAGGAGGGAAGGAGGGAAAAAGGAGGGAAAGAAGTAAGGATGGAAGAAGGGAAGGAAGGAAGGAGGGAAGGAAGGAAGGAAGGGAAAGAAGGAGGGAAGGAAGGAAGGAGGGAAGGAAGGAATGATGGAAGAAGGAAAGGAAGGAAGGAAGGAGGGAAGGAAGGAGGGAAGAAAGGAGGGAAGGAAGGAGGGAAGAAAGGAGGGAAGAAAGGAGGGAAGGAAGGAATGATGGAAGAAGGAAAGGAAGGAAGGAGGGAAGGAAGGAGAGAAGAAAGGAGGGAAGGAAGGAAGGATGCAAGAAGGGAAGGAAGGAAGGAGGGAAGGAAGGATGGAAGAAGGGAAGGAAGGAAGGAAGGAAGGAGGGAAGGAAGGAAGGAAGGAAGGAGGGAAGGAAAGGAGGGAAGGAAAGAATGATGAAGAAGGAAAGGAAGGAAGGAAGGAGGGAAGGAAGGAGGGAAGGAAGGAAGGATGGAGGAAGAGAAGGAAGGAAGGAAGAAAGGAAGGAGGGAAGGAAGGATGGAAGAAGGGAAGGAACGAAGGAAGGAGGGAAGGAAGGATGGAAGAAGGGAAGGAAGAAAGGAATGAAGGAAGGAGGGAAGGAAGGAGGGAAGAAAGGAGGGAAGGAAGGATGGAAAAATGGAAGGAAGGAAGGAGGGAAGGAACGGGGGAAGGAAGGACGGAAGAAAGGAGGGAAAGAAGGAAGGGAGGAAGGAAGAAGGGAAGGAAGGAAGTAAGGAACGAAGGAAGGAAGGAAGGAAGGAGGGAAGGAAGGAGGGAAGGAAAGAGGGAAGGAAGGAAGGATGGAAGAAAGGAAGGAAGGAAGGAAGGAGGGAAGGAAGGAGGGAAGGAAGAAAGGATGGAAGAAGGGAAGGAAGGAAGGAAAAAGAGAAGAAAGAAAGGATGGAAGAAAGAAAGGAAGGAAGGAGGAAGAAAGGAAGGAAGGAAGGAAGGAGGGAAGGAAGGAAGGATGGAAGAAGGGAAGGAAGGAAGTAAGGAATGAAGGGAGGAAGGAGGGAAGGAAGGAGAGAAGGAAGGATGGAAGAAGGGAAGGAAGGATGGAAGAAGGGAAGGAAGGAAGGAAGGAGGGAAGGAAGGATGGAAGAAGTGAAGGAAGGAAGGAAGGAAGGAAGGAAGGGAGGAAGGAAGGAAGGAAGGAAGGAAAGAAATTAACCAAGCGAGACATAACTACAATCCCACTAACAATTACCTTCCTTTCCTATTTACTCTCACTCGTTAATAAATTGTATTAGTACAGTGAAGAAGGGTTTCCCCTTCCTGAACCCTAGTTGATGATGACATATAGTGAGGCAAGGTTTCCCCTTCCTGAGCCCTAGTTGATGATGACATATAGTGAGGCAGGGTTTCCCCTTCCTGAACCCTAGTTGATAATGACATATAGTGAGGCAAGGTTTCCCCTTCCTGAACCCTAGTTGATGATGACATATAGTGAGGCAGGGTTTCCCCTTCCTGAAGCCCTAGTTGATAATGACATATAGTGAGGCAGGGTTTCCCTTCCTGAACCTAGTTGATAATGACATATAGTGAGGCAAGGTTTCCCCTTTCCTGAACCCTAGTTGATGATGACATATAGTGAGGCAGGGTTTCCCCTTCCTGAGCCCTAGTTGATGATGACATATAGTGAGGCAGGGTTTCCCTTCCTGAACCCTAGTTGATGAGACATATAGTGAGGCAGGGTTTCCCCTTCCTGGACCCTAGTGATGATGACATATAGTGAGGAGGGTTTCCTTCTGAACCCTGTTGATGATGAGCTATAGTGGACAGGGTTTCCCTTCTGAACCCTAGTTAGATGACATTAGTGAGGCAGGGTTTCCTCTGAACCTAGTTGATGATGATATAGTGAGGCAGGGTTTTCCCCTTCCTGAACCCTAGTTGATGATGACATATAGTTGAGGCAGGGTTTCCCTTCCTGAACCTAGTTGATGATGACATATAGTGAGGCAGGGTTTCCCCTTCCTGAACCCTAGTTGATGATGACATATAGTGAGGCAGGGTTTCCCCTTCCTGAACCCTAGTTGATGATGACATATAGTGAGGCAGGGTTTCCCTTCCTGAACCCTAGTTGATGATGAGGATATAGTGAGGCAGGGTTTCCCCTTCCTGAACCCTAGTTGTGATGAGATATAGTGAGGCAGGGTTTCCCCTTCTGAACCCTAGTTGATGATGACATTAGTGAGGCAGGGTTTCCCCTTCCTGAACCCTAGTTGATGATGAGATATAGTGAGGCAGGGTTTCCCTTCCTGAACCCTAGTTGATGATGAGATATAGTGAGGCAGGGTTTCCCCTCACTGAACCCTAGTTGATGATGACATATAGTGAGGCAGGGTTTCCCCTTCCTGAACCCTAGTTGATGATGACATATAGTGAGGCAGGGTTTCCCCTTCCTGAACCCTAGTTGATGATGAGATATAGTGAGGCAGGGGTTTCCCCTTCCTGAACCTAGTTGATGATGGACATATAGTGAGGCAGGGTTTCCCCTTCCTGAACCTAGTTGATGATGACATATAGTGAGGCAGGGTTTCCCCTTCCTGAACCCTAGTTGATGATGACATATAGTGGAGGCAGGGTTTCCCCTTCTGAACCCTAGTTGTGATGACATATAGTGAGGCAGGGTTTCCCTTCCTGAACCCTCAGTTGATGATGAGATATAGTGAGGCAGGGTTTCCCCTCCTGAACCCTAGTTGATGATGACATATAGTGAGGCAGGGTTTCCCCTTCCTGAACCCTAGTTGATGACATATAGTGAGGCAGGGTTTCCCCTTCCTGAACCCTAGTTGATGATGAGATATAGTGAGGCAGGGTTTCCCTTCCTGAACCCTAGTTGATGATGACATATAGTGAGGCAGGGTTTCCCCTTCCTGAACCCTAGTTGATGAGATATAGTGAGGCAGGGTTTCCCCTTCCTGAACCCTAGTTGATGATGACATATAGTGAGGCAGGGTTTCCCCTTCCTGAACCCTAGTTGATGATGAGATATAGTGAGGCAGGGTTTTCCCTTCCTGAACCTAGTTGATGTGAATATAGTGAGGCAGGGTTTCCCCTTCCTGATTAACCCTAGTGATGAGGTGACGAATATTAGATGAGGCAGGGTTTCCCTTCCTGACCCTAGTTGATGATGACATATAGTGAGGCAGGGTTTCCCTTCCTGAACCCTAGTGATGATGACATATAGTGAGGCAGTGTTTCCCTTCCTGAACCCTAGTTGATGATGACATATAGTGAGGCAGGGTTTCCCTTCCTGAACCCTAGTTGATGATGACATATAGTGAGGCAGGGTTTTCCCCTCCTGAACCCTAGTTGATGATGACATATAGTGAGGCAGGGTTTCCCCTTCCTGAACCTAGTTGATGATGACATATAGTGAGGCAGGGTTTCACCTTCCTGAACCCTAGTTGATGATGAGATATAGTGAGGCAGGGTTTCCCTTTCCTGAACCCTAGTTGTGATGACATATAGTGAGGCAGGGTTTCCCTTCCTGAACCTAGTTGATGATGCAATATAGTGAGGCAGGGTTTCCCCTTCCTGAACCCTAGTTGATGATGAGATATAGTGAGGCTAGGGTTTCCCCTCACTGAACCCTAGTTGATGACATTTGTGAGCAGGGTTTACCCTTCTGAACCCTAGTTGATGAGTTATGAGGCAGGGTTTCCCTTCCTGAACCCTAGTTGTTGATGACATATAGTGAGGCAGGGTTTCCCCTTCCTGAACCCTAGTTGATGATGAGATATAGTGAGGCAGGGTTTCCCTTCCTGAAACCTAGTTGATGATGACATATAGTGAGGCAGGGTTTCCCCTTCCTGAACTTAGTATGATGAGATATAGTGAGGCAGGGTTTCCCCTTCCTGACCTAGTTGATGATGACATATAGTGAGGCAGGGTTTCCCCTTCTGAACCTAGTTGATGATGACATATAGTGAGGCAGTGTTTTCCACTTCCTGAACCCTAGTTGATGATGACATATAGTGATTGCAGGTGTTGTCCCCTTCCTGAAACCCCAGTTGATGATGAATATAGTGAGGCAGGTTTCCCCTTCCTGAACCCTAGTTGATGATGACATATAGTGAGGCAGGGTTTCCCCTTCCTGAACCTAGTTGATGATGACATATAGTGAGGCAGGGTTTCCCCTTCCTGAGACCTAGTTGATGATGAGATATAGTGAGGCAGGGTTTCCCTTCCTGAACCCTAGTTGATGATGACATATAGTGAGGCAGGTTTCCCCTTCCTGAACCCTAGTTGATGATGACTATAGTGAGGCAGGTTTCCCCTTCCTGAACCTAGTTGATGATGAATATAGTGAGGCAGGGTTTCCCCTTCCTGAACCCTAGTTGATGATGACATATAGTGAGGCAGGGTTTCCCTTCCTGAACCTAGTTGATGATGACATATAGTGAGGCAGGTTTCCCCTTCCTGAACCCTAGTTGATGATGAACATATAGTGAGGCAGGGTTTCCCTTCCTGAACCCTAGTTGATGATGACAATATAGTGAGGCAGGGTTTCCCCTTCCTGAACCTAGTTGATGATGACATATAGTGAGGCAGGGTTTCCCTTCCTGAACCTAGTTGATGATGACATATAGTGAGGCAGGTTTCCCCTTCCTGAACCCTAGTTGATGATGACATATAGTGAGGCAGGGTTTCCCCTTCCTGAACCCTAGTTGATGATGACATATAGTGAGGCAGGGTTTCCCCTTCCTGAACCCTAGTTGATGATGACATATAGTGAGGCAGGGTTTCCCCTTCCTGAACCCTAGTTGATGATGACATATAGTGAGGCAGGGTTTCCCCTTCCTGAACCCTAGTTGATGATGAGATATAGTGAGGCAGGGTTTCCCCTTCCTGAACCCTAGTTGATGATGACATATAGTGAGGCAGGGTTTCCCCTTCCTGAACCCTAGTTGATGATGACATATAGTGAGGCAGGGTTTCCCTTCCTGAACCCTAGTGATGATGAGATATAGTGAGGCAGGTTTCCCCTTCCTGAGCCTAGTTGATGATGAGATATAGTGAGGCAGGGTTTCCCTTCCTGAACCCTAGTTGATGATGACTATAGTGAGGCAGGGTTTCCCTTCCTGAACCCTAGTTGATGATGAGATATAGTGAGGCAGGGTTTCCCCTTCCTGAACCCTAGTTGATGATGAGATACAGTGAGGCAGGGTTTCCCCTCACTGAACCCTAGTTGATGATGACATATAGTGAGGCAGGGTTTCCCCTTCCTGAACCCTAGTTGATGATGACATATAGTGAGGCAGGGTTTCCCCTTCCTGAACCCTAGTTGATGATGAGATATAGTGAGGCGGGTTTCCCCTTCCTGAACCCTAGTTGATGATGAATATAGTGAGGCAGGGTTTCCCCTTCCTGAACCCTAGTTGATGATGAGATATAGTGAGGCAGGGTTTCCCCTCACTGAACCCTAGTTGATGATGACATATAGTGAGGCAGGGTTTCCCTTCCTGAACCTAGTTGATGAACATATAGTGAGGCAGGGTTTCCCTTCTGAACCCTAGTTGATGATGAGATATAGTGAGGCAGGGTTTCCCTTCCTGAACCCTAGTTGATGATGAGATATAGTGAGGCAGGGTTTCCCCCTTCTGAACCCTAGTTGATGATGACATATAATGAGGCAGGGTTTCCCCTTCCTGAACCCTAGTTGATGATGAGATATAGTGAGGCAGGGTTTCCCCTCACTGAACCTAGTTGATGATGACATATAGTGAGGCAGGGTTTCCCCTTCCTGAACCTATGTTGATGAGATATAGTGAGGCAGGGTTTCCCTTCCTGAACCTAGTTGATGATGACATATATGAGGCAGGGTTTCCCCTTCCTGAACCCTAGTTGATGATGAATATAGTGAGGCAGGGTTTCCCCTTCTGAACCCTAGTTGATGATGACATATAGTGAGGCAGGGTTTCCCCTTCCTGAACCCTAGTTGATGATGACATATAGTGAGGCAGGGTTTCCCTTTCCTGAGCCCTAGTTGATGATGACATATAGTGAGGCAGGGTTTCCCCTTCCTGAACCCTAGTTGATGACATATAGTGAGGCAGTGTTTCCCCTTCCTGAACCCTAGTTGATGATGACATATAGTGAGGCAGGGTTTCCCCTTCCTGAACCCTAGTTGATGATGACATATAGTGAGGCAGGGTTTCCCCTCACTGAACCCTAGTTGATGATGACATATAGTGAGCAGGGTTTCCCCTTCCTGAACCTAGTTGATTGACATATAGTGAGGCAGGGTTTCCCCTTCCTGAACCCTAGTTGATGATGAGATATAGTGAGGCAGGGTTTCCCCTTCCTGAACCCTAGTTGATGATGACATATAGTGAGGCAGGGTTTCCCCTTCCTGAACCCTAGTTGATGATGACATATAGTGAGGCAGGGTTTCCCCTTCCTGAACCCTAGTTGATGATGAGATATAGTGAGGCAGGGTTTCCCCTCACTGAACCCTAGTTGATGACATATAGTGAGGCAGGGTTTCCCCTTCCTGAACCCTAGTTGATGAGATATAGAGAGGCAGGGTTTCCCCTTCCTGAACCCTAGTTGATGATGACATATAGTGAGGCAGGGTTTCCCCTTCCTGAACCCTAGTTGATGATGAGATATAGTGAGGCAGGGTTTCCCCTTCCTGAACCCTAGTTGATGATGACATATAGTGAGGCAGGGTTTCCCCTTCCTGAACCCTTGTTGATGATGACATATAGTGAGGCAGGGTTTCCCCTTCCTGAGCCCTAGTTGATGATGACATATAGTGAGGCAGGGTTTCCCCTTCCTGAACCCTAGTTGATGATGACATATAGTGAGGCAGTGTTTCCCCTTCCTGAACCCTAGTTGATGATGACATATAGTGAGGCAGTGTTTCCCCTTCCTGAACCCTAGTTGATGATGACATATAGTGAGGCAAGGTTTCCCCTTCCTGAACCCTAGTTGATGATGACATATTGTGAGGCAGGGTTTCCCCTTCCTGAACCTTAGTTGATGATGACATATAGTGAGGCAGGGTTTCCCCTTCCTGAGCCCTAGTTGATGATGAGATATAGTGAGGCAGGGTTTCCCCTTCCTGAACCCTAGTTGATGATGACATATAGTGAGGCAGTGGTTTCCCCTTCCTGAACCCTAGTTGATGATGGACATATAGTGAGGCAGGTTTCCCTTCCTGAACCTAGTTGATGATGACATATAGTGAGGCAGGGTTTCCCCTTCCTGAACCCTAAGTTGATGATGACATATAGTGAGGCAGGGTTTCCCTTCCTGAACCCTAGTTGATGATGACATATAGTGAGGCAAGGTTTCCCCTTCCTGAACCCTAGTTGATGATGACATATAGTGAGGCAAGGTTTCCCCTTCCTGAACCCTAGTTGATGATGACATATAGTGAGGCAGGGTTTCCCCTTCCTGAACCCTAGTTGATGATGACATATAGTGAGGCAGGGTTTCCCCTTCCTGAACCCTAGTTGATGATGACATATAGTGAGGCAGGGTTTCCCTTCCTGAACACTAGTTGATGATGACATATTAGTGAGGCAGGGTTTCCCCTTCTGAACCTAGTTGATGATGAGATATAGTGAGGCAGGGTTTCCCCTCACTGAACCCTAGTTGATGATGACATATAGTGAGGCAGGGTTTCCCCTTCCTGAACCCTAGTTGATAATGACATATAGTGATGCAGGGTTTCCCCTTCCTGAACCCTAGTTGATGATGACATATAGTGAGGCAGGGTTTCCCCTTCCTGAACCCTAGTTCATGATGAGATATAGTGAGGCAGGGTTTCCCCTCACTGAACCCTAGTTGATGATGACATATAGTGAGGCAGGGTTTCCCTTCCTGAACCCTAGTTGATAATGACATATAGTGAGGCAAGGTTTCCCTTCTGAACCCTAGTTGATGATGACATTTAGTGAGGCAGGGTTTCCCCTTCCTGAACCCTAGTTGATGATGAGATATAGTGAGGCAGGGTTTCCCTCACTGAACCTAGTTGATGATGACATATAGTGAGTGCAGGTTTCCCTTCCTGAACCCTAGTTGATGATGACATATAGTGAGGCAGGGTTCCCCTTCCTGAACCTAGTTGATGATGACATATAGTGAGGCAGGGTTTCCCCTTCCTGAACCCTAGTTGATGATGACATATAGTGAGGCAGGGTTTCCCCTTCCTGAACCCTAGTTGATGATGACATATAGTGAGCAGGGTTTCCCTTCCTGAACCATAGTTGATGATGACATATAGTGAGGCAGGGTTTCCCTTCCTGAACCCTAGTTGATGATGACATATAGTGAGGCAGTGTTTCCCCTTCTGAACCTAGTTGATGATGACATATAGTGAGGCAGGGTTTCCCCTTCCTGAACCCTAGTTGATGATGACATATAGTGAGGCAGGGTTTCCCCTTCCTGAACCCTAGTTGATGATGACATATAGTGAGGCAGTGTTTCCCCTTCCTGAACCCTAGTTGATGACATATAGTGAGGCAGGGTTTCCCCTTCTGAACCTAGTTGATGATGAACATATAGTGAGGCAGGGTTCTCCCTTCCTGAACCCTAGTTGATGATGACATATAGTGAGGCAGGGTTTCCCCTTCCTGAACCCTAGTTGATGATGACATATAGTGAGGCAGGGTTTCCCCTTCCTGAACCCTAGTTGATGATGACATATAGTGAGGCAGTGTTTCCCCTTCCTGAACCCTAGTTGATGATGACATACAGTGAGGCAGTGTTTCCCCTTCCTGAACCCTGTTGATGATGACATATAGTGAGGCAGGGTTTCCCTTCCTGAACCCTAGTTGATGATGACATAAGTGAGGCAGGGTTTCCCCTTCCTGAACCTAGTTGATGATGACATATAGTGAGGCAGTGTTTCCCCTTCCTGAACCCTAGTTGATGATGACATATAGTGAGGCAGGGTTTCCCTTCCTGAGCCTAGTTGATGATGACATATAGTGAGGCAGGGTTTCCCCTCCTGAACCCTAGTTGATGATGACATATAGTGAGGCAGGGTTTCCCTTCCTGAACCCTAGTTGATGATGACATATAGTGAGGCAAGGTTTCCCCTTCCTGAACCATAGTTGATGATGACATATAGTGAGGCAGAGTTTCCCTTCTGAACCTAGTTGATGATGACATATAGTGAGCAGGTTTCCCTTCCTGAACCTAGTTGATGATGACATATAGTGAGGCAGGGTTTCCCTTCCTGAACCCTGTTGATGATGACATATAGTGAGGCAGGGTTTCACCTTCCTGAACCTAGTTGATGATGACATATAGTGAGGCAGGGTTTCCCTTCCTGAAACCTAGTTGATTGATGGACATATAGTGAGGCAAGGTTTCCCTTCCTGAACCCTAGTTGATGATGACATATAGTGAGGCAGGGTTTCCCTTCCTGAACCCTAGTTGATGATGACATATGTGAGGCAGGGTTTCCCCTTCCTGAACCTAGTTGATGATGACATATGTGATGCAGGGTTTCCCTTCCTGAACCCTAGTTGATGATGACATATAGTGAGGCAGGGGTTTCCCCCTTCTGAAAACCCCCGTTGATGTTTACATATAGTGAGGCAGGGTTTCCCCTTCCTGAACCTAGTTGTGATGAATATTTGTGAGGCAGGTTTCCCCTTTCCCGAACCCTAGTTTGATGATGACATATAGTGAGGCAGGGTTTCCCCTTCCTGAACCCTAGTTGATGATGACAAAATTGTGAGGCAGGGTTTCCCCTTCCTGAACCCTAGTTGATGATGCATAGAGGGCAGGGTTTCCCTTCTGACCCTAGTTGATGAACATATAGTGAGGCAGGGTTTCCCCTTCCTGAACCCTAGTTGATGGAAAATATAGTGAGGCAGGGGGTTTTCCCCCTTTCCCGAAAACCCTAGTTGATGTGACATATAGTGAGGCAGGTTTCCCCTTCCTGAACCCTAGTTGATGATGGGCATTATAGTGAGGCAGGGTTTCCCCCCTTCCCGAACCCTAGTTGATGATGACATATTTGTGAGGCAGGGTTTCCCCTTCCTGAACCCTAGTTGTGTGACATATAGTGAGGCAGGGTTTCCCCTTCCTGAACCCTAGTTGATGACATTTTGTGAGGCAGGGTTTCCCTTCCTGAACCCTAGTTGATGACATATAGTGAGGCAGGGTTTTCCCCTTCCTGAACCCTAGTTGATGATGACATAAAAGTGAGGCAGGGTTTCCCCTTCCTGAAACCTAGTTTATGATGACATATAGTGAGGCAGGGTTTCCCTTCCTGAACCCTAGTTGATGATGGACAAAAAAGTTGGGGGCAGGGTTTCCCCTTTCTGAACCTAGTTGATGATGACAAATTTGTGAGGCAGGGTTTTCCCCTTCCCGACCCTAGTTATTGATGACATTTATTGAGGCAAGGGGTTTTCCCCTTTCCCCCAAACCCCAGTTATGATGACATATAGTGAGGCAGGGTTTCCCTTTTCCTGAATCCTAGTTGATGATGAACGTATAGTGAGGCAGGGTTTCCCCTTCCTGAACCCCAGTTGATGATGAATATAGTGAGGCAGGGGTTTTCCCCTTCCTGAACCCTAGTTGATGATGACATATAGTGAGGCGGTTTTCCCTTTTGAACCCCCCTAGTTGATGATGACATATAATGAGGCAGGGTTTCCCTTCCTGAACCCTAGTTGATGATGAATATAGTGAGGCAGGGTTTCCTTCCTGAACCTAGTTGATGATGACTATAGTGAAAGGGAGGGTTTCCCCTTCCTGAACCCTAGTTGATGATGACATATAGTGAGGCAGGGTTTCCCCTTCCTGAACCCTAGTTGATGATGACATATAGTGAGGCAGGGTTTCCCCTTCCTGAACCCTAGTTGATGATGGGCATATAGTGAGGCAAGTTTCCCTTCCCGAAACCCCAGTTTATGATGGGCATATAGTGAGGCAGGGTTTCCCCTTCCTGAAACCCCAGTTGATGATGACATATAGTGAGGGAGGGGTTTCCCTTCTGACCCTAGTGGATGACATTAGTGAGCAGTTTCCCTCCTGAACCCTAGTTGAAGATAACATATAGTGAGCCAGGGTTTCAGCTCCCTGATCCCTAGTTGATGAGATATATTGAGGCAGGGTTTCCCCTCCCTGAACCGTAGTTGATGATGAGATATAGTGAGGCAGTGTTTCCCCTCCCTGAACCCTAGTCGATGGTGAGATATAGTGAGGCAGGGTTTTCCTTCCCTGTACCTTCGTTGATGATGACATATAGCGAGGCAGGGCTTCCTCTCCCTGAACCCTCGTTGATGATGATATATAGTAAGGCAGGGTTTCCCTTCCCTGAACCTTCGCTGATGATGACATATAGTGAGGCAAGGTTTCCTCGCCCCGAACCCTCATTGATTTTGAGTTATTGTAGTGAAGCAGGGTTTCCCCTCCCTGAACCCTCGGTGATGTATAATAAATCCAGTGTTTCCCAATTCGCTGTTTCACTTGGTATATATGTTGTGAATGTCGCTCTATAATTAAGAGTACTGTGTGTATCCTGATTGGCAGTGCTTTACGCTGTTCTTAGTTAGTGGTTCATGGCCTGGTGGCAGAAACTCGCGCTTCACACGGTGAGGGTCCGGGTTTGATTCCCGGCAATGGTTGGAAACACTGGGCGTGTTACCTTACACCGGTTGTCCATGTTCATCCATTAGTAATAATGGGTACATGGGTGTTCGTCGACTGGTTGGGTGCATCTGGGACAAAAGTGACCTTATTTGCCCGAAAAGCTCTGTATACCCTGTACATGTACTTTTAGGAATAAAAATATTATTATTATTATTATTATTATTATCATTGTGTATCCCGAATGTCTGTGCACATCTGACAAAAAATTTCACCTACACAAGTTTTCGAGTAAAGTCGGTAGATGGATTTATAACTTCCTAACAATGAACACAAAGATATTAGTAAACAAAGTAAAGCCGCGCCCCAACAGTGAAAAGCTGTGTTCCACAAGGCACAGTACTCGCCCATTTCCCGTTTTCATCTCATATCTAACACAGAGTGTAAAGGACAACCGTGTTTTCGTTGCCTGTTCGATTACCGAATTTGGCATATGTGTGTCTTATTGAAAACTCAGGATATAAACTGAATCGGGAGTATAAAAAATAATTTCTCCCACAACGAACGAAAATTAATGTTAAAGACTTGGGGTGATAATGTAGACAACCCCACTTTAGAATCACAAATGTTTAACAATGTGGAAATGATTTAAAATTGATAATGCAAACCTTCAAAACTAGAGATGCCAAGCTAGTGGTAATTCTCTTCAAATCGCTTATTCTCTCTAGGATGGAATATTGCTGTTCACTACCGGACCCTTTTAGGACTGGCGAAATTGCAGACCTGGAGAATGTACAGAGAACTTTCAATGCACGTATAGGCACAACAAAGTACCTCAGTTACTGAGAACGGTTGAAGTAAATCCCTTGACTTGTACTCCTTGGAACGAAGGCGAAAACAACGCATCATAATATACACCTGGAAAATCCTAGAAACACTAGTCCCAAATTTGCACATGGAAATCACGTCCTACGAAAGCAAAAGACTCGGCAGGCTCTGCAACATCCCCTCAATGAAAAGCCAGGGTGCCATGAGTACACTAAGAGATAACACAATGTCAGAGTCCCATGACTGTTCAACTGCCTCCCAGCATATAGGGATATTAGAGCACTCCAGGATGATTTGAATACACTGACGCAATGGTCGGAGAAGTGGCAGATACAGTTTAATATTGACAAATGCAAAGTTCTAAATGTTGGACAGTTAAATAACCATGCCACATATAAGCTAAATAATGTAGATCTTAATACTACCGATTGCGAAAAGGATTTAGGAGTTTTGGTTAGCAGTAACCTAAAACCAAGAAAACAGTGCATTAGTGTTCACAATAAAGCTAACAGAATTCTTGGCTTCATATCTAGAAGTATAAATAATAGAAGTCCTCAGGTTGTTCTTCAACTCTATATATCCTTTGTTAGACCTCATTTAGACTATGCTGCTCAGTTCTGGTCACCGTATTACAGAATGGATATAAATGCTCTGGAAAACGTACAAAGGAGGATGACAAAGATGATCCCATGTATCAGAAATCTTCCCTATGAGGATAGACTGAGGGCCCTGAATCTGCACTCTCTCGAAAGGCGTAGAATTAGGGGGGATATGATCGAGGTGTATAAAAGGAAAACTGGAATAAATAAAGGGGATGTAAATAGTGTACTGAAAATTTCCAGCCAAGACAGGACTCGCAGCAATGGTTTCAAGTTGGAAAAATTCAGATTCAGGAAGGATATAGGAAAGTACTGGTTTGGTAATAAGTTGTGGATGATGGAACAAACTCCCGAGAAACAGTTATTAGGCTAAAACTTGTGTAGTTTTAAAAATAGGTTAGATAAATACATGAGTGGGTGTGGGTGGGTGAGAGTTGGACCTGACTAGCTTGTGCTGCTGGGTCTGGTACAGTGCTCGATCCTTGAGTGGAGATGACCAGACTGGGTGGGTCATTGGGAAAATCCGGGGGTGGGTCTTTGGTCTTAACCCGGGGGGGGGACATGACCTGCTCCGCATGGGTCAGTAGGACTGTTGCAGTGTTCCTTTTTTCTTATGTTCTTATGTTCTTATAAGCAATAGACCCCTGACTGTCTTCAAGAGAGAGCTGGACAGACACCTTTATCAGAATTTCCCCCTTTCAAACACAGCCGGGTTTGTATTTTCGAACCTTGGATTCCAGTTACCCCGGAAATTACAGCCTGGTTATTTAGGTCATTCTTTTTTTCCACCCAAAAGGTTTAAACCAATGGAACCCTCAGGAAGTGGTTGAGGAAATCCAGGAGTAGTATTACAAGTTGTCCACGTTGATTTATTGAGTCAAGAGGACATTGATGTATTTGAGAAAGCAAATTGAATTTTGATGAAATGAGTAGCAAGTATGTGACCATGTTGATGTAGTGATGTAGCAAGTATGTGACTTTTGTTGATGTATGTGATTTTAGCAAGTATGTGACTATTGATGAAATGTGATGTAGCAAGTATGTGACTATGTTGATGTATGTGATGTAGCAAGTATGTGACTATGTTGATGTATGTGATGTAACAAGTATGTGACCATGTTGATGTATGTGATGTAGCAAGTAAATTTTGGACTTAATAGATTTCCCGATGTATGTGATGTAGCAAGTATGTGCCCATGTTGATGTATGTGTTAAAAAGTATGTGACTATGTTGTTATTGATTAGCAAGTATGTACTATTGATGTATGTGATGTAGCAAGTATGGGGGTATGTTATGTTGTGATGTAGCAAGTATGTGACCATTTTTGATGTAAGTGTGTTTACAAGTATGTGACATGTTTGATTATTTTATGTAGCAAGTATGTACATGTTAAATGTAGTGATGTAGCAAGTATTGTGATTAGTTGATGTATGTGATGTAGAAAGTATGTAAACCATGTTGAAGTAGGTGATGAGCAAGAATGTGACTATGTTGATGTATGTGTGTAGCAAGTAATTTTGAATTTTGATGAAAGTGTTGTAACAAGTATGTGTATGTTGAATAGGGTTGATTTTGAAGTATGTGTGAACCATGTATGAATGTGTATGTGATGTAGCAAGTATGTGATATGTTGATGTATGTGATTGTACAAGTATTGACTATGTTGATGTATGTGATGTAGGCAATATGTGACTATGTTGAGTATGTGATGTAGCAATTTATGTAAACTATGTTGATGTTTGATGAAACAATTATGTGACATGTTGATGTATGGATGTACAATTTATGTGACTATGTTGATGTAGTGATGTAGCAAGAAAGTGACCATTTTTGATGTATTTTGATGTACCAAGTATGTGACTATGTGATGTATGTGGGTACAAGTAATGTGACTAGGGTTGAGTATGTGATGTAGCAAGTATGTGCCCATGTTGATGTTAGTGATGTAGCAATATTGACTATGTTGATTATGTGATGTAACAGTAATGTGACCAAGTTGATGTATGTAATGTAGAAAGTATGTGACTATGTTAAATGTATGTGATGGCAAGTATGTGACATTGTTGTGTATTGATGTAAAAAGTATGTGACTATGTTGATGTATTGATGAAACAAGTAATGTTACTATTTGATTGTATGTGATGTAGCAAGTATGGGGGTATGTTGATGTATTGATGAACATATGTGCCCTATGTTGATGTATGTGATTTAGCAAGTATGTGACTATTTGATGTATGGATGTAGCAAGTATGTGCCCATGTTGATGTATGTGATGTAGCGAAGTATGTGACTATTTTGATGTATGTGAATGTCCCGTTATGTAGACCAAGTTAAGTATGTGATGTAGCAATATGTGACCATGTTGATGTATGTGATGTAACATGTATGGACAAGTTGATTATGTGATGGAAATTATGTGACATGTTGATGAAAGTAATTAGCAAGTATGTTGACTATGTTGATGTATTGATGTACAGTATGTGACTTTTGTTGATGTTTTGGATGAGCAAGTATGTGACTTTTGGTTTTGAAATTGTATGTGATGTAGTATAATGTAGCCCAAATGTTATGATGTGATGTAGCAAGTATGGCCCATGTGATGTATGTGAGGGTAACATGTATGTGACAAGTTTGTATGTGATGTAGCAAGTATGTTATGTTGATGTATAGTGAAGTAGCAATAGTGACTATTTTTTGATGTATGTGATGTAGCAAAGTATGTGATATGTTGATGAAAGTGTGAGCAATTATGACTATGTTGATGTATGTGTGTAGCAAGTATGTGTGAATTATGTTTGATGTTTTTTATGTGATGTAGCAAGTATGTGACCATGTTGATGTATGTGATGTAGCAAGTATGTGACTATGTTGATGTATGTGATGTAGCAAGTATGTGACCAAGTTGATGTATGTGATGTAGCAAGTATGTGACCATGTTGATGTATGTGATGTAGCAAGTATGTGACTATGTTGATGTATGTGATGTAGCAAGTATGTGACTATGTTGATGTATGTGATGTAACAAGTATGTGACTATGTTGATGTATGTGATGTAGCAAGTATGTGACTATGTTGATGTATGTGATGTAGCAAGTATGTGACCATGTTGATGTATGTGATGTAAAAAGTATGGACAAGTTGATTTTATGTGATTAGCAAGTATGTGACTATGTTGATGTATGTGATGTAACATGTATGTGACCAAGTTGATGTTGTGAACTGATTATCGCAGAAGGGGACGTTACTGTATGCTAATATTTTAGAGTGAGGGACGTTAATGTTAACTGGATTAATAGAGAAGGATGGTGTTGTCAGGATGGACTACCGCAGTATACTCCATTTTATGTTATATAGTAATGTTATCACAATAAACTATTGTAATAATTGATGTTATCGTACCTTGAGCGATACAGGAAAATCGTCGCACGTCTGGCATTTTAGGAACTGTTGTTGTACACCTGACACTTGTTCAGTAAGTTGTCACATGTCTTATGCAGTAGTTCAGTAAGTTGTCACATGTATTATGCAGTAGATCAGTAAGATGTCACATGTCTTATGCAGTAGTTCAGTAAGATGTCACATGTCTTATGCAGTAGATCAGTAAGTTGTCACATGTCTTATGCAGTAGTTCAGTAAGATGTCACATGTCATTATGCAGTAGTTCAGTAAGTTGTCACATGTCTTATGCAGTAGTTCATAATGTCACATGTCCTTATGCAGTAGTCAGTAAGTTTTCACATGTCTTATGCAGTAGTTTTAGTAAGTTTTCACATTTTATGCAGTAGTTCAGTAAGTTGTCACATGTCTTATGCAGTAGTTCAGTAAGTTGTCACATGTCTTATGCAGTAGTTCAGTAAGTTGTCACATTCTTATTGCAGTAGTTTTAGTAAGATTTTCACATGTCTTTATGCAGTAGTTCATAAGATGTCACAGTTTAAAGCAGTAGATCAGTAAGATGTCACATGTCTTATGCAGTAGTTCAGTAAGTTGTCACATGTCTTATGCAGTAGTTCAGTAAGATGTCACATGTCTTATGCAGTAGTTCAGTAAGATGTCACATGTCTTATGCAGTAGTTCAGTAAGATGTCACATGTCTTATGCAGTAGTTCAGTAAGATGTCACATGTCTTATGCAGTAGTTCAGTAAGATGTCACATGTCTTATGCAGTAGTTCAGTAAGTTGTCACATGTCTTATGCAGTAGTTCAGTAAGATGTCACATGTTTATGCAGTAGTTCAGTAAGTGTCACATGTCTTATCAGTGGTTTTTTTAAGATAAAAATGTATGTTGCAATTATAAAATTTGTACTTAATCTTTAAAAGAAGCGCCTGAAGCCACAAGATATACGAGCACATGTTCATGCGTGCAGTAGATGTACATTCCTACGCCCGAAGTAAACACTTTAAACACTACCCCACACTGTAGCACTGTAATTCACTGACGCCGACACGTAGCACTGTACATTCACTGACGCCCGACACCCGTAGCACTGTAATTCACTGACGCCCGACACTGTAGCACTGTACATTCACTGACGCCCGACACTGTAGCACTGTAAATTCACTGACGCCCGACACTGTAGCACTGTACATTCACTGACGCCCGACACTGTAGCACTGTAATTCACTGACGCCCGACACTGTAGCACTGTACATTCACTGACGCCCGACACTGTAGCACTGTACATTCACTGACGTCCGACACTGTAGCACTGTAAGTTCACTGACGCCCGACACTGTACATTCACTGACGTCCGACACTGTAGCACTGTAAGTTCACTGACGCCCGACACTGTAGCACTGTAAGTTCACTGACGCCCGACACTGTAGCACTGTACATTCACTGACGCCCGACACTGTAGCACTGTAAGTTCACTGACGCCCCACACTGTAGCACTAATTCACTGACGCCGACACGTAGCACTGTAATTCACTGACGCCAGACACTGTAGCACTGTACATTCACTGACGCCCGACACTGTAGCACAGTAAGTTCACTGACGCCGACACTGTAGCACTGTAATTCACTGACGCCGACACTGTAGCACGTAATTTACTGACGCCGACCCCGTAGCACTGTAAGTTCACTGACGCCCGACACTGTAGCACTGTACATTCACTGACGCCCGACACTGTAGCACTGTAAGTTCACTGACGCCAGACACTGTAGCACTGTACATTCACTGACGCCCGACACTGTAGCAAGTCTTCACTGACGTCCGACACGTAGACTTTTCACTGACGCCCGACACTGTACATATCACTGACGCCGACACTGTAGCACTGTAAATTCACTGACGCCCGACACTTAGCACGTAATTCACTGACGCCGACACTGTACACTGTAAAAATTCACTGACGCCGACACTGTGCACTGTAATTCACTGACGCCCGACACTGTAGCACTGTAATTCACTGACGCCAGACACTGTAGCAAATGTAATTCACTGACGCCCGACACTGTAGCACGTAATTCACTGACGCCCCACAAATGTAGCAAATGTAAGTTCACTGACGCCCGACACTGTAGCACTGTACATTCACTGACGCCCGACACTGTAGCACTGTAAATTCACTGACGCCCGACACTGTAGCACTGTAATTCCACTGACGCCCGACACTGTAGCACTGTACATTCACTGACGTCCGACACTGTAGCACTGTAAGTTCACTGACGCCCGACACTGTAAGTTCACTGACGCCAGACACTGTAGCACTGTAATTCACTGACGCCCGACACTGTAGCACGTAAGTTTTACTGACGCCAGACACTGTAGCACTGTAATTCACTGACGCCGACACATTAAACACTGTATTCACTGACGCCCGACACTGTAGCACTGTAATTCACGACGTCCGACACTGTAGCACTGTAATTCACTGACGGGCCCCACACTGAGGGACACTGGGAACATTCACTGACGTCCGCCCACTGTAAACACTGTGTTCACTGACGCCCGACACTGTAGCACTGTAATCAAATGACGTCCGACACTGTAGCACTGTAATTAACTGACGCCCGACACTGTAGGCACTGTAAGTTCACTGACGCCGACACTGTAGCACTGTAAATTCACTGACGCCCGACACTGTAGCACTGTAATTCACTGACGCCCGACACTGTAGCACTGTACATTCACTTTACGCCGACACTGTAGCACGTAAATCACTGACGCCAGACACTGTAGCACTGTAAATTCACTAAAGCCGACACTGTAGACATGTAATTTACTGACGCCGACACTGTAGCACTGTAATTCCACTGAACGCCCGACACTGTAGCACTGAACATTCACTGACGCCCGACACTGTAAAACACGTAATTCACTGACTCCGACACGTAGCACTGTACATTCACTACGCCCGACACTGAAACACTGTCATTCACTGACGCCAGACACTGTAGCACTGTAATTTTCAAATGACGCCGACACGTAGCACTGTCATTCACTGAACGCCGACACTGTAGCACTGACATTTCACTGACGCCGACACTGGTTTGCACTGTAATTCACTGACGCCCCACACTGTAGCATTTCATTCACTGACGCAGACACTGTAGCACTGTAATTCACTGACGCCGGGCCATGTAGCACTGTAATCACTGGCCGACACTGTAGCACCCGTACATTCACTGACGCCAGACACTGTAGCACTGTACATTCACTGACGCCGACACTGTAGCACTGTACATTCACTGACGCCCGACACTGTAGCACTGTACATTCACTGACGCCAGACACTGTAGCACTGTAATTCACTGACGCCCGACACTGTAGCACTGTACATTCACTGACGCCCGACACTGTAGCACTGTACATTCACTGACGCCAGACACTGTAGCACTGTACATTCACTGACGCCAGACACTGTTACAATTACATTCAACTGACGCGGACACTGTAGCACTGTAATTCACTGGACGCCCGGGCATGTAGCACTGTAAGTTTACTGGGCCCGACACTGTAGCACTGTACATTTACTGACGCCGACACTGTAGCACTGTACATTCACTGACGCCGACACTGAGCACGTAATTCACTGTCGCCCGACACTGTAGCACTGTAGATTCACTGACCTGCACTGTACACTGTAAGTTCACTGACGCCACCCACTGTAGCACTGGGACATTCACTGACGCCCGAACACTGTTCACTGTACATTTTACTGACCGCCCGACACTGTAACACTGTACATTCATTGGCGCCCAGACATTTTAGCACGTACATTTTACTGACGCCCGACCACTGTAGGGACTGTACATTCACTGACGCCGACACTTAACACGCATTCACTGACCCAGACACTGTAGCACTGTACATTCCAAATGACGCCCGAAAACTGTAAAACACTGGCATTCACTGACGCCCCCACACTGTAGCACTGTACATTCCCCTGAAAGCCGACACTGTAGCACTGTACATTCACTGACGCCCGACACTTTAGCACGGCATTCACTGACGCCCGACACCCGGAGCACTGTACATTCACTGACGGGCCCCACACTGTAGCACGACAATCCGCTGACGCCCGACACTGAGCACTGACAAATTTACTGACGCCGACACTGTAGCATGTACATTCACTGACGCCCGAAAACTGTAACACTGTAATTTCACTGACGCCCGACACTGTAGCACGTAAGTTCACTGACGCCAACACTGTAGCACTGTACATTCACTGACGCCCAGACACTGTAGCACTGTACATCCACACGCCCGACACTGAAACACGTAATCATGACGCCCGACACTGAGCACTGTTACTCACTGACGCCCGACACTGTAGCACTGTACATTCACTGGGCGCCCGACACTGTAAACATGTACATTCCCCTGACGCCGACACTGGGACACTGTACATCACTGACGCCCGACACTGTAGCACTGACATTCACTGACGCCCGACAAATGTAGCACTGTTTCATTCACTGACCCCGACACTGTACACGTAATTCACTGACGCCCGACACGAAACACGAACACTTCACTGACGCCGACACGTAGCACGTAAAGTTCACTGACCGCCCGCCATGTAGCACTGTTCATTTCACTGACGCCCACACTGTACACTGTATTCACTGACGCCCGACATAAGCACAGTAATTCACTGACGTCCGACACTGTAGCCCCTGTACATTCACTGACGGGCCCCACACTGTAGCACTGTACATTCACTGACGGGCCCGACCTTAGCACTGTACTTCACTGACGCCCGACACTGTAGCACGGGACATTCCACTGACCCCCCCGACAAAAGTACACTGTAAAATTCACATGACCCCCCCGACACTGTAGCACTGTACATTCACTTACGCCCGACACTGTAGCACTGTACATTCACTGACGCCGACACTGTAGCACAGGGAGGCACTGCAGGCCTTAAACCCGATTAAATTCAAAATGGGACCTGAGTAAATTGATTTCCCTCCCCGAAATACCAAATTACAGAGTTAAACGATTGCATGACATTCCTCCCTCCCTTCCTCTCTTCTCCTCTCGCCCTCTTGCTATCGTCCATCTCCTCCCGCCTTCCT
>NC_069409.1:23460917-23528417 GCF_026875155.1 Cherax quadricarinatus | reverse complement strand
TGATGGAAGTCAAAAGCGTCCTGATGGAGCCACTATGCTACCCTGGAAGGATGGAAAACAGATTGCCTGGGACTACACCTGTGCCACCACACTGGCAGACACCTACTTGCCATACTCCGTAGTGGAAGGGGGTGGAGCTGCCAGCCACAGGGAGACCCAGAAGATCCGAAAATATGAAGACCTTCTCCCTTGCTATAACTTCATTCCAACAGGGTCGGAGACCTTTGGAGCATGGGGCAAGTGTGCTATAAAGTTCCTCAAAGAGCTGGGTGAAAAGCTCATCATAGAAATCAAGGACCACAGGGCGACCAGCTTCCTCTTTCAGAGACTCAGTGTTGCGATCCAGAGAGGAAATGCCTGCAGCATTCTGGGCACGCGGCCCACCGCAGGGGAGCTGGACGAAGTATTCGAGATGTAGCTCTGAGTTACCTATGTTGTTTTACTTTGTTGTATTTTTGTGAATGTTTGGCCGGTGTATTTTGTCTTTAAATAAAACATACTTGAAATATAGGGGGTGGTAGGAGAAAATTCTCAAACAGCTTCAGGGAGAACCTTGAGTTTTCCCTGAAGCAAGTTTATTCTTTTCCCTGAGGATGAGGGTCCCCAGGACAGTTCTGGAGGTGGTACCTCACATTATCAAGGAACAATGTTCCTTGATAATGTGAGTAGTCACTAAAGCGCATGAAATTTCTCTATTTTTTCACAGTGGTTGTTTTGCATATTCTGAAATCACTTGTTTACTGTGATCTTATTGCATATATATATATATTATATATATATATATATATATATATATATATATATATGTGTGTGTGTGTGTGTGTGTGTGTGTGTGTTGTGTGTGTGTGTGTGTGTACTCACCTAGTTGTACTCACCTAGTTGAGGTTGCGGGGGTCGAGTCCGAGCTCCTGGCCCCGCCTCTTCACTGATCGCTACTAGGTCACTCTCCCTGAGCCGTGAGCTTTATCATACCTCTGCTTAAAGCTATGTATGGATCCTGCCTCCACTACATCGCTTCCCAAACTATTCCACTTACTGACTACTCTGTGGCTGAAGAAATACTTCCTAACATCCCTGTGATTCATCTGTGTCTTCAGCTTCCAACTGTGCCCCCTTGTTACTGTGTCCAATCTCTGGAACATCCTGTCTTTGTCCACCTTGTCAATTCCTCTCAGTATTTTGTATGTCGTTATCATGTCCCCCCTATCTCTCCTGTCCTCCAGTGTCGTCAGGTTGATTTCCCTTAACCTCTCCTTGTAGGACATACCTCTTAGCTCTGGGACTAGTCTTGTTGCAAACCTTTGCACTTTCTCTAGTTTCTTCACGTGCTTGGCTAGGTGTGGGTTCCAAACTGGTGCCGCATACTCCAATATGGGCCTAACGTACACGGTGTACAGGGTCCTGAATGATTCCTTATTAAGATGTCGGAATGCTGTTCTGAGGTTTGCTAGGCGCCCATATGCTGCAGCAGTTATTTGCTTGATGTCCGCTTCAGGAGATGTGCCTGGTGTTATACTCACCCCAAGATCTTTTTCCTTGAGTGAGGTTTGTAGTCTCTGACCCCCTAGACTGTACTCCGTCTGCGGCCTTCTTTGCCCTTCCCCAATCTTCATGACTTTGCACTTGGTGGGATTGAACTCCAGGAGCCAATTGCTGGACCAGGTCCGCAGCCTGTCCAGATCCCTTTGTAGTTCTGCCTGGTCTTCGATCGAGTGAATTCTTCTCATCAACTTCACGTCATCTGCAAACAGGGACACCTCAGAGTCTATTCCTTCCGTCATGTCGTTCACAAATACCAGAAACAGCACTGGTCCTAGGACTGACCCCTGCGGGACCCCGCTGGTCACAGGTGCCCACTCTGACACCTCGCCACGTACCATGACTCGCTGCTGTCTTCCTGAAAAGTATTCCCTGATCCATTGTAGTGCCTTCCCTGTTATCCCTGCTTGGTCCTCCAGTTTTTGCACCAATCTCTTGTGTGGAACCGTGTCAAACGCCTTCTTGCAGTCCAAGAAAATGCAATCCACCCACCCCTCTCTCTCTTGTCTTACTGCTGTCACCATGTGTGTGTGTGTGTGTGTGTGCAAGGAATTCGCAAGAGCAGGTGAAATATACACAAACATTGATCTCTGGCCGAAGGAGACTCGAGCCTACGAACCTTGGAACAAGGTACGCAGTGCATTACCATTCTCACCACACTGGACCAATACCATGGCGCCCATCTCGCGCTAGACGTTGATTCACGGCAGCCAGTTTTCAGGGAGAATGCATGCAGGGTCGATGCATGCAGGGGATGAGATGAAAAGCTGTAAGTCTTCTCCCTGAAAGCTGGCTGCCTTGGATCAACGTCTAGCGCAAGCTGGACGCCAAGGTATTGTCCAGTGTGGTGAGAATGGTATAGCGCTGCATACCTTGCTCCAAGGTTCGTAGGTTCGAGTCTCCTTCAGCCAGAGATCAGTGTTTATATATATATATATATATATATATATATATATATATATATATATATATATATATATATATATATTCAACAAACCGGCCGTATCGCACCGAGGCAGGGTGGCCCAAAAAGAAAAACGAAAGTTTCTCTTTTTAAATTTAGTAATTTATGCAGGAGAAGGGGTTACTAGTCCCTTGCCCCCGGCATTTTAATCGCCTCATACAACACGCATAGCTTACGGAGGAAGAATTCTGTTCCACTTCCCCATGGAGGTAAGAGAAAATAAACAAGAACAAGAATTAGTAAGAAAATAGAAGAAAACCCAGAAGGGTGTGTATATATATGCTTGTACATGTATGTGTAGTGTGAACTAAGTGTATGTAGAAGCAGCAAGACGTACCTGAAATCTTGCATGTTTATGAGACAGAAAAATGGCCACCACCAATCCTACCATCAGGTAAAACAATTACAGGCTTTCGTTTTGCACTCACTTGGCAGGACGGTAGTACCTCCCTGGGCGATTGGTGTCTACCAACCTACTACCTAGAAATATATATATATATATTTATATATATTATATATATATATATATATATATATTTATATATATTATATATATATATTATATTATATATGCATCTGTTTAAAATATTGCCTATACAAGTAGAGAAGTGACTCTTGAGTCATTCATGACAGCATAGTTACAATCTATATGTAGTATGTTTACTCCAAGAATAATTATTTTTGTTATATAACCCATGAGATGACTTGTCATATTTCATCTTCCAGGTTGAAACTAAGCTTTGTTAATATTCATGTTTGGTGATAAACCAGTTTGGTTAACTGGCCTTTATTACGGCTGCTGCACTAGCCTGTCGTGGTAATTATTTTTTCACCTCATTGGCATAGGTTATAATAAGATACACTCGTAGATACAGTCTTCTTCCCTGTACCCGGTACTCTGTAACCTGTGAGATCATGTATCATTGTGTAATCTTTCTACCCAGAATATATTGCTAATAATGACGAACATATAAAGTAACAATCACTGAAGTGAATGTGAGGTCTACCATAGTTCCATTTCACGACCCACACCTCTAAATTTCTCACTACGGTTAACTACGGATCTCCCAAGGTAGAGTACTTGTGGTAGTATAAGTAGTACTTGTGGTAGTATAAGTAGTGCTTGTGGTAGTATAAGTAGTACTTGTGGTAGTATAAGTAGTACTTGTGGTAGTATAAGTAGTGCTTGTGGTAGTATAAGTAGTGCTTGTGGTAGTATAAGTAGTACTTGTGGCAGTATAAGTAGTATTTGTGGTAGTATAAGTAGTACTTGTGGTAGTATAAGTAGTATTTGTGGTAGTATAAGTAGTACTTGTGGCAGTATAAGTAGTACTTGTGGTAGTATAAGTAGCACTTTTTGTAGTATAAGTAGTACTTGTCGTAGTATAAGTAGCACTGATGGGAATATAAGTAGTACTTGTGGTAGTATAAGTAGTACTTGTGGTAGCATAAGTAGTACTTTTTGTAGTATAAGTAGTACTTGTCGTAGTATAAGTAGCACTGATGGGAATATAAGTAGTACTTGTGGTAGTATAAGTAATACTTGTGGTAATATAAGTAATACTTGTGGTAGTATTTAAGTAATACTTGTGGTAGTATAAGTAATACTTGTGGTAATATAAGTAATACTTGTGGTAGTATAAGTAGTACTTGTGGGAGTATAAGTAGTACTTGTGGTTATATAAGTAATACTTGTGGTAGTATAAGTAATACTTGCAGTAGTATAAGTAATACTTGCAGTAGTATAAGTAATACTTGTGGTAGTATAAGTAATACTTGTGGTAATATAAGTAATACTTGTGGTAGTATTTAAGTAATACTTGTGGTAGTATAAGTAATACTTGTGGTAATATAAGTAATACTTGTGGTAGTATAAGTAGTACTTGTGGGAGTATAAGTAGTACTTGTGGTTATATAAGTAATACTTGTGGTAGTATAAGTAATACTTGCAGTAGTATAAGTAATACTTGTGGTAGTATAAGTAATACTTGTGGTAGTATAAGTAATACTTGTGGTAGTATAAGTAATACCTGTGGTAGTATAAGTAATACCTGTGGTAGTATAAGTAATACTTGTGGTAGTATAAGTAATACTTGTGGTAGTATAAGTAATACTTGTGGTAGTTATAAGTAATACCTGTGGTAGTATAAGTAATACTTGTGGTAGTATAAGTAATACTTGTGGTAGTATAAGTAATACTTGTGGTAGTATAAGTAATACCTGTGGTAGTATAAGTAATACTTGTGGTAGTATAAGTAATACTTGTGGTAGTATAAGTAATACTTGTGGTAGTATAAGTAATACCTGTGGTAGTATAAGTAATACTTGTGGTAGTATAAGTAATACCTGTGGTAGTATAAGTAATACTTGTGGTAGTATAAGTAGTACTTGAGGGAGTTTTAGTGGTATTGTTAGTTGCAGTCAGTTGCGCATAAACTCTGCTTCCTTCTATCCGTGTGAATATCCATGTATGCTGTCCTGTACATTAGAACAACAGTTAAGACACTTTCCTGGAGAATATTTTGGTGGTAAAACAAAGGCCAGAGTGAAAAATCTCCGGTATGTTATCCTGCTTTTAACTATCTAATCATAACTACCTCGTTTCATTGGATAGTTTTCATTTGAATCCTGGGAGCTTCCTCTGAAACTGTTCCCATATTCTCCCCAGAGTAAAGACTGTTACCCATACTGTCTGTTCGTCGTTTCCTCATCCCTTCCCTCCCAGTCCTTCTCCTTCCCCTCCCATCCTCTCCCAATTCTTCTCCCATTCAGTCTTCTCCCAACTCTTCTCTCCTCCCATCCTCTCCCACCTCTCCCTCCTAACCCTCCTAACCCTCCTCCACTTCCTTACCCATCATTTTCATATTCAATATTTTGTAGGTGACACGTATTCACTAATCAAGGCATATATTAAGGAAACGTGTCGCCATAAGTGGCCAAGACACGTCAAGTGGCGAAACGTGTCCTTAATAAATGTCTTGATCACTGCATACATGTCCGTCACCTGCAGCTAGTCTGTCACTGTACCGGTTCCACCATTTTATAAGGAAATTTAATAGATTTGTTTTGTCAGAAGGAAAGCTGAAAGATGACTGGGGGGGGTGAGGTGGGGGGAAAGGTGAGAGAACGGGGGTGAAGTGGGTGAGGACTACCAGGGTGAGGGCTGCCAGGGTGAGGGCTGGAAAGGTGAGTTGAGTTTCACCGCTGGGATTCGCTCACGGGTCCTTGAATGGCCTCGTTAGATAGCGGGACAAGGGAAGCCCAAGCGAATGACCCCAACTCTCCCGCCTCCCCTACCCCCTCCTTCCCCATCTTCCTAAACCATTCCCTCCCCATCTCTCCGAACCTAAATGAGGCGAGTAACTTGTCGACAGTCTAGTTACAGCGTCAAAGGTTCGTCCAAGTAGTTCCTATTGGTTGGCTGGGTCCACCAATCACTGGGTCCCGTCTTCTCAGTGATGTGTTGCACCTCGGTGTTGCTCTCATGCGATTAGTTTCAACATGTACATTTTTATAATTAAAGACTCTATAGATCATTCACAAGACTTCCTCCACAAAACAAATCCTCACCAACTACACAACACGAGCCTTGATGTACATCAATGGTATATAATGAATCTTGATGTTGACTCAATTTTCACAATTCTTTGTCTCAACGACATTCTACATTTCTTTTTTAAATCAAAGAGGTACAGTGACCTACCACTTCCTGTGTCCTGAGTCACTGTGCTCATTAAATCATATATTTCCACCAATGTATTTCCATTCTGTAATGAACGCTTACACCAGAAAAAATATATGATGTATTACAAAAATAACCCTCATATAGGCACGAGGAGATTACGACGACGTTTCGGTCCGACTTGAATCATTTATAAAGTCACACTAACACAAAGGAGAGAAGGTGGCAGTATATATACTGTAAATAGTACAAGTCGGACCAAAACGTCGTCGTAAGCTCCCCTCTCATATGTGAGGGTTATTTGTGTATTGTTCCAGTCACGGTATTGTGCCTTTTTGTTATTTATTTATATGGTGTATTGCGGCCGCCTCTCAGTGATTCTGTACAACCTCTGATGAGAATAATTGAAAAGTAATACACTGCCAAAAATCAAGCTTAAGCTCCTTGTGTTGATGACACTTTTAGTGCTGGGAAGAGGCAATGAGATCGAGAGTTTCAAAACAAAAAACTTTAAAAGTTGAAGTTGACTTGTCCCCAGCACTAAATTTAGAGATATGAAAGATAGCAGGTTATCTTTCCTGCACGTATTTATAACTTGAGAGAAGTCATCATGATACCACTATAACCAGAGAGAAGTTGTCTTGATAAATCCATAAAGAGGGAGAAGCTATCATTGTATAGCAATAACCAGGAAGATGTCATGAAATACCTATTACCAGAGTGAAGTCATTATTGTATACCTGTTACCAGAGAGAAGTCATTATTGTATACCTGTTACCAGAGAGAAGTCATTATTGTATACCTGTTACCAGAGAGAAGTCATTATTGTATACCTGTTACCAGAGAGAAGTCATTATTGTATACCTGTTACCAGAGAGAAGTCATTATTGTATACCTGTTACCAGAGAGAAAGTCATTATTGTATACCTGTTACCAGAGAGAAGTCATTATTGTATACCTGTTACCAGAGAGAAGTCATTATCGTATACCTGTTACCAGAGAGAAGTCATTATTGTATACCTGTTACCAGAGAGAAGTCATTATTGTACACCTGTTACCAAAGAGAAGTCATTATTGTATACCTGTTACCAGAGAGAAGTCATTATTTTATACTTATAACCAGAGAGACGTCATCATGAGAATTCACTGTTTACCGGAAACCAACACATTTGTTCAATCATCTACTCGTTTCTGGCCAAAATTCTGACCAGATTAAGCGAAATATTGTCTTATGATTGTGTGTACGTGCACTCCATGTTCTCCACAACACACAGGACATGAAGGCACCAACATCTCCGCACATTTCAAAGACCTTGATTATCCACTATAGTTATATTAAAATCTCAAGAAAGATACATTAATAGCTACTAAAACTGGCAAAGAAATTTAAGCAACACAATAAAATCTTATGTTAAATAAAATTACCACAATATCAAGTGAAAGAACACAACGCTGTGTAATATTTACACATTTTGTTTACACCATTTCGTAACAAACCAATTGTGTAACCAATTGTGTAAGTATTAGAGTTGGTGAGCACGAGAAAAGGACTAAGATAGGCACAGCTGCATGAGTTCTGTTGCTACGCATCATGTTAATCCACGTAGAGACAATGTTAACTGGGAAGACATGTTGGAAAACATGATAAACAAGCAGTCTGCATCAATCCTTGAAAGCAATGAGAGAAACGTTACACAAGTGATGCTTCATGGAGCACTGGGATGCCTCACGAAACAATGGGATGCTTTACGGAGCGATGGGATACTTTAAGAAACACTGGGATATTTCACGAAACATTGTCACACGGGACAAAGAACAACAGGAAACGTGAAGAACGCACAATACCAACAATGCAAGTGTTATACACACGGACATAGACACCTCATAAAACAGACAGATGCTAAACTAGTTAACAAAGAATGAGACACAGACAGAAGAGGTTCAGAATCAGGTTTAGAATCGTGTTAGCTGACACTTCAGCTTATACCATACTTGCATGTTATCTAAGCTCCCTCGCCCCTTGCAAGGAATGTGGAGTGGAGTAATTGGCTCGGTAGGGGTGTGGCTGGGGTGTGATTTTAGGTGGGGAGGGATGTGAGTGTTGGTGGAAGTGTAACAACGGTGAGGGGTGTAGGTGTTGCTGGGACGTTGGTGTTGCTGGGGTAGTGGTACTGCTGGGGTGTTAGCGTTGCTGGGGTAGTGGTGTTGCTGGGGTGGCGAGGTTGCTAGGATGAAGGTGTTTTCTGGGGTGGTGGTGGTGTTGGGGTTGATGGTGTTGCTGGGTGGTACTGTAGGTGCGGTGGTGGTGTTGCTGGGTGGTACTGTAGGTGCGGTGGTGGTATTGCTGGGGTGGTATTGAAGGTGCGGTGGTGGTGTTGCTGGGGTGGCGAGGTTGCTTAGGTGGTGGTGTTACTAGGGTGGTGGTACTGCTGGGGTGGTGGTGTTGCTGGGAAGCTGGTGTTGCTTGGGTGGTGGTGTTGCTGAGTGGTGGTGTTGCTAGGTTGGTGAAGTTGCAGGGGTGGTGGTGTTGCTGGGGTGGTGGTGTTGCTGGGATGGTGGTGTTACTGAGGTGATGGTGTTGTAGAGTTGGTGGTGTAGCTGGGGTGGTGGTGTTGCTGTGGTGGTTGCGTTGCTGAGGTGTTGATGTTGCTGGGGTGGTGGTGGTGTTGCTGGGGTGGAGGTGTTGCTGGGAAGTTGGTATTGCTGGGGTGGTGGTGTTGCTGGGGTGGTGGTGTTGCTGGGAGGTGGTGGTGCTGGGGTGGTGGTATTGCTGAGCTGGTGTTGCTGGGTTTGTGGTGTTGCTGGGATGGTGGTGTTGGGGTGGCGGTATTGCTGGGGTGGTGGTATTACTGGGCTGGTGTTGCTGGGGTTTGTGGTGTTGCTGGGGTGGTGGTGTTGCTGGGTGGTGGTGTTGCTCTGGTGGGGGTTTTTGCTGAGATGGGGGGTGTGCCTGGGCAGGGGTGTTTCTTGGGTGGGAGTGTTGCTGGGGTGGTCATGTTGCTGGTTGGTGTTGCTGGTTTGGTGGAGTTGCTGGGTTGGTGGTGTTTGCTGGGTTGGTGGTGTTTTCTGGGTTGGTGGTGTTGCTGGGATGGTTTGGGGGTTTTCTGGGGTTGGTGGTGTCGTTGGGGTGGTGGTTTTGCTGGGGTGGTGGTTTGCCGGGATAGTGGGGTTTGCCGGGGTAGTGGTGGGTTTCTGGGGTGGTGGTGTTGCTGTTTGTTGGTGTTACTGGGGTGGGGTGTGTGGGGTATTTGTGTTGCTGGGGTGGTGGTGTTGCTGGGGTTGGGTGTTGCTGGGGTGGTGGTGTTGCTGGGGGGGCGGTGGTGTTGCGGGGTGGTGGTATTGCTGTGGTGGTTGTGTTGCTTAGGTGGGGGTGGTGTTTGCTAGGGTGGTGGTGTTTTCTGGGTAGTTGGCGTTGCTGGGGTGGTGTTGCTGGGGTGTGGTGTTTTCTGGGTTGATGTTGCTGGGGTGTGGTGTTACAAGGGTGATAGTGTTGTAGAGTTGGTGGTGTAGCTGGGTGGTGAGGTGTTGCTGTGGTGGTTGTTTGCCCGAGGTCTTGGTTGTTGCTGGGGTGGTGGTGTTGCTGGGGTGGTGGTGGTGTTGCTAGGGTGGGTGTTGCTGGGGAAATTTGGTGTTTCTGGGGTGGTAGTGTTGCTATGGTGGTTGTGTTGCTGAGGTCTTGGTGTTGCTGGGGTGGGGGTGGGTGTTGCTGGAGGTGTGTGGGTTTGTCTGGGGTGGAGGTGTTGCTGGGGTTGGTGTGCTGGGGGGGGTGGGGTTGCTGGGGTGGTGGTTTTTTGCTTTTCTGGGTTTTTTTGGGGTTGGGGGCCTGGGGGGTGGTGGTATTGCGGGCTGGTGTTGCTGGGTTTGGGGTGTTGGGGTGGTGGTGTTGGGGGGTGGGTTTTTTGGGGTGGGGGTTTACTGGGCGGTGTTGGTGGACTGGTTTGTGCTGGGGTTTTCTGGTTTGGTGTTGCTGGGTTGGGGTGTTGCTGGGGGGTGGGTTCTGGGGTGGTGTTTCTGGGGTGGTGGTGTTGCTGGGGTGGGGGTGTTTTGCTAGGTGGTGGTGTTGCTGGGGTTTGGGGTGTTGCTGGGTGGGGGGTTGCTGGGGTGGTGGTGTTGCTGGGTGGGGGTGTTGCTGGGGTGGTGGTGTTGCTGGGGTGATGCTGGGGTGGTGGTGTTTGTAGGTGGTGTGTTGCTGGGGGGGTGGTGTGGTGGGGTTGCTGGGGTGGGGGTTTTGATGGGGTGTGGTGTTGTGGGTTGGGTGTTTTCTGGGTGGGTGTTTGTGGGGTGGTGGTGTTGCTGGGGTGGGGTGTTCTGGGGTGGTGATGTTGCTGGGGTGGTGGTGTTGCTGGGGTGGTGGTGTTGTGGGGTGTTGGGGGTGGTTGCTGGGGTGGTGGTGTTTGTGGGGTGGGTGTTTCTGGGGTGGGTGTTGTGGGTGGGTGTTGCTGGGGTGGGGTGTTGCTGGGTGCTTTTGGGGGGTTTTGCTGGGGTGGTGTTGCTGGGTGGTTTGGTTGCTGGGGGGGGGGTGTTGCTGGGGTGGGGGGTGTTGTGGGGTGGGGTTTGCTGGGTGGGGTGTTTGCTGGGTAGGGGGTTGCTGGGTGGTGGTGTGGGGGGTGGGGTGGTGGGGGTTGCTGGGGTGGTGGTGTTGCTGGGGTGGTGGTGTTACTGGGGTGGGGGTGTTGCTGGGGTGGGGTGTTGTGGTGGGGGGGGTGTTGGTTGCTGGGGTGGGGGTGTTGCTGGGGTGGTGGTGTTGCTGAGGGGGTGGTGTTGCTGGGGTGGTGGTTGTTGTTGCTGGGGTGGTGGGGGTTGCTGAGGTGGGGTGTTGCTGGGGTGGGGTGTTGCGGGGGAGGGTTTTCTTGGGGGTGTGTTGCTGGGGTGGTGGGTGTTGCTGAGGGGGGTGGGTGGTTGTTGCTGGGGTGGGGTGTTTGCTGGGGGGGGGTGTTGCTGGGGGTGTGTGCTGGTTGGTGGAGGGGTGGTTGGGGGTGGGGTTTGCTGGGGTGGTGGTGTTGCTGGGTGGTGGTGTTGCTGGGTGGGTGGGTTGCTGGGGTGGTGTGTTGTGGGGGGGGTGTTGCTGGGGTGGGGTTTGGTGGGGTGGGGGTTGTTGGGGGGGTGGGGGGGTGTTGCTGGGGTGGGGTGTTGCTGGGTGGGGTGTTGCTGGGGGGGGGGTGTTTTCTGGGTGGTGGTGTTGCTGGGGGGGGGGTTTCTGGGGTGGGGGGTTGCTGGGGGGGGTGGGGGTGGGGGGTTGGTGGGGGGGTGTTTGCTGGGGTGGTGGTGTTGCTGGGTGGTGGTGTTGGTGGGGTGGGTGTTGCTGGGGTGGTGGTGGGTTGCTGGGTGGGGTTTGGGGTGGGGGTTGCTGGGGTGGTGGGGTTGCTGGGTGGTGGTGTTGCTGGGGTGGTGGTGTTGCTGGGGGGGGGGTGGGGGTTGGTGGTTTGTTGCTGGGGTGGGTGGGGTTTGGTTCTGGGGTGGTGGTGTTGCTGGGTGGTGGTGTTGCTGGGGTGGGTGGGGGGTGTTGTGGTGGTGGTGTTGCTGGGGTGGTGGTTTGCTGGGGTGGTGGTGTTGCTGGTGGTGGTGTTGCTGGGGGGGTGGCTGGGTGTGGGGGTTTTTGTGGGTGGGTGTGTTGCTGGGGGGTGTTGCTGGGGTGGGTTGTTGCTGGGGTTGGGGTGTTGCTGGGGTTTGGGGGTTGCTTGGGTGGTGGTGGCTGGGGTGGTGGGTTTCTGGGGGGGTGGTGTTGCTGGGGTGGGGGTGTTTGCTGGGTGGTGGTGTTTGGTGGGGTGGGGTGTTGCTGGGGTGGTGGTGTTGCTGGGGTGGTGGTGTTTCTGGGTGTGGTGTTGCTGGGGTGTGGTTGTTTGCTGGGGTGGTGGTGTTGCTGGGGTGGTGGTGTTGCTGGGGTGGTGGTGTTGTGGGGTTGTGGTGTTGCTGGGGTTGTGGTGTTGCTGGGGTGGTGGTGTCTGCTGGGGTTGTGGTGTTGCTGGGGT
The DNA here is from genome assembly GCF_026875155.1 of Cherax quadricarinatus. Lineage (NCBI taxonomy): Eukaryota > Metazoa > Arthropoda > Malacostraca > Decapoda > Parastacidae > Cherax > Cherax quadricarinatus. Next base: position 23,516,263 of record NC_069409.1, on the reverse strand, counting down.
TGTGGTGTTGCTGGGGTGGTGGTGTTGCTGGGGTGGTGGTGTTGCTGGGGTGTGTGGTGTTGCTGGGGTTGTGGTGTTGCTGGGTGGTGGGTGGTTTGCTGGGGTGGTGGTGTTGCTGGGGTGGGTGTTGCTGGGGTGGTGGTGTTGCTGGGGTGGTCGGTGTGCTGGGTTGGTGTTGCTGGTTGGTTTGATGCTGGGGTGGTGGTGTTGCTGGGGTGGGGCTATGAGTGAGGGAGACGAGGAATAACACAAGACATGAATCTCTGCAGTGTATCCCCTTTAAGCTCTTGCGTAACATACTGGCACATGTCAGGGAGTGAAAGAAGGAAGAAGGAATGGAAAGAAGGAAGGAAGAAAGAATGGATATAGCTAACTAGAAATTATATTTGTCTATAAACGTATGTGTTTGCACATCTTATACTTTCTGTTTCTCTTTCTCTCTCTTTCTCTCTCTCTCTCTCTCTCTCTCTCTCTCTCTCTCTCTCTCTCTCTCTCCTCTCTCTCTCTCTCTCTCTCTCTCTCTCTCTCTCTCTCTCTCAAAATAAGTCAAAAGCATCTAGATCGATGCTTCAGGAAGTTGCTGTATTTATGATGGAGATTTCTTGACGTGGTCTCCCATGTGAGTACTTACACATCTTTGTAATCAAGACCCGTACCGTTGTACATGTAACGCATGTGTATGTGATACTAGTAGGCGTCTTGTTTGTGTATTTTTGTCTGTGTGTTCCTGTGCCTTGATGGTTAGGATGGTGATCGTAACTTCTGGTTTCTGCTCTGGTGTGGAACTCAACGTTCTGTGTTTGTGGCTGTTTATCTCTATGCTTGTGTCTCTTATTTCTGTCTTTGTGGTCCCAAATTTCTGTTTCTAGTTCACTTGGTTCCTGCTCTGGTGTGGGTCTTTATCTTGTTCGTGTCTGTCTGCTACTTTAGTCCCAGTTAGTTGAGGACGGTCAGCCTCAGCTTCTGGTGCTCTGCCCTGGCAACACTCGCTATTTAACTGTTAACTCACTAACAAAATTTTCTAACGTCACTTAATTGTTAACGTATAATAAAATAAGCCAGTTATCTATATCAAATTTTATTACTAAAACCTTAACATTTATTCCACTATTTTCTACTTATTTTATATTTAACAAATTTATTCTTTATAATACGAATATTTAGGAAGCTTATTCGTTATGATAACATTTAACACGCTGATAATAATAATAATAATAATAATAATAATAATAATAATAATAATATTAATATTATTAATAATAATAATAATAAGAAGAAGAAGAAGAAGAGGAAAAAAAAAGAAAAAAAGAGTTAAAAAAAAAATCTTGAGAATCAAAATGCAGAGAAATGCCATAAAACCTGTAGGAATTTCCTCATTGGAAGGTGTTATGGCAGGCCTAAAGAAAGGTCAAAATTTTGGGTAGACATCTGCCTTCTTGGGCCTAAGTTTCCTACGACGCCATATTGTTTTGTGCTTGAGAGTTTAATACATTCTCTCGGATTTAATTATTTTTACTCCATTTTTGTACCAAATGTGACATGTTCAGTGGATTCCTCATGAAATTTCTTACTGATTCAAGTTTCACCTTCCTGGGACCATTGTATATTGGTAAAGAAATAGGGTTAAAAATGACATCACACACAAAAAACACCGATTCTTATTTTTACACGAGATTTGTCAAATGTCTTATACTTTGTATCTGGTGAGAGAGCCTCGACCAAGACTTCCTCAGCGAGTTCAAAGGATTGGTCGCTGGGTGATAGTCCACCGACGTTCTGTAGATATATTTTCCGGGCGTGCTTTCAGCGATGACACTTTGGTATCTGTTTTACTGGTCACGTTAGATCCTGTAAGAAAATGATTGCCAAGAATGACTTCATAGATAGAAGCCATGTTTTTAATCAGATTATGAATAGGTGTGATGGCTGTTGGTGACGTTTTTATCCAGAGTTCAGAGAGAAGACCATTTTCATGAAAGAATTGTAGAAATGAATAAGCAGCACAAAGTCATCAGAATCATTTAAACGTACGATTACTCACTGCGATCCTTGTTTAATTGTTGAAAATGAGAGGAATGAGGTGCAAGTCGGCTTATTCAATAAATATCTGAAGTGTATCCTCTACTGTGTTAATATTATTGCCTTTACTGCTACTGCAGGAAGAGATCTGCTTACATGAAACGTGCTACTTAAGGCAATTTCCTTCTTTCATTACCTCCAAAAGAAACAGTTTCAGATCATCTCGAATCAAACTTTTACTGTCAAATGATTCCCAGAACCGATCCATCTGCTCTGGAAATTTCGTTGCAGGAGTAACTGGCGTCAAAGGCAGTAAGTAGTTCGACAGATCATTCTACATTTTCAGTAAATGATGGCAGGTGGCTATTAAATACATAGCACAACTGAATCAGCAGACAATATTTAAATTATTATCTAGTTTTGTAAACAAATCTTCAAGTGTGTTGAGTCCCTTGATCGGCGTTCTGTGTAACTGATTCATGACATCAACAGCAGCGTAGGATTTCAGTGAATGCTCTTTTTGAAAATTGAAGTCTATGCTACCTAGTGTTTTAGTCAGCTCAGATATGAGATGAGTTTTCATTGGTTTAGTAGCAGAACCGCTTCGATGTTATAACATCATAGCTAAGGATTTCTGTCATTGTCATTCCTCTTTCCCGAGCACTGTCAACTGTACCATGAGCTTGTATGAGTCCTGTGACGGTATTTACACGTTGTTATTTGATGATACATCTGAGTCTGTTGCATTATGAAAACTTGGGAGCGTTACCTTGTGGACTGGAACTGATGGATGTTATGAAAGTGAGATATACCTATCCTCACGAAGCACTGAATACGTTTTTTTTCCTGTTGTCAAAAACTGTAGTAACTTGTTCTGCTAACCTCATGATTCCTCAAGTTGATCTCTGTTTGTAGTACTTTGAGAGCTATGTCAACACGAACTGCATTAAGATTTTCATTTGTTCCTCGGTCAATAAAATGGACTTATAAACATATCATAAACTTCAGGGTGTCGACTCTCAAGGTCCGTATAATCGACTCTAGAGACAATGGGACAATGATGTTGAAAGTGTCTGGTAGTGCCACTGTGATGCTGAAGGTGTTTTATAGTGCCACTGTGATGTTTAAGGTGTCTGGTAGTGCCACTGTTATGTCAAGGTGCTGGAGAGCACGGATGTTGAAGGTGTCTGTGTGCCACTGGATGTTGAAGGTGTCTGGTAGTGCCACTGTGATGTTGAAGGTGTCTGGTAGTGCCACTGTGATGTTTAAGGTGTCTGGTAGTGCCACTGTGATGTTGAAGGTGTCTGGTAGTGCCACTATTTGTTGAAGGTGTTGGTAGACCACTGGATTTAGGTGTCTGGTAGTGCCACTGTGATGTTGAAGGTGTCTGTTAGTGCCACTGTGATGTGAAGATGTTGGAAGTGCACTGTGATGTTTAGGTCCTGGAGTGCCACTGTGATGTTAAGGTGTCTGGTATGCCACTGTTATGTTCAAGGTCGGTAGAGCCACTGTGATGTTGAAGTGTCAGTGCCACTGTGATTAAAAGGTGTTGGTAGTGCACTGTGATTGAAGGTTGGTAGTGCACTGTGATGTTTAAGGTGCCTGGTTAGTGCACTGTAAATTTTAAGTGTCTGTAGTGCCACTATTATGTTGAAGGTGCTGGAGAGCCAGTGATGTTGAATTTTCGGTTAGTGCCACTTGTTAATGTTGAAGATGTTAGGTAGTGCCACTGTGATGTTTAAAAGGTGCCTGGTAGTGCCACTGTGATGTTTAAGGTGTTGGTAGTGCCACTTTATGTTCAAGTGTCTGGTAGAGCCACTGTGTGTTGAAGGTGTACTGTAGTGCCACTGTGATGTGAGGTGTCTGGTTAGTGCCACTGTGATGTTGAAGGTGTCTTGCAGTGCACGTGATGCTGAAGGTCTGTAGTGCCACTGTGATGTTGAAGGTGTCTGGTAGTGCGCACTTGTTTGAAGGTGTACTGGTAGTGCCACTGTGATGTTGAAGGTGTCTTGCATGCCACGTGATGCTGAAGGTGTCGGGTAGTGCCACTGTGATGTTGAAGGTGACTGGTAGTGCCACTGTGATGTGAAGGTGTCTGTAGTGCCACTGTGATGTTTAAGGTGTTGTAGTTGCCATGATGATGTTAAGGTGTTGGTAGTGCCACTATTTGTTGAAGGTGTCTGGTAGAGCACTGTGATGTTGAAGTGTCGGTAGTGCACTGTGATGTTGAAGTGTGGTGCCACTGTGTGTTGAAGAAGTCTGGAAGTGCCACTGTGATTTTTAAAGGTGCCTGGTAGTGCCACTGTGATGTTTAAGGGTCTGGTAGTGCCACTGTTATGTTCAAGGTGTCTGGTAGAGCATCTGTGTTTGTTGAGGTTGTCTGGTAGTGCCACTGTAAATGTTGAAGGTGTTGGTAGTGCACTGTGATGTTGAAGGTGTCTGGTAGTGCCACTTTTATGTTTAAGTGTCTGGTAGTGCCACTATTAGGGAAGTTTGTCTGGTAGAGCCATGTGATGTGAAGGTTCTGGTAGTGCACTGGATGTTGAAGGTGTTGGTAGTGCCACTGTGATGTGAAGAGTCTGGTAGTGCACTGTGATGTTTAGTTCCTGGTAGTGCACTGTGATGTTTAAGGTGTTGGTAGTGCCACTGTTATGTTCAAGGTGTCTGGTTTAGAGCCACTGTGATGTTGAAGGTGTCTGGTAGTCACTGTAAATGTTGAGTGTCAGTTTGCCATGTGTGTTGAAGTTCTTGCAGTGCCACTGTGATGCTAAGGTGCTGTAGTGCCACTGTGATGTTGAAGGTTTTGGGTTGCACTGTGATGTGAAGGTGTTGTAGTGCCACTGTGATGTGAACGTGTCTGGTAGTGCATGTGATGTTGAAGGTGTCTGGTAGTGCCACTGTGATGTTGAAGGTGTCTTGTAGTGCCACTGTGATGTTTAAGGTGTCTTGTAGTGCCACTGTGATGTTTAAGGTGTCTGGTAGTGCCACTGTGATGTTTAAGGTGTCTGGTAGTGCCACTGTTATGTTCAAGGTGTCTGGTAGAGCCACTGTGATGTTGAAGGTGTCTGGCAGTGCCACTGTGATGTTGAGGGTGTCTGGTAGTGCCACTGTGATGTTGAAGGCGTCTGGTAGTGCCACTGTGATGTTTAAGGTGTCTGGTAGTGCCACTGTGATGTTTAAGGTGTCTGGTAGTGCCACTGTTATGTTCAAGGTGTTTGGTAGAGCCACTGTGATGTTGAAGGTGTCTGGTAGTGCCACTGTGATGTTGAAATTGTGTCTGGTAGTGCCACTGTGATGTTGAAGGTGTCTGGTAGTGCCACTGTGATGTTTAAGGTGTCTGGTAGTGCCACTGTTATGTTCAAGGTGTTTGGTAGAGCCACTGTGATGTTGAAGGTGTCTGGTAGTGCCACTGTGATGTTGAAGGTGTCTGGTAGTGCCACTGTGATGTTGAAGGTTTTGGTGTGCCTGTGGTTGAAGGTGTCTTAGTGCCACTGTGATGTTGAAGGTGTCTGGTAGTGCCACTGTGATGTTGAAGGTGTCTGGTAGTGCCACTGTGATGTTGAAGGTGTCTGGTAGTGCCACTGTGATGTTGAAGGTGTCTGGTAGTGCTACTGTGATGTTGAAGGTGTCTGGTAGTGCCACTGTGATGTTGAAGGTGTCTGGTAGTGCCACTGTGATGTTGAAGGTGTCTGGTAGTGTCACTGTGATGTTGAAGGTGTCTGGTAGTGCCACTGTGATGTTGAAGGTGTCTGGTAGTGTCACTGTGATGTTGAAGGTGTCTGGTAGTGTCACTGTGATGTTGAAGGTGTCTGGTAGTGCCACTGTGATGTTGAAGGTGTCTGGTAGTGCCACTGTGATGTTGAAGGTGTCTGGTAGTGCCACTGTGATGTTGAAGGTGTCTGGTAGTGCAACTGGGAGTTAGCTCAATTTATAAGAAAAACATGACGGGTCTCTTTTACTGTGTGCAGGTAGATGTTCCAGTGTCTCTGCCTCTCGGCTATAACAAGGCACTTCAGAAGACTTACTACACACAAGAATCATTCCACATACTTGCAGCTCTCAGAACGCTCAATATTTTTCTGAGCGAAATCATCTATTCACTCGAGTGTATCTTCTGATGTTGTAATCAGCTTTTGTAACATAAGTTGTGCCTCTTCTATCTTCCTGTTTTGCAAGACATTGATTGAATCACTTGTGTACTTAATGCAGCATCAGCGTCCATGGCTCCTGGAAATGATTTCCATTTCCTGGCTGGCGTCCAGGAACTAGAGGTGCCGAGCTCATATAATCACACCCATGGGGAGCACTAAAGCATTAGAGGGTTATAATGGCGTCCTGGAAATGGGAGATAATCATGTTTGTTCCGAGAAATACAATGGGGGTAGCTCAAAGTTACACGAATTAAGAACCACTCACAGAGATCTTGATCCATGGGAAACATGGGCAACTACTACTGCCACATTGCGTCAGAAAGAGTATTGTAGTAGCATACTGATGGTGTACCTAATGCGGCATCATGTACCTAGTTATGTATTGGGTATCAAGTCTGAGTATTGATGTGAGCCAGAGGTTATAATGAGCTTTAAGAATTTCACTGTTGTTTGTCCTGACTTCAGCTTTGTTCATGGTCAACACCTAGAAAGCAGATTTTCACATGGACTGCCTAGACTCCAGCCCCCTTGGAGTCAAGCTCCTTGGAGCAATGTCACCCTGAGTCCAGCCCCCTTAAGTCCAGCCATGTCGAGTCCAGCCACGTCTAGTCCTATATCCTTGACATTTATCTCCTTGCATTCTATATCTAATCGCAGAGATGGGGCTTATAATATACCGATGACAGATGAGGTGGTGCAGTGGTAGGCGGAGTCACTAGTGGACAAAACCACTAGTGGAAGTAAGTCATGCTTATATGTTAGACAAACTGAAGAAATCCCTGCATCAAGACTCCGCCTACCACTGCTCCACCTCATCTGTCATCAGTACATAAGCCGCGACTCGAGGATGAGAGACCGATTACTTCAAACTCCACTTTATCTTCCACCTTTCTCTGTACTGGACTGAAGAAGCCACTGGGTGACGAAACATTTTCAGGATAAAGATACCCAAATGGAACACAAGTGTCTCATTTCTCAACTTATCGAATTTTAAACCATTTGTGCACATCAAGAGCAAGTGTTGACAATCAGACGTCAAAAGAAAAGGCTTGACGTCAGCCAGGAGCAAATAGTGTTTACTGTTAGTCGCCCGTCAATTGAACGTGTTCACTCTTAGTGGGCTTCAAGAGGGCGTATTCAGAGTCAGGTAAGAGTCGAGAGGAAGTGTTCATTCTTAGCGAGAAGTCAAGAAAAAGTGTTCACTGTTAACAAGGCGCTAAGAGGAAGTGTTCGCTCTCTGCTAAGAGTTAAGAGGAAGTGTTCATTGTTTTCTGTGCGTCAGTGGAAGTGTTTACTGTTAGCCATGAGTAAAGAGGAAGTGTTCACTGTTAGCCATGAGTAAAGTGTTCACTGTTAGCCATGAGTAAAGAGGAAGTGTTCACTGTTAGCCATGAGTAAAGAGGAAGTGTTCACTGTTAGCCAAGAGTAAAGAGGATGTGTTCACTGTTAGCCATGAGTAAAGAGGAAGTGTTCACTGTTAGCCATGAGTAAAGAGGATGTGTTCACTGTTAGCCATGAGTAAAGAGGATGTGTTCATTGTTAGCCATGAGTAAATAGGATGTGTTCACTGTTAGCCATGAGTAAAGTGTTCACTGTTAGCCATGAGTAAAGTATTCACTGTTAGCCATGAGTAAAGTGTTCACTCTTAGCCATGAGTAAAGTGTTCACTGTTAGCCATGAGTAAAGAGGATGTGTTCACTGTTAGCCATGAGTAAAGAGGATGTGTTCACTGTTAGCCATGAGTAAAGTGTTCACTGTTAGCCCTAAGTGTTCACTGTTATCCATGAGTAAAGTGTTCACTGTTAGCCATGAGTAAAGTGTTCACTGTTAGCCATGAGTAAAGAGGAAGTGTTCACAGTTAGCCATAAGTAAAGAGGAAGTGTTCACTGTTCATGAATAAAGAGGATGTGTTTACTGTTAGCCATGAGTAAAGAGGATGTGTTTACTGTTAGCCATGAGTAAAGAGGATGTGTTTACTGTTAGCCATGAGTAAAGAGGATGTGTTCACTGTTAGCCATGAGTAAAGAGGATGTGTTTACTGTTAGCCATGAGTAAAGAGGATGTGTTCACTGTTAGCCATGAGTAAAGAGGAAGTGTTCACTGTTAGCCATGAGTAAAGAGGAAGTGTTCACTGTTAGCCATGATTAAAGAGGATGTGTTCACTGTTAGCCATGAATAAAGAGGAAGTGTTCACTTTAGCCATGATTAAAGAGGATGTGTTCACTATTAGCCATGAGTAAAGAGGAAGTGTTCACTGTTAGCCATGAGTAAAGAGGATGTGTTCACTGTTAGCCATGAGTAAAGAGGAAGTGTTCACTGTTAGCCATGATTAAAGAGGATGTGTTCACTGTTAGCCATGAGTAAAGAGGAAGTGTTCACTGTTAGCCATGATTAAAGAGGATGTGTTCACTGTTAGCCATGAGTAAAGAGGAAGTGTTCACTGTTAGCCATGAGAAAAGTGTTCACTGTTAGCCATGAGTAAAGTGTTCACTGTTAGCCATGAGTAAAGAGGAGGTGTTCACTTTTAGCCATAAGTAAAGAGGAAGTGTTCACTGTTAGCCATGAGTAAAGAGGAAGTGTTCACTGTTAGCCATGAGTAAAGAGGAAGTGTTCACTGTTAGCCATGAGTAAAGAGGATGTGTTCACAGTTAGCCATGAGTAAAGTGTTCACTGTTAGCCATGAGTAAAGTGTTCACTGTTAGCCATGAGTAAAGAGGATTTGTTCACAGTTAGCCATGAGTAAAGAGGAAGTGTTCACTGTTAGCCATGAGTAAAGAGGATGTGTTCACTGTTAGCCATGAGTAAAGAGGAAGTGTTCACTGTTCATGAATAAAGAGGATGTGTTTACTGTTAGCTATGAGTAAAGAGGATGTGTTCACTGTTAGCCATGAGTTAAGAGGATGTGTTCACTGTTAGCCATGAGTAAAGAGGATGTGTTCACTGTTAGCCATAAGTAAAGAGGATGTGTTCACTGTTAGCTAAATGGCGAGAGGACGTGCTAATTATTAGCCAGGAGCCAAGAGGATGTGTTCACTGTCAACCACGAGGCAATAAGAAGTGTTCACTGTCAGCCAGGGTTCAAGAGGAAGTGTTCACATTAAGCCAGGAGTCAGAGGTCGGCCTCTCAATACCTGACTGGTGGCTTTCACACATACAAAGACCCTTCCACCTCATTAAGGAATTAATACCATAAACAAAGAGCCCATTATTTACTTGGTCTATTGGGCGAGGAAATGTCCTCATTCGTCAACATTCAGCGCTGTATGACCCCAGTGTGTTCTCTGGTTTATCATGATTAAACCAAGAAAATAAAAGTAACCAGCAGAGGGAGGAAGGTAAGTCAGTCACATGCTTTTACTTGCATAAAATCTCCAGCTACAGTTTTGTCCACCACTTTTCTCAGTTCGGGTTTCAAAGCAAGATCGTGCGCTAATTTCAAAGCGAGCAAAGCCTAGCTAAAAATCAGTTTATTATTTGATAAATTAAAATAGGTGAGTATCGGTCATGATACATAAATCCTAGTTACTCGAAAACTGCTTACAGTTTATGACCAAAAGTTATGATAAAAGTTTTTTTTTATTTGTATGCTTGCTTTTGAGTGGTGAGAGGACACGTTGACAGTTTAGGCCCTAGTACCCACTTAGGGTACTAGGGCATCTTCATTAGTAACTAGGGGTTGCACATGCGTCTTAGTCATCAGTGAGTCGGTATTATACCTGAGATCTAATGGGGTGAAACCTACTCTAAATAAGGGTTTCCCGACTAGCAGTGCTTTCTTCTTCAGTAATAATATCATGGAATTTACTGAGTGTTCCTCGAGGGAAAAAGTCTCCTTGAAACTCACGTTTATATACTTTGTCACGCACAAAAATTCGTGTCAGGAGAAAGTGTACTTTTTTTTTAACTAGCGTGTATGTGGTGAGGGTTTGTGCTGCAGTGTTACTATTTTGTTGATATAGTGTACGGGGCGTTTGTGTCTGTGTGAGTGCAGGGAAGGACGAGTCGTACTGGTGTGTGTAACATTGCTGTGTGAGGTACTGGTGTGTGTACCATTGGTGTGCGAGGTACTGGCTTATGTAGCACGGATGTATAAGGTACTGGCGTGTGTAGCACTGGTGTGTAAGGTACTGGCATGTGTAGTACTGGTGACTGAGGTATTGGCGTGTGTAGCACTGGTGTGTAAGGTACTGGCATGTGTAGTACTGGTGACTGAGGTATTGGCGTGTGTAGCACTGGTGAGTGAGGTACTGGCGTGTGTACCATTGGTGTGAGAGGTACTGGCGTGTGTACCACTGGTGTGTGAGGGACTGGCGTGTGTACCATTGGTGTGAGAGGTACTGGCGTGTGTAGCACTCGTGTGTGAGGTACTGGTGTGTGTACCACTGGTGTGCGAGGTAACTGGCGTGTTGTACTGTGCTGAGGTATGCGTGTGTAACACGGTGTGTAGGTACTGGGTGTGTACACTGGTGTGTGAGGTACTAGCGTGTATAGCACTACTGTGTGAGGTACTGGCGTGTGTAGCACTGGTGTGTGAGGTACTGGTGTGTGTAGCACTGGTTCGTGAGGAACTGGCGTGTGTACTACTGGTGTGTGAGGTACTGATGTGTGTAGCACTGGTGTGTGAGGGACTGGCGTGTGTACCAATGGTGTGAGAGGTACTGGCGTGTGTAGCACGGTGTTGGGTACGGTGGCTGTGGTAAGCCCGGTTAGAGGGACTGGCGTTGATTACGGCTGGTGTGAGGTACTATGTACACTGTTGTAGGACTGGCGTGTGTACCTAGTTCGGAGGAAAGGTACCTGGGTGTGTAGCCGTCTGGTGTGGTCGGCATCCTGGTGGTTAAGGACTCCCAATGGAATTAGGGGGGTTATGGCTGTGTGATGACACTACCTGTGTTTTCTGAGGGTTACTGGGTGGGTAGCACCTGTGGGTGTGAGAAAATGGCGCGCCAATGAAATGTTATACTATCTGTGAGCACTGTTGTGAGGTTACTTGTGTGTACCACTGGTGTGCGATGTACTTGTGTGAGATACTGCGTGTGTGGACTGGTGTGTGGGGTACCTGGTGTGTGCTGATGGTACTAGCATGTGGAGTACTGGTGTGTGGAAATTAAATTGGTCTGTGTGGTACAGCATGTGTGGTACCTGGGTGTAATGGTACTGGTGTGTGGTACGCGTGTGTGAGACGGTGTGTGTGCTACTAGTGTGTGAGAGTACTGATTTGTGAAGGTACTGGTGTGCACCTCTTTATCCTGAGTGAGTACTGGTGTGTGTAGCTCAGGTGTGTGAGGTACTTGTATGTAAGATACTGGTGTGTGGTACTGATGTGTGTGGTACTGGTGTGCGACGATGTACTGGTGTGTGAGGTACTGATGTTTGTGGCTCTGGTGTGTGAGGTAATTGTGTGTGTGGGGACTGGTGTGTGACATACTGGTGTATGTGGTACTGGTGTGTGAGGTACTGATGTGTGTGGTACTGGTGTGTGAAGCACAGGTGTGTGATTTACTGGTGTTTGAGGTACTGGTATGTAAGTTACTGATGTGTGGTACTGGTGTGCGATGTACTGGTGTGTGAGGTACTGATGTTTGTGGCTCTGGTGTGTGAGGTAATTGTGTGTGTGGGACTGGTGTGTGACATACTGGTGTATGTGGTACTGGTGTGTGAGGTACTGGTGTGTGTAGCTCAGGTGTGTAAGGTACTGGTATGTAAGGTCCTGGTGTGTGGTACTGGTGTGTGTGGTACTGATGTGTGTGGTACTGGTGTGTGAAGCACAGGTGTGTGATTTACTGGTGTTTGAGGTACTGGTATGTAAGTTACTGATGTGTGGTACTGGTGTGTGTGGAACTGGTGTGTGAGGTACTGGTGTGTGAGGTACTGGTTTGTGAGGTACTTGTGTATGTGTGGTACTAGCATGTATAGTACTGGTGTGTGTGAGGTACTAGTGTGTGTGGTACTGGTGTGTGTGGTACTGCTGTGTGGAACTGGTGTGTGAGGTACTGGTATGTGAGGTACTGGTGTGTGTGATAGTGGTATGTGAAGCACTGGTGTCTTAGGTACTGGTGTGTGAGGTACTAGCATGTGTGGTACTGGTGTGTGAGGTACTGGTGTGTGTGTTTTACTAGCATGTGTGGTACCGGTGTGTGTGTGGTATTAGCATGTGTGGTACTAGCATGTGTGGTACTGATGTATGAGGTACTGGTGTTTGAGGTACTGGTGTGTGAGGTACTGGTGTATGAGGTACTGGTGTGTGAGGTACTGGTGTGTGAGGTACTGGTGTGTGAGGTACTGGTGTGTGTGTGGTACTAGCATGTGAGGTACTGGTGTGTGTGGTACTGGTGTGTGAGGTACTGGTGTGTGAGGAACTGGTGTGTGTGGTACTGGTGTGTGTGTCAGCATAGTTGCTGATCCTCCCTTACATGTGTTGTATGCATAGATTAGCCGAGTATTATAGTACCATCCATGTGCTTTGTATAGAAGATCCCTTGAGGCCTAGCGACTGTTTGTGTGAAGTCACGGGATGCTCCATGAGTGAACGGGACAGGCTACCTCGGCTTCAGTCGACGCATAGGCATAGAAGAAGGCAGAACACGGCAGGCTGGGCTCCATCTCCCATTACCACAGTCTGACAATATAGAGTTACCATCCAACAAGTTTACCTTATCGATCAATCTCCTACCGAACCCCACACGACAAATTGGTGGCAACGGAGGGCCTGTATTCCTGACGATTACAGCGATTTCTGGAGATAAATTTCTACTGAGCCGGCCGCCATCTTGTGACTAGGCCTGCCGAGCAGGGTAACGCTCGACCTACCTCAAGCCAGCCAGCTACCCCCGCAAGCTTCTACCAGCCTCTACAATATTCACTGGTCAGTCCTTGTATTAGTGTTTATTTGCTTATTTGCATCACTCCCGAGGGGTTGACCCGAGTTTGCAAAATAAGCCAGTAGACAGTCTGTGGTGAGGGAGTCCAGTCCAGCCTAGCCTATTCCATCAAGCTTTGCCTGCCAAGCCAGCTTTCCACCCCTGCTGTACTCATCGTTAGAAGTTATCGAGCCATTCTGTGTGAAGGGTTAAGATAAGCTAAGCCAGCCAGCAACTAACCCAGGTGTCTTAATCCAGTACTCAAGCAAGCCACGTGGGTACAGTCTTCTCATCGCTTTGTGCTTCAAGCTCCAAGCTATTCTGAGTGCTTTTTCATCCCTGTGGTGTTGTGGTATTTTGTGGGTTTGTTTTTAAGCCAGTCGGCTTAGAAATATCTTCGTGCCAGTGAGGGTGTCCCCAGTGAGGCTTACACCATTCATCTCATAGGCCAGTTACCAGCCGTTCATCCCATAGGCCAGTTACCAGCCGTTCATCCCATAGGCCAGTTACCAGCCGTTCATCCCATAGGCCAGTTACCATGCGGTCTCGGCCTTAGCCCTGTTTCAGCCCACTCACTCGACACCGGCCCCAGCCGCCTCACTCAGCCACTCACCCAACCACTACCACTGTTTTTAGTCTTACTACGGGTACTAGTACCATATTTTAAGGACCACATAGGGGGTCAAGAGCTAGAGTGTGTTTTGCGCCACCGTTGAAAGCCTCCTGTGTGAAGTCTATCGTCGATGTAAGCGCAAATTCTATGATCACGTGTGCAGAGGACAGTAGCCAGCCGCAAGACGACGTAAACAATCCTCCACCACCATCCACCACCATCTACCTAATTCTTCACCAAGTCGCTACAGTGATAATATTTTTCATAGAGACATTTGCGAGTGTTGAGACATTTCTTTTTTGTTTCCAGTGATATTTCTTAGTGATATTCAGTGACTCGCGATTAGACTCAGTGTTTATTATATACTGTTTGCAATATTTTTTTATCTTCTTAATTCATTGTTAATTTTCGTGTTATTACTTTATGCCTGTTGTGTTATGTTTCTTTTTTTATATACTTGAAGTAAGTACCTTAGTGTTTTTTTCCTTGTTGTGTGCAAAACTTATGAGCAGTATAGAACTTGTGTTTACACTTCAGAATCACCTTGTGTTCTCAGTATTTTGCTATAAGAACATAAGAAAGAAGTAATTTATTACCTTATATTCTGCATCACAACTCAGTGTTGTCTCTTACATTTTTATCCCAGCATTTGTGTAGTCTTGCCAGTTTATTACATTTTTCTCTGTGTGCTGAACATTTTTGTGTTAATTCTTTTCATTCAGCCAGTGTCTAATTTGTCTTATCTCCACAGACAATAGTGCCATTATTTTGTGCAAGCAAGAAATTATTTTCCAAATTTTTCACACATCAAGTTTCATAGTAAGAAAATTCTAGTATTGTGTTTATATTGATGTGTTGTGTTCTGCATCACTGTAAGTGTTCAAACCCTTTTCTGTTCTGCATTTTTGCATCTATTAATTTTTTATGTTTCATTGAACAAATTCACTCTTAGTGCAATTTTTAAGTTGTTCATTTAAAGTAAATTGTTCTTTTGCTTGTTAAGTGTTGCTGAAGCTGCAGTTAAATTAAAGTGTTCACCCAGTTCATTCCTTGCTAATATTTTTTTAATCTTGTAAACTGTATTTTCTTGTGTGTGTAATTTTTTTTTATTATTGCACATTGACTCATTTTGCAATAATTCTTGAGCAAGCATTGTGTTGTCATTAAATTTTTTTCTTTCAGAAATTTTATGTAGTGTTGTGCAGTACTATTGATTAGCAATTGTTATTTGCAGTATTGCTACAGTTTATTTCAGTGCAGTTTCTTATGCTCTGTTCTGTGCATACTATTTTATTCTTCGTGCACCATTTTATTTTATTTTAGTGAATTGTTTCCCAGTTTGTTTTAATTTTGCACAAGCTTTATTGAGTCCAATTTAAGATTTTTTGATTGATTCATCATTTTATTGTTGAATTTCCCTATTGCATTGAGAGTAAAGAAAACTCACTATGCCATTAATCCAATTTAAAGTAAAATTTGAGTAAATTAGATTTGAGTAAATTACAAGTTCTCTTGAATTTCAAAGTGTTGTTTATTCAGTTGAGTATTTTCTTGTGTGAGTTTCCTTGCTTTCTGTGTGACCTGTCAATTTTTAATTACTTATGCAGAATAGTTAAGCATTTTCTTCCCATTTAAGTTCACTGTGTTGTGGGTTCCTCAGTTACATTTTCTTTTGTTTCTCTAAATTCTTGTTTTACATTTTGCAAATATGTCTCAAGTCTTCTCAAGTGATGCCTCAGCACATGCTGCTAGTACAACCATTGATGCATCAGTTCACAATTAGAGTAATCCGGTATCAAATAACAGACACACTCAGACTTCTAGTCTGCGTAATTTCAGTCGTGATCCGTATGATGCTATGCCATTGTTCAATGGTAACCCAGACAACCTAGAAGGTTGGTTTACCGCTGTTCGAGCCAGAGCTAATGCTTCAGTTGATGGTCTTCCATCTGAGAGTTGTTTAATTAGTATCGGAAAGGAGAGTCTAGCCCATTCTCCAGCGGGATCACATGTGTTCAACTTGATTCGTATGAAAGACTTTCAAGACCTAACCAGGTGGCAAGATTATGAACAGTTAATCCATAACTATCTTGAACCGGTGCGAGAAACTGATCCTTTTGTTATTCTCAAAGAATTAGTTTGCACAGCTCCGAGGCCAGAGGAGTCATTAGATGAGTTTGCCCTTCGTCTAAATAACCTTATGTCCTCATTCGTTAGAGCGGGTCAAAATTCCAAGTACCTTAAAGATAATAAACCAGCTCTTGATGGGTTTGCTAAATTAGCAGCATTCAGAGTTATCAAACAACTAATGCCACCGACATCTATGTATGTGTACAATTCAAGTCCTCTAGATGCTACTATGGGACCGCTCGCAGCTCTCATCCATGTATGAAATTTGCGTCCCGAGGGAACCTTCCCTTATCGTAAGTCTATGCCAACCACTTTGTCTACTCCTGTACTTCCTCTAGTTTGTGCTACTACCAAAACTCCCAACCTTAATCACTCGCGTCCATCATCCAAAGCTAGTGTTAAGAGCTATCATTCCCTTAGTACCCGTAGTATGTACAGTACCCATAGTCAAAGAACTTGCTACAATTGTGGTTTCCATGGGCATATTGCAATTAATTGTCCTGATAGTCACCCTAAGAGGTGTCATACTGATGATGAGTACCAGTCAGATCTTCCCTACTGTACTTATCATAGAATACATGGACATGACACATCTGAGTGCAATGCTCTCTACAACCTTCAGTACTCTAGATCTTTCCGTGGCTGTTCCAACCACAGAG
The DNA here is from genome assembly GCF_026875155.1 of Cherax quadricarinatus. NCBI lineage: Eukaryota > Metazoa > Arthropoda > Malacostraca > Decapoda > Parastacidae > Cherax > Cherax quadricarinatus. Next base: position 23,499,831 of record NC_069409.1, on the reverse strand, counting down.
CCAGGAGAGGAAACAGATGTCGTGGTTCTCAAACTAACCAGAACCAGGCTCATTCTTCCAATTCGGGGGAATCTGAGCACCCCAGTCTACTCGTCCAGTCGTGACAGTACGTGATAATGAGTACACCATCCCAGTTCAAAATTCCTATGAAGCCTTAGCCAGCCTTGAGAATGACAACCTCGCTGTTGATGTTGCTTCACATGTCTCTGACGTAGAGGAATTTGGGGATGAAGTAGAAAATGCCTTCTCCGATGACAACCCACCATTTTGTTTGCACATAACTCCTAACGAAACGATAGGTCCTTTAGTACAAGCTTCTATCCATAATGCACCCGTTCATGTGTTCATGGACTCTGGTGCGCAAGTTAATATCATCAGGTCTAGCTTGTTTAAAGAGAAGCAGTTACTACGTGTCCTCCTCGTTGAACCAACTACTGTAACCTCCCTTAGTGGAGTAGCTGGTTCCATTCTGCGAGTCCGAGGTCAGACTTCGCTCACCTTTACTATCCAAGGTAGAGACTTTACTGCTGCTTTTCTTGTTGTCGACCAGATTACTTTCCCTGGTGACCTTTTACTGGGATTTGCTTCCATGCAAGACTTACGCATTGTGCTCGACCCTTACCGATGGCATGCCCAAATTGACGACTTGATCGTTCCATTTTCGGGTTACCAGCTTGGATCAGAAATCTGCCATACTGCCACAGACTATGATGTACACATTAAGTCCTTACAAGCCAATGCATTCTCCAGTAGCGTACCCAAGCGGTCAGGCACTGGTAACTCTGTCGCTCCCATCTGTGTTCCACCTACACCTTCAGAGATGCAAGATAGTGTATTGCCTCAAGTGTCCGAGGACACTCAGACTGCCTTGAGTGCACAGCCTATCTCTGCAATGACTGATAGTTCAAGTAGTAGTTTCTCCACAGGGGATGCCTTGTTGGAAAACGATTACTTGAAACTAGTAATGCCATCTCTTGTTGATGTCACATGCCGTCTGCAGAAAGACGTCTCTGTTGCGGCTAGTGCTCTCACTAGTGTCTGTTGTTGTTCCTAATGTTCCAGATGGTGATAACGTCCTAGTTGACAGTGAACCTTCCTTACATGTTGTAAGAGACAGTAAGATCCATTTATTCCTTGCTAACACTTCGGGTCACAGTGTTTGCCTCAGAGCAAATACTAATCTCGTTGACCTAGTTCACCATCCTTATCCTGTTCAAGTACAGGATGATGTGCCACCTGACCAGTGGGTCGGTGCTATTTCAACAGGGGAGACCTCATCCACTCAACTGGATCAATCCATTCCACCAGTTGAGGAGAAAGACTTAGCTCCCACTGTCTTCCCAGACGAAGTCAAGCGTTTGTTGACTTTGTTGAACAAACGTCGTCGTAAAGCCATTGCTTACCAGGTGAGAAGATGGGTATAACGAACTTATTGTCCCATCGTATTCCACTTGAACCTGGTACTAGACCTATCTATATTCCTGCGTACAGAATGTCTCATTCCCAAGTTGCTGTCGCAGAGGAATTGATCAATCAAATGCTCGATGATGGAGTTATTGCACATAGCAATTCACCCTGGAATGCGCCCTTAATCCTAATGCCTAAGAAGGACGGTACTTGGCGCCCGGTGATTGACTTTAGGAAGTTAAATGCTAAAACTATTCCAGATCGCTTCCCACTTCCTGTACTGGGTGATCTTTTATGCAACATTGGAGATAAAGTCTTCTCGACCCTGGACTTGTTACAAGGGTTTTGGCAAGTCCCTCTTCACGAGGACAGCCAAGAGTTAACTGCATTCTCTACTCCCACAGGTCATTATCACTTCCTTCGAATGGCTTTTGGATTATGATCCTCTCTTATCACATTCTCGAGACTCATGACCAATATCTTTAGAGGTCTTACATGTAAAGCACTTATGATGTAATTAGATGACGTAATCGTCATGTCCGAAGATGTGGATACACACCTGAAAAGACTTGATATAGTACTTGGTAAGCTTGAAGAAGCCAATTTAAAGATCAAACTGTCCAAATGTCAATTTTTCAGATCAGAAATTAAGTTTCTTGGTCACGTTGTCACTCCTAGAGGGGTTATGACTGATCAAAGTAAAGTAACGGCAGTACTAAATTTTCCATCCCCCAAAACTGCTGATGCTGTAAGATCCTTTGTGGGCCTAGCAGGTTTCTACAGATCTTTCATTGCTAATTTTTCTTCAATAGCAGCTCCTCTAACTGAATTGCTTAAGAAAGATGCTCCTTTTGTCTGGACCTTCCATCAAGAAAGAGCATTCCAGACACTAAAAGAAAAGCTAACGTCCGCTCCCATTTTGAAATTCCCAGATTTTTCTAAGCCCTTCTATTTGACAACTGATGCTAGTTCAATTGGCATAGGTGCCATACTAGCACAGAAGACTGATGGCAAGTACAACACAGTTGCATTTGCTAGCCAAGTCCTTACGAAGCCTGAACATAATTATACAGTAACGGAGCAAGAAGATTTAGCAATAGTATGGTCTTTGAAGCACTTCCAAGACATTTACCAGTACCCTGCTCAAGTCTTGGCAGACCATGCACCACTGATACCTTTATTCCAGAACAAATAACCTACTGGAAGTTTAGACAGATGGACCTTGACTATCCAAGAGTTCAATCCCACTTTTGAACATTTACCTGGTTAGTCAAATGTAGTCGCAGATGCTTTATCGTGACATGTTAGTGTAGTTACTGCAGATCCTCTATTTACTGCAGAGGATGTAAAGAATGCCCAAAGAACAGATCCCATGTGGTCTGGTGTGATTCGATTCCTGCTCCAGGAAGATCTTATTCTTACTGTGAAGCCACCAGCACCCATCAGTGACTTTGTAATGAGCCAAGAATTACTATATCGAACAGCCGAGTTGGGTACTCCAAGTAGAAGAGTGTACCAGTTAGTAATTACACAGTCACTAGTGAACGTAGCACTACAGCTAGTTCACCATGCACCAGGTGTTGCACACCATGGTATGGTGAAACAAGCCAGAATGAAGTACTTTTGGCCACTTATGGCAACTGACATTTCAGAGTATGTTAAGAAATGTAGTGTTTGTATGCAACATAAAGGAAATGTCAATGGTCCTAATCCAATCCAAGTGTACCCAACCACTAGCGAACCATGGGAAAGAGTTGTTTCTCATCATCCTGCCAGCAATGGGTTAGCTGAACGAACCAATAAGAAAGTACTTGATGTTTTGAGAGCCACTATCAACCCCAATAGTGAAACTTGGGATGAAATTATACCAGATGTTCAATGTGCCATAAATTCTGCTTACAATGCTTCCGTAGGTGATACTCCACATTATGCATTGTATGGTGTAGACAAGTGTTTACCCTATGAGTTGTTATATTCCACTCCGAAACCCAATTACAACCCTGATGATTTCGTAGCAACTCGTACAAGCATGGCTCAGAGTGTTTTTAGAAGAATCCGGAAACACTCATAATCAACAGTGAATTTACTAGAGTTCTAATAGCCGTGCTAACCATCAAAAGTTAAGTAGGTTCAAGAGTAATGCTGACAAATTTCAACAAAACATCCGCAATGCCTAAGCTCAATCAAAAGTTTGTTGGCCCTTATCGAGTTTTTTTTTTTTTTTTTTTTTTTTTTTATCACACCGGCCGATTCCCACCAAGGCAGGGTGGCCCGAAAAAGAAAAACTTTCACCATCATTCACTCCATCACTGTCTTGCCAGAAGGGTGCTTTACACTACAGTTTTTAAACTGCAACATTAACACCCCAGTAGAACATATCTCTGGCAATAAGTATAAGGTTAGAGAAATTAGTACTGATAAGTACAAAGAATCGCATTTAGATCATGTGAAATTAGTATGCGATGTTGATGATATTGCTACCCAGACTAATGTGACAGATGCTGAAAATCCTCTTGACTGTATACCCTCTACCTCAAATACTCAGTCAGATATTCAACCTGAATGTCGTTACTTCTTGGGTACTCGACAAGTAATGAGAAACCCACAAGCATCTTTTGTAGATACTCGTTCAGTCAAGGCATGTGTTAGCCATTGCAGAGGAATTCGATCCTCCCAGAGATAACCATTCTGCATATGTAAACCTCACCCTCGCAGAATTGGGTTTAAATGTACATAGCCTGTATAATTAGATGTCAGAGATGAAGGAAATTGTCAACTGTGTGTTTTGTTATTAACTGATCAGTTTTTCAGGAATTTTTTTTTTTCGTGTTCACGTTCCCTCCGTATTCTGAGAATTTGACAGTAATGATCTGAGTGCACCAGATGCCTTTGCTGTTAATTTCACCTCGTATATATATATAAATATTTATTCTTCCTCAGAATCCGTAGAGTGCATGAATACAGATCGATCGATCAATTCCATCCCATATTGTACCATGATTTGTTCTTATAGTTTGTAATGCATTACTTTAAAAGTGATTACGTTAACACCCATTACGTAAAACTCATTATGTTAACATCCATTATGATACCATCCATTAGTTCTAAGTTATATATGAATGTGTTATTGTATAGAATCAGCCCAGAACCACCTGCCTGCTCAGCCTATAGCATAATAGTGTATGTCGAGACGACATACGTAACGTGACCGAGCTGCCAGCATAGTTGCTGATCCTCCCTCACATGTGATGTATGCATAGATTAGCCGAGTATTATAGTACCATCCATGTGCTTTATATAGAAGATCCCTTGAGGCCTAGTGACTGTTTGTGTGACGTCACGGGATGCTCCATGAGTGAGCGGGACAGGCTACCTCGGCCTCAGTCGACGCATAGGCATAGAAGAAGGCAGAACACGGCAGGCTGGGCTCCATCTCCCATTACCACAGTCTGACAATATAGCGTTACCATCCAACAAGTGAGTTTACCTTATCCATCAATCTCCTACCGAACCCCACACGACATGTGAGGTACTGGTGTGTGAGGAACTGGTGTGAGGTACTAGTGTGTGAGGTACTGATGTGTGAGGTACTGGTGTGTGTGGTAGTGGTGTGTGCGGTAGTGGTATGTGAGGTACTGGTGTGTGAGGTACTGGTATGCATGTGTGGTACTAGCATGTGTGGTACTAGCATGTGAAGTGCTGGTGTGTGAGGTACTGGTGTGTGTGGCAGTGGTATGTGAGATACTGGTGTGTGAGGTATTGGTGTGTGTGGTACTATTGTGTATGGTACTATTGTGTATGGTACTAGTGTGTGATGTACTGGTGTGTGTGGTACTATGATGTATGGTACTGGTTTGTGTAGTACTAGGATGTATAGTACTGTTGTGTGAGGTACTGGTGTGTGTGGTACTAGGATGTATGGTACTGGTGTGTGAGGTACTGGTATGTGTGGTACTAGGATGTATGGTACTGATGTGTGAGGTACTCGTGTGTGTGGTACTAGGATGTATGGTACTGGTGTGTGAGGTACTCGTGTGTGTGGTACTAGGATGTATGGTACTGGTATGTACTACTGATATGCATAGTACTGGCACTGTGTTATTGTGTAACAGTTCTGGTTACGTAACCAAAGTGTTGGAGACATCGAGGACAGTGATCCTTCAAGTCGATATTAACGAAACCTTCCCGTGGACAACAGAAATGAATATGACATTTGACATGGACAATTTTCAACTATTCTATGGAAAAAAATAGCAAACTGAACCGATTTCAAAATGAAACGAGATCACTCAATGAAGTGGAATTAAAATGTAAAGCAACCATGACGGTGGATCATGAGTTCATTATATATTTTGCTGAGTTCAATGTGATAATTGGTTCAATGACCTTGTCATCACATCTGTTAGGTTAGGTTATAATTATAACATATGTTAGATAACAAGAGTCTTAGTAATATGAGGTATCAAATAATGTTCTTTAAGAAAGGTGTATTCTCTAGGTAAGAATATTAATGTACAATAATAACCCTCTCCTGTAAATGGTAGGCGCGACAATGGAGATGTGGTGAATGCTCTAAGAACTTTCACTGCCTTTTTCAGAATTAAAAACTATGATTATTTCGAAAGCCCAAAATCACTTAGACTGCACTTTGGTAAGGAAAGATGAAAATTTACACATGAAAAATACGTCCATGAGAGGAGTGTACGAGTCATGTGTGGGAATGTTTCACTACGTAATACTAGTGCTTTTTATAATACCGACACGAAGACTGTTAATGGTGTGGTATTGGTTAATTGCATAATACCGGTACTGTTATGGTTCAGGCCTGATAGACTTCTAGTACGAGAGTTCATGAGGTAGCATCAGGGTGCCAGGTGGGTATCAGGTTACCTAACTTCACTCTACACCATAAACCACTAATATATTAGGGCACGGCAGGTGACCTCAGGAAGTAAACATGTTTTGCTCCCCCTCACCTAATGACACGTCGAGGTCACCTCCTGGATTTATTGATGTAAATAATTCATCTTCATTATTATTAATATATTTTTTTGATGCGAAAGAGTGTGTGAGAAAATTACTCAGTCGTTCAAAAATATAAATTATCTTAATTTTTTTGTGGCACCTCTGCTGTATCACTGGTAAAGATTATAGGATAATATCTTCCATCTTGGTTTCAGAATGTCCATTCTGATTGCTTGATTGATGAGATTCATTGATTACATTAGAACAGTGCAAGTTTAGTGCATATTATGTGTTCTGGTACACCTTTTGGGCCCTGGTTCTTAGGCCTTTCGTATATTTGCCACACGTTCTTGCTTTACCCTCCACAGGATGGTTATGCGGTGCACAATAAACTAGCTGCATCGGCGGCAAAATCTAAACTCTAGTACCTCACTTTTATTAGAAAAGAGTTTTAGTCGGTGAACAGTATTTTATACAGACAGCACAAGTCTTTGCAGTGTAATGAGAAAGGCATCTCTTGTTTCAAAGTTTCTTATAATTCAGAGAATACTTTCCAGGCCGTGACTGAATTCGTTTCGTGCATAGGCATTCTGACTTGACTGTTTACAAAGCTTTACCTGTTCCCTTTGTACCGTTTCAAGATTTGGCTGCTTTTTCAGTAAATGTAAGCTTAAAAGAAATTCATTCACATGGAAGCAGATGAACTTGTCCCATCTAAGCTTGAGTTCAAGTTACTGATCCTCTGAACAATATACCATCTTTGGTGCTTGTCTGAAGTCCAGTAACACAAACGAGCGTTGGGGGAAGAAAAACAAACGACGTGAAGGGGGAACATAAGTTTGGCAACACAGACGCCCACGACGTCTTTTATTACCTTTTTAGATATATTTTCCTCCCTGGCTAATACAGTTTTAGAAATGCTCTACATTGTCAGTAGCCTCAAGATCAAAGAGCACATTCTGCATAAATTCATACTCATAAAGGATCTTAAACTTTTCTTCTGAGAAATTCCAGATGAAATAAACTAGACTTGGGTCAGACATGGCGACGCTGGACTTACAAAACATCTGCTAAACACCGGGAAATAAGCGACATGATAAAACATACACAGGTATATTACTTCATAAGGTTTAGCAGAATTATTACATTTTCATTACTTCTAAGAATTTGTTTAAAGTCGGTCACTTTTTATACAAATGATGAAGTAAATTCAGTATGGGCGGAAAATACAATAAAAAATAGAAATGATCTGAATATTTCGGTTTTACTCAGAGACCCTTTCCAGTAAATAAGAATAAAAGAAGAAAGAGGGACTTCAGCAGAGAAGAATGGCAGAGCAGAGAGGAAGTTTTGTCTGAAAAGAATAAAACATCACAATAACAGGACTAGAATAATACACAAATAACTCTAACTTAGGAGAATGAAACTTATGTCGTAGTCAAGTAAACTTCTAACATGATCAAGCTACAATTTAGTTAACATTTACCAATTCATTCTGTGTTGAATATGGTGTTTGGATACAATATAAAGCGATAGTAGGTTCGACGCTCACACACTTATATATATATATATATATATATATATATATATATATATATATATATATATATATATATATATATATATATATATATATATATATATTGTGCCGAATAGGTGAAACTTACTATTTTGGTTTAAATAGCAACGTTCTTCTTGCCGAACAAAGCAAGAGAAATTTGTGTATGCAATAATTTCTCAAAAATCATTCTGAACCTAACGAAAAAAATATATTTCATTGTGTTTGTTTATTATTAAATTATTATAAAATTATCTAAAATATATTTAGTTGGATTAGGCTAAATTAAATTGAGTTTGTTACAATAAGGTTAGGTAACTTTTCTAAGGTTCTTTTGGTACAATATTATCTTTTTCATTAACATATATGAAAAAAATATATCTTTAAACGTATAAGAGAAAATTTTAGAAAGGAGTTAATTTTAAATGAGTTCTTTCTAACTGACCAGTTTCACCTATTCGGCACGACATATATATATATATATATATATATATATATATATATATATATATATATATATATATATATATATGCAAAACAACCACTCTGAAAGAATAGAGAAATTCCAAGCGCTTTCGTGACTACCTGCACATAAAAGAGAGAAGCTTACGACGACGTTTCGGTCCGACTTCTCTCTCTCTTCTTCGGTAAGCTTCTCTCTTTTATGTGCGGGTTATTTGTGTATATGTGGAAAAGTCAGCTGGTACGTGAGAATGAAAGCTTACAAAAGCTGTGGCTTGGGTAACATAAATAGGTTGGACAAATGTATATGGCTGGATTTGAGAAGGCATGTATCAGTGTCCCTCCTCTATTACATAAGAAAGGAGGAACACTGCAGTAGGCCTGTTGGCCCAAACTGAGCCTGTCCTTTTATGTAGTAGCGATTATGTGTTGGCCGGGTTTACTGTTTTCAGGAGGATTCTCGCTGAGACTTCAGAGATGAAGAAACTGCCTTTGTTTTGTTTAATTGTGTTAGAAACAGTGATTAATGCTGATTCAATTTGTGCAGACACAAGTGCCTTGAATCAGCATTAATAGTTGTTTCTAACGCAAAAAGACAGGTAGACTTCAGGTAGCTGGATAAGACAACTGAGAAGAAAGTTATCAAAACATCTCAGGTTATCTCCAGGAAAACTGAAGAAGGAAATCATCACTTGGAAAACTGAGGAGAAAGTTCTTACCAGGACAACTGAGGAGAAAGTTCTCACCAGGACAACTGAGGAGAAAGTTCTTACCAGGACAACTGAGGAGAAAGTTCTTACCAGGACAACTGAGGAGAAAGTTCTCACCAGGACAACTGAGGAGAAAGTTCTCACCAGGACAACTGAGTAGAAAATTCTCACCAGGACAACTGAGGAGAAAGTTCTCACCAGCACAACTGAGTAGAAAGTTCTCACCAGGACAACTGAGGAGAAAGTTCTCACCAGGACAACTGAGTAGAAAGTTCTCACCAGCACAACTGAGGATAAAGTTCTTACCAGCACAACTGAGGAGAAAGTTCTCACCAGGACAACTGAGGAGAAAGTTCTCACCAGGACAACTGAGTAGAAAGTTCTCACCAGCACAACTGAGGATAAAGTTCTTACCAGCACAACTGAGGAGAAAGTTCTCACCAGGACAACTGAGGAGAAAGTTCTCACCAGGACAACTGAGGAGAAAGTTCTCACCAGCACAACTGAGGATAAAGTTCTTACCAGCACAACTGAGGAGAAAGTTCTCACCAGGACAACTGAGGAGAAAGTTCTCACCAGGACACTGAGTAGAAAGTTCTCACCAGCACAACTGAGGATAAAGTTCTTACCAGCACAACTGAGGAGAAAGTTCTCACCAGGACAACTGAGGAGAAAGTTCTCACCAGGACAACTGAGGAGAAAGTTCTCACCAGCACAACTGAGGATAAAGTTCTTACCAGCACAACTGAGGAGAAAAGTTCTCACCAGGACAACTGAGGAGAAAGTTCTCACCAGGACAACTGAGGAGAAAGTTCTCACCAGGACAACTGAGAAGAAAGTTCTCACCAGGACAACTGAGGAGAAAGTTCTCACCAGGACAACTGAGAAGAAAGTTCTCACCAGGACAACTGAGGAGAAAGTTCTCACCAGGACAACTGAGGAGAAAGTTCTCACCAGGACAACTGAGGGGAAAGTTCTCACCAGGACAAGTGAGTGTCAGCATAGTTGCTGATCCCTGTGTTATATAGCATAGCATATTAGTATCATCCATGTGCTTTAGATAGGAGATCCCTTGTAGGCCTGTGACTTTGTGTGACGTCATGGGATGCGCATGTGTAGGCTCGTACCTCTGCCTCCCTCTCACTCGACGGCAGACCATCCAAACAAGAACACGGCAAGGCTGGGCTCCATTCCTCATCATCTCAGTCTGACAATATATGTTACCATCCAACAAGTGTGTCTACCTTCAACCCGCGACATCTCCATTTAAGAACCCCTACGATAAATGGTGGCATCGGAGGGCCTGTAATTCTGACGATTACAGCGATTTCTGGAGATAAATTTCGACCAGCAAGACGGCCTTTTCGTGTCCCATAGGGCCTACCGAAGTTCACCCCACCAGCTACCTCAATGCTACTCGCCCAAGCCCCTACCGCTTCTACATTATTCACGGTCATCTTTTTTGTATTAGTGTTTTTCTGCTTATTTGCATATTTCCCCAGGGGTTAAACCCGATTTTTGCAAAATAACCACTTCCAGCTGTGTGGGGGAGTCAAAAACAACCGAGCCCATCGAGCCTAGTCTACTCCATCCAATTCCTTTGCCTCCAAGCCAGCTTCCATCCCGCTGTGTCATCTGTGAAGTTAAAAAGCATTTGGGGAAAGGGTTAAGATAACCCAGCAAAATAACCCGGGTTGTCTTACCCCAGTACTCTAGCAAGCCCGTGATAGTCTTCATCGCTTGTGATTCAAGCTCCAACATTCTGAGTGCTCTTTTTCATCCCTGTGGGTTGTAGTATTTCGTGGGTTTTTTTTAAGCCAGTCGGCTTAGAAATATTTTCGTGGCGTGTGGCGTTCTCAGTGGGGACTTATGCCGTTCAAACCCATAGGCCCAACACTCAACCACGTGTTCGCAATTCCCGGTCTCACCCCTTTTACCCAAAACCCACTAACTCACCACCGGCCTCGGCCTCACTCACCCATTACCCCCTCCCTTTTTTTTTTTCAGTTTTTGGTGCACTGCAAAGGGTTGTACCCCAAATTTTTTTAAGGGACCACAAGGGGGTCAAGGCTAAGTGTTTTTCGGCCACCGTAAAAAGCCCCCCTGTGTGTGTCATTTTTCGATGTAAGCGAATTCTACACCCCCTGTGTGAGGCAGCAGCAAGCCCAATAAAAAATCCCTACCTCCACTCCCATCAACCTCATTCTTCCCCAACTTTACAGCATAATATTTTTTTTTTTTTCTAAGACATTTGCGAGTGTTGAGACAATTCTTTTGGTTCCAGAGATTTTTTCTTGGACATTCTTGACTCTCGATCAGCTCTTTTTTGTTTGAATAAATTCTTTAACTCCTTAATTCATTTTAAATTTTTTCGTGCTATTATTTTATTCTGTTGTGTTGTGTTCTTTTTTACACTTGAATAAGACTTAGTGTTTTTTTTTTGGTGTGCAACATATGAGCAGTATAGAATTGTGTTTCCCTTTCAGAATCCCCTTTGTTCTCAGTTTTCCCAGTGAATATTTCATAATTTTTTCACCTCTATTCTGATCACAACTCAGTGTTGTCTGTTATTTTGTTTTTTTCCCCAGCTTTTGGTATTTTTGTTTTGTTCCTTGTGTGTTGAACATTCTTGTGTTATATTCTTTTCATTTAACCCATGTCTAATTTTGTTTTTTTTTCCACAACAATATGCCATTTTTTTTGTGCAAGAAAGAAATAATTTTTAAAAAAATTTTTCCACATCAAGTTTCATTGCAAGAAAATTCTAGTATTGTGTTTATGTTGATGTGTTGTTTCTGCATCACTGAAAGTGTCAATTTTTTTTGTTCTGTTTTTAGCACCTATTATTTTTCATGTTTCTTTGAAAAAATTCACTTTTAGGGGAAATTTTTTAAGTTCTTCTTTAGAGTAAATTGTTCTTTGTTTGTTAATGTTGCTTGTTTGCAGTTAAGAGTTAAAGTGTTCTTTCCCTTTGATATATTTCTTTTTTTGTGTGTTAAAAAATTTTTTTATTGCACATTGATTCATTTTGCAATAATTCTTGTGCAAATATTGTGTTGCCACTAAATTTTTTCTTGCAGAGATTCAAAGCATGTTTTTTTTTTTGCAATTTGCAATATTGAAAACATTTATTTCAGGGGGTTTCATATGCTCGTTTCTGTGTCTTTTTTTTTATTTCGGGAAATTTGGACTCTGTTTTTTTTTTTGCACAAGTTTTTTTGACCATTTCATCTTTTTATTGTGCATTCCCTGTTGCTTTGAAAGTGACAACTCAGTTAAATTTATTCAATTTAAAGCAAAATTTGGGCCAAATTAGATTTGAGTAAAGTATAATTTTTCATTTTCAGTTTTGGTTCTTTTTCAGTTGCATTTTTTTTCTTGTGTAGTTTTTGCTTACTTTTTAACCTGTCAATTTTTAATTACTTATGCGAATCGTTAAACTTTTTTTTTTTTCCCCATTTAAGTCCACTGTGTTTGTGTTCCTCAGTTCCCATTTTCTTTTGTTTCTCAAAAGTCTTGTTTTACATTTTGCAAATATTCTCAATTTTTTCTCAACATGCCTCAGCACATGCGCTAGTAAAAACCTTTAATTTTTGTCACCCAAAATTCGATAACCCTTATCAAACGATGCAACTCAGACTTCTAGCCTCGTAATTTCAGTATACCCTATGATGCATGCCATTTTTCAATGGTGACCCAGAAAACCCTTTAAAGGGTTTGGGTTTTTCCGCAGTTAGAGCCAGAAAATTTCTTGTTTTGGTTCCCATCGGATTTGTTTGATCAGTATCGGAAAGGAAGTCTACCCCTTTCCAGCAGCCTAAAATGTTTTTAAAATTAATTCGTATAAAGGATTTCCCAAGATCTAACCCGGTGGCAAGATTATAACGTTAATTCGAAATTATTTTGAACCGGTGCGAAAACCCTCCTTTCTTTGTCCAAAGAATAGTTTGCACAGCTCCGAGCCCAGAAAGCATTAGATGAGTTTGCTCTTCGTTTTTAAAAACCTAATGTCCTCATTTGAAAGAGGTCAAAATTTCCGGGTACCTTAAAGAAACAAAAAACCACCCCTTGAGGGGTTTGCCAAATTAGCTGCATTTGGAGTTATTAAACAACTAATGCCACCGAATCTATATGTGTAAAATTCAAGCCCGCTAGATGTACTAGGGACGTTTGCAGCTCTAATCCATTACAAATTTGTGCCCCGGGGGAACCCTTTTCCCTTTATCGAAAAGTCTATCCCCAAACACCTTGTCCAATTCGACCCCCCTAGTTTGTGCTACTCCCAAAAAACCCCCAAAACCTTAACTTGGTCCTCATCCAAAGAAAGGGTTTAAAGAGCCATCATTCCCGTACCCCACCCTAGTACGTACAGTACCCACGTCAAAAGTTTGCTAAATTTGGGGGTTACCGGGCCATATTGCTTTTAATTTATGAAAGTCACCCAAAAAAGCGTCGTATGATGAGAGTACCAGTCAGATTTCCCTACTGTACTTACATAGAATTTCTTGGACATGACATTTTCGAGTGCAAGCTCTCACAACATGCAGTCTCAGATGTCCGGGGCCGTTCCAACCGCAGACCAGGAGGGGGAAACAGCGTCGTGGTTCAAAAAACTAACCAAAAAACCGGGCTCATTCTTCCAATTGGGGGGAACCCGAGCCCCCAAGTCACTCGCCCAGTCGTGACATGTGGGTGAAAACAGTACACCACCCAGTCCAAAATTTCCCATGAAGCCTTACCAGTTTTGAGATTAAACCCCCTGCTGTTGTGCTGTTTTTCACCGTCTCTGACGAAAGGGGAAATTTTGGGGGGATAATAAAAAATCCTTCTCCGATGACAACCCCCCTTTCTGTTTGCATATAACCCCTAACAAACGATTGGTCCATTAGTACAAGCTTCTGTCCATAATGCCCCGTTCATGTGTTCATGGACTCGGGGCAAAAGTTAATATCTTGGGTCTAGTTGTTTAAAGAGAAGCATTTCGCGTGTCCCCCCTCGTTAACCAACTATTTAACCTCCCTTGTGGAGTAGCGGGTTCCCTTCTCGAGTCCGGTCAGCTTCACTCCCCTTTTACACCAAAGGGAAGAGACTTTACTGCGTTTTTCTTGTTGTCGACCAGATTACTTTCCCGGGTGACCTTCTATTTGGGTTTTGCTTCCTGCGAGATTTACACTTGGGCCTTGACCCGAAAGGTGGCATCCCCAAAATTTGACGACTTGTCTTTCCATTCGGGGGTTACCACTTGGATCAGAAATTGTCATATGCTGCGAGAGTTACGCATTAACCCTTTTACAACCCAATGCATTCTCCAAACGTACCCAAGCGGTCAGGGAGAAATTCTGTCACCCCATCTGTGTTCCACCTAAACCTTTAGCTTGCAGTAGTGTTCGTTCCTCAAATGTCCCAGGACCTCAGACTCCTTGAGTCACAGCCTATCCCTGCAATGACTGCTAGTTTTCGAGTAGTATTTCCCACAGGGGTGCCTTGCAGAAAACGATTACTGAAATATAATGCCTTCTTGTTTATGCACATGCCCCTTGCAGAAAGGGGCTCTGTTGCGGGTATGCTTCACTGATGTCGTTGTTGTTCCTAATGCCCAGAAGGTGATCGTCCCAGTTGACAGTGATTTCCCGCAAGGCAAAGGTTTTTTTTTTGAACCTTTCCTTTCACATTGTAAGAGCAGACCATTTACTCTTCTAAAATTTGGGTCACAGGTTTTGTCCAAGCAAATTTCCCAACCCTGTTGACCCGTTTACTATCCCTTTCCCTGTTCAAGTAAGGATGACTGCCGCCTGACCATGGGTCGGTGCTATTTAACAGTGGAGACCCTCACCCCCTCCGCTGGATCAATCACCCACCATTTTAGGAGAAGGGCTTAGCTCCCACTGATTTTTCCCCGACAAGTCCGGCTTTTTACCTGTTGAACAAACTCGACAGCCATTCCTTTCCAGGTGAGAGATGGGGAAACGAACTTATTTCCCCTCGTATTCCCCTTTAACCTGGTACAACCTATTATATACCTGCGCAGAATGCCTCATTCCCAATGCTGTCGCAAGGAACGACAATCAAATGCTCAATGATGGGTTATTGCACCTAGCAAATTACCCTGGAATGCGCCCTTGATCCTAGTGCCTAAGAAGGCGGACTTGGGGCCCGGTGATTTACTTTTAGGGAAATTTAAAACGAAAAAACCCTTTCCAGATGTTCCCACTTCCCCACTAGGGGACCTTTTTTTCAATTTGGAGATAACAAATTTTCTCAACCTGGACTTGTTTCAAGGTTTTTGGCAAATCCCCCTTTACGAGGGCACCCCAAAAGGGTAACTGCGTTCTCCACCCTACAGGGCATTATCACTTCCTCCGTATGCGTTTGGGTTTCGACCTCCCCTATCACGTTCTCCCGGTCATACTAATATCCTTTTGAGGTTCATTGGTAAAACCTTATGGGGTTCTTTTAAAGACGAATCGTCATTTTAAAGACGTATACACATTTAAAACTTGATGTAGTACTTGGTAAGCTTGAAGAAACCAATTTAAAGACAAACTGTCCCAAATGTCAATTTTTTCAATAGAAATTAATTTTTCTTTGGGCCGTAGTCACTCCCAGAGGGTTAGACGACCAAAGTAAAATAACTGCAACTAAATTTTCCCAAATCCCAAAAACTGCTGATGCCAAAGTCCTTTGTGGGGTTTGAGGTTTTTATAATCTTCCCTTTCCAATTTTTTTTCCAACTGCCCCAACTGAGTTGCTTAAGAAAAATGCTCCTTTTGTTTGCCTCCCTCAAGAAACACATTCCAAAATCTAAAAAAAAGCAACCTGCTCCAATTTTGAAATTTCCAGATTTTTCAACCCTTTTATCTGACAATGATGATTTTAATTTGGGAAAGGTGCGACTAGCTCAGAAGATTAAGCAATACAACGCGTGCTTTCTAGCTGAGCCTTAAAAGGGTGAACGAAATTTTATGGGATGGTCTTTTAAAACACTTGAACATTTTTTTACCAGTACCCGTTTATTCTTTACAGACCATGTGCCCCTAAAACCTTTATTCCAGAACAAACAGCCTACGGGGAAAGGGTTTGCCCAAAGGACCTTTACTATCCAAAAAAATTCAGTCCCACTTTTTTAACATTACCCGGCAAGTCGAATGTAGTCGCGATGCTTAAAACGGACCGTTAGTTTAGTTCTTTAGATCCCCATTTATGTCAGGTGTCAAAAATGCCCAAAAACAATCCATGTGGTCTGGGGTGATTCGATTCCCCGCTCCAGGAAGATCTTATTCACCTGGAACCACCAGCACCCAAGGGCTTTGTAATGACCAAGAATTTCTGTATCGAACACCGAGTTGGGTATCCCCGTGAAGAGTTTACCAGTTAGTAAAAAACACAGTCAAGTGAACGTACTCTCAGCTATTCAGATGCCCAGGGTTTTCAACCCTGGATGGTTCTTCTGTGAAACAAACCAGAATAAAAACTTTTTGGGCCCCGTATGGGAACTGACATTTCCGAGAGTTAAGAAATGTAGTGTCTGTATGCAACTAAAAGGGAAAAAACAATGGTCCAACCAATCCCAAATGTACCCAACCCTAGGAACCGTGGGGAAAAAGTTGCCCTTGATTTTTTAACCAATTTTAAATTTCTTCCAAGGGAAACTCTGTGTTTATGGTAGACCATTTCACCAATATTTTGAGTTAGTTCCTATTGCAGATAAACGGGACAGTAGCTAAAGCGTTTTAAAGAACGCATTATTGCAGGGAAAACCACCCCCCAAGTCCTTATAACAAATTTAAAGGAATGAAATTTTGTAATGAGATTCTTGAAAATTTGTGTACTTTTTACAAATCTCTAAATCCCCCCATTTTTCCCCTCATTCTAGCAAGGTTGCCAAAGAACCAAAAAAAAAGGTACTTTATGTCCTGAGAGCCACTATCAACCCCCCAAAAGTGAAACTTGGGAGAAGTCAAACCAGATTTCAATGTCCATAAATTCTCTTACAATGCTTCCATAGGTGTACTCCACATTATGCATTGTAGGTGTAGACAAGCGTTTACCCCATGATTGTTATTTCCACTCCGAAACCTAATTTCACCCTGTATTTCGTAGCAACTCGAAACCGCATGGGTAAGGGTTTTGAAAATCCGTTAAACACTTCTAAATCAAAGCAAATTTACTAAGTAACTAATAGCCGTGCTAAGCCGTCATAAGTCAAAGTAGGTTCAAGGTATGCTGATAAATTTCAACAAACATCCGAAATGCCCAACTCGATCAAAAATTTTTCGACCCATCGAGTAGAGAAAATATCTTTGGTAATAAGTAAAAAGGTTAGAGAAATTAGTACTGAAAGTACAAAAAATGCATTTTGATCAATGAAAATTAGTATGCATTTGGGATATTGCTACCCAGACATATGACAGATGCTGAAAATCCTCTTGACTCTGTCCCTCTACCCAGATATCAGTCAGATACTCAACCTAATGTCGTTACCCTTGGTATCGACAAGTAATGAGAAACCCACAAGTAACTTTTTTAATACTCGTTTTTGATCTCCTCAGTCAAGGCATGTGTTAGCCCTTGCAGAGGGAAATTTGATCCTCCCAGAGATGATAACCATTTTCATATGTAAACCTCACCCCCCAGAATTGGGTTTTAAAGACTAGTCTGTATAATTAGATTCCGAGATGAAAGAAAATTATCAATGTTGTTTTGTTTTTTAGCTGATTAGTTTTTCAAATTTTTTTTCGTATTTACTTCCCCCGTATTCTGAGAAAATGACATAATATCTGAGGCACCAATACCTTTGCTTTAATTCACCTTGTATATATATATTTATTCTTCCTCAGAATCCCTAGAGGCAGAATACAGATCGATCGATCAATTCCATCCCCTATTGTACCATGATTTTTTCTTATATTTTTTAAGCATTACGTAACACCTATTACGTAAAACTCATGTTGTAACATCCCCTTATGAACCCTCCATTTTTCTAAGTTTATATAATTTGTTATTTTTATAAACACCCCAAACCCCCTGCCTTTGCCTAAGATAGTAGTGTATTCGAAAACATACGTAACATGACCAGCTGTGCTAGTTGCTGATCCCCGTTTATATACTAGCAATTAGATCATCCCGGCTTTTGATAGGAGATCCCTTGTGGCCTGTGACTTTTTGTGTGACGTCACGGGATGCGCATGTGTAGGCTCGTACCTCTGCCTCCCTCTCACTCGACGGCAGACCATCCAGACAAGAACACGGCAAGGCTGGGCTCCATTCCTCATCATCTCAGTCTGACAATATATGTTACCATCCAACAAGTGTGTCTACCTTCAACCCGCGATATCTCCATTTAAGAACCCCTACGATATGAGGAGAAAGTTCTCACCAGGACAACTGAGGAGAAAGTTCTCAAAAGGACAACTGAGGAGAAAGTTCTCAAAAGGACAACTGAGGAGGTCATTATCAAAACAAGTGAGGAGGAATCAAGAGAAATGAGGAAATCATGACAACTGAAGAGAAATTCAAGACATCTGAGGAGGAAGTCATCACCAAGACGACTGAGGAGGAAGTCATCACCAAGACGACTGAGGAGGAAGTCATCACCAAGACGACTGAGGAGGAAGTCATCACCAAGACGACTGAGGAGGAAGTCATCACCAAGACGACTGAGGAGGAAGTCATCACCAAGACGATTGAGGAGGAAGTCATCACCAAGACGACTGAGGAGGAAGTCATCGCAGCTTAACTTCCTGAGCGCCAAGATTCAATTACGTGAAATTTGTTGTTGCTCTTTTGTAAGTTTTGGCGATTCACCCAAGGTGTGTGTGTGTGTGTGTGTGTTTGGTGTGTGTGTGTGTGTGTGTTTGTGTGTGTGTGTGTGGTGTGTTTGTGTGTGTGTGTGTGTGTGTGTTTTGTGTGTGTGTGGTGTGGGTTTTTGTGTGTTTGTGTGTGTGTGTATGTGTGTGTGTGTATTTTGTGTGTTGTTTTTGTGTGTGTGTATGTGTATGTGTGTGTGTGTGGGGTGTTTGTGTGTGTGTGTGTGTGTGTGTTGTGTGTGTGTGTGTGTGTGTGTGTTTGTGTGTGTTTGTGTGTGTGTGTGTGTATGTGTTGTTGTGTGTGTTGTGTTTGTGTGTGTTTGTGTATGTGTGTGTTGGGGTGTGTGTGTTGTGTGTGTGTGTGTGTGTGTGTATGTGTATGTGTGGTGTTGTCTGTGTGTGTGCGTGTGTTTGTCTGTTGTCTGTTTGTGTGGTGTTGTTGTGTATTTGTGTCTTGTCGGTTTTATTTAAACCATTTTGCCACCATGTGATTAGACATGGCCTGTTGTATATCACGATATGTAGTATTTTTGGGGGTGTTGTGTGGTGGTCTGTGTGTGTTTGTGTTGTGTGTGGTGTGTATGTGGTGGGTGTGTGTGTGTTTTGTGGGTGTTGTGTGTGTGTGTGGTGTTATTTTGTTGTTGTGTTTTGGTGTTGGTGTGTAATTTTGTGTTGTGTGTGTTGTGTGTGTGTGTGTGTGTGTGTGTGGTGTGTGTGTGCGTTTGCGTGCGGGGTGTGCGTGGTGTGTGTGCGTGGTGTGAAGCGGTTTACGTGTATTTAACTCGCAAATTCTTGAATCCGTCGGGTTTTTGGTGCCTTTGATGTACCCAACATTAAAGTTCCCCTCACCCTTTAAAATTTACTCCCGTCCCCGGGTACGGGGTTTTATTCTTTAGAAAACCCCCTGGAATTTTTATTGATGTGTACTACCCCCTGTGTTTCTAGAATGGTTTTTCCTTTTTTTTTTTCCAGTGTTTTGTCATCTTCTTCTAAATAGCTAAAATGAATTAAAGGTTCTTTGCCTTGGCTGATTTGCCATTTCAAATTTTTTTATTTTCCTCTTTCTGAAATTGTTAAAAATTTTTTTTTTCGGGTTTTTTAGCGTTTTTTTCCATTCTTCTGTGCCCTCATTGGCCCTTTTTAAAAAACTAGGGAAAACATGGGTTCTTGAAGTATCTCTTGTCTTTAGTCCTGGGGTTGTATACACTTGCAGGGGATTTGGGTAAAAATTTTTTCTGTTTTTTTAAAGTGAAAGTTTCCCTCCCATCACCCACTGTGTTTAAACAAGGAAATAACTCTTTGTTCAAACCAATTTTTTTTTTTTTTTTTTTAATTTCTTCTCCGTTTATAATTTCCTGATTTGTCTCCATGGGGGTTAAATGCCCCTTATATCAATTATCAAAAGGGGGGCCATAAAAAGGGGTTAAATTTTGGGTGGTAGTGTTGTTATTGATTTTTTATATAAATATATATAATTATAATATAAAACACATACATTATACAGAAAAAGGGGTAAATCCAAAATGCTAAAAAACCATGTGGAAAAATATGAACCCCCAATGTTTCAAGATTACTTATCAAGGAAATTAAAAATAAAAAAAGAGCAGAAGGCTTATAATGCGAGTTACACTCAGAGACAACTAAAACACCTTTTTGAGATCTGGAAGGGGGTAAAGGATCTGTCAGCACAGCTTATACTCCCCCAACTTGAATTTAATTCTCGAATATACTAAAATTTTCTTCCCCAGATTTTCACTTATCAATGAACCCAAATTTTGAAATCATAAAGCAATATTCACAAAAATATCAAAAATTTTTTTTATAAATTGATTCGAAACCCCCACGAGTGTCCTCGGTTCACGAGAAACATTAGCTCTGCGGATCCCGTTTTAGAAGGTCGCTACTCAGGGGAAAGGGACACTACGATATTGTGTTGTCTCTGGAGGGGGGGAAATGTTCTGGGGTCAAATCCTGGCCTCCCGCAGTTTGGAAAATTAAATATATTAATATAAAATTAAATATATATATATATAATATTAATATATATAATATATAATAAATAACACAACCACCCAGGAATACTCCCGTCCGCCAGATGACGTGAAACAAAAACCTGTAACGGTTTTGCATGAGGTAGGTTTGCTGGTTTCTTTTTCTGTCTCATAAACACGCTAATAACGGGATATCTGTACCCCTACTTACATTTTGGTCACACTTCCCAACACGCACAGCATATATATAATAACATACATCTGGGTTTTTTCCCCTTTTTTTCTAAATAGCCTTTTCTTTTTTTTTTCTTCTATTGCCCCTGGGGAGGGAAAAGAACTTTCCCCCGAAACCAGCGGTCGTATGGGGCGACTAAAATCCCGGGAGCAAGGGGCATAACCCCTTCTGTTCATTACTAAAAAAGAGAGAAGAAAATTTTATAAAAGGGGATGTTTAAATTGGCGGGGATGTAGTCGGAGACAAGAAAAAATATTGCTGATTTTATAATGAAAAGAAGTTGGTGCCCTGGCCCTAACAAAAACAAAGCTGAAGGGGGGGGGAGAGTTCAGGGGGGGGAAAATAAAGGGGATAAATCTGGGTACTAGAGAGTTAGAAAAAAGGGAAAGGGGGTGCAGTAATGTTAAATGATCATTAGGGGGAAAAAAAGAGAATATGAATTTTAAAAATTCAAAATTATTGGTTTAAAAAAAGGGTTTGGGATGCGAAAAGGGGGTTAATAACTGTATGCCCCTGGAAAGAGAGGAATGCAAGGAGGGAAGGTTTTTGGGAAATTTTAATAAATTTAAAAGGGCCTTTGAACCAAGTAAAGGAGTATTGTGGTGGGGGCCCTAATGAAAGAGGAAAAACTTTTAGAGAGGGGGGGTTTATAAGTTTGGTCCCAGGTGTAAATGATAATGGGAGCCCTTTGATTGAATTTTGTATAAAAAGGGGGTTTTTTTAAAGGTAATACTTTTTTTAAAAAAAAGAGGAAAAATTTATATACACATATGAGTGGGGCGAAATGACAGAATTTGTTGATTATTATTGGTAGAAAAAAGATGTTGATAGACTTCGGGATGTACATGTTTATGAGGGGCCACAATTTTCAGACATTTTTCTAGTTGTAGTCACGAAAAAAAGGAATGGGAAAAAGGAAATAAACATCGGGAAAGGGGGTGAAGGTTTATAAACTAAAAAGGGGCATTGGGAAAAATTTTAAAACACTATTGGGGATAGATGGGCTAAAAGCATAGGCAAGGGGGTCGAAGAGGTATGGGGTAGGTTTAAAAATGTAGTGTTAGAGTGTTCGCAGAAGTTTGGGGTTTACAGGAAAGTGGGCGGAGGGAAAGGGGCGATTGGTGGAATGAATGTAAAGAGAGTAGAAGGGGAGAAAAATTAGCATAGGAAAGTTTTTCAAAGTAAAGTGATGCAAGGGGGGAGGAAAAAAGGGGAAAAAAGAGAGAGGTTAAGAGAGGGGTGAAGCAATGTAAAAAAAAGGCAAAGAAGAGGGGGTGAATTTTCAACAAATTTTGTTGAAAAAAAGAAAGTTGGGTGAATTAAACAAGTTAAGAAAGCCCAGAGAACAAATGGGTTTGTTAGTTAAAAATAGGAAGGGAAAATTATTAAATGGGAGTTTTGGTATTGGGAAATGGAGGGAATTTTTTGAGGGGAAATTTTAATGTTGAGAAGAAGGGAACTTTATTTTGGTATAGGGGAAGGGAGGAAAAACCTTTTAGAGTGAGGAAAGCCATTGGAGTTGGGGGGAAATTGGAGGGAGGGTTTAAAATGAAAGGGGGTTTAAGGCAGCCCCATTTATGGGGTAAAGATAGAAATTAAAAGCAGGTGGGGATATGTTTTGGGGTGGTTGGGCATTTATTTTTAAATTATGGAAAGGGGAAGGGGACCTAGGGATTGGGAAGGGGCATGCATAGTTCCTTTTTATAAAGGCAAAGGGGATAAAAAGAGTGCAAAATTTTTAGGGGGGGTAAATCTGTTGATGACCTGGTAAATTATGGGAATTATAAAATTTTAAAAAATTTAAAAAATAAAGGAGAAAGGGAACAGTGAACAAGGGTTTAGAAAGGAGGGGTGGTGGACCATGTTTTTCATGAAACAATAAATGAACATATTTAGATAAGGGTAAAGGGTCTTGTGGCATTTTTGATTTGGGGAAAGGGGTATGACAGGGGGGATAGGGGGGGAATGTGGGAGATGTTCAAGGATGGTGTGGAGGGAGGTTACTGAAACGTGAAAAGTTTTTTCGAGGATATAGGGTCAAATTGGTATGTGGAAAAGGGAAATTTTTTCCCCAGAAAAGTAGGCCCTTTGACAAGGATGTGTGATGTCACCGTGGTTTTAATATATTTATAGAGGGTTGTAAGGAAAGTAAAAGCGGGGTTTTGCAAAGGGTGGAGTTAAAAGATAAAGAATCAACCCCAAAGGGGATTGTCACAGCTGCTCTTTGCTGATACACGGCTCTTTGGGGGATTTTTGAAGAGAAGCGCAGAGATTGGTGGGTGAATTTTGGAGGGGGTGCAAAAGAAGAAATTAAAGGGAATAAGAAAGAGTAAGGGTTTTAGGGAAAAAAAAAGATTAGGGGATGAAAAGATTGAATACGATTGGAGGGGGAGAGTAGGAGGGGGTGAACTATTCGATTTTTGGGAGTGGACGTTCAGCGGATGGGGCTATGAAAATGGGTGAATATAGAATGATGAGGGAAAAAAAGTAGTGTGCACTTAGGAGTCTGTGGAGACAAAGAACTTTGTCCTTGGGGGAAAGAGGGGAAATGTATGAATATGTTTTTTCCACGCTCTTAATGGGGGGGAACGGGGGAAAGAATGTTGCAGCGAGAAAGGGGGCAGTGGAGATGCACTGGGGCAATGGTTGGGGGTGAATATAAGCAAGGAATTCGAGTTTTTGGGAAATTAGGAGGAGGTGCGGATTACCAAAACTGTTTTTTCCAAGGGGTGAGGAAGGTTTTTGAGGTGGGGTTGGACATGTAGAGAGAATGGAGCGAAACAAAAAGCTTTCAAAATGTATCAGTTGTGTGGGAAGGGAAGCGGGGAGGGGGCGGGCCCAGGAAGGGTTTAGGGAGGGGGTAAAGGGTTTTGTGGCAAGGGGGTTGGACTCCAGCAGGGGATGCGTGAGCGTGTTTATAGGGTGAATGGAACAAAAGGTTTTTAATACTTGACGTGCGTTTTGAGTGTGACAAAGTAACATTTTTGAAGGGATTCAGGGAAAAAGGCAGGCCGGACTTGAGTCCTGGAGAGGGAAGTACAGTCCGCCATTGAAAGGGGGGGTGTTAAGTTTTCAGTTTAAAAACTGAAGTTAAACACCCTTCTGGCAAACAGTGTGGGTGAATGTTGGTGAAAGTTTTTCTTTTTCGGGGCACCCTGCCCCTTGGTGGGGAAACGGGGGGGTGTGAAATAAAATAAAAATATATATATATAATTTTTATAAATATAATTATTATATAAATATAAATTTTTTTATATATTATATTATATAAACAAGGATATCTTTACTCCCACTTTTCACTTTGGTCACACTTCACAGACCTCCAGCATATATATATTCATAATCAGGTTTTTTTCCTTTTTCTAAAGCTCTTGTTCTTTTTTTCTTTTTTCTATTGTCCATGGGAAGGGAAAGAAACTTTCCTCCCTAAGCCATCGGTCGATAAGGGGACAAAAAAGGGGAGCAATGGGCTATAACCCCTTTCCTGTTTAAAATTTACTAAAAAAGAGAAGAAAAAAAACTTATAAAACTGGATGCTGAATGTGCGTGGATGTAGGCGGATACAAGAAACAAAGATGCTGTGTTATGAATGAAAAAAGTCGGGTTTCCTGGCCCCCAAGCGAAACAAAGCTGAAGGGGTAGGGGTTTCGGGGGGAAATAATGGGTTAAAACGAGTTTGAGAGAGTTTTAGCAAAGGAAGGGGTAGCAGTAATGTTTAAGGATCAGTTATGGAAGGGGAAAGCGAAAATGAATGTGTAAAATTCAAGAAATATGTGGATTAAAGTAAAGGTTGGATGCGAAAAGTGGGTCATAATAAGCGTGTATGCACCTGGAGAAGAGAGGAATGTAGAGGAGAGAGAGATTTTGGGAGATGTTAAAGTGAATTATAGGAGCCTTTGAACCAAGTGAGAGAGAAATTGTGGGTAGAGGACCTGAATGCTAAAGTAGGAGAAACTTTTAGAGAGGGTGTGGAAGGTAAGTTTGGGTGCCAGGTGTAAATGAAAATGGGAGCCCTTTGACTGAACTTTGTATAGAAAGGGGTTTAGTTATAGGTAATATATATTTTAAGAAAAAGAGGATAAATAAGTAACAAGATATGATGTAGGGCGAAATGACAGTAGTTTATTGGATTATGTATTGGTAGATAAAAGACTGTTGAGTAGACTTCAGGATGTACATTTTTTACAAAGGGCCACAGATATATCAGATCACTTTCTAGTTGTAGCTACACTGAGAGTAAAAGGTAGATGGGATACAAGGAGAATAGAAGCATCAGGGAAGAGAGAGGTGAAGTTTATAAACTAAAAGAGAGGCAGTTAGGGTAAGCTATAAGCAGCTATTGGAGAATAGATGGGCTAATGAGAGCATAGGCAATGGGGTCGAAGAGGTATGGGGTAGGTTTAAAAATGTAGTGTTGGAGTGTTCAGCAGAAGTTTGTGGTTACAGGAAGGTGGGTGCAGGAGGGAAGAGGAGCGATTGGTGGAATGATGATGTAAAGAGAGTAGTAAGGGAGAAAAAGTTAGCATATGAGAAGTTTTTACAAAGTAGAAGTGATGCAAGGAGGGAAGAGTATATGGAGAAAAAGAGAGGTTAAGAGAGTGGTGAAGCAATGTAAAAAGAGAGCAAATGAGAGAGTGGGTGAGATGTTATCAACAAATTTTGTTGAAAATAAGAAAAAGTTTTGGAGTGAGATAACAAGTTACGGAAGCCTAGAGAACAAATGGATTTGTCATTAAAATAGGAGAGAGAGTTTATTACATGGAGAGTTAGGAGGTATTGGGAAAGATGGAGGGAATATTTCGGAGGAAATTTGTTAAAATGTTGATGAAAGATAGGAGCTGTGATTTCGTGTATAGGGCAAGGAGGAATAACATCTTGTAGGAGTGAGGAAAGAAGCCAGTTGTGAGTGTGGGGGAAGTTCGTGAGGCAGTAGGTAAAATTAAAGGGGGTAAGGCAGCCTTGGATTGATGGGATAAAGATATAATGTAAAAGCAGTGGGATATAGTTTTTGATGTGGTTGGTGCAATTATTTATAATGTATGGAAGGAAGTAAGTACCTAGGATTGCAGAGAGCATGCATGTTCCTTTGGTATAAAGGCAAAGTGGACAAAAGAGAGTGCAAAAATTATAAGGGGGATAAGTATGTTGGAGTTTTTTATTACCTGGTAACAGTGGGTATGGTAAGTTATTATTGAAAAATTAAGATTAAGAAAGAATAGGATAGCAGATGAACAAGGAGGCTTTAAGGAAAAGGTAGGGGGGTGTGTGGACCAGGTGTTTTACAGTGAAACATATAAGTGAACCATAATTTTAGATAAGGCTAAGAGGTCTTTGTGGCATTTATGGATTTGAAAATGTCGTATACAGGGTGGAGGGGGCAATGGGCAAATTTGCAGGTGTATGTTTAGGGGTAGGTTACTGAAAACAGTGAAGAGTTTTTACGAGGATAGTGGAGGCTCAAGTTAGAGTATGTAGGAAAGAGGAAATATTTCCTAGTAAAAGTAGGCCTTAGACAAGATGTGTGATGTCACCCGGGTTGTTTAATAATTTATAGATGGGTGTAAGAGAAGTAAATACGAGGGTCTTGGCAAGTAGGCGTGGAGTTAAAAATAAAGAAGCCACACGATAAAGTGGGAGTTTCTCACAGTTACCTTTGCTGAAGACACTTGTGCTCTTGGGAGATTCTGAAGAGAAGTTGCAGAGATTGGTGGATGAATTTGTAGGGTATGCAAAAGTAAGAAAATTAAAAAGTTATACTGGAAAGAGTAATGTTATATGAGATAAAAAGATTAGGTGTGAAAGATTGGATATCAGATTGAGGAGAGATTATGGAGGAAGGTGAATGTATTCAGATATTTGGGAGTGGACGTGGTCAGCGGATGGGTCTATAAAAAGATGAGGTGAACAAGAATTGATGGGGGGGAAAAGGGGTGAGGGGTGCACTTAGGGTCCTGGAGACAAAACTTTTCCTTGAGGAAAAGAGGGGAAGTATGAGAGAAAATTTTTTAAACTAACGTCTTATATGGGTGTGAAGCATGGGTGATGAATGTTGCAGCGAGGAGAAGGCTGGAGGCATGGAGATGTGTTCTGAGGGCAATGTGTGGTGTGAATATAATGCAGAGAATTCGTAGTTTGGAAGTTAGGGGGGGTGGGGGATTACCAAAACTGTTGCCAGAGGGCTGGGGAAGGTTGTTGAGGTGGTTCGGACATTAAGAGATGGGAGCAAACAGAATGACTTCAAGAAAATTCATTGTAGTGGAAAGGAATGCGGGGTAGGGTCGGCCGGGAAAAGGGTTTGGGAGGGGGGGGGTAAAGGGGGTTTTGTGTCGAGGGGTTTTGGACTTACAGAGCATCCGTGAGCTGTTTGATGGGAGTGAATGGAGAAAAGTTTTTTAATACTTGACGTGCTTTTTGGAGTGTGGCAAATAAATTTTAAGGGGTTCAGGAAAACCGGCAGGTCGGACTTGGTCCGGGAAGGGGAAGTACATCCCCAAAATTGAAGGAGGGGGTGTTAATGTTGCAGTTTAAAAAACGTGTGAAACACCCTTCTGGCAAAAGTGTGGAGTGAATGATGGTGAAAGTTTTTCTTTTTCGGACCACCCTCCCTTTGGGTGGAAATCGGCCATTGAAAATATAATAATATATAATATAAATAAATATATATATATATATATATATATATAAAATATATATATATATATATTATTTGTTTTTGAACAGTTTGTTTATTTTCACTGTTTTTGTTTCTTTTTGTATTTTAATGATGTTTTTTGCCTCAAAGTTTAAAATTTTTTTGTTTGGTTTTCTTTTATTGGTTTATTTTCGCAATTGTTTACTAATATATCATTACTTTTGTGACTTTGTGTATATTTGCTGCTTCCCAAAAGTAAGTTTTTTAAAGCCAGTGTTAATTTTAACACCGCAAATTAAGTAAATTAATTGTGTGTTCAGTCGAGAGATTATCCCGTAAAAAATTTTTGCTTCCTTTAATATGGGGTACTAGGTAAGAGTCAGTTTAATTTGCATAATTATTTTGTGCAATATCTTTTAGATTATTGTACTGATTCTTTTAAAATTATGTTTTTTTCCCAAATTTTTGAGAAGAGGAAGTTCCTCCCTATCTTTTAAGTCTTAAGACTTGTTGTCATCCATTAAAAATTTTCAGTCAGTTTCAAAATGGAAGAGTCACTTCATTTCTCTCTGATTTTTAAATTACATATTGGTGCTTTTTTGTGTGATATCTTTAAATATCTCATTTATATTTCTAATTGTTGATTTTTTACTATGAGTGAGAAGACAGATTTCCCCATTTATGATTTAAAAAAATTTTTAGTGATTTTATTCTCTGTTTGGGCTTTTACTTTTTTTGTGTGATTTGTTACCCCTTTTAATCGTTTCTCTTTCATTGCTTTTTCATATATTGGATTTTTATGATCTTAAATCATTACAATTTACTTACAAAATTTTTTAAAAGGTCTTTAATACCCAACGACTGTTCTGTATCTGTATTGACGCTGATAAGAACAGGTACTTGAGTATATTTAAACTTGATATTTAAAATATACAATTTCCACCGACATAGTCAAGTCCAGACCACATATTTGTGGGTTTTTTTGCCCTTAAACAATCGCTTTTCTTGTCCCTTATTTCGTTTATGTGGGACTATGGGTGCCCCCACATTCAACGGAAAATTGACAACGGTAAAGCTACATGGTTCACTACTGTTATGGATACAGCTAACATGCGCTGGAAGTTGAGCTTCAGAAACAAGTTTAATTACTCTAACCAGAGATCTTTCAAGGTCTCCCTCGGTGGTGTTTTCCAAGCCGTTATCGATTTTTTGTGCATGCGACAGCTACGCTCATTGGGGCTAAACAAGGATTTTCTTTTTTCCCTTATTTTACCGAGGCCGTACTCATACTTTAGTGAAGTTGCTAATGCGAACAACTATCTCGCAAAACCCCTTTTTATTTGCTAATTTCTGTGAAACAGTCTGAGCCCCCCTAAATCCTCACCAGTGCCTTGGAAAGCTGAAAACAGAGACATAAAAGCTCTGAAATTTAAAAATGTACCATTGGGGAAACCATAAATCAGATACAGGAGACATAGGAGAGGGCTAAGGAAGAAAAAAAGGTTACCCAAATTTTTAAATTATAAGCAATTCGGTTTTAAAAACCCCTTAAAAAAAATATCACAACGAAAATAAGGAAGCCTTGGCCCAGACATCAATTTTGAGCAAAACTTAGGAGAAACCCCTACGCCATAATACGGGGGCGTTTTTGAAGAAAACCAAAACGCAGATGTGATATAACCCTATTTTCAAAGGCGTTAGATAAAGCAAACTGGGGGGATTCACACAAAATGAGGGCCATACACATTAGGGGAAGGGAGGCAGATGGGTTTTTTGGTTTTCCCGACACAAACAATACAAAACGTTGCGTAATGGCAAAATCCGCATCACGAGGTAAAAATTCAGTTTTTCAAGGCACGTCCGACACCCTACGTTTTCCCATTCTCATGCAACATAGGTAAAAAAATCAAGTTTTGTACACTCAGAGACATTAAAATAACATGAAAATCACTTCGGTGAAAAACACTGAAAAATTGCAAAAAATATAAGCAAATGTTGTCTAGTGGGCAGTGGGGAAACAACTGATCTTCACTGGGTAAATTTTAGTGTTAGGTATGGAAAGAACGAAAAACCAAAAAAGGGTCACCTAAACAAAACTCAAGAGGATCGTCAAATAGAACGAAAGGAACATGTGAAAAGCTTGAGAATAACTGTGTCAAGTGACCTTTCTGTCCAAGAACACAAGACAAAGGTCACGACAGCCAGGAGGGTGATGGGGTGGATAATGAGAACCTTGAAAACAAGGGAAATAATGTCAATGGCGACACTTCAAGTTGCTTGTGCTCCCTCTATTTGAATATTGCTCAGTGTTGACGGCCCCGTTCAGGGCAGGAGAAATAGCGCTGAAACAGATACAGAGGACGCATACGCTCCACATAGCGCCAATAAAGCATTTCAATTAATGGGAACGCCTTAAAGTTTTAAATATGTAAAGAGAGATACATGGTAATACATACCTGAAAAGTACTTGAGGGCCTCATCCCATATCAGCAAACTACCATAACATACTGGAGTGAGATATATGGGAGGAAGTGAAAAATGAACCCAGTGATAAGCAGGGGTGCAGTGGGCACAATAAGGGAACACTATCAATATCCATGGTCCCAGACTCTTCAATAAATAAATAAAAAAGTAGAAACCTTGCAGGGAAAAGTGTATAACCCTTCAAGAGGAAACTGGACAAGTATCTTCACCAGGTGCCAGATCAACCAGGATGTGATGGATGTGTGGGTCAGTGGGCCACCAACAGCAATAGCCTGGTTGACCAGGCAAGCACCACGCGAGCCTGGCTCATGACCGGCCTCCAGGAGTAAAAAAACTCTTGGAACTCATCAAAGGTAAAGATAAATTACTAGATTTGTTTATGTTGCAGTCCAGTGCTCTAGCATCATCCCCAAGGTTGGTTAATAACATGCTCTAGGTTTGAGCGAAAATGCTGCCTTTGATGCTATCCAGAAAATGGTGCCCTCTTCAGCTGTGCCCATGTTCACAG
Organism: Cherax quadricarinatus; assembly: GCF_026875155.1. Lineage (NCBI taxonomy): Eukaryota > Metazoa > Arthropoda > Malacostraca > Decapoda > Parastacidae > Cherax > Cherax quadricarinatus. The sequence goes on along the minus strand of NC_069409.1, from coordinate 23,469,074 downwards.
CCACACCACGGTTCTTCATGTTCGGCAGAATTCAAGCCTTTGGAACCTGTGTCTCAAGGATCTGCTCCTGAACTGGATAACATTGTTCTACGTGAAAAAAATGGTTCTTCTAATACTCATGACAACGGTTACCAATCGTATCTTTCTTCAAGAGCTAGTGTGTCAAGCAATCACTCAAATAAGATCACCTATAGCAATATCAGTGTCAAGACGTGTTAGAGTTGAGGCAAAAAGGGTAATAGCTTTTGCTGTTGGAGCTCTCCGAACAAAAAATGTCGCACTCAAGACCGTGCTCAAGGTTAAATACCTCTTTTCAACTTTCTCAAAAAAAAAAAAAAAAAGTCACTATACATAAGATTGCTATGGTCATGTGGAGAGCATGGTTCGCACATTCTCTTGTGACTGTAGTGGTTGAGGTCATGGAGAAGGATGAGGATATTCTCAGTATGGTCAGGACTTACTTTCACGCACCAGTTTCAGGTAAATCAGTGTGCCACAACCTGAATGTTCAACTGTAATAATTGATATGTAATTCGCAATCCCTGTGCAAAAAAAAATTCTTTGGCGTTTTCAGGTTCTGAGTGCCTTTGTGATGAGTGTTCATCTCGCATCTTTGATCAGATTATCGGAGGATGAAGTAGACCAACTCTTTACCGATAATGATGTACCCGCCTGCTTGCACTTCCATTCCAGTGCAACCATAGGCCATAAATTATAGAAGTCCTCAGGTTGTTCTTCAACTCTGTATATCTGGTTAGGCCTCGTTTAGATTATGCCGATCATTTCTGGTCACCGTATTATAGAATGGATATAAATACACTGGAAAACGTACAAAGGAGGATGACAAAGTTGATCCCATGTATCAGAAATCTTCCCTATGAGGACAGACTGAGGGTCCTGAACCTACACTCTCTAGAAAGGTGTAGAATTAGGGGGATATGATTGAGGTGTATAAATGGAAAACAGGAGTTAATAAAGGGGATGTAAATAGCGTGCTAAAAGTATTTAACATAGACAGGACTCGCAGCAATGGCTTTAAATTGGAAAAAATCAGATTCAGCAAGGATATAAGAAATACTGGTTTGGTAATAGAGTTGTGGATGAGTGGAACAAACTCCCGAGTACCGTCATAGACGCTAAGACGTTGTGTAGTTTTAAAAATAGGTTGGATAAATACATGAGTGGGTGTGGATGGGTGTGAGTTGGACCTAACTAGCTTGTGCTACTAGGTCGGATGTTGTGCTCCTTCCTTAAGTGATGTGTCTGACCTCACTAGGTCAGGGCATTGGCTTTAGCCGGTGGGAGAATTGGACCTGCCTCGCATAGGCCAGTGGGCCTGTTGCAGTGTTCCTTCTTTCTTATGTTCTTATTATGTCGAAGACACCATATTCATTATTAAGCACAACCGAATATTATTAGATTTATTTTCTTCAAGGATAAACAAACTGGTCGATTAATTCTCATAGAAACTTTAATTTGCTTGTCCATAGATAGACTTTTCTAACCTCTCTTCAAGGCCTAGAATTCACTGTGTCCTTAAAGGTTGTAGACCAGGTCAAGTTACCTGGCAACCTTCTAGTGGGACTTGCACTGATTTGAGATATGAAAGTTATACTTAACCCATTTCAGTGGCATGCCCATATTGGTGCTTGGTAGCACAATTCTGGAGTTACCAGCTCAGTGCTGGAATTAGCTATTCTTCATCTGAGTATGAGACCGGGATAAAATATATGCAAACTTGCACCTTCGACAGTAATGTAACCGAGTGGTCAGGCACTGGTAATGCTTTACTACCCATCTGGAGACCCAATGCTACAGCTTCTTGCAGAGAGCACATGGATGCTTCATGTGTCAAATGTTCAGACCTACGCTTCATGATTTCTCTGATGGCTGCTAGCTTGTGTCTTGAGTCTACAATCCTGGGACTGCAGATTCAAGGCACAAGCTATCCTCAACAAACAGCCCATGGAACAGCCCTCTAAGTAGTTTATAGTGCTCTCATGTGGTGATGTTGCCACAAATATTCGCCGGGTACTTGCTTAGAGTAAAATAAATGTTTCCACCATAAACACATCATCTATCAAAGACCTCACTACGAAACGCAGCCCCACACCTCTAACTTCCACAGCAGGCGTCTACACTATCCCCTGTGGATTCTGTCCCAAGAAATATGTAGGAGAAACACGCAGAGATCTTGCGGTCCGTCTGAACGAGCATCGAAATACCAGTAACAGAGACGATTTAGGGTATGCCTGTGTCTTCCACAGAGACTCCACGGGGCATTTGATGAACTGGGATGAGGCACAACTCGTTCTCACCGAACAAGACCTTAGACACCGACGGTGTCTAGAAACCTCGCTAATCGCCATCACCAACACAATAGAAGTAACACTGTAAACCACAAAATTTTGTGAGTGCCTCACAAAATTGTGAGGAATTCACTCCTTTTTACCCTGGTTTCGTGGTTGGTATAGTAGTGAATGTATGACGACACATAAACTGTAAATTCAAATGTATGACGACACACAATCTGTAAATTAAAATTTACAGTTTATAAGAAGTCCACCAATGTGTCGTCATACATTCACTACTATTCCAATCACGAAACCAGGATAAAAAGGAAAGTGTTCCTCACAATGTTCTTGAGAACCTTGTGCATCTGCAGTCCAGAGTCCTTAGAGGACAAAATCAGCAAGATATTCAACATAGCAGCAAAACGGAGATATCCTGGGTATTTTGTCGAGAAGGCACTAATGTCAGCAAGAAAGACTTTCTAGAAGACTGAACCTAAGGAAGTGATGGCCAGGAAAATGTACTAGGTTTACCATACAATGAGAACTTGGTTTACCTGCGTGAGACATTAAAAAAAGATCAATATAAACCTTGCTTTCAAAAACACAGGGACTGTGAAACAAAGGCCGATTAAAAACACACCCTCCAACAAAGTTGGTGGGGTTTACAAGGTTCCATGTACTCAGTGTCCTCTTTCATATATTGGTCAAACAGGTAAATTTCTGGAAACCAGAATAGCCCAGCATAAATACTCAGTCAGTCACGTTAGTTCCTGTAATCACCCACCGGTATGGGATGCTTCCCAGATTATTGTACCAAATAGTTCTGTCATGGAAAGAAACATAACTGAATGTTCCCTCTTGAAACATGACAGGAATACAGTATATAACTCAAATTATGAGTTATACAAGCTCGATAGCTATTTAGTAGAGTTCATTGTACACAGTCTTAAACAATGCTATACAAAATCACAGGATTGTTCATTATGCCAGGTGGTTTCATGATGAATTGGTGATACTCGACCTGTGTCTACGCACCAAAACTTCATGCTACGTCAGTTATGTATAGTTATATAACGTGTTTAGCTGTTACTGTACCATACATTGACAGGCACACAAGATTATAGGATAATAGAAGTGGAAATGTAGATCATAGAATGGTATAGAATGTAGATCACAGAATGGTATAGAAGATTCCCAGGTAAGGCATGTTACACGACATTGAGAAGGATAGTAGACAGTGCTTAGGAAGAGACAATTCCAAGTACCCCTGGGAACATTCGAGTACCCCAGAGGAGGACATTTAAACTGACAAAGAGCACATTCTATTCCTTTTATTAATTAAAAAGGATACACAGAATAATAGCAATCCATATATATAGTATCCAATGAGAAACATATTTTCTCAAGTCATATGACCTGTTCTAAGCGGTCTGAAAAAGCTTGGGGCTGACAATTATATCTTCTAATTTCATAATACTTGACATCTCAAGAACCCTCCTTCCCCATATTGAGAGGCAGGTAATGGTCGTGGTGTGGTGTTGCACCGACCAACAGTTGGCCCACATTCTGAGAGAAGCTCCGGCCGGTGACAGACCCACACTGTGCTATTCTGAGAAAACTTTCCCTGGTTCAGCTGCTGCCTTGCAACATTGCATAGCTCCTGATGACGCACTGAGAAGTATGAAAGTACTTGAGGTAAAGATTTCCATTCCCCGTGGCTTATATTTTATAGTTAAGATCGCCTGTCTGTGATTGTTTGCATATATATAATATATATTATATATATATATATATATATATATATATATATTATATTTATATTTATATATATATATATATATATATATATATATATTTATATTTATATATATATATATATATATATATATATATATATATATATATATATATATATATATATATATATCACACAATTTAATTACTCTTAATTGGACCTTGTATACATGGCTCAAGAGGTTAATGAAGCATACCCAGATAAAAAAAATAAAAATTTTATAAACGTGCATTACAGAGGAATTTGAAATTGGAAACCAACATGGAAAACATTTACAAGCATCAATACTAAGGAACATTTAAATCACTTAAAATATAAATGCAGCCTTAACACTTACTATACCAAGACACATCTAATTATTTATGATGGTCTAGTAAAAATTATGGCTCTCATTCCACAGACTTCCGAGGAACTCCCTTGCTATATCATGCTGTATCTGCGTACTTCTCTAATCCAAAAGGCCTATATGTTCCTTCTTCAGGTTAGCACAGAGACCTTTAGGTCTTCAGATCGCAAGCGCTGTCTGATCCTCCAGGACTAGGCTCGTCAAGTACTACTTTAGTAACTCGTTGGCATTTCTTCAGGATGTGTGGTTTGGTTGGCTTTAGTAAGTTACTGGCATATCTTTATGATGTCTGTTTTGGTTGAGTCTAGTAAATCTTTGGCATATCATCAGGGGTTCCTGTTTGCTGTTAAACCCTATAAGTGTTTCTGGTTTAGTCATAAAACTCACAAGAAATACTATTAATATAAAAAAAGATCTTCCAAAAATATGGGAGGGACATGATTAACAAAATACTAGTTAACATTAATCACTTACAAAAAATAATCATGCAAAAAATAATTTACTTACAAGAATTAAAGACTATTACATTAACACAAGAATTCAGAAATCTTACTAAGGTACAGTGAACACACAATAAAACTTAAACTTATCAGATACAAAAATAATGGACATGTACAGACATAAATTCACAAACACGTATATAAAAATTACAGACAAATAATACAAGAACAAATCATAGGTTAGCATTAATAAGAGACAGGAAGAGACACAAATAGTTGTATATATCAAAAATAGATATAAAGCTAAGTTAGGTTACAGGTGGAAGACAAATTACAGGAAAAACTTAGTAAGCACAAGAAGCAGATACTACATGAAATAATATTAACATTAAAACGAGGTTAGAGAAGTTGTAGGTGACAGAGAGAATATTGGTGTAGGCTACAGGTTGAATACAAATTACCAGAGAAACAGTTTTACTCCACATATCTGATAAGTAATAGTAGAATCTAGTAAATTACTAAAAGGAAAACTGATTTAAAAATAGTCTAAGACAAGCTAGTATATAGACAGAGCTAGACTGGTAGGGGCTTATCATATGGTTATACATAAACACATCATTTTGCACCTTAAATTATAACTAATCTTACAGGTATTACTAATACTAACATAATACAAGATACAAGGCACACACATTTAATAGCCCTTCCACAGGGTCGTATAACAGGGCCGGCGGGAGGCTGTTCTCCTCCCTGGTGGTTATTTTACTAAAGCACGCATTTGTATTAATTGGGCTTCTCTAACTATACACACATTAACACAGGTTATGAACTCGCTTATTTAGCAGCAGACAGTGGGTCCTCTATTAGAATAAGGTCCCCAAAAAAGGTAGAGTAATGGTTGTGCTGCCTGTCCTCGTGTTCCCTCTAAAGTTATTGAACACATCATCATTCCACCAATCACTCCTCTTTCCTCCTGCACCCACCCTCCTATAACCACAAACTTCTGCCCCACATACTAATACTGCATTTTTAAAACTATTCCAACCCTCTTCAACCCCCCAACTAACGAGGCTTGTAGTCTTCACTTGATTAAACACGTAAAGAAACTACAACACACCTCATACACAACCTCTTTCTAAAACTCCTTAACAATGGCTCAACAAGGGCAACAATTTGAACTTGAAGACTTAGATGAGTCAAAGGGATGTTATGAAGTATTTATTTAGTCATAGAGATGTCGGGAAGTGGAATAGTCTGGCAAATGACATGGTGGAGGCAGGAACCATACATAGTTTCAAGCAGGGAGAGGGAGAGAGCCTAGTAACGATAAGTGAAGAGGCGGGGCCAGGAGCTATGAATCGACCCCTGCAACCACAAATGAGTACAAATACGAGAGTACACGCCTCTCTCTCTCTCTCTCTCTCTCTCTCTCACACACACACACACACACACACACACACACACACACACACACACACACACACACACACACACAGGAAGGCAGTACAATGGATCAGGGAATACTTGTCAAGAAGACAGCAGCGAGTCATGGTACGTGACGAGGTGTCAGAGTGGGCGCCTGTGACCAACGGGGTCCCACAGGGGTCAGTCCTAGAACCAATGCTGTTTCTGGTATTTGTGAACGACATGACGGAATGAATAGACTCCGAAGTGTCCCTGTTTGCAGATGACGTGAAGCTGATGAGAAGAATTCAGTCGATCGAAGACCAGGCAGAACAACAAAGGGATCTGGACAGGCTGCAGACCTGGTCCAGCAATTGGCTCCTGGAGTTCAACCCCACCAAGTGCAAAGTCATGAAGATTAGGGAACGGCAAGTAATACCGCAGACAGAGTACAGTCTAGGGGGCCAGAGACTACAAACCTCACTCAAGGAAAAAGATCTTGGGGTGAGTATAACACCAGGCACATCTCCTGAAGCGCACATCAACCAAATAACTGCTGCAGCATATGGGCGCCTAGCAAACCTCAGAACAGTATTCCGACATCTTAATAAGGAATCGTTCAGGACCCTGTACAACGTGTACGTTAGGCCCATATTGGAGTATGCGGCACCAGTTTGGAACCCACACCTAGCCAAGCACGTAAAGAAACTAGAGAAAGTGCAAAGATTTGCAACAAGACTAGTCCCAGAGCTAAGGGGTATGTCCTACGAGGAGAGGTTAAGGGAAATCGACCTGACGACACTGGAGGACAGGAGAGATAGGGGGGACATGATAACGACATACAAAATACTGAGAGGAATTGACAAGGTGGACAAAGACAGGATGTTCCAGAGATGGGACACAGCAACAAGGGAACACAGTTGGAAGTTGAAGACATAGATGAATCACAGGGATGTTAGGAAGTATTTCTTCAGCCATAGAGTAGTCAGGAAGTGGAATAGTTTGGGAAGCGATGTAGTGGAGGCAGGATCCATACATAGCTTTAAGCAGAGGTATGATAAAGCTCACGGTTCAGGGAGAGTGACCTAGTAGCGACCAGTGAAGAGGCGGGGCCAGGAGCTAGGACTCACACACACACACACACACACACACACACCTCACGCACACACCTCACGCACACACACATACACACACCTCACATACACACACATACACACACACACGCGCGCGCGCGCACTCACTGACACAAAACATACAACCGAGGAAGAAGTGAAGAGGCTGCTAAGCAAGCTAGATGCCTCGAAGGTGATGGGGCCAGGTAACATCTCTCCATGGGTCCTGAGAGAGGGAGCAGAGGCACTTTGTGTACCACTAACAACAATCTTCAACACATCTACAGAAACAGGGCGACTACCTGAGGTATGGAAGTCAGCAAATGTAGTCCCAATTTTTTAAAAAAAAGAGACAAACACGAAGCACTAAACTACAGACCAGTGTCACTGAATTGTATGCAAAGTCATGGAGAAGATCATCAGGAGAAGAGTGGTGGAGCACCTAGAAAGGAATGAGCTTATCAACGTCAGCCAGCACGGTTTCAGGGATGGGAAATTCTGTGTCACAAACCTATTGGAGTTCTATGACAGGGTGACAGCAGTAAGACAAGAGAGAGGGGTGGGTAAATTGCATTTTCTTGGACTGTAAGGCGTTTGACACAGTTCCACACAAAAGACTAGTGCAAAAGCTGGAGGACCAGGCAGGGATAACAGGGAAGGCACTGCATTGGATCAGGGAATACCTGTCAGGAAGACAACAGCGGGTCATGGTACGTGGCGAGTCGTCAGAGTGGGCGCCTGTAACTATCGGCATTCCACAGGGGTC
>NC_069409.1:23415917-23455917 GCF_026875155.1 Cherax quadricarinatus | reverse complement strand
GATCCATGGAATTCTTCACCACATATATAACTTTTTGTATTAATTGCGCCGTTCTCTGAAGTTGACTACACTAGTCGTGGCGCCTCACCTGTGTCCCAGGAGGTTCTGTTATTCCTCACCTCTTGATTATTTAAGAACATAAGAACATAAGAAAGAAGAAACACTGCAGCAGGCCTACTGGCCCATGTGAGGCAGGTCCAAGTCTCCTACCGGCTTAAGCCAATGCCCCAACCTAGTCAGGGCAGGTCACATTCGCTTAAGGAAGGAACACGACAACTGACCTAGTAGCATAAGCTAGTCAGGTCCAACTCACACCCACCCACACCCACTCATGTATTTATCTAACCTATTTTTAAAACTACACAACGTTTTAGCCTCAATAACTGTACTCGGGAGTTTGTTCCACTCATCCACAACTCTATTACCAAACCAGTGCTTTCCTATATCCTTCCTGAATCTGAATTTTTCCAACTTAAAACCGAGTCCTGTCTAGGCTAGATATTTTCAGCACGTTATTTACCTCCCCTTTATTTATTCCTGTCTTCCATTTATACACCTCAATCACATCCCCCATAATTCTACGCCTTTCTAGAGAGTGCAGATTCAGGGACCTCAGTCTATCCTCATAGGGATGATTTCTGATACATGGGATCAACTTTGTCATCCTCCTTTTTATGTTTTCCAGAGCATTTATATCCATTCTATAATACGGTGACCAAAACTGAGCAGCATAGTCTAAATGAGGTCTAACCAAGGATATATAGAGTTGAAGAACAACCTGAGGACTCCTATTATTTATGCTTCTTGATATGAAGCCAAGGATTCTGTTAGCTTTATTGCGAACACTTATGCACTGTTGTCTTGGTTTCAGATTACTGCTAACCAGGACTCCTAAATCTTTTTCGCAATCCGTAATATTAAGATCGACATTATTTAGTTTGTATGTGGTATGGTTATTTTCCTGTCCAACATTTAGAACTTTGCATTTGTCTATATTAAACTGCATCTGCCACTTCTCCGACCACTGCATCAGTCTATTCAAATCTTCCTGGAGTGTTCTAATGTCCTCGTCAGAATGAATTCGACGGCCTATTTTGGTGTCATCGGCAAACTTGCTGATGTCGCTCTTTATGCCCTCAACAATGTCGTTTATGTAGACTGTGAACAACAGGGGGCCCAACACTGACCTCTGTGGAACACCGCTCGTGACGCTTCCCCACTCTGATTTCTCCCCATTTATGCAAACTCTCTGCTGCCTACTTGTCAACCATGCCTCTATCTAGGAAAAAATTTCTCCTATTCCATGTGCCTTAATTTTCCTCAATAGTCTCTGATATGGGACCCAGTTAAACGCCTTACTGAAGTCCATATACACAATATCATATTCATTACCATGATCTACCTCCTCAAATACCTTAGTAAAAAAAGTTAATAAATTCGTAAGGCAGGAACGCCCTTTTGTAAAACCATGCTGAGATTCGTTGATTAATTTATGCTTTTCAAGGTGGCTACGAACTGCCTCGGCAATATACAATACAATAACTGTACCTTGACTCAGTTTTCGCATGTGATTGTTTTATCTTCCTTTTCTTTTTTACCAGTTTATTCTCACTGTACCTTCACAAACTCTATGACATTTTGATGGTAATGTGATGGTGACCTCATTCTGGCTGATCCAACCAGGGTGAGGTCACCATCACACTGCCATCACCATCACACTGCCATCACCATCACACTGCCATCACCATCCTTCGTCGTTTCTCTAGAAACTTTTAAATCACGTCGAATTTCACTTCAGTAACTCTAATATTAACCGTCTCTTAACTGCTCTCGCTTCTACACTTCAGTAATACACTTCACAAAAATCACACTTGAGAGGCACGAAAATTCCAAGATAAATGTCAAAAAATCCGCGAATAAATGAAGATGTATCTAGTGTGTGTGTGTGTGTGTGTGTGTGTGTGTGTGTGTGTGTGTGTGTGTGTGTGTGTGTGCGTGTGTGTGCCTGTGTCTGTCTGTGTTTATTCATATATGTGTGTACATGCCTATATGTGATTGCAGGGGTCGATTCACAGTCCCTGGCCCCGCCTCTACTACTCCACTCTAGAAATTGTTCCCGATAATTCTAAGGATGAAGAAATACTTCATCCCTGTGACTCATCTGAGTTTTCAACTTCCATTGTCTTCTTGTTTTTGTATCCCATCTCTGAAACATTCTGGCCCTATTCACCTTGTGAATTCTTCCCAAAATTTTATACGTCGTCATCATGTGTCCCTTATCCCTCCTGTCCTCCATCGTCATTAGGCTGAGCTCCCTTAACCTCTCCTCTCATACGACATACTACCTCTTAGCTCCAAGACTAGTCTTATTGCAAGCTTTTGCACCTTCTCTAATTTCTTGACGAGCATAATCTGGTATGGGTTTCATACTGGTGATGCATACTCTAATATAGGCCTGGCGTACATGGTGCACAGTGTCGTAAATGATTCCTTACTTAGATGTCGAAAAGCTATTCTCAGATTTGCCAGGAGCCCATATGCTGCAGCAGTTATTTGGATGATATGCGCGTCAGGGGATATTCTCGGTATAATACACACACCAAGATATTTTTCCTTGAGTAAGGTTTGCAGCCTTAGATCCCCGAGCCTGTATCTCCGTCTGTGCGCTTCTTTATCCTTTCCCATGATTCATAACTTTGCATGTGCTGGGGATTAAACTCCAGGAGCCATTTGTTCTAACAAGGCTTGCAGGCTGCCAGTTCGCTTTGTAGTCTTTCCTGATCCTCATCTGCTTGCATTCCCCTCATTAATTTCACGTCGTTTGCGAACAGAGAGACACCTCAGCCTCCATCCATTCTGTCATGACATTCACATATACCAGACACAACAGTTGCCCTAGGACTAGTCTTTGTGGAATCTCACTCCACAAATGTGCCCACTGTGACACTTCGTCACGTTTCCATCCTGTTAGGCATCCCCTGATCCATTGCAGTGCTTTTCCTGTTATTTCTGCTTAAGCCTCTAGCTCTTGTACTAGTCTCTTGTGTGGTACTCTATCACAAGCCTTCTTACAATCCAAGAAATCCAATCCACCTACCCCTCTTTGTCCTGTCTTACTTCTGTTACCTTATTGTAGAACTCCAGTAGATTTGTGACACAGGATTTTCCACGCTTTAAGCCTTGCTAGTTGTCGTGTATGATCTCATTCCTTTCTAGGTGCTCCAGCACTCTTCTGATAATCTTCTCCATGACTATACATATCATACATGTCACTAATACTGGTCTGTAGTTTAACGCTGTCTGTCCGACACTGTGGTTCGGGGGGCGATCCCCGGTATGGCTGGAAAACATTAGGACGTGTTTCCTTAAGATACCTGCTGTCCATTGTTCCCCCATTAGTAAAATGGATACTTGGTGTTAGTCGACTGGTGTGGGTCGCATCCTGGTCATTCCTTGTGAGCTTCCCTCATTCCTTCTTCAGTTTGACTGCCTGGTCCTTGACTGTTGTTTTCCTCCTGATGTGGTTATATAACAACTTTGGGTCAGATCTGGCTTTCAATGCTATGTCATTCTCATATTGCCCCATTGGGCTTCCTTATCCATATATATTCCTTTCTGGCTGTTCTGCCTCCTCTGCCTGCATGCAGCTTGTGGCTATGGGTTCCATCATTTCACTTACTGTCTTTTCCTCTAGTTCTCCTCCCTGGTACACCACCTCAAACAAGACCTGCCTCATGCCTATGTACTTCTCTCTCCCCCTCTTTTAAAGTTTGGCCTCTTCTCTCCTTCCCATGCTGTTTCACTCTCCACTGTTAACTCTACAAGGTATTCGAAACTCAGGACCATGTGATCACTACTGTTGAGGGGCCTTTCGTATGTAATATCAAGTTGTTAAAACTGCTCAAGGTGAATACGATGTTATGCCTTGCTGGCTGTGCTCTTAACATGTTAGTGCATGAGGCTTTCCAGGACTACTTCCAGCATCTTAGCCCTCCACGTCTCTAGTTTCCTATATGGCTCCAGGTTTTCCTAGCCAATCTCTTTGTGGTTAAAGTTCACCATGACCATTAACTTCTGGCCACCTCAGCTAGTGTATCCATTATTGCTCTATTAATCTCATCGTACTCTTGTCTTGGTTGTATATACCGTGTGTGTGTGTACTCACCTATTTGTGGTTGCAGGGGTCGAGTCACAGCTCCTGGCTCCACCTCTTCATTTGTCGCTACTGGGTCCACTCTTTCCCTGCTTCATGAGCTTTATCATATCTCTTATTAAAGCAAGATAAAGAGCGCGGGTTTGAGCCCCTCGTCCACCTATTTGATTCTTGGTGTCCCGTAGCTTGATCGCTAGTGCACTCAGCTCACACACTGAGGTCCTGGGTTCGAATCTTCTCCAGTACGGTTGGATAACATTAGGGACGTGTTTCTATAAGACACCTGCTGTCCCTTTCCCTGTTAACCCATCAGTTCAAAATGGGTACCTGGATGTTAGTCGACTGGTGTGAGTCGCTATCTGGAACAAAACTGACCAAATTTTCCGGAAATGCTCAGCATAACAAGGGGCTTTCTATATCGTAGTATATCACTGATGTCAGCTAGGACTGTATACCTTGTACATGTACTTGTAGTAAATAAAGATATTATTATTATTATTATTATTATTATTATTATATTTATTATTATTATTATGTATGGTCTTGCCTTTACTACATCACTCTCCAGATTGTTCCACTTCCTGACAACTCAACGGCTGAATAAATACTTCTTAACATCCTGGACTCATGAGTTCTCAGCTTTCATTTGTGTTCCCTAGTTGTTGTCTCGTCTCTGAAACTTCCTGTCCCTATCCAACCTGTCAATTCCTATCAGTATTTTATCCACCCTGTCAATTCCTCTCGGTATTTTATATGTCGTTATCCTATTCCCTCTATCACTCCTGTCCTCCAGTGTCGTCAGGTTCATTTCCATTAACCTCTCCTCGTAGGGCATACCTCTTAGCTCCGTAACTAGTCTTGTTGCAAACCCTTGTACTTTCTCTAATTTCTTAACGTGCCTGAGAAGGTGTGGGTTCCATACTGGTGCTGCATACTCCAATATGGGCATTACATACACGGTGTACACTCTTGAATGATTCCTTACTCAGGTGTCAAAACGCTAATCTTAGGTTAGCCAGGCGTCTATATGCTGCAGCAGTTATTTGGTTGATGTGCGCCTCAAAAGATGTGCTCGGTATTATAGTCACCCCAAGATCCTTTTCCTTGAGTGAGGTTTGCAGTATTTGGTGTGTGTGTGTGTGTGTGTGTGTGTGTGTGTCCTCACATATCTGTGATTGAAGGGGTCGATTCATAGCCCCTGGTGTGTGGATATTGGTGTATGTGGGGTGAGAGGGGGGTGCGTGTATGGGAATGTATATGGGTGTGTATGTTTGTGGGTGTGTATGTTGGTGTTTGTGTTTGAAGTGAATGTGTGTTTGTGTGTGTGTGTGTATGAGGGTTTGTGTGGGTGTATATGTGGGGAGCTCAAATGTATGCGTGTGTCGGGACAAATGTGTTTACTCACATATTTGTGGTTGCAGTTGTCGAGTCTTAGCTCATCACCCCACCTGATGTTTGCTAGTTTAACTCTCCTGGCCTCGAGGGCCTTGTCATACCTATTCTTAAAAGTATGCATGAAGTCTGAGGTCATTCCACTTCTCAACCATCCTGAGAATGAAGAAATACCTCTGACATTCCTATGACTCACCTGTGTTCTTAACTTCTAGCTGTGCCCCCGAGTACCCTTTTCCACTTCTCAAACACCCTGTCCTTGTCTGTAATATTAATTCCTTTGAGTATTTTGTGTTATGTCTCTTTTCGTGGTCCTGTTCCTTCTGTGTTCCAGGCTCGTTTGATTCATTTCCTTTAGCCTTCCTGGTCATTCCCCTTAACTCTGAACTAGTCTCACTGCGTACTTCTGCACTTTCTCCAATTTCTTAAGATGCTTCCTCAGGAATGCGTCTCATTCTGGTTTAGTGTACTCCAAAATTGGCTTGTTAAGATTCCTGAAGGCCACTCACAAATTTGTCAGACGAACACTGATTGCAGAGGTTATTCGTTTGATGTGAGGTTCTGGCGATGTGGTAGGCACTATGCTCACTCTTTGAATGAGGTCAGCATCTTCTGTCCCCCGACTGTATACTCTGTGTCCGGTCTTCTAGCCGTTACGACCTCAGCATTTTCTGAGGTTGAATTCAAGCAGCCACTTATATAACCAACCCTGCCGTTTGTCCTGATCCTTTTTGCAGTCTTTGCTCATCCCCATCTGTTTGTATTCCCCTCATTAGTTTTATATCATAAGCGAATAAAGATACATCTGACTCACTTCTATCTTGTATGTCGTCCACATAAACCAGAAACAGCACTGGTCTTATTACCAATTCTTATTTACACTCCTTATTACCCTTAATCATTATGACATCTCTTCCCAGATAATAACTCATCGCTTCCTTCCGGTAAGGCACTCTTTGATCCCCCAGGGTATCTTCCCAGTTATTCCTGCCTGCTTCTCAAGTTTCTGTCTCAGTCTCAAGCAGGGTGGAATATCGAATGCCTCTTGCAATCTAAGAAAATGCAATCCACCCATCCCTCTTTCTCTTGGCTTACTTATATGACATTGTCGTAGAATTCTAAAAGGTTGGTACTACAAAACTTGCCATCTTGGCACTCATGCTGGTTATTGTTGTTTATGAAACAATATTTCTCCCAGTGCCCTACCACTCTCCTCCTGTCTATCTTCTCCATCACCTTGCATGGTAAACATATCAGAGGAACTGGCCATTGATTTCTTGTAGATCACAGTGGCCTAGACAGTTCTTCTGCTCCCTCTGGCACAATCCATGGTGATATTGAGGAGGCCTGGTCACAGACCGGGCCGCGGGGGCGTTGACCCCCGAAACTCTCTCCAGGTAAACTCCAGGTAAACTCCAGGTAAACTCCAGGTAAACTCCAGACTCACCACTTTTGATGTATTCAGCTCCATCAAAAGTTTTTTTTTTTTAACCTTTACCTCTGTTATGTGTATGATGTCTAGTACCTGCTGATGTACTCTTTCATTGAGCTTTCTGGCACTGCCACTGTTTCCACTAGGAACACCTCTTTAAATCGTGTGTTCTTCACTTCGCAGACTTTCTTGTCATTTTTCGTTACCTCTTCTTTCTTCTTTCTTCGAATCACGTGCTCTTTTACCTTTGTTTTTCTTCTGATGTGGTTGTGCAGCAGCTTTGGTTCAGACTTAGCCTTGGTTGCTGTGTCATTCTCAAACTGTGGCTCAGCCTCTCTACTCTGTTTTCATCTGTCCTTTGCCTCCTATAATATTTCTGTGCTCATGTGATTTTTTTTTGCCTCAATACATCTTTGGTTGAACCAAGGGCTTCTCTATGCGTTTTCTTTTTCCCGATTTTTTTTCTAAATATAAAGTTTTCCTCTGTCTCCCGGCACTTCCCGACTACGTACTACATCTCATCTACTGATTTTTCCCTTAGTTATCCCTCCCACTGCACTGCATTCAAAAATTCCCTCATTACTGTAAACTTCCTCCTTCTAAGGTGTGTGAGTGAGTGTGTTGAGGGCATTTAAGTGTATCATGTCGTTATTTCAAATGTATATAATATAACAATATGTATCTAAAGTGATCAGAGGAAGAATTAACGAAATGTTTTCTAAGAGAATACTTAGGACTGTTTACTAAAAAAATTAAGATAATACTAAAGAATATTTACTCAAGGCTTTAAGAGAATCTTTAATTTGTGTACTACAGGCTCCAAGAAAACCTTTAAGATTATTTTACTGAAGTCTGTAAGAGAACCCTGAACCCTTCCATTAGAGAAAGTTCTTTGATGAAGGTGCAGGGCTCTTAATCTAAGGAAGTGAACATGTGCTCTCCTTCCTTGGAGAAAGACGCTGTATGGCCCCTATGGGTTTAACGCCCAAACCCATTCATGAATGAAATAATGTAATAATAATCTGTGAGAAACCTAAAGACTGTAAGCTGAACACAAGAGGAGATATAAAAAAGGCCTGGAAAATACTTTCTCAGATTCTGGGGACCAACAAACTGAAAAAAAACCAAGAATATTGTTCTAACTAAACCTCATGAAACACCACTGCATCCCACTGATACAGCTAACAAGATAAACGACTTCTTCTCAAACATAGGATCTAATCTCGCCAGTAAAATCCCACGTACCAATGCCCGTGCCGGGGACTACCTAGATGGGAATTTCCCAAACTCCTTCTATCTTGTACCAACTGAGCCCACGGAAGTCACCGCGATCATGAAGTCACTTAAAAATAACTCGGGGAATCTGTCTCACCTCCCACCATTATTGTACAAGCGAGCAGCCCATGTCCTTTCGCATGCTATTACATTACTTTTTAACAAGTCATTAGAAACTAGCACTTTCCCGACACTACTCAAGACAGCAAGGGTTACACCAATACATAAAGGTGGTGACCCTGCAGACGTAAACAACTATAGGCCAATATCAAACTTATCGTTGCTATCCAAAATCTTCGAGAAACTCGTGCACAGGAGACTATATTCATTTATAACGTCACAAAACATACTCAACCCCTGCCAATTTGGATTCAGGAAAAATAAAAGCACTAATGATGCCATTATAAAAATACTAGACCTGCTTTACACAGCATTGGAAAATAAGGAATATCTGTTAGGAATTTTTATTGACCTAAGAAAAGCATTTGACCACTATGGTATAAGAGGCCATGCGCTTGCATATTTTAAATCCTACCTTTCTAATAGGTATCAGTATGTCGCCATTAAAGACAGCCTCATCAATACGGCCACTTGATACTGGAGTTCCGCAGGGAAGTGTCCTTGTACCCCTGCTCTAACTCATTTACTTCAGTGATCTTCCAAACATATCCCAACACCTGAAACCCATTCTCTTTGCTGACTACACGACTTATGTCATCTCCCACCCTAATCTTGCCACCCTCAACACCATTGTTAAGGAGGAGCTGCTCAAAATATCGACTTGGATGACAGCCAATAAACTTACACTTAACACTGGCAAAACCTACTATATTATGTTTGATAGCAGAGCAGGTGTTGCGCAACTTAACATTAAGATCGACAACACTCTAATTGCCAGACATAATGAAGGCAAATTCCTTGGCCTATACCTCGACAACAACCTAAATTTCAGCACCCATATCGAACACATAACAAAAAAAGTATCCAAAACGGTGGGGATCCTCTCCAAGATACGATACTACGTGCCGCAAACTGCCCTTCTCACACTATACCATTCACTTATATATCCATACCTCACCTATGCTATCTGTGCTTGGGGTTCAACTGCAGCAACACACCTAAAGCCAATAACCCAACAAAAAGCCGCAGTAAGAATAATCACTAAATCCCATCTCTGGCACCCCCCCCCCACTCTTCATAGATCTAAACTTACTCCCTGTTCAGAACATCCACACTTACTACTGTGCAATCTACATCTACAGGACCTTAAATTCCAATATTAACCATGACCTAAAACGCTTTCTTGATAGTTGTGACAGGATCCACAGGCATAACACCAGACACAAACATCTCTATGACATTCCCCGTGTCTGACTAAACCTTTACAAAAATTCAATGTATTTCAAAGGACCTAAAATCTGGAACACCCTACCTGAAAACTCTAGAACTGCAGACACATTCATCACTTTCAAAACTACAGTTAGAAAACATCTTATCTCCCTGATCCACCCCGACAACTAACTACATGATAACCACCTGGTGGTTGACAATTACACTCACTCACCCACTGACTATAAACCCAGAAATACTAATCTTAATCTTAAAATAATAAATCCTAACTAGTCATAAGTTTGCCTATGATACTCCAATATAGACACTTTGTATTGTGCCAAAACAAAAGCATTCACATTTCTAAACTCGCAAATTATGATGTAGTCACTTAGCCTTAATACCATAATCTGTAAGGATTTAATGTTAAGAATTAATCTAAGTCTGCCCGAAATGCCTAGCCATGCTTGGTGTCCTAGTGGCCCCCTCTGTAATTAGTATTTTATAACACGTAAACCACACAATACCCAAAACCTGTAAACCCCACATTGTAACCCTTATAGAGAATAAACTTGAATTGAATGAATGTTTAATGAAGGCTCTAAGGTTTAAGGGAACCTTCAGAATTGTTTACTAGGCTTTGAGAGAGCCATTAAGATTATTTTTATTGAAGGCTGTGTATTCTCTTTTTTCCTTTCTTCTATTTAGTGACTAAAGAAAAGTCGTGTATCAGTATAAAAGAGTAAAATGAAAAGAGAAAAAGTTTGGTTCGAGTAATGTATATGACAACAAAGAGGCAAGTGAGGCTCGAGGGCTTTGTTTGGGTAAGACTCGCTTCTGTTGACGGGTCAGAGACTGCGAGAGACAGATGTGTGTGCTGGCGTGAACACCTGCCCACCACCACCACAGAGGCTGTGTGAGGCAGATGTGTGTGTGCTGGCTTGAACACCTGCTCACCACCACCACTGAGGCTGTGTGGGGCAGACGTGTGCCTGCTGGCGTGAACACCTGCCCACCACCACCACAGAAGCTGTGTGGGACAGATGTGTCCCTGCTGGAGGGAACACCTGCCCACCACCACACCTTTCATCGTGTGGTGGTGGCATTACATCAGTAATAATGATAATGGTGACAGACCTGTGATAAACCTTTGATCGATTTCGAGAGTTTTCCCACTCTCGCAGATCGACCAATGGGGCCTAGCATTCCTTTCCTCTTGCCTGTTCAGCTAGGCTGTTGCCATTAGCATCCCGCTGTCCCACCGAGCCATAACTGCATGACTGATCGGGCACTTGGCGGATGTAGTGATCCAATTTCCTCTTGAAGACTTCTCAACTTCTTCCCACAATATATCTAATATCGGTTGGTAGCACGAATGTCAACATGTTTTCCCCTATATCTATCATTCCAGTTCATTGTTATGGTAGTATGTAGGTCTGAGATTAAGTTTTTGGGCATCCTCTATAGTTTGTATATAATCCGGTATATCTGTCTCCTCTGCTTCAGAGTATATATCCCAAGTACGCTGAGGTGTTCCCAGTACTTTAAATGCTTTCTTGGCTTCATGTGCGCAGAAAATGATTGTATCTTTTCCATTCTTATCTATCTGATATCACTTGTGTTATCTCTAAGCCGGGACACACAAAGATTTGAAGAGTGTCACCATCGGCATTATTTTTCAGAAGCAGCACATTAGTGTGGAGATTGTACAATAGCAGTGCATTAATTAAGGGGGAGTGTCTCCAGTAACAGTAGTGGGGAGATTGTCCAGCAACAGTATACGAGTTTTAATGGAAGAGTTGTCCAGCAACAGCAGTATGTTAGTGAAGTGAGGATCACAGAGGTCTGGTGAGATTACCGTGTTGGCGACTCCTCAAGGTCGTGTGAGGGAGACTTGGCTAGCCAGCTGGTAGGTAGCCATGTGGATAGGTCAGATGGACTGGGAGGGAGAGAGGAAGGCATGCAGGCAGGCAGGTAGGTTAGCATGTCAGCAAGCAGACAAGTCAGCAGGCAGGAAGTTGGTAAGGAAGTAGATAGACAATGGAGCTGAACTATTTTCCAGTCTGAGGGACTGAACGGAGAAGCACGGGTAGACAGGCAGAGAAGCAGGCTAGTAGACATGTAAAGAGGCAGAGAAGCAGGCTACTAGACAGGCAGAGAAACAGGCTAGTAGACGTGTAGAGAGGCAGAGAAGCAGGCTAGTAGACAGGTAGAGAGGCAGAGAAGAGGGTTGATAGACAGGCAAACAAGTAGCGAAACAGGCTAGTAGACAGGTAAACAGGTTGATAAACAGCTGGCAGACAGTTTAAAAGACAGAGAAGCAGACTGCAGACAGGTAAAGAGAAAAGCAGACCGAGCACATGTAAACAGGTAGAGAAGCAGGCTGGTAGACAGATAAACAGACAAAGAAACAGGCTGGTAGACATGTAAACATTCAAAGAAGTAGGCTGGTAGACAGGAAAAGATGTAAAGAAGCAGGCTAGTAGACAGGAAAAGAGGCAAAGAAGCAGGCTAGTAGACAGGAAAAGAGGCAAAGAAGCAGGCTAGAAGACAGGAAAAGAGGCAAAGAAGCAGGCTAGTAGACAGGAAAAGAGGCAAAGAAGCAGGCTAGTAAACAGGAAAAGAGGCAAAGACTCAGACTAGTAGACAGGAAAAGAGGCATAAAAGCAGCCTGGTAGACAGTTAAACAAGTAGAGAAGCAGGCAGGTTTATCGAACTTGATATGGGAAGAGTAGGCAGGCAGACACCTTCCCTGGAGAGCGGGATGTGTGCTGGGAGAGGTGGAACTAGGGGAAGGGACGGGGCGCTTGTGATGGGTAAAAATAGTGAAAAAAGGGAGGGTGTTAAATGATAGGGGGAGTCTGAAAGGGAGATGGATTGACAAGGGAGGGAAAGTGAGGACACACACACACACACACACACACACACACACACACACACACACACACACACACACACACACACACACACACACACACACACACATACTCACACACACACATACTCACACACACAAGCACTCACACTCGGATATCTCTCCTTCATTGAACGGAATTATCAACACCGCTCATAACACTAAGCGAGAGAGCTGAAGTGATTCGAAGAATGTCACCGTTGACATTATTCTTTAACAACAGTATATTAGTGTGGAGAGTGTTCAACAATAGTATATTAGTGTGGAGAGTGTTCAACAATAGTATATTAGTGTGGAGAGTGTTCAACAACAGTATATTAGTGTGGAGAGTGTTCAACAATAGTATATTAGTGTGGAGAGTGTTCAACAATAGTATATTAGTGTGGAGAGTGTTCAACAACAGTATATTAGTGTGAAGAGTGTTCAACAACAGTATATTAGTGTGAAGAGTGTTCAACAACAGTATATTAGTGTGAGAGTGTTCAACAACAGTATATTAGTGTGGAGAGTGTTCAACAACAGTATATTAGTGTGGAGAGTGTTCAACAACAGTATATTAGTGTGAAGAGTGTTTGCACACTTGGTCACTTAGATGATTATTTACCAGGTCTCTGAGATAATTGTCTTCTAGGTCCCGGAGATGTCTCCCAGGTCCCGGAGATGTCTCCCAGGTCCCGGAGATGTCTCCCAGGTCCCGGAGATGTCTCCCAGGTCTCAGAGGTAATTGTGCTCCGGTTCATGGAGACAACTGTCTCACAGGTTAATGAAATAATTGTCTCTCAGGCCAGGGAGATAACTGTGTCTCAGGTCAAGGAGATAATTGTCTCCCAGGTCAGGGAGATAATCACAGCCATAATTGGAACTCTAATTAGGGGAATATCACGGCTGGCTGAAAAGATCCTGTTATGTGCTTCTTAATGAAGCAATTACCCTCGTTATTAGATCATGAACACTTCCTCGAGGTGGTTACCGATCTAATGTGATTTTAACAAGGCCTTGCCTTTAACACGTTATCATTGGCATCATAGAACTGCTCACCTGGGACTGCTCACCTAGGACTGCTCACCTAGAACGTCTCGCTTAGAACGGTTCACCTAGAACTGTTCACCTAAAACATCTCACCTAGGACCTTTCACCTAGAATTTCTCACCTAGGACTGTTCACTTAGAACGTCTTACCCGGAACTGTTTACATAGAGCTGTTCACCTAGCAGTATGATCTCTGGTATTAATCGCTTGATGTGGGTGACATCCTGGGAAAGGGATGGGGTAGTACCCACGAAGCAGAGCTGGGTAATATAATGAGCTGAGGTAAGATAACAGACCCTAGTCTGTAAATGGGCTGAGATAGGACATGAAATCGTATCCTGCACATGAGCTATGGTAGGATAACAGATCTTACCCAGTAAATGAAGTAAGATGGGAATACATCTTATCCTATAAATGAACAGAGGTAGGATAACTGAGCTTGTAAATGGGAAGTGATGAGATAATATATCATAGAATTAAAATGAGGTGAGGAAAACAGATCTTAACCTGTAAATGAGCCAAAATTAAAAAAAAACGCGGGCGTTGAGTCTTACCTCCTGGCATCCCCCGAAACCTGCACACGACTGTTTTCACTAGTTTCCTGCTCCTCAATGAGCCCTTTCAAACCTCTCCTTAAAGCTGTGTATAGTGTATGTGAGGGGGGAGGCTTGGAGAAATGTCCATTTCTCCTGATGAATGAACACGTGTTCACTTACCAGCAAGTGTCCACACACCAGCATGTGTTCGCTCAGAACGTGTAGATTTATGCACGTCTAATAGTGCTCTGAATACGAGACACGAACACATTCACAAAGATACTCAGGCATACACACCCACACATGTCAATGTACACATATTTATAAACACATGACACACTTGAACAGGTATGCACACAAGTATACACGCATGTATACACACACGGGTATACACACATACAGGTATATACACAAGCAATATTGTACATACTAAACGTCCCAACTACCCAACAGAGAAAGAGAGAGACAAAGACAGACACAGATGAGACAAAGACTCACACCAGGGAGGAAATCAAGTGAGCTAGAAACTTAAAGAGAGGATCACTTGATTACAAAGATGTGTAAGTACTCAGATGGGAGACCACGTCAAGAAATCTCCATCACAAATACTTCTCTTGACAGTAACTTCGTGGAGCATCGATCTAGGAGATGTTTTTGACTTTAAAAGAAGAGAGAGAGAGAGAGAGAGAGAGAGAGAGAGAGAGAGAAAGAGCAGGAGCTCCGTCGTGATAATCACTTACACGTTTTGAATATAAATTCAGCAAGTGAGTCGTATTCCGCGTCAATTTAACATTACTTTAAATGTTCACTTCCCAGTTACACCTGCAACTGGCCATGTGTACCTCCAGCCTGAGATCTGGCCATGTGCACCTCCAGCCTGAGACTGGCCATGTGCACCTCCAGCCTGAGACTGGCCATGTGCAACTCCAGCCTGAGACTGGTCATGTGCACCTCCAGCCTGAGACTGGCCATGTGCACTTCCAGCCTGAGACTGGCCATGTGCACCTCCAGCCTGAGACTGGCCATGTGCACCTCCAGCCTGAGACTGGCCATCTGCACCTCCAGCCTGAGAGATGTATAAATTACAATAATTCATAGATGCAGCAGTACCTCCGCCCAAGGCAATTTCTATTCCACCTAAGAAAGCATGTGCACCCCCAGCCCGAGACCGGCCATCTACTCCACCAGAATGTTTAACCAAATAATTATATGAGCCAAGCGACTTGCTAATTTCAAATCTACCTAAAAAGGTTTTAAAAGTACCATCTCACCCATTACATAAAAACGGCCACCCTTTATATTTCAAATTACCTCATGGTAAGTGTCCTTAGACCCGCTCATCTCCCACATTTACTATCCCAATGATCTTCAACCCAAACAAAAATCCCAACACCTGAAACCCATTCTCTTTGCTGACTACACGACTTATGTCATCTCCCACCCTAATTTTGCCACCCTCAACACCATTGTTAACGAGGAGCTGCTCAAAATATCGACTTAGATGACAGCCAATAAACTTACACTTAACACTGACAAAACCTACTATATTATGTTTGGTAGCAGAACAGGTGTTGCGCAACTTAACATTAAGATCGACAACACTCTAATTGCCAGACATAATGAGGGCAAATTCCTTGGCCTATACCTCGACAACAACCTAAATTTCAGCACCCATATCAGACACATAACAAAAAAAGTATCCAAAACGTTGGGGATCCTCTCCAAGATACGATACTACGTGCCGCAAACTGCCCTTCTCACATTATACCATTCACTTATATATCCATACCTCACCTATACTATCTGTGCTTGGGGTTCAACTGCAGCAACACACCTAAAGCCAATAATAACCCAACAAAAAGCCGCAGTAAGAATAATCACTAAATCCCATCCCTGGCAACACCCCCCCCCCTCTTCATAGATCTAAACTTACTCCCTGTTCAGAACATCCACACTTACTACTGTGCAATCTATATCTACAGGACCTTAAATTTCAATATTAACCTTGACCTAAAACGCTTTCTTGATAGTTATCACAGGATCCACAGGCATAATACCAGACACAAACATCTCTATGACATTCCCCGTGTCCCACTAAACCTTTACAAAAAATCAATGTATTTCAAAGGGCCTAAAATCTGGAACACCCTACCTGAAAACTCTAGAACTGCACACACATTAATCACTTTCAAAACTACAGTTAGAAAACATCTTATCTCCCTGATACACCCCGACAACTAACTACATGATAACCACCTGGTGGTTCACAATTACACACACTCACCCACTGACTATAAACACAGAAATACTAATCTTAATCTTAAAATAATGAATCCTAACTAGTCATAAGTTTGCCTATGATACTCCAATATAGACACTTTGTATTGTGCAAAACAAAAGCATTCACATTGCTAAACTCACAAATTATAATGTAGTCACCTAGCTTTAATACCATAAATCTGTAAAGATTTAATGTTAAGAATTAATCTAAGTCTGCTCGAAATGCCTAGCTATGCTAGGTGTCCTAGTGGCCCCCTCTGTAATTAGTATTTTATAACATGTAAACCACACAATATCCAAATTCCGTAAACCCCACATTGTAACTCTTATAGCGAATAAACTTGATTTGATGTGATTTGATTTGATTATAATGCACGTAACACGCGGTATAGAAACTAGATTTACACACACACATAACACACATAACACACACAACACACACACACCACACAACACACACACACAACACACACACACACACACACACACACACACACACACACACTCACACACCACACACCACACAACACACCACACATACACACCACACCACACACACACACCACACACACACCACACACACACACACACTCACACACACACACTCACACCACACACACACACCACACACACCACACACACACCACA
Organism: Cherax quadricarinatus; assembly: GCF_026875155.1. NCBI lineage: Eukaryota > Metazoa > Arthropoda > Malacostraca > Decapoda > Parastacidae > Cherax > Cherax quadricarinatus. The sequence continues at coordinate 23,438,930 of NC_069409.1, read as the reverse complement.
CACACACCACACTCACACACACACACACACACACACACACACACACACACACATACACACCACACACACACCACACACCACACACATACACACACACACACACACACACACACACACACACACACACACACACACACACACACACACACACACATGTACGTAGTTTCGGATGCTTTTTCATCCATCATCTGAATGTAAGAGAGTAAAAAAAAAAAACACAAAAATATTAAACAAGGATTTTAAAACATCTTATTACACCAGTTGAAATTCTAAATATTACATGAAATAAGTAATTTATCTAAGCTAATTTATTGTAAGAGAAAATGGTTGAGAGTCGACTTAAATTCTCACACCTGTGTAGAGACTAACATTTATAAAGATCAAGTGAAGCCCTAATTTCTGAACCAAACTGAAACATAATTATTGAAAAAGTACAACAAACAGCAATGTTGAAAGTGATATAAAATATTGACAAGTTGGTGAGTAAGACACATGTGTAACAGTTGGTGAGTAAGACACATGTGTAACAGTTGGTGAGTAAGACACATGTGTAACAGTTGGTGAGTAAGACACATGTGTAACAGTTGGTGAGTAAGACACATGTGTAACAGTTGGTGAGTAAGACACATGTGTAACAGTTGGTGAGTAAGACACATGTGTAACAGTTGGTGAGTAAGACACATGTGTAACAGTTGGTGAGTAACACACATGTGTAACAGTTGGTGAGTAAGACACATGTGTAACAGTTTGGTGAGTAAAAACACATGTGTAGCAGTTGGTGAGTAAGACACATGAGTAACAGTTGGTGAGTAACACACATGTGTAACAGTTGGTGAGTAAGACACATGTGTAACAGTTGGTGATTAACACACATGAGTAACAGTTGGTGAGTAACACACATGTGTAACAGTTGGTGAGTAAGACACATGTGTAACAGTTGGTGATTAACACACATGAGTAACAGTTGGTGAGTAACACACATGTATAACAGTTGGTGAGTAAGACACATGTGTAACAGTTGGTGAGTAACACACATGTGTAACAGTTGGTAAGTAACACACATGTGTAACAGTTGGTGAGTAACACACATGTGTAACAGTTGGTGAGTAACACACATGTGTAACAGTTGGTGAGTAACACACATGTGTAACAGTTGGTGAGAAAGACACATGTGTAACAGTTGGTGAGTAAGACACATGTGTAACAGTTGGTGAGTAAGACACATGTGTAACAGTTGGTGAGTAACACATGTGTAACAGTTGGTGAGTAACACACAAGTGTAACAGTTGGTGAGTAACACACATGTGTAACAGTTGGTGAGTAAGAAAATGTGTAACAGTTGGTGAGTAAGACACATGTGTAACAGCTGGTGAGTAACACACATGTGTAACAGTTGGTGAGTAACACACATGTGTAACAGTTGGTGAGTAAGACACATGTGTAACAGTTGGTGAGTAACACACATTTGTAACAGTTGGCGAGAAAGACACATGTGTAACAGTTGGTGAGTAAGACACATGTGTAACAGTTGGTGAGTAAGACACATGTGTAACAGTTGATGAGTAACACATGTGTAACAGTTGGTGAGTAAGACACATGTGTAACAGTTGGTGAGTAACACACATGTGTAACTTTTGGTGATAACACACATTTAACAGTTGGTGAGTAACACAAAGTGAAAAAGTTGGTGAGTAACACACATGTGTTTAACAGTTGGTGAGTAAAAACACATGTGTAACAGTTGGTTTAGTAAGACATGAGAACAGTTGGTGAGTAAGAACATGTGTAACGTTGGTGAGTAAGACACATGTGTAACAGTTGGGTGAGTAAGACAATGTGTAACAGTTTTGGGGAGTAAGACAATGGTAACGTTGGGGAGTAAGACACATTGTAACAGTTGGTGAGTAAGACACATGTTTTTAACAGTTGGGTGAGTAACACATGTGTAACAGTTGGTGAGTAAGACACATGTGTAACAGTTGGTGAGTAACACACATGTGTAACTTTTGGTGAGTAACACACATGTGTAACAGTTGGTGAGTAACACATGTGTAACAGTTGGTGAGTAACACACATGTGTAAAAGTTGGTGAGTAACACACATGTGTAACAGTTGGTGAGTAAGACATGAGAACAGTTGGTGAGTAAGACACATGTGTAACAGTTGGTGAGTAAGACACATGTGTAACAGTTGGTGAGTAAGACATATGTGTAACAGTTGGTGAGTAAGACACATGTGTAAGAGTTGGTGAGTAAGACACATGTGTAACAGTTGGTGAGTAAGACACATGTGTAACAGTTGGTGAGCAAGACATATGTGTAACAGTTGCTGAGTAACACACATGTGTAACAGTTGGTGAGTAACACATGTGTAACAGTTGGTGAGTAACACACATGTGTAACAGTTGGTGAGTAACACATGTGTAACAGTTGGTGAGTAAACAAAAGTGGGAACAGTTGGTGAGTAAGACACAAGTGTAACAGTTGATGAGTAACACACATGTGTAACAGTTGGTGAGAAAGACACATGTGTAACAGTTGGTGAGTAACACACATGTGTAACAGTTAGTGAGTTAAGACACATGTGTAACAGTTGGTGAGTAACACACATGTGAAACAGTTGGTGAGCAACACACATGTGTAACAGTTGGTGAATAACACACATGTGTAACAGTTGGTGAGTTAAGACACATGTGTAACAGTTGGTGAGTAACACACATGTGTATCAGTTGGTAAAACACATCTGTAACAGTTGGCGATTAAGACACATGTGTAACAGTTGGTGAGTAACACACATGTGTAACAGTTGGCGAGTAACACACATGTGTAACAATTGTTGAGTAAGACACATGTGTAACAGTTGGTGAGTAACACATGTGTAACAGTTGGTGAGTAACACACATGTGTGTCAGTTGGTGAGAAACACAAAATGTTGTAACTAGGTGGTAACACACATGTGTAACAGTTGGTGAGTAACACACATGTGTAACAGTTGGTGAGTAACACACATGTGTAACAGTTGGTGAGTAACACACGTGTAACATTTGTTGAGTAACACACATGTGTAACAGTTGGTGAGTAACACACATGTGTAACAGTTGGTGAGTAACACACATGTGTAACAGTTGGTGAGTAACACATAAGAAACAGTTGGTGAGTAAGACACATGTGTAACAGTTGGTGAGCAACACACATGTGTAACAGTTGGTGAGTAACACATGTGTAACAGTTGGTGAGTAACACACATGTGTAACAGTTGGTGAGTAAGACACATGTGTAACAGTTGGTGAGTAACACACATGTGTAACAGTTGGTGAGTAACACATGTGTAACAGTTGGTGAGTAACACACATGTGTAAAAGTTGGTGAGTAACACACATGTGTAACAGTTGGTGAGTAACACATGTGTAACAGTTGGTGAGTAACACACATGTGTAACAGTTGGTGAGTAAGACACATGAGTAAACAGTTGGTGGTAAGACACATTGTAAAATTGGTGATATACACATGTGGTACAGTTGGTGGGTAAGACACATGTGTAAAAGTTGGTGTGGTTACAAAACATAGTAAACAGTTGGTGAGAAAACACATGGGGTAACAGTTGGTGAATAACACACCATGTGTAAGTTGGTGAGTTTAAAACACATGTGTAACATTTGGTGAGTAACACATAAAGTGTAAAAAGTTGGTGATAACACACATGTGTAACAGTTTGGGGAGTAAACACATGTGTAACAGTTGGTGAGTAACACACATGTGTAACAGTTGGTGAGTAAGACACATGTGTAACAGTTGGTGAGTAACACACATGTGTAACAGTTGATGAGTAAGACACATGAGTAACAGTTGGTAACACACATGTGTAACAGTTGCTGAATAAGACACATGTGTAACAGTTGGTAACACACATGTGTAACAGTTGGTGAGTAAGACACATGTGTAGCTGTTGGTGAGTAACACACATGTGTAACAGTTGGTGAGTAACACACATGTGTAACAGTTGGTGAGTAACACACATGCGTAACAGTTGGTGAGTAACACATGTGTAACAGTTGGTGAGTAAGACACATATATAACAGTTGGTGAGTAAAACACATGTGTAACAGTTTGGTGAGTAAGACACATGTGTAACCCGTTTTGGGGAGTAACACACATGTGTTTAACAGTTTGTGAGTAAGACACATGTGTAACAGTTGGTGAGTAACACACATGTGAACAGTTGGTGAGTAAGAACAAAGTGTTTAAAAGTTGGTGAAGAAACACATGTGTAACAGTTGGTAAACACACGTGTAACAGTTGGTGGTAACACACAAATTTTAACAGTTGGTGAGTAACACACATGTGAAACAGTTGGTGAGTAAGACATGTGTAACAGTTGGTGAGCAACACACATGTGTAACAGTTGGTGAATAACACACATGTGTAACAGTTGGTGAGTAAGACACATGTGTAACAGTTGGTGAGTAAGACACATGTGTAACAGTTGGTGAGTAACACACATGTGTAACAGTTGGTGAGTAACACACATGTGTAACAGTTGGTAAAACACACTGTAAAAAGTTGCGGAAAGACACTATGTGTACAGTTTGGGGAGTAACCCCACATGTGTAACAGTTGGCGAGTAACACGTGTAACAATTGTTAGTAAGACACATTGTGTAACAGTTTGGTGAGTAAACAATGTTTTAACAGTTGGTGAGTAACACACATGTTAAAAGTAGGTGAGTAACACACATGTTTTAAAAAGTTTGGGGAGTTAAACACATGTGTAACAGTTGGAGTAACACACATTTTGTACAGTTGGGAGTAAACACACGTGTAACATTTGGTGAGTAACACACATGTGTAACAGTTGGTGAGTAACACACATGTGTAACAGTTGGTGAGTAACACACATGTGTAACAGTTGGTGAGTAACACACATGTGTAACAGTTGGTGAGTAACACATAAGAAACAGTTGGTGAGTAAGACACATGTGTAACAGTTGGTGAGCAACACACATGTGTAACAGTTGGTGAGTAACACATGTGTAACAGTTGGTGAGTAACACACGTGTGACAGTTGGTGAGAAACACACATGTGTAACAGTAGGTGAGTAACACACATGTGTAACAGTTGGTGAGTAACACACATGTGTAACAGTTGGTAACACATGTGTAACAGTTGGTGAGTAACACACATGTGTAACAGTTGGTGAGTAACACACATGTGTAACAGTTGGTGAGTAACACACATGTGTAACAGTTGGTGAGTAAGACACATGTGTAACAGTTGGTGAGCAAACACACATTTTGTAACAGTTGGTGAGTAAACACATGGTAAACAGTTGGTGATTAAGACACATGTGTAACAGTTGGTGAGTAAGACACATGTGTAACAGTTGGTGAGTAAGACATATGTGTAACAGTTGTGAGTAACACACATGTGCAACAGTTGGTGAGTAACACATGTGTAACAGTTGGTGAGTAACACACATGTGTAACAGTTGGTAAGACACATGTGTAACAGTTGGCGAGTAAGACACATGTGTAACAGTTGGTGAGTAACACACATGTGTAACAGTTCGCCAGTAACACACATGTGTAACAGTCGGTGAGTAACACACATGTCTAACAGTTGGTGAGTAACACACATGTGTAAGAGTTGGTGAGTAACACACATGTGTAACAGTTGGTGAGTAACACACATGTGTAAGAGTTGGTGAGTAACACACATGTGTAACAGTTGGTGAGTAACACACATGTGTAACAGTTGGTGAGTAACACACACACGTGTAACAGTTGGTGAGTAAGACACATGTGTAACATTTGGTGAGTAACGCACATGTGTAACAGTTGGTGAGTAACACACATGTGTAGCAGTTGGTGAGTAACACACGTGTGTAACAGTTGGTGAGTAACACACGTGTGTAAAAGTTGGTGAGTAAGACACATGTGTAACAGTTGGTGAGTAACACACATGTGTATCAGTTGGTGAGTAACACACATGTGTAACAGTTGGTGAGTAACACACATGTGTATCAGTTGGTGAGTAACACATGTGTAACAGTGCGTGAGTTAAGACACATGTGTAACAGTTGGAGAGTAAGACATGTGTAACAGTTGGTAACACACATATGTAACAGTTGGTAAGACACATGTGTAACAGTTGGTGAGTAAGACACATGTGTAACAGTTGGTGAGTAACACACATGTGTAACAGTTTATGAGTAACACACATGTGTAACAGTTCGTAAGACACATGTGTAACAGTTGGCGAGTAAGACACATGTGTAACAGTTGGTGAGTAACACACATGTGTAACAGTTGGCGAGTAACACACATGTGTAACAGTTGGTGAGTAAGACACATGTGTAACAGTTGGTGAGTAACACACATGTGTAACAGTTGGTGAGTAAGACACATGTGTAACAGTTGGTGATTAAGACACATGTGTAACATTTGGCGAGTAAGACACATGTGTAACAGTTGGGTATCATTACTGTTGAATGTTTCTCTTACACAGTTGGTTTCTTCAGTCAAATACCAAGGCAAGTGCCTCTGCTTTTAACTGAATAAATAAAGATTCGCAACTGTTGCACGAGTCTTACTCATCAACAAACAGTAATTTTATGTAAACAGTTCAGTAATACAATATGATAATACTGGGTAATACTAGTTAATTCCCATACGATTTATACGAGAAAAATAATTAAAGTTTGTGTGGAGAGGAGAAGGTCGTGCTGCGTCTCGGCCTCCATAACCACTCTTACTTTATTGTTTGTTTACATTATCCATTAAAACAATTAATTAGGTGCTGAAGTCGACGAAGCTAATGAGTTCAGAACCTAATACAATCTTTCATTGGATAAAATAATGAGTTCAGAACCTAATACAATCTTTCATTGGATAAAATAATGAGTTCAGAACCTAATACAATCTTTCATTGGATAAAATAATGAGTTCAGAACCTAATAAAATCTTTTAATGGATAAAATAATGAATTCAGAACCTAATAAAATCTTTTAATGGATAAAATAATGAGTTCAGAACCTAATACAATCTTTTAATGGATAAAATAATGAGTTCAGAACCTAATACAATCTTTTAATGGATAAAATAATGAGTTCAGAACCTAATACAATCATTTAATGGATAAAATAATGAGTTCAGAACCTAATACAATCTTTTAATGGATAAAATAATGAGTTCAGAACCTAATAAAATCTTTTAATGGATAAAATAATGAGTTCAGAACCTAATAAAATCTTTTAATGGATAACATAAAGCATCAGTAAACGTTACATAAATTATTCATTAATACCAACCACACTCAGACTTTTATGATGCACAAACACTGTATAGATATATTTCTAAAGAATAAAGTAATGTTACAATACCTAAACAATTATGTACATGTCAGGTTACCTTACACTTACCTAACGGAAAAATATATATCACCCTGGGTGGGAGGTGGTCAGTCCCTCACCCTGGGTGGGAGGTGGTCAATCTGTCACCCTGGGAGGGAGGTGGTCAGTCCCTCACTCTGGGTGGGAGGTGGTCAGTCCCTCACTCTGGGTGGGAGGTGGTCAGTCCCTCACTCTGGGTGGGAGGTGGTCAGTCTGTCACCCTGGGTGGGAGGTGGTCAGTCCCTCACCCTGGGAGGGAGGTGGTCAATCCGTCACCCTGGGAGGAAGGTGGTCAATCCGTCACCCTGGGTGGGAGGTGGTCAATCCGTCACCCTGGGAGGGAGGTGGTCAATCCGTCACCCTGGGTGGGAGGTGGCTAGACTCTCAAGTCACCTCCCACTCACGGTGACGGACTGATCACGTCAGTACAACAACGTCTTCCAGTTTTGCTTTCAAATATATCCGATTGAGGAAGCTTGTCTGAACAGGTGAAACATTTCGGGAACACTGCGGAGGTCTACTGACCCATGCTAGGCAAGTCCTTCACAAATCTATATTTGTCCAACCTGTCATTAGTCTGCCAAAGAAGTAAGCTTCAACATACCTCAACTCCATGTCACTACGCTTATGTTTACTCAGGCTGACCTGTCTGTGACATGATCAAGCTCAGGAGCGTTAAACAATGTCAATAAAAAATCGCATTATACTGATTCTGTTTCTTAATCCATTCCTGAATTATTTATATACCATTGGAGTTATATTTTTTCTACATTAAATTTTCGATTTGGTTCTGAAATTTTAAACTTTATTCTATTCGTATGTTATTTTTATACAGAGGCATGTGAATATATGTCTATTTACAGTCTTTATCGCATACACTAAATATATCTTTAAACGTATAAGAGAAAATTTTAGAAATGACTTAATTTTTAAATGACTTCTTGCTAATTGACCAGTTTTACATATTCGGTACAACATTATATTATATAAATATATATATATATATATATATATATATATATATATATATATAATATATATATATATATATATATATATATATATTTTTTATTATTATCACACTAGCCGATTCCCACCAAGGCAGGGTTGGCCCGAAAAAGAAAAACTTTCACCATCATTCACTCCATCACTGTCTTGCCAGAAGTGCTTTACACTACAGTTTTTAAACTGCAACATTAACACCCCTCCTTCAGAGTGCAGGCACTGTACTTCCCATCTCCAGGACTCAAGTCCGGCCTGCCGGTTTCCCTGAATCCCTTCATAAATGTTACTTTGCTCACACTCCAACAGCACGTCAAGTATTAAAAACCATTTGTCTCCATTCACTCCTATCAAACACGCTCACGCATGCCTGCTGGAAGTCCAAGCCCCTCGCACACAAAACCTCCTTTACCCCCTCCCTCCAACCTTTCCTAGGCCGACCCCTACCCCGCCTTCCTTCCACTACAGACTGATACACTCTTGAAGTCATTCTGTTTCTCTCCATTCTCTCTACATGTCCGAAACCACCTCAACAACCCTTCCTCAGCCCTCTGGACAACAGTTTTGGTAATCCCGCACCTCCTCCTAACTTCCAAACTACGAATTCTCTGCATTATATTCACACCACACATTGCCCTCAGACATGACATCTCCACTGCCTCCAGCCTTCTCCTCGCTGCAACATTCATCACCCACGCTTCACACCCATATAAGAGCGTTGGTAAAACTATACTCTCATACATTCCCCTCTTTGCCTCCAAGGACATATATATATATTATATATATATATATATATATGTATGTCGTGCCGAATAGGCAGAACTTGCGATTTTGGCTTAAATAGCAACGCTCATCTTGCCATATAGGACAAGTGAAAATTTGTGTATGCAATAATTTCGCCAAAATCATTCTGAACCTAACGAAAAAAATATATTTCACTGTGTTTGTTTACTATTAAATTATTGTAAACGTATCTAAAATATATTTAGTTGGGTTAGGCTAAAATAAATTGTTCTTGTTATAATAAGGTTTGGTAAGTTTTCTAAGATTCTTTTGGTGCAAAATTATAAATTTTTATATTATCATTAATGAAAAAAATATGTCTTTAAATATATAAGAGAAAAATTTAGAAAGGACTTAATTTTAAATGAGTTCTTGCTAACTGACCAGTTTTACATATTCGGCACGACATATATATATATATATATATATATATATATATATATATATATATATATATATATATATATATATAATATATATATATATATTGTAATGAACACTTGTTAATACTTATAACTCACATGGATACAAAAACTCAGAAGAATAATTGATTTGTGTATTTTGATCCCTTACTGGGATTCTCTAAAGCAAATACACAAGTGAAAGGAGAACATAAATTTTTAGGAAGGTTGGACCCCTCAGTGTGCAGGGGAGCATGGAGCGTCTTGTCAGCGCGTGGGAGGACGGGTCAAGGAGTGATGGGAGGACGGGTCAAGGAGTGATGGGAGGACGGGTCAAGGAGTGATGGGAGGACGGGTCAAGGAGTGAGTGAATGAGAGGTAGAATTCTCATTTTATAGGAGACCCTCACACTGCCAACTGTTTTCATTTCTACAACCACAATTCAATGCACATTAAAAATAAAGAACCATTTTAACCCTGTTTTTACGTGCATTCACGAATGAATGAGTTCAATGTTTGACCATGAAAAAATAAATGCTCAGAACACAGTTTTCCAAATTAGGAAACCCTGAATGGTTTTTATAAGGAAAACCTTGCTTCACCAACACTCAACTCCAACCAGCAAATCTTCACTCATGGTACCCTGCCACGAAGGTACATTCAATCGTCTCAACAATGTGACCAGCATAATCATTTTCTATCTTAACTGGGAAACCTCTTTTCCAAGAAACACAAGCACTCGGTTACATACGAGACCAGGAGTCTACCAGATGCCATGCAAAGCTTGTAACGTAATACATACACAGGGCAGACAGGACGAATGTTACCTACGAGGATCATCAAACACCAAAGGGCAATACGTTATGGACAGGATAATTCAGCCATTTTCCAACATGTTAGCATGAACAAACACAATTTTCACTGGAGGCTGCCACCATCAAATAACATCATAGAATCTGTTCTCACAGCTACCACCCATAATTTCAAGATCTCACAGAGACTAGGAAACCAGATGTCATTTCAAATTTGCCTTCAAGAAGTACATACCAGCGTCCAACTGATACAGAACGAGAACACGTTCTGTATCAGGTTGTGTTATGTGTTTCATGATCACGAGATCAGGAAATACATAACACAAAGGAACTTGTCACCTAAATTTAAGAATGCACTACAAGACGTGTCATCTCACTCTTCGACCTGTCTTCCCATGCGTTGACATGACGCTTCAGACTATATATATATATATATATATATATATATATTATATGATATATATATATATATATAATATTATAATGATGAAAGTATTTGATGATGAAAGTATTTTCGTTTTGGGAATTTCTTTCTTTTGGGTCACCCTGCCTCGGTGGGAGACGGCCGACTTGTTGAAAAAAATAATATATAATAATACTTTCATCATCATTCAACACTTTCACCACACTCACACATTATCACTGCTTTTGCAGAGGTGCTCAGAATACAACAGCTTAGAAGCATATACGTATAAAGATACACAACATATCCCTCCAAACTGCCAATATCCCAATATATATATATATATATATATGCCAACCTTCTGTTGGCATTCAAATCCACTGCTAGCAGTACCCTATCCCACATCCCTAAAGCGGCTCGCCCATATGCAGCAGGGAAATTCACAGACCTTCTTAAGCAGGTGAAAGGAGGTTCCACCAACTTAGAAGCCCGAGGCACCATCAAAGCATGGCGCAACCTACTCTTGTTGGGCAATGTCTGTCTTGCAGTTCGTGAAAGACGAGGCAAACTGCTAACCACACCAGTCATCAAGGCCGTGCGCAACTACCCAAGAATGGATAATTGTGTCCCTCTGCCCCATCATCGCAGGAACCACAGAGGTAGACTCAAGAAAAGTTTCACTGAAAACGAGAAAATCTGCGCACAGGTTAGCAAAAAAATCGAAGAAGGTAACACAGTGGGAGCAATCAGAATAATTACAAGTGACGACACTGTAGCCCCCAAAGATGAGACCACAGCCCAAGCACTAAGAGACAAGCATCCAATCAGGGACACCGTAGCCATCAACGACAACCCTGAGGAAGACCCCCATCACTGAACAATTAATTTTGCCAGAATCAGAAGTCTATAAGGCGATTGTGTCATTTCCAGCAGGATCTGCAGGAGGTTACACTGGAATTCGACCACAACACCTCAGAGAGATGGCAAATCCAGTACTAGGTACATCTGCATCAATTCTTCTCACCGAGTTAACAACTTTCGTCAACTGCCTGGCTGGGCGAATCCCAGAAGAAATTAAACCTGTCTTCTTTGGAGCCTCACTATGTGCTTTGAAGAAGAGGGATGGGGGAATCAGACCCATTGCGGTTGGAAATATTCTTCGCCGTCTCGTTGCCAAAGCAGCAGTAAGAAACATTCGCCTAGAAGCTGACAGTTTACTCCAGCCACACCAACTGGGCTTTGGGGTCTCTCAAGGCAGTGAAGCCGCAGCTCATGCGGCAAGGGCCTACATCAGGGACCTACCAGAAGACAAGGCTGTAGTCAAACTTGATTTTAGAAATGCCTTTAATATGGTGAAGAGAGATGTCTTGCTGGCCGTTCGGGATCGGTTCCCCAGCCTTTTTCCCTTCATTTCAGCCGGCTACAGCAAACCCTCAATTCTTTTGTTTGGAGAACATGAAATTCTCTCATTAGAGGGTGTTCAGCAGGGTGACCTACTAGCTCCATTTCTCTTCTGCTTGGCAGTAAGAGAACTAACTTCCAGTCTGCGCAGCGAGCTGAACATCTGGTACCTGGATGATGGCACTCTGGCAGGTACTAAAGAGTCCCTGTTAGAGGACTTACAACTAGTGAAAACACAGGGAGAAGACTTGGGACTCATCCTCAATCCCTCCAAGTGTGAAATCACAGCGAACCAGGAAATAATCAATGCCATGCGAAGAATCTTCCTGAAAGTCTCTACTATCACTCCGTTCAACAGTACCCTCTTGGGAGCACGGCTGGGTCACCAGGCCATCGACACTGTCCTCAAGGAAAAATTGAATGACCTGATGAGAATGGAGGAGAGAATAAGCGATCTTGATGCCCATGATGCTCTCTATCTCCTCACAAGGTGTCTTAATATGCCAAGATTCACTTCCTGAAGTGTGCACCCTCTTTTGACAACCCAACACTCGACGAATATCACGCACACCTGAGATCAACCTTTAAGAAGGAACTGAACCTCTCACTAGAGGATTAGCAATGGGATCAGGCAACCCTCCCAGTGCGACTTCGAGGTATAGGGGTTCGCAAAGCAACGTATGTAGCTTTACCTGCTTTTCTGTCTTCGTGTTTGGCTTCCAGTGCATTAGTCAAGATAGATAGATCCCGAACGCTTGAGAGACGTGGTAGGAGCTTAAGACCCCAGGTTTACTGAAGTAGCAATGCTGTGGGATACCCTTGCAAGCTCCTCCAGTAACCAGCTCCTCCCAAAGAGCACAAACAGTCCCACTGGGACAAACCGATCATGGAAAAAATCGCCAACACAATGCTCACCAACGCTTCAGGAAAGGACAAAGCTCGTCTCCTGGCGGTGAAGGCACCACACTCAGGAGATTTCCTTCTAGCTGTTCCCAATTCCTCTCTGGGCACTCGACTCGACCCGCAGGCCATTCGGATTGGTGTTGCTCTTCGCCTAGCCGCCCCCATCCTCACCGAACATAGGTGTATTTGCGGCAGGGCGACAGCTAATCAATTCGGATTTCATGGTCTCGTGTGCCACACAACAGAAGGGAAGTATGTCAGATATGAGGAGGTCAATGACATCATAAAGAGAAGCCTCGCCACAGCCTGTTGCCCAGCTCAACAGGAAACCCTAAGTGCAGAGGTCTGATGGAAACCAGAAGCGTCCTGATGGAGCCACTATGCTACCCTGGAAGGATGGAAAGCAGATTGCCTGGGAGTACACCTGTGCCACCACACTGGCAGACACCTACTTGCCATATTCCGTAGCTGAAGGGGGTGGAGCTGCCAGCCACAGGGAGACCCAGAAGATCCGAAAATATGAAGACCTTCCCCCTTGCTATAACTTTCATCCCAACAGGGTCGGAGACCCTTGGAGCATGGGGCTAGTGTGCTCTAAAGTTCCTCAAAGAGCTGGGTGAAAAACTCATCATAGAAACCACGGACCACAGGGCGACTAGCTTCCTCTTTCAGAGACTCAGTGTAGCAATCCAGAGAGAAAATGCCTGCAGCATTCTGGGCACGCGGTCCACCGCCGGGGAGCTGGACGAAGTATTCGAGATGTAGCTGAGTTGTTATCTAGGTCGTTTTACTTTCTATTGCATTTTTGTGAATGTTTTCCCAATGTATTTTGTCTTTAATAAAATATATATTAAATAAGGGGATGGTAGGAGAAAATTCTCAAACAGCTTCAGGGAGAACCTTGAGTTTTCCCTGAAGCAAGTTTATTCTTTTCTCTGAGGATGAGGATCCCTAGGACAGTTCTAGAGGTGGTACCTCCCTATATATATATATATATATATATATATATATATTATATATATATAATATATATATATATATAATATATATATATATATAAATGAAATCACGAAACGAGTGATTTTAAATCAATTTACCAAACTGCGGCAGGCTAGGACTAGAACCTACAAACCTTGTACCGCCTCCAGAGACAGCACAATGAACGCATCAACTTATATATATTGTAGGTAGTAGGTTGGTAGACAGCAACCGCCCAGGGAGGTACTACCGTCCTGCCAAGTGAGTGTAGAACGGAAACCTGTAATTGTTTTACATGATGGTAGGATTGCTGGTGTCTTTTCTGTCTCATAAACATGCAAGATTTCAGGTACGTCTTGCTACTTCTACTTACACTTACGTCACACTACACATACATGTACAAGCATATATATATACACAACCCCTCTGGGTTTTCTGCTATTTTCTTTCTAGTTCTTGTTCTTCTTTATTTCCTCTTATTTCCATGGGGAAGTGGAACAGAATTCTTCCTCCGTAAGCCATGCGTGTTGTAAGAGGCGACAAAAATGCCGGGGACAAGGGGCTAGTAACCCCTTCTCTTGTATAAATTAAAATTACTAAATTTAAAAAGAGAAACTTTCGTTTTCTTTTGGGCCACCCTGCCTTGGTGGGATACGGCCGGTTTGTTGAAATATTATATATATAAATATATATATATATATAATATATATATATATATATATATATATATATATATATATATATATATATTATAAAGGCCGAATTAATTTTGGCATGGATTGAACAGAGTGCTGGAAACAGTCCTTGGAGATCTTGGTCCATAGTCACTTGATATATAGCATCACGCAGTTGCCGCAGTTGTTGGTTGCACATTCATGCTGCGAACCTCCTGTTCCACTACATCCCAAAGGCTTATGCCAAATTCTCACCCTACCATCTGAATTTTGCAGTAGAAATTGCGATGCATCAGACCAGGCGACATTTTTCCAATCATGAACCGTCCCGTTTTGGTGATCCTGTGCCCACTATAGCCTCAGTTTTGTGTTCTTAGCTGACAGGAGTGGAACCCAGTGTGGTCATCTGCTGGTGTAGTCCATCCACTTCAAGGTTCGACGTGTTGCACGTTCAGAGGTGCTTTTCTGCATGCCACAGTTGCATTTCCGTGGTTATCTGAGTTACTGCCACCTTCCTATCAGCTTGAATCGGTCTGGCCATTCTCCTCTGGCCTGTCATTATCAACGAGTTTTACGCGCACAGAACTGGCATTCATTGAATGCTTTGTGTTTTTCACACTATCCTCTGTAAGCTCTACAGACGTGCGTGTGTGAAAATCCCAGGAGATCAGCAGTTTCTGAGATACTCATACCACCCCGTCTGTCACCAACAATCATTACATGGTCAAGGACACTTTGGTTTCATTTCCTCCCCATTCTGAAATTCGGTCAGAAGAACAAGTTAACCTCTTAACCTTGTCCTCATGCTTCCAAGCATTGAAGTGCTGCCACATGACTGGCTAATAAGATATTTACAGTAACGAGATGTACAAATGTACCTAAAAAGGTGACCTCTGAGCGTGTAACATATTATCATGGGACCTACCTCCCTGCCTCCCACCCCCGCTGAGTATCTTTGTAGTAAAACTTAACTTCGTCTGGTTGTGGTGACACAACAGATATGATACACATTACAAATAGAGCTGCAACATTGTATCCTGAAAACACTGTGTAATTCACTGGATAAAAATTTCTAGAATGCTGGCAGCAGTAAATATTTGTCATATAAATTTATGCAGATTTGTGCTTGTGTAATATTTTGTTGATATGCATTAATGTAATGTTCAAAGATGTTACATATATATATATATATATATTATATATATATATATATATATAAAATATTATATATATATATATATAATATATATTTTTAACCACGAACGAGTTGTATTAATCAATAACACCAATGCGACTAGCCGAGGATTCGAACCCATGTCGTTTTTGGCTAAAACGACATGGGTTCGAATCCTCGGCTAGTCGAGGTGTTCTTATTGATATATATATATATAATATATATATATATATATATATATATATATATATATATAAGGACTTAATTTTAAACAAGTTCTTGCTAATTGATCAATTTTACATATTTGGCATGATATATATGTATATATATATCATGCCAAATAGGTAAAATTGATCAATTAGCAAGAACTCGTTTAAAATTAAGTCCTTTCTAAGATTTCTCTTATACGTTTAAAGATATTTTTTTATTTATGTTAATGAAAAAAAAATATTTTTGTACCAATTTAATTTAGGTTAATCCAGCTAAATATGTTTTAGGTAAGTTTACAATAATTTAATAATAAACAAACACAATGAAATATATTTTTTTAGTTAGGTTCAGAATGATTTTTGCAAGATTATTGCATACACAAATTTTCGCTTGCCTTATTCGGCAAGAAGAGCATTGCTACTTAAACCAAACTAGCACGTTTTACCTATTCGGCACGATATGCAGAGGACATAAAATCTGCACTCAAATTAGCATCCACCAGGACGCTGACACGCGTCCCCTCAGCAGCTCACCCTCAAGCTGCTAGCAAATTTGCTGACCTCTTGAAGAAAGTCAACGACTTTCTGTAAACAACGGATCCTGGCACAACCTACTGCTATTTGACAATGGCTGTCTGGCTGTCCCACCAAGGAGGGGTACGTCACTACCAACATCTATTATTAGGACAATAAATGCATTTCCTAGAGATGATAACCTGGTCCGTTTCCCCTCTAGGGCGACAAACACCAGCCGGTCAAATGTCAACAACAGGACACCTGGCGCCTAAAAAGTCAGAGCCGAAATTAGCAAAAAAATAGAAGTGGGTAATACTATTGGAGTATTGAGGCTTAAAACCAGTGATAGGTAGGTAGTAGATTCGCCGGTATAATCGCCCGGCCTGGGCCACTTTCAAGAGGTGGCCCGGCCTTGACTTCCTTCGCGGGAGTGTCTCAAACCAATGTCTGCCATAGGAGGAGGTACAACACCTGCTCGTCTTCTGGGACCAGCTGTCCCCAGGCCTACTCCCATTCCCTGCTCCCACGGGGCTCGGAAGGAGAAGCTAGGCACCTTGGGATGCCACAAACCCCGCTCACATTAGGAACGAAGAGTGTGGCAGCTGCATAGTAGCTGACGATGCATAGTAGGAGATGTAAGGCAGCAAGCACTACAGGATCCTTTCAGAGCCACACCCCAGCTTTGGACCGAAGCCGAATGTTGAGAAAGCTCAAGAAAGCTCTTGCTGTGAGCGTTGCTGCTGCTACTTCACTTGTCTTTTGCACTCTCCCCTGTATAACCAATGAGGATACCATCGCTTCTAAGGACGTCATTACAGCACAAGCCCTGAAGGGCAAACATCTACCCAGGGCTCCCAGTACCAACATTGACCTCCCTGATATTGCAGCAAGTGAAAAACATTTAACCCTACAGGACGCTGATGTTTATAAAGCTGCTGTCATGTACACAGGCCTCAACAGGAGGTTTCACCGGTTTAAGGCCACAACACTTTAAACAAATTTTCAGTCCAGCACTTGGTGATGTTTCAGAGAGGTTGCTGTCTGAACTCACCAAATTTTCCAATGTGTGCAAGACAGGTATACAATACCGACAAGATGAAAGTTAAGACACTTGTGCAACATCTGGTTATCTTTATTGTAGACGTCTACAATAAAGATAACGAGATGTTGCACAAGTGTCTTAACTTTCCAATGTGTGCCTGGCTGGCAGTGTCCCGGAGGCCATTAGACCCCTCTTCTTTGGTTCCTCACTATGTGCCCTCTGGAAAAAGGATGGAGGAATCAGGCCCATTGCAGTGGGCGCCTTGTCGCCAAGGCGGCAGTAAGATTGATGAGTCAAGAGGCTGCTGCAATGTTGAAACCAACTCAGCTCGGTTTTGGTGTTCAACAAGGCTGTGAAGCAGCTGCCCATGCACCAAAAGTATACATAAACAACATGTCAAATGAGAAAGCCTTGATCAAATTGGATTTTGTCAGCGCTTTCAACTTAGTCAGAAGGGATGCTGCTCTCCAAGCAGTTTCTAGACACTTGCCTTCCCTTTATCCCTTCATAGAATCGTGTTATAGTGTGACTTCTAAACTATTGTTTGGGGACCATGAAATTGACTGGTGTGAAGATGTGCAACAGGGACCCCCTCTCGCCCCCTTTCTATTCTGTCTGGTCATCAAGGAGGTCACAGAAGCACTCTCCTGTGAGCTCAGTATCTGGTTCTTGGATGATGGTACCCTAGCTGGCACTTAAAGAATCTCCCCTAGAAGACATCAGAAAAATTAAAGACATGGGAGAGAGCCTGGGCCTATCTTTAAACCCCACCAAATGTGAAATAGTTTCTACCAATCGACAGATGATCCAGAATATTAGAGCTATTTTACCAGTATCACGAGCCATTGATCCAGCCAACAGCACTCTCCTTGGTGCTCCTCTTGGGCCCAGTACCATTGATCTGATCCTAGAAAAGAAAATCTCAGACCTCAGGACGATGGAAGGCAGGATGAAAGACATCTGTATATGTAGCAGGTTCTCCGGTCTTGTCACGGCCCGGGTCTTTTATGAAAGACATCGATACACATGATGCCTTCTACCAACTCACCAGGTGCCTGTCCATCCAAAAACTTACCTAATTCCTGAGATGCTCCCCACCTTTCAGCAGTCCGAAACTCAAAGAATATGACTCCCTCCTAAAGACCATGCTGTAGAGTGTATTGAATGTTTCCTTTGAAGATGGACAGTGGATGCAAGCCTCACTTCCAGTCAGGCTTGAGGAGGGGGATCTGGGATTACGCAAATCCTTCTAGATTGCCCTACCACCTTTCCTATCCTCTTCCATCACTGAATGGAAGATTCTCGCTTCTCCAGCACCATAACCTATTGCACCACTGGCCTACAAACACTCAAGTTGGGATGGCCCCATTTCCGAAAAGGTGCTTGCCAACATCCTTAGGGATGTAACATCAGACAGGGAGACTGCCCGTCTCCATGCTGTGAATGCACATCACTCTGGGGACTTCCTCCAAACAGTTCCCATTTCGGCAGTGGCAACACGCCTCGATCCTAAGACTCTCTCTATTGCAGTAGCTCTCCGACTCGCTGCCCCAATTCACACGGAATATACGTGCATGTGCAGCGATGCGCAAGCCAACCAACATGGTCTACATGGTCTTAGCTGCTCCAAAATCAAGTGTTGGCATGCAAGACACAATGAAGTCAGTGATATGGCTTGCCACAGCTGGATGCCCAGCCGAGAGAGAACCCCAGTCACTAGCAGCCAACAATATTCACAACCCAGCCAACCACCCTGATGGCAGCAACATCTATCCTTGGAAGAATGGCAAGCTCTTAGCATAGGACTATCCCTGTGTGTCGATGTTGGCTGGCACATACATCCATCACAGTGTCGGGCGACAGGGAAGAGCTGCTGATTACAGGGAGGAGTACAAGATCGACAAGTACAGAGACATAAGCCAACAGTATCAATTTGTCTCAGTGGGATCAGAGGCCTTGAGATCATGGGGAAAAAACACCACATGCTTCCATTAAGAACTGGGTTACAGACTCACCGACACCACCAGGGACCCGGGCGGCCACTTTCATGTTCCAGAGCCTCAGTGTGGCCATCCAGAGGGGAAATGCATGCTGCATACTTGGCTCGCGTCTGGCTCCGGAAGAGCTGGAGGAGATTCATAATCTTTGATGTAATGCACTAATGTATTCATGTTTGTATTTTTTGTCAGTGTATTCTGTCTATAAATAAAGGTCATATAGAATATAGAATATAGGGGGTAGTAGAAGAAAATATTCAAACAGCTCCAGGGAGAACCTTAAGTTTTCCCTGAAGTACGTTTATTCTCTTCTCTGAGGATGAAGGTCCTCAATACAGCTCTGGAGGTGGTACCTCCCCATATTTCAATATATAAGGTTGGCCAGTGCAACATGGGTTCGAATTCTTGGCTAGCGCAATGTTGTTATTGATCAATACCACTCGGTCGTAATTACAATAATATATATATATATATATATATATATATATATATATATATATATAATATATATATATATATATATATATATATATATATATATATATATGCATTAATAAGCATAAGATCACAGTAAACAGGTGATTTTAAAATATGCAAAACAACCACTGTGAAAGAGTAGTGAAATTCCAAGCGCTTTCGTGACTACTCACATTGTCAAGGAACTATGACAATGTGAGTAGTCACGAAAGCGCTTGGAATTTCACTACTCTTTCACAGTGGTTGTTTTGCATATATATATATATATATATATATATTATATATATATATATATATATAACACATCGGCCGTCTTCCACCAAGGCAGGGTGGCCCGAAAAAGAAAAACTTTCATCATTCACTCCACCACTGTCTTGCCAGAGGCACGTTTAGACTACACTTACAAAACTGCAACACTTACGTCCCTCCTTCAGAGTGCAGACACTGTACTCCCCATCTCCAAGGCTCAACTAAGGCCTGCCGGTTTTCCTGAATCCCTTCATAAAAACCATTTGGCTCCATTCGCTCCTATCTAACACGCTCACGCACGCTTGCTGGAAGTCAAAGGCCCTCGCACACAAAACCTCCTCCCTCCAACCCTTCCTAGGCCAACTCCTAACCCGCCTTCCTTCCACTACTGATTTAAACACTCTCGAAGTCGTTCTATTTCCTTCCAACCTCTCTACAAGTCCAAACCACCTCAACAACCCCTCCTCAGCCCTCTGGATAATAGTTTTGGTAATCCCACACCTCCTAATTTCCAAACTACGAATTCTCTGCATTATATTTGTGCCACACATTGCTCTCAGACATGACATCTCCACTGCCTCCAGCCTTCTCCTGTTGCAACATTCACCGCCCATGTTTCACACCCATATAAGAACGTTGGTATAACTATACCCATACATTCCCCTCTTTGCTTCCAAGGACAAAGTTCTTTGTCTCCACAGACTCCTATGTGCACCAGTCACCTTTTTCCCCTCATCAATTCTATGATTCACCTCATCTTTCATAGACCTATCTGCCGACACGTCCACTCCTAAATATCTGAATACATCCACCTCCTCCATACTCTCTCCCTCCAATCTGATATCCAGTCTTTCGTCACTTAATTGTTTTGTTATCCTCATCACCTTACTCTTACCTATATTCACTTTTAATTTTCTTCTTTTACATACCCTGCCAAACTCACCCACCAACGTCTGCAACTTCTCTTCAGAATCTCCCAAAAGCACAGTGTCATCAGCAAAGAGCAACTGTGACAACTCCCACTTTGTGTTAGATTCTTTATCTTTTAACCCCACACCTCTTGCCAACTCCCGAGCATCCACTTCTCTTACAACCTCATCTATAAATATATTGAACAACCATGGTGACATCACACATCCTTATCTAAGGCCTACTTTTACTGGGAAATAATCTCCCTCTCTCCTACATACTCTAACCTGAGACTCACTATCCTTGTAAAAACTCTTCACTTTTTTCAGTAACCTACCTCCTATTCCATACATTTGCAACATCTGCCACATTGCTCCCCTATCCACCCTGTCAAACGCCTTTTCTAAATACATGTCATAAAAACATATTTACCCTTATCTAAATATTGTTCACCTATATGTTTCACTGTAAACACTTGGCCACCACATCCCCTACCTTTCCTAAAGCCTCTTTGTCCATCTGCTATCCTTCTCTCCATCTTACTCTTAATTCTTTCAAAATAACTCTACCATACACTTTACCAGGTATACTCAACAGACTTATTCTCTTATAATTTTTGCTCTCTTTTGTCCCCTTTGCCTTTACACAAAGGAACTATACATGCTCTCTTCCAATTCCTAGGTACCTTTCTATATTTATCTCATTAATCCTTGCTGCCTTACCCTCTTTCATTCTATCCACTGTCCCACGAACTTCCCCCACACTCACAACTGGCTCTTCCTCACTCCTACAAAATGTTATTCCTCCTTGCCCTATACACGAAATCACAGCTTCCCTATCTTCATTAACATTTAAAAATTCCTCAAAATATTCCCTCAATCTTCCCGATACATCTAACTCTCCATTTAATAACTCTCCTGGAATGGACGGATTAACACAATAATCAAGGTCTGGGACATACCTTTTGTTGGTCGATTTGAATTATCTTCTTTAAAAGTTAGTCAAATTTAATTAGAAGCGCATTCATTCGAGTCTCTATATTCTCTTTTATAAGAGTGAAATTGGGAACATTGATTACTGCAAATCATTCTCTGTTCTTTAGAGTCAATGGATTTATCAGTACTTGAACTCTGGGTCTGGGGTTACCTCACATAAAACAATGTTTCCACAACCATGAAATGTAAAGAGGAATCCCGGCCTATGCGAAGGATTGAATAGGACTGCGATGGGCGAGATGCCAGAAGACGTAATGAAATAGTTTGAAGTGATCAGTCCATCAGGCTGGAAGGAGGTGAGGAGTAGATCGTTCTTGATGAATCTGGAGTAGATACCCGAGGATCTTCCACCATTTCTAACAGAATCATCTAGGCTGAGGAACTGATCACAGACTACTTCGAGCGAGATTTCTGTTCTATCTGCTGAATAGTAGCTTACTGCGCATCCCATGTCCATTCTGCGACCGGCAGGGCAAGACCAGATGAATTAAAAAAAGGCCTCGGAACTTGACCCCGAAGGAGTTAACAGAAGTATATCTTGATATAAATCTACAATTTATGTCTCATCCTTTATATGCAAATTTGTGGAATTTACTTAAAAAAAACTGGTGTCTTATTTTCTTTAGTATCTTGAAATGTCACAAAGGTAATTATATTGTCTCTATATCCCTCAATAAGTGTCCAGTCAAGAAAATATTGTTC
>NC_069409.1:23260917-23410917 GCF_026875155.1 Cherax quadricarinatus | reverse complement strand
ACTGCAGGAAGGCCTTTGACACAGTTCCCCACAAGAGATTAGTGCAGAAGCTGGAGGATCAGGCACACGTAAAAGGAAGGGCACTGCAATGGATAAGGGAATACCTGACAGGGAGGCAGCAACGAGTCGTGAAGAGGTATCACAGTGGGCGCCTGTTACGAGCGGGGTCCCACAGGGGTCAGTTCTAGGACCAGTGCTATTTTTGATATATGTGAACGACATGATGGAAGGAATAGACTCTGAAGTGTCCCTGTTCGCAGATGACGTGAAGTTGATGAGAAGAATTAAATCGGACGAGGATGAGGCAGGACTGCAAAGAGACCTGGACAGGCTGGACATGTGGTCCAGCAACTGGCTTCTCGAATTCAATCCAGCCAAATGCAAAGTCATGAAGATTGGGGAGGGGCAAAGAAGACCGCAGAGTATAGGCTAGGTGGACAAAGACTATAGACCTCACTCAGGGAGAAAGACCTTGGGGTGACCATAACACCGAGCACATCACCTGAGGCACACCTCAACCAAATAACCGCTGCAGCATACGGGCGCCTGGCAAACCTGAGAATAGCGTTCCGATACCTTAATAAGGAATCGTTCAAGACACTATACACTGTGTATGTTAGGCCCATACTGGAGTATGCAGCACCAGTCTGGAACCCACACCTGGTCAAGCACGTCAAGAAGTTAGAGAAAGTACAAAGGTTTGCAACAAGGCTAGTCCCAGAGCTCAAGGGAATGTCGTACGAGGAAAGGTTAAGGGAAATCGGACTGACGACACTGGAGGACAGAAGTGTCAGGGGAGACATGATAACGACATACAAGATACTGCGGGGAATAGACAAGGTGGACAGAGATAGGATGTTCCAGAGAGGGGACACAGGGACAAGGGGTCACAACTGGAAGCTGAAGACTCAGACGAGTCACAGGGACGTTAGGAAGTATTTCTTCAGTCATAGAGTTGTCAGCAAGTGGAATAGCCTAGCAATGTGAAGTAGTGGAGGCAGGAACCATACATAGTTTTAAGAAGAGGTATGACAAAGCTCAGGAAGCAGAGAGAGAGGATCCAGTAGCGATCAGTGAAGAGGCGGGGCCAGGAGCTGAGTCTCGACCCCTGCAACCACAATTAGGTGAATACACACACACACACACACGAACATTCACACAACACACACACACACACACAACACACACACACACACACACACACACGAACATTCACACACACACACACACACACACACACACACACACACACACACACACATTAACATCTCTTATTTTACAAATATTCTTTATTTCGCTCTCTTACCTAGGTTAATTATCATTCCTGAATGATTTCATTGCCATTCCTTATTTCATTAGCATGCCTTATTTCACAACCATTCCTCATTTCATTACCATCCTTTATTTCACTATGATTTCTTATTTCAATTCCTGATTTATTAACATTCCTTATTTCATAATCAATCCTGATTTAATTGTCATTCACTGTTTCATAAAAATGACTTACTTCGCTACCATTATTTCATTGCCATTTCTTATTTTTCTGCGATTTCTTCTTTCAGTATTATACCTTATTTCATTGCCACTCATTACTGCTCTATTGTTATGTATTTCACTACCATACCTTGCTCAATTATCATCCCTGATTGACCTCATTACCGTTCCATATTTCATTATTACGCCCTATTTCACTACAATTCCTTATTTCATTATAATTAGTGATTTAACTATCATTTTGCATTTCATTATTAATCCTGATTTCATAACATTGCCTGTTTAATTAAAATTGCTTGTTTTACTACGATTATTTCCTTACAACTCCTGATTAAATTACTTCTCCTTGTTTCATTATCCTGATTTAATTACCTTTCCTTATTTCATTATCATTCCTGATTTAATTATTTTTCCTTATTTCATTATCATTCCTGATTTAATTACCTTTCCTTATTTCATTATCATTCCTGATTTAATTACTTTTCCTTATTTCATTATCATTCCTGATTTAATTACCTTTCCTTATTTTATTATCATTCCTGATATAATTGCCATTATATCATTTCATTCTGCTCTTTACTTCTGTCTAATTCCAGATTTCATTCTTATTCCTCTTGTATTCTGGGAACCTGATAATTCTCATGAGTTTCCCGGGACTTCTCCAATCCGGGTAAATTGTAAAATATTTTCAACGATTTTTGTGATATATTATTTGATTTATGTGATAATGTGCGTGCTTCTCTGGAATTGTGTGGTGATGTATTTGTTTCTCGAGAACTGTGTTGCAATATGTGTGTGTGTCAGGAATTGTGTGTGTGTGTGTGTGTGTGTGTGTGTGTGTGTGGTCTTAGGAACAGTGGCAAAGTGTGTCTCATGAACTGTGTCGCATTGTATGTATATCGGGAATTGTGTGGAAATGTATGTGTGTTGGGAATTATGCACTGTGTGTGTTTCTTTGGAATTATGATATGTGCATCTTTCTCTGGAACTGAGCGGTACTGTTTGTTATACGTGTGTCTTTGGTTTTGTGTGTAAAGTGTGTTTCTCTGGAATTGAGTGGTATTGTGCTCTGGACCTATGTGGTAATATGATGCTGAACTCTGTGGTAACACGTGTTTCTCTGGAAATGTGTGGTAATGTGTTTCTCTGAAACTGCGAGGTAATGTGTGTTATTTTGGAATTATGTGGTAATGTGTGTGTCTCTGGAATTGTGTGGTAATGTGTGTGCTTCTTTGGAATTGAGGTAATATGCTGAGGAATTGTGTGGTGATATGCTGTGGATCTGTGTGGTAATGCGTGTGTTACTCTGGAAATGTCTGGTAATGTGCTTCACAACTGTTTGGAAATGTGTGAGTTTCTCAGGAACTGTGTGGTAATGTGCGTGTTTTCCTGGTAATATGCTCTGGAATTGTGTTGTAATGTGTGTTTCTCTGGAATTGTGTGGAAATGTGTGTTTCTCTGAAATTGTGTGGTAATGTATGTCTTCCTCTGAAATTGCGGTAAAGTACTCTGGAAGTATGTAGTAATGTTCTTCTCTGGAACTGTGTGGGAATGTACTCTTCAACTGTTTGGTAATGTACTCTTCAACTGTGTGGTAATGAGCGTGTTTCTCCGGATTTGTAAGGAAATGTGCTTGTTTTCTATACTGTGTGGTAATGTGTATTTTTCTTTGGAAATGTGTGATAATGTGTGTGTATTTCTTTGGAAATGTGTAGTAATGTGATGTGAACTGTGTGGTAATGTGTATGTTTCTCTAGAATTGAGCAGTAACGTGTGAATTTTTTTGGAATGTGTAAATGTGTAGCGTTTCTCTGAAATTTGGTAATGTGTTCTGGAACTGTGCGGTAATGTATATAGTTTCTCTGGAATGTGTGGAGTGTAGTGTACTTCTCTGGAATTGTGTGGGTAAAGTGATGTGCTCGGGAAATGTGCCGTAAATGTGAAGTTTCTTGGTATTGTGTGATAATGAGTTTTCTTAGAAACTGTGTGGTCAGTGTGTCTTGGAATTGTAGGCAGTATGTATATTTCTCTGGAAGAACTGTGCGGATGTACTCTTATTTTAGGTAATACTGCGTGTAGTAATGTATGTGTTCTCTGGATTGTATAAATGTGCATTGTTTTGGAATTGAGGGTAATTTATGCTTTCTTTGGAATTGTGTTGTGTTGTGTATTTTTGGAATTATTTTAATTGCTCTGGAATTGTGGTAATATGTGTATTGTCTGGAATTGTATGCGTAATCGTGTGTTTAGTGGAATTGTGCAGTGTGAGCTTCGATATGTGGTATTTCTCTGGAATTATGTGGTAATGAATGTTTCTCTGGAATTATGCATTGAGTGTTACTTCTCTGGAATTTTTGGTAATGAGCTCGGGAAAATGTCTAATTAATTTTATAAGTATTGCTAGATGACCAACCTACTATTACTCAGATGACCACGTCACTATGCCACGATGACCAACCTCACTACTATAGCCACGATGACAATCCTCACTATACTGCCACGATGATCAACCTCACTACTACTGCCCGATGACCAACCTCACTACTACTGCCACGATGATCACCTCAGTACTACTGCCACGATTGACCAACCTCACTACTACTGCACGTATACCAACCTCAGTACTACTGCCACGATGACCACTCACTACTCTGCCACGATGATCAACTCATACTACTGCCACGATGACCAACTCATACTACTGCCACGATGATCAACCTGCTACTACTAATTGCCACGATGGATCCTAACCTCAGTGACACTGACGACGTTCCCAATGACCATTCACTACTATGCTCGATGACCACACTCAACTACTACTGCACGATGACCAACTCACATACTGCCACGATGACCAACCTCACTACTACTGCCACGATGACCAACCTCACTACTACTGCCACGATGACCAACCTCACTACTACTGCCACGATGACCAACCTCACTACTACTGCCACGATGACCAACCTCACTACTACTGCCACGATGACCAACCTCACTACTACTGCCACGATGACCAACCTCTACTACTGCCACGATGATCAACCTCACTACTACTGCCACGATGACCAACCTCACTACTACTGCCACGATGACCAACCTCACTACTACTGCCACGATGACCAACCTCACTACTACTGCCACGATGACCAATCTCACTACTACTGCCACGATGATCAACCTCACTACTACTGCCACGATGATCAACCTCACTACTACTGCCACGATGACCAACCTCACTACTACTGCCACGATGACCAACCTCACTACTACTGCCACGATGACCAACCTCACTACTACTGCCACGATGATCAACCTCACTACTACTGCCACGATGACCAACCTCACTACTACTGCCACGATGACCAACCTCACTACTACTGCCACGATGACCAACCTCACTACTACTGCCACGATGACCAACCTCACTACTACTGCCACGATGACCAACCTCACTACTACTGCCACGATGACCAACCTCTACTACTGCCACGATGATCAACCTCACTACTACTGCCACGATGACCAACCTCACTACTACTGCCACGATGACCAACCTCACTAACTACTGCCACGATGATCAACCTCACTACTACTGCCACGATGACCAATCCTCACTACTACTGCCACGATGATCAACCTCACTACTACTGCCACGATGATCAACCTCACTACTACTGCCACGATGACCAACCTCACTACTACTGCCACGATGCTCAACCTCACTACTACTGCCACGATGCTCAACCTCACTACTACTGCCACGATGATCAACCTCACTACTACTGCCACGATGACCAATCTCATACTACTGCCACGATGACCAACCTCACTACTACTGCCACGATGACCAACCTCACTACTACTGCCACGATGACCAACCTCACTACTACTGCCACGATGACCAACCTCACTACTACTGCCACGATGACCAACCTCAGTACTACTACCACGATGATCAACTCACTACTACTGCCACGATGACCAACCTCACTACTACTGCCACGATGACCAACCTCACTACTACTGCCACGATGACCAACCTCACTACTACTGCCACGATGACCAACCTCAGTACTACTGCCACGATGACAACCTCACTACTACTGCCACGATGACAACCTCACTACTACTGCCACGATGACCAACCTCATACTACTGCCACGATGTCAACTCACTACTACTGCCACGATGACCAACCTCACTACTACTGCCACGATGACCAACCTCACTACTACTGCCACGATGACCAACCTCACTACTACTGCCACGATGACCAACCTCACTACTACTGCCACGATGACCAACCTCAGCTACTACTGCCACGATGACCAACCTCACTACTACTGCCACGATGACCAACCTCACTACTACTGCCACGATGACCAACCTCACTACTACTGCCACGATGACCAACCTCACTACACTGCCACGATGACCAACCTCACGTACTACTGCCACGATGACCAACCTCACTACTACTGCCACGATGACCAACCTCACTACTACTGCCACGATGACCAACCTCCATACTACTGCCACGATGACCAACCTCATACTACTGCCACGATGACCAACCTCAGTACTACTGCCACGATGACCAACCTCAGTACTACTAGCCACGATGACAACCTCAGTACTACTGCCACGATGACCAACCTCACTACTACTGCCACGATGACCAACCTCATACTACTGCCACGATGACCAACCTCACTACTACTGCCACGATGACCAACCTCATACTACTGCCACGATGACCAACCTCACTACTACTGCCACGATGACCAACCTCACTACTACTGCCACGATGACCAACCTCACTACTTCTGCCACGATGACCAACCTCATACTACTGCCACGATGACCAACTCATACTACTGCCACGATGACCAACCTCATACTACTGCCACGATGACCAACCTCACTGCTACTGCCACGATGACAACCTCACTACTACTGCCACGATGACCAACCTCACTACTACTGCCACGATGACCAACCTCATCTACTGCCACGATGACCAACCTCATACTACTGCCACGATGACCAACCTCACTACTACTGCCACGATGACCAACTCATACTACTGCCACGATGACCAACCTCACTACTACTGCCACGATGACCAACCTCACTGCTACTGCCACGATGACCAACCTCACTACTACTGCCACGATGACCAACCTCATGTACTACTGCCACGATGACCAACCTCACTACTACTGCCACGATGACCAACCTCACTACTACTGCCACGATGACCAACCTCACTGCTACTGCCACGATGACCAACCTCACTACTACTGCCACGATGACCAACCTCACTACTACTGCCACGATGACCAATCTCACTACTACTGCCACGATGACCAACCTCACTACTACTGCCACGATGACCAACCTCACTGCTACTGCCACGATGACCAACCTCACTACTACTGCCACGATGACCAACCTCACTACTACTGCCACGATGACCAACCTCACTGCTACTGCCACGATGACCAACCTCACTGCTACTGCCACGATGACCAACCTCACTGCTACTGCTACTTTCACAACCATGTTCGCTCCTACTTCTACTACTGTTATTTTAATTTTGTTATTATGGCTATTATTATTTTACTGTTGATATAATTTTAGTATTAACAGTAGCAATAAACCTTATTTATTTTACTAATAGTGCTAGTACTAATACTAACATTGTGTGTACTCGCCTATTTGCGGTTGCAGGGATAGAGTTACAGCTTCTGGCTCCTGTGTATGTGTGTGTGTGTGTGTGTGTGTGTGTTTATTTTGTTTGTGTGTGTGTGTGTGTGCGCGTGTGTATGTGTGTGAGTGTATGTGTGTGTGCGTGTGTGTGTGTGTGTATGTGTGTGTGTATATGTGTGCGTGTGTGTATGTGCGTGTGTGCGTGTGTGTTTGTGTGTGCGCGCGTGTGTGTGTGTGTGTGTGTGTGTGTGTGTGTATGTGTGTGTGTGTGTGTGAGTAGCTTTATGCGCTAAACCACTGGTTATAAGGATGTTATCCTACTCATGATATTCGTATTACTGAAGTATTTCGCATATCAGGAATAAGTAATTTTATGCACCCTATATTGCGTAGTATCCATGTGCTGCTAAAGTGGATATAATTGGAAATAGTCAGGTGTAATTCACTCTATCAGGAGCCTCACACAACGATGATTGCCACTGCGTGTTGAGTAACGCGGCTCGTCTGCTGGAGTAAGTGAAATGTGGCAAAGGTTCACCGTAGAGTTTATCGGTTACATGTCTTGGCTATCCACTTTCAACTTGCTGCGTGTGTTTGTGTAACACAGTATGCAAATCCTCTCTTCATTAAGTGACCTACTTACCTCCACTCCTTCCTATCTAGTATGCACAAGCCCATTTGATATATTATATATATATATATATATATATATATATATATATATATATATATATATATATATATACAGATATATAGATATAGATATTGAGAGAGAAATAGTGCAAAGACGAATATATCCATTTCGATCTAAGATCTTCTCTAGCAATAGAGGAAAGTGAAAAGTATTGGATAATATCAGAAAGAAATCTCCGGTTACGTATATGGACAGGGAGAGACCCACTAACCTTAATTAAACATTAAGCAAAGTAGGTGTACACCAGGTATAGTAGCTGTACAAAATGTAGTGTAGCCGTACACCAGGTAGAGCAGCTGGACACCAGGTAGAGCAGCTGGACACCAGATAGAGCAGCTGGACACCAGGTAGAGCAGCTGGACACCAGGTAGAGCAGCTGCACACCAGGTAGAGCAGCTGGACACCAGATAGAGCAACAGGACACCAGGTAGAGCAACTGGACACCAGGTAGAGCAGCTGGACACCAAATAGAGCAGCTGGACACCAAGTAGAGCAGTTGGACACCAGGTAGAACAGCTGGACACCAAGTAGAGCAGTTGGACACCAGGTAGAACAGCTGGACACCAGATAGAGCAGCTGGACCCCAAGTAGAGCAGCTGGACACCAGGTAGAGCAGCTGGACACCATGTAGAGCAGTTGGACACCAGATAGAGCAGCTGGACACCAGGTAGAGCAGCTGGACACCAGGTAGAGCAGCTGGACACCAGGTAGAGCAGTTGGACACTAGGCAGAATAGCTTGTGTGAGACGCAGTTATGAGCTGGTTGTCCTTGGTGTGTGGCCAGACCGTGGTTGTCCTTGGTGTGCGGCCAGACCGTGGTTGTCCTTGGTGTGCGGCCAGACCGTGGTTGTCCTTGGTGTGCGGCCAGACCGTGGAAGAATCAAGTCTGCAACAAGAATGTTGCTCTTCATGACGAATTTTGAAACCACATCAGGAATGCAATTCCTTGCCGAGGTGTTGGAATTGAGTTTTGTTTCACTTGAGGCAGTTTTCACTGCCCTTCACTTAGTAAGAACATAATATTTGACAGATTATAGAGGCTTTGTTCCAATTTATCTCGTATTCAGTATTTTTATGGTTTAAGAGCAAAACGGGACTTTCAGGCCGTATTATAAAGGCCTTAATTTTCCACAATTCTAGTTGGAAGCTGTTTCTCATTAGTTATTGGTGACTAACGTTTCTGTGAGAAATATTTCTCTCTTTAGTTGTGGTAAGATCAAATTTTATTACCTAAATATATCGCTTTTCTCGCAGTCCCGTCAAGAAAGGAATCATAATGCATATTATCTAAGGTAGTTGGCGGAATTATTTCATATGAGCTAACATTTACATAAACATTCTTAGATGAAGGAGTTAAGGTAACCCAGATTTATTAACTGTTGTCGCATAGCGGAAATTTCTTGAACAAACTTTGACAGCAAGTGATCAATGTTGTTAGGAACGGACCGACACCGTGCTAATTCTTGACAGCTTTAGTGTGTTTGCTGAAAAATGAACCTAGGTTGGTGTGTGTGTGTGTGTGTGTGTGTGTGTGTGTGTGTGTGTGTGTGTGTGTGTGTATATGTGTGTGTGAGTGTAGTGTGTGTATATATATGTGTGTGTGTGTGTGTGTGTGTGTCTGTGTGTGTGTGTGTGTGTGTGTGTGTGTGTCTGTGTGTGTGTGTGTCTGTGTGAGTGTGTGTGTGTGTATGTGTGTGTATATATATGTGGTGTGTGTGTGTGTGTGTGCGTGTGTGTGTGTGTATTTGTGTGTGCGTGTATTTGTGTGTGTGTGTGTGTGTGTGTGTGTGTTTGTGTGTGTGTGTGTGTATTTGTGTGTGTGTGTGTGTGTGTGTGTGTGTGTGTGTGTGAGTGTGTGTGTATATATGTGTGTGTGTGTGTCTGTGTGTGTGTGTGTGTGTGTGTCTGTGTGTGTGTGTGTCTGTGTGAGTGTGTGTGTGTGTATGTGTGTGTATATATGTGTGTGTGTGTGTGGTGTGTGTGTGTGTGTGCGTGTGTGTGTGTGTATTTGTGTGTGCGTGTATTTGTGTGTGTGTGTGTGTGTCTGTGTCTGTGTCTGTGTGTGTGTGTATATATGTGTGGGTGTGTGTGAGTGTGTACTCACCTAGTTGAGGTTGCAGGGGTCGAGTCTAAGCTCCTGGCCCCGCCTCTTCACTGGTCGCTACTAGGTCACTCTCCCTGAACCATGAGCTTTATCGTACCTCTGCTTAAAGCTATGTATGGATCCTGCCTCCACTACATCGCTTCCCAAACTATTCCACTTCTTGACTACTCTGTGGCTGAAGAAATACTTCCTAACATCCCTTTGATTCATCTGTGTCTTCAGCTTCCAACTGTGTCCCCGTGTTGCTGTGTCCAGTCTCTGGAACATCCTGTCTTTGTCAACCTTGTCAATTCCTCTCAGTATTTTGTAAGTCGTTATCATGTCCCCCCTATCTCTCCTGTCCTCCAGTGTCGTCAGGTTGATTTCCCTTAACCTCTCCTCATAGGACATACCTCTTAGCTCTGGGACTAGTCTTGTTGCAAACTTTTGCACTTTCTCTAGTTTCTTTACATGCTTGGCTAGGTGTGGGTTCCAAACTGGTGCCGCATACTCCAATATGGGCCTAACGTACACGGTGTACAGGGTCCTGAACGATTCCTTATTAAGATGCCCGGAATGTGTTTGGGGGTTTCCCGGGGCCCCCATATGTGCGGAGTTATTTGGGATGTGCGCTTCAGGAGATGGGGCCGGGGTGTTATACTCCCCAAGAAAATTTTTTCCTTGAGTGATGTTTTTTGCCCTCTACCCCCCTGGGGACTGTATTGGGTCGCGGTTTTTCTTTCCCCTTCCCCAATCCCCCATGACTTTGCATTTGGGGGGGAATTAAACCCCAAAGGAAAGCCGTTGTTTGGACCAGGTCTGCCCCCCCCCCCCCCCCCCCCCCCCCCTGCCCGGGGACCCCTTTGTATTTCTCCCTTGGTCTTCGTTTCGAATTTTGAATTTCTTTTTCATAAAATTTCCCAAGGCCCTCTAAAAAACAGGGACCCCGGAGATTATTCCTTTCCGTCATGTCTTTCCCACAAATCCAGAAACGGCCGGGGCCCTTTGGGACTGACCCCTGTGGGCCCCCGCTGGTCACAGGTCCCCCACTCGATACCTCGCCACGTACCATTACTCGCTCCTTTTCTTCCGGGGCCAAGGGTTTTCCCTGATCCTTTGCAGTGCCTTCCCTGTTATCCTGTTTTGGTCCCCAGTTTTTGCCACAATCTCTTGTGTGGTACTGTTTTCCAAAAGCCTTTTGCGGGCCCAAAGGGAAAATGCAATCCACCCACCCCTCTCTCTTTTTGTTTTTACTGCTGCCCCCAAAAAAATGTTTTTAGAACCCCCAGTAGGTTTGTGACACAGGATTTCCCAACTCTAAAAAACCTTGTTGGTGCTGGTGATGAGATCTTCCCTTTTGGGTTGTTCCCCCCATTCTTCCCCTGAAAAATCTTTTCCATGTTTTTGCTGCTATACATGTCAGTGACACTGGTTTTGTAGTTTATTTGCTTCATGTCTGTCTCTTTTTTAAAGTTTGGGGGCCCCACTTTTTGTTTGTTTTTCCCATGCCCAGGCAATCTCCCTGTTTCGATAGATGTATTAAATTATTGTTTTTAAGGGGACACATAGCGCCCCGGGCCCCCCCCCTCTCTCGGGGACCCTTTGGAGAGATGTTATCGGGCCCCCCATTGCCTTTGAGGTATTTTATCTCACCAAAGGGCCTCTTCCTTCTTCCTGGGTTTTGGGTGTACTGTTTTCCAGCCATGGTGGTGTACCCCCCCCTCTCCGTCTTTCGGGGCCCCTTCTGTTCCCTTTTTAAAACACTTCTTTGATC
Organism: Cherax quadricarinatus; assembly: GCF_026875155.1. NCBI lineage: Eukaryota > Metazoa > Arthropoda > Malacostraca > Decapoda > Parastacidae > Cherax > Cherax quadricarinatus. Next base: position 23,399,157 of record NC_069409.1, on the reverse strand, counting down.
TCTTGGGGGTTTCCCTCACATCTTCACGGTCTTTTTCTTGTTGTCTCTCCTTTTTCCCTTCCTTAGCCGGGTTACCGGGCCTTTAACGGTTGTTTTTTTCCTGTTGGGCTGTATAACAGCTTGGGGGTTCTTTTTTATTTTTTGCTGTATTGTTTTTCATTTTGGACGTTGGGCCCCTTTTTTATCTGTGCATATTCTTTTTCTGGCTCAAACAAACTGCTCTCTTATTTCTGGGTCCTTTGCCTTCTTTTTTCTTCCATTCCCTAGCACCCCTTGGTTTTTGCCTCCTTCCATCTTTGGGGGGTGAACCTTTGGGTTTTCCTGGTTTTTTTCATTTTTCCCCTGTTACCCTTGGGTACAAAACCTCTCCTCAGTCCTTGCACATTTTTGGCCCCCATTTTCCCAAATCTTTCTTTAAAACTGGTTCCCTGCCAGTTCCCCGTCCCCCCCTAAAAACCTCATTCAGGGAAGTTCCTTTCATTCCTGTGTAGCCCCCTTTTTCCGTATTTTGGTTTTTCATTTTTCCTGGCCTTCCTGTTCCCCCTTTTCACTTGTATTTTTCCTGTGTATTCAAAAGCTCAAAACCACATATCGGGGCCCCCCGGGGGTTTTTTTCATATGTGATGTCCTCAATATCTGACCAACTCAAGGTGAATTTTAAAGTCCAGTTTGTTGGTTCTTCCCCCTCCTCTCTTTTGTAGTGTCCCTTTACGTGTTGGTACTTTGAATTTTTCCAATTACCACCCCATATTTTTAGGCTCCATGTATCTTGGCCCCCTTTGTGGCTCCAAGGTTCTCCCAGTCGATCCCCCCTTTGGGGTTTAAGTAACCCTTTGATCAGTAGCTTTGCCCTGCATGCATGAGCTCTTCGGGCCCCTTGCGGGCCAGTGTGTAAACCATCGCTCTATTGCTCCCCGTCATACTCTTCCCTTGGCCTCCTACGTTCTGTGGGGGGTTAAACCCACTGAAATTTCCCCTTGGGGGACCCCCGGGAGTGAAGCTTTCCCCGCTATGTAATTACTTTTTTCTCCGTTTTTCCCCTCTCTCCAGTCATAAAAAATTCCATCTTGTTTGATAGAAAGGGAAACCCCTCCCCCCCCCCCTTTTTCCTTCTGTCTTTTCTCAGGATCGGGTTTTCCCGCGGAAAAGAGGGCCCTTGTTATTCCCTGTAAGCTTGGTTTCTGTGTTTCGCTATGATGTTGGTGATCCCCCTTTGTTTTTCGGGGCCACCCCCTTTCCCATTTGGGGTTTGTTTTTTCCATCAGCGTTTGTTGAAACCATACCTTCAGTTTCCTTTCCAACCATTTGGGGTTTTGGGGGGGGCCTGTGGGGGTGGGAGCCCTGGAAAGTTTTACTGTGGGATTCTAGGGTTTGGGGGGTTTGGGGTTTTGAAGTGTGGGTTTTTGGATTGTTTTTGTGTTTTTTTTTGGGATGGGTGATAGGTTGGGGGGTTTCTGGGATTTTTGTTTTGTGTGTTTTCCCCCTTGCTCCCCCTGTTCGCTCTGACTGACCTTGCGGGTTTTCCATCCTTGTTCCTTTTTCCTAGCCCTTTTCGTTTTTTGCCCTTCTCCCTCACCCTGCTTTCTCTCTGTGTTCTGTTCTTTTTGGAACACCTTTTGTACCCCTTCCGAATTTTTTCAACCGTGGTTTCCTTGGGGATCCTGTTCCGCCCCTGTTTTTGTCCTGAAAAACAGCTTGATCGGTCGGTTTCCCCCCCTTCAAGTCCCCCCCTTATTCTCTAAAAAATTTTCAATCTCACCCTTTTCTTTCCCCATTTCCGTGATGATTTTCTAAAACCCTTTTTTCTTTTTTCTGCCGTCTTTTAGTGTGTGTTTCCCTTTTTTTTTTCCTCCCGAAGCCCATGGGGGGAAAACCCCTGTTTTGCCCTTTCCTCCTCCCATTGCCTCTTCCTCTGTGACTTGGTTCCGGGCTGTATGTGGTCAATTTTTTTTCCCTTTAATTTTTTCCGTGGTCTTTGGGGCCTGGTTGGGGCCTCAGCATTCGACCTATCTCCTTCCATCTGCACCCATCTGCTCTTCCCTTTTCCCCTCCCTGGTCCCTTTTTTTACAGGCTGATATGACCTTAGCATAATTTAAAAATCTCCTTCCTCCCGTTCAGCCTCTCAATTTATCGTTTGGTGTGTCTTCTCTGGTCCTACCCCTGGACTTGGGTTCAGCCTGTTTTCCTCAAATTTAGGCTCTTTAACCCCCGGCTACTGCAGTTTCGACTTCTGCCTCCCAATTCTTCGTTCCTTTCCAACCCCTTTTCCCAAATTTTACAGAGAGCTCCCTTTTATTTTTTTTTCAGAAAACCCCTCCTAATTTTTCTCCCATTCTTGCTCTAAACCTTTTCCACTGTTTCCCCCTCCAAACCTCCCTACCAGTACCCCTTGTTTCTTTTAACCCCGATTCCCGCGAAATCCCAAACCCTTTTTTTTTTTTTAATGAAAAGAGATAGAGAAAAAAGGGGGGGAGAGTGAGGGGATAGGGGGAGAGAGATGGGGAGCCAAAAAGAAGGGAAAAAAAAAAAAGGGAAAAAGGGGGGGAAAAGGGGAAAAAAGGGGAGAGGGAAAAAAGGGAAAAGAGAGGGGGGGGTGACAAGGGAAGAGAGAGGAGAGAAAAGAAGAGGAATGAGAGGAGTAAAAGAGGAAGAGGGAAAAGAGAGGGAAGAGGGAGGAGAGAGAGGAAAAGAGAGGGGGAAAGAGTGTAAGGAAGAGAGGAGGAAGAGAGAGGGGGAAGGGGAGAGGGTGTAAAAAATTAAAGAGAGAGGATGGAGAGAGGATGAGGAGAGAGGATGGGGGGAAAGAAGGGGGGGAGAGAAAGAGAGAGAGGGGGAGGAAAAAGAGAAGCAAAAAAGAGAGAGAGAGAGAGAGGAAAAAAGAAGAGGAAGAGAAAAGAGTGGGGGGGGGGAAAGGAAAAAGGGTTTTAGGGGGCACTTCACAGGAAGGTTGGGAAAAAACCTGTAAATTGTGTGTGTGTTTTGTCTTTAAAGTGGTGTGGGGTTTTTTGTTGTATTGTGTTGTGTGTGGGGTTTTGTGGGTGTGTGTGTGTGTGTGTTTTGTGTGTGTGTGCATATGTGTGGGGTGTGTGTTGTGTGTGTGGTTTTGTGTTTTGGTGGGTGGCTACAGCTTTTTCAATGCCCCAACAGCAGTTTTCTTTCTCACCACCAAATGTTTTGTGCATTGTTTTTTGTAAACCCGTCCTTATTTCCCCCGTTGTACTACATTTGTAATTTTATATGTCCCGTTTTCTTTGGGGCCCACTGTACTCTTATGCGTTTAAAATTTCGTTCAAAAAAAAAATACACTAGGCTTCGCCTATATGCCCCTAAATTCTATTTAAAAAGCCAGTAAATGCTGCTTAAATTTTTAAATTTTGTTTGTCGGAAAGGGGAGTGACCCCCAAAATTTCCCCCCCAGGGGACAGGTATATTGACCCCAAACCCAAATCAAAAATGAAGGGGAATATTTACTTGCGGGGTGGGAGTGGGTAACGTTGCAGGTTTTGGGCCCGTCCCCGGGAAAATGATTTTTTGGGTGCTTTCTCGGGAATTTTTTTCCCCTAAAATTCCGTATGCCCCTTCGTCCCCAGCTCTTCTAAAAATTTTTTACTCACTCACTGTTTTTTACTGAAAATCTTTAAAAATCTCTTTCTCCCCGGTCTTTTCCCCATTATTCCCTTTAAAATACCCCCCTGCGTTTTTATGGCAACCAAATTTTGGCCTGACCAACCGTTCACCCTTCCAACCGGCCCCCCCTAAACAATTTTAGCAACTTTTTTTTTCTTTGTTTTCTTTTTTTGTGATCATTATATTTCCTTTTTTTGGGGCCCTTTAAATTTTTTAATTTACTTTCATGGTGGGACCCCGCCTTTTATCCCACCTCTATTCCTTTTGGCAGAGTCAGGGAAAAATTTTTTAAAAAAACACGAGCCCCAAACCGCGTGGGCTCCTCCACGAGTGTGGGGTGTGTGTGTGTATATATATTTTGTGTGTGTTATATATGTGTGTGTGTGTGTGTGGCGGGGTTGTGTGTGTGGTGTGGGGTGTGTGGGGTGTGTGTGGGGTGTGTGTGTGTGGGTGTGTGTGTGTGTGGGGGGGGTGTGTTTTGTTTTTGGCGCGCGTGGGGGCACGTTGTTTTTCCTTTCTGAAAAAAAAGGTTTACTCCGTTTTCCCCCACTCACCTATAACCCTCTCATTAAAATGGTATAACGAAAATTATTACTTAAAGTAAATAAATTTCTTTACGCTTTGGGGGTAAGAGCCCCTTTTTTCTAAGGGGGGGGTTTTGAATATTAAACAAAAAACACCAACCCCGGGCCATTCTTCTTTCTTCCAAAAACTAGATGGTCAAAACTTTTAAATTATCAAGAAGGGCAATTAAATTTTTAAATTATTTTAAAAATATAATATTTTAAGTAAAACTTTTCCCTATACCAAAAAACAAGGGACCCTTTTACATATTACACACAAAAAAAAACCAAACTAACCGGGACCAGGGACTTACTTTAGGATCTTTTTTTAATATTTCCTAATTTTATAGTACGTGGTACTGGGTTTAAAAAAAAATGTAAAAAAGCGGGGGCTCCCCTACCCAAAGGGCCCTTCTGCCCGGGAATTTTTGCCTGCAGGCTTAAACAAATTCCCTGTATCTCCAAAACGGGCCCTCCCCATTTCTAGGGCCGCCCCCGGTTTAAAAAAATTTAGAGTAAAAAAACAAAAAACTAAAAAACCAAGAAATCTTTAAAAACGTTTTGCTCCATCCACGGCTTTTTCCCCGGGACACAACCCCACCACACACCACACACACACCACAAAACAAAACAACACACCCCACACACCACAAAACATTTCATACACCAAAACACCAAAACACACACACACACACACACAAAACACATTTCACACACTTCACAACTAATATGCGCCCAGTTTCTGAACAAATCCCGTCCACTGACATTAACGGAGCGTTTTTTATACACATATATTACAATGCCCTGTGTAATATATGGTATCCTCCCCATCTTACCTTGTATCTTTCCCACTCACCTGGTATCCTCCCCATCTTACCTTGTATCTTTCCCACTCACCTGGTATCCTCCCCATCTTACCTTGTATCTTTCCCACTCACCTGGTATCCTCCCCATCTTACCTTGTATCTTTCCCCACTCACCTGGTATCCTCCCCATCTTACCTTGTATCTTTCCCACTCACCTGGTATCCTCCCCATCTTACCTTGTATCTTTCCCACTCACCTGGTATCCTCCCCACTCACCTTGCATCCTCTCCCACTCAAATTGCATTCTGTCCATTCACCAAGTAACCTCCCCACTCACCTTGTATTTTTCCCACTCACCAGGTATCCTGCCCAACTCACCTTGTATACACCCCACTCACCAGTTATCGCCCCACTCACTTTGTATTCTCCCCATTCACCAAGTATCCTCCCCACTCACCTTGCATTTTCCCCACTTGTCAGATATCCTCCCCCACTCACCAGTTATCCACCCCCACTCACCTTATTTGCTCCCCATTTACCAGGTATTCACCCCCACTTACCTTGTATGCTTCACACTCACCAATTATCCTCCCCCACTCACCTTATATGTTCCACACTCAAAAGGTGTCTTCTCCACTCACCTTGCGTCCTTCCCACTCCCCCACTCACCTTGCATCCTCCCCATTCACCAAGTACCCTCCTCACTCGCCTTGCATGCTCTCCACTCACCAGGTATCCTTTCCCACTCTCTAGGTATCCTCCACTCACCTGGTATCCTAACCACTCCTACACTCACCTGGAGCTCCTACACTCACCTGGGCTCCTACACTCACCTGGGCTCCTACACTCACCTGGGCTCCTACACTCACCTGGGCTCCTACACTCACCTGGGCTCCTACACTCACCTGGGCTCCTACACTCACCTGGGCTCCTACACTCACCTGGGCTCCTACACTCACCTGGGCTCCTACACTCACCTAGGCTCCTACTCACCTAGGCTCCTACACTCACCTGGGCTCCTACACTCACCTGGGCTCCTACACTCACCTGGGCTCCTACACTCACCTGGGCTCCTACACTCACCTGGGCTCCTACACTCACCTGGGCTCCTACACTCACCTGGGCTGGCCCGGTGGCCTGGTGGGGTGGCCCGGTGGCCTGGTGGTTAAAGCTCCCGCTTCACACACGGAGGGCCCGGGTTCGATTCCCGGCGGGTGGAAACGTTTCGACACGTTTCCTTACACCTGTTGTCCTGTTCACCTAGCAGCAAATAGGTACCTGGGTGTTAGTCGACTGGTGTGGGTCGCATCCTGGGGGACGAGATTAAGGACCCCAATGGAAATAAGTTAGACAGTCCTCGATGACGCACTGACTTTCTTGGGTTATCCTGGGTGGCTAACCCTCCGGGGTTAAAAATCCGAACGAAATCTTATCTTATCTCCTACACTCACCTGGGCTCCTACACTCACCTGGGCTCCTACACTCACCTGGGCTCCTACACTCACCTAGGCTCCTACACTCACCTAGGCTACTACTCACCTAGGCTCCTACACTCACCTGGGCTCCTACACTCACCTGGGCTCCTACACTCACCTAGGCTCCTACACTCACCTAGGCTCGGAGGCATCATAGAGACGCAATTTTCCGGTAATAATATTTCTGGCAGTATCGTATTACCTCACCTCATATATACCACCAGAATATTGCTCGCCTGCCTGTGGAATATACCACTAGAATATTGCTCACTTTCCTGGGAATATACCACTAGAATATTGCTCACTTTCCTGGGGATATACCATCAGAATATTGCTCACTTTCTTGGGAATATACCACCACAATATTTCCCGCCTTCCTGGAAATATACTTCCCAAATATTCCTCGCCTGCTAGAGGAAAATGCCATACGAATATTGCTCGCCTTCCAGTTATATTTGGCCGTCCCGAGAAAATTTATAAGGGTTTATGGCGTGCAATTACCAAAAAAAAATATTGCTCGCCTGTCGGGGGAAATACCTCCGATATTTTTTCCAAAATGCCAAAGAAAAAACCCCAAAAAATATTCCCTCGCTTACCTAAAGAATATACCCCCAAATTTTTTCTCGTTTCCTTTGGGAAATATAAAACCCAGAATTTTGGCTCTCTGGGGGGGAATACCCCACAAATAATCGCCGCTGTTGCGAATTTTTCCACCAGAATTTTACTCAACGGGCCTGGAAATATAGTGTACAATTTAAATTTTTGCCGTCTTTTGGGGGAAATATACCTCCAGTATTACTCCCCCCTGTGGGGGAAAAAATCCCAAACGAAAATTTTAATTTCCCCCTGTTGGGAAAATTTTAAACCAAAATATTACTACCCCTGCCCAGGCTAATATTCGGGAAACGTGACTATGACAGCCCGTTTTCTCCCGTGTTCTTCCCCCCCTTTACTGTGTTTTTCCTTCTTCAGGGTTTTTTCCTTTTTAATGTTTTTCCCGTTTTTTAAAAATTTTCCCCATTTTTTTTACAATATTATTCCCTGGTCTTACAATTTTTCAATGTTTTTAAACTGGGGATTTATTTTAGTTCTTTTTAAAAGGTTTTTTTCTGTGGCAGGGGGGTAGTGCTGCTGGGGGGGAAAGGGAGTTTTGCTGGGAGGGGCCCGAGTTTAGTTGCTGGGAGGGGGGGGAAAAGTTTGGGGGAGGGGGGGGAAGTGCTGCGGGGAGGGGAGGGAGTGTTGCTAGCAGGGGGGGGTTTAGTGCTGCGGGGGAGGGGGGGAAAGAGTTTGCGGCAGGGGGGGGTTTATGCTGCGGGGAGGGGAGGAGAGTGTTGCTGGGGGGGGGACAAATTAGTTGCGGGGAGGGGGGGGTTTTAAGTGGCTGGGGGTGGACGATATAGTTGCTGGAAGGGGAGGAGAGTGTTGCTGGGAGGGGCCCGAGATAGTTGCGGGAGGGGGGGGTTTGTGCTGCGGGGAGGGGGTAGGTGTTTGCTGGGAAGGGAGGGTAGGCTGCGGGGAGGGGAGGAGGGTGTTGCTAAGAGGGGACGAGATATTGCTGGAAGGGGGGGAGATTTTTTGCGGGGGGGGGAAAGGAGATGGGTTGCTGGGGGGGAAGGGAAAGGGGTTGCTGGGGGGGGGAAAGATATAGTTGCGGGAAAAGGGGAGGAGAGTGTTGCTGGGAGGGGGGGGGGAAATAGTTGCGGGGGGGAGGGAGGGTAGTTTTTTGTGGGGGGGGGAGGGTAGTGCTGCTGGGAGGGGGGGGCAGTGTTGCTGGGGGGGGGAGGGTATTGCTGCGGGAGGGGGGTTTAGTGTTGCTGGGAAAGAAGGGTATTTTTGCTGGAAAGGGAGGGTATTGTTGCTGTGGGGGGAAAAGGGAGTTTTTCTGGGGGGGGAGGGAGTGCTGTTTGGGGGGGGGGAAGGTAGTTTTTGCGGGGGAAAAAAGGGGGGGTATTGTTGCTAAAAAGGGAGGGTAGTGTTCCCTGGGGGGGGGAAGGGAGTTTTCGGGAAAAGGGGGGGGGGTTTAGGGGTTGCGGGGAGAGGAAGGTAGGGGTTTGTTTGGGAAAGGAGAGGGGAGTGTTGCGGTGGGGAGGGGATTTGTTGCTGGGAGAAGGGAGTTTTTCCGGGGAGGAGGGGGGAAGTTTTTGTTTGGGGGGGAAGGGAGTGTTGCCGGGAGGGGAAAGGGGGGCCCGTTGCTGGGAGGAGAGGGCAGTGTTCCGGGGAGGAGAAGGGAAGGTTTGCTGGGAGGGGGGGGGGGAGTGTTGCTGGGGGGGGAGGGAGTTTTGCTGGAAGAGGTTTGAGTTTTACTGGGAAGGGGGGGGGGTGTGGGGGGAGGGGAGGGAGTGTTGGGGGGGGGGGGGGAAAGTTTTTGTGGGTGGGGAGGGGGAGTGGTTTGCTGGGAAAAAGGGGTGTTCCGGGGAGGAGAGGGGGTTTCCTGGGAGGGAAGGGGGGGTGTTCCCTGGGAGGGGGGGGTGTTCCCTGGGAGGGGAGGAGATTTTTTGTGGGAAGAGGGGGGATGTTACTGGGAAGGGGGGGGAGTGTGGGGGAAAGGGGAGGGGATTTGTCGGGGAAAGGGGAGGGGAGGGGGATTTTTCCAAGGGGGGGGGAGTTTGCGGGGTAGGGGGGGGGAGTGTTGCTGGGAGGGGGGGGAGGTTTTGCGGGGAAGAGAGGGGGTGTTATTTGGGAAAAAGGAGGGGGAGGGGCGGGGAGGGGAGGGGGGGGAGAGGGTTTCCCGAGGGGGAGGGGAGTGTTGTGGGGGGGAAATGGAGTGTTGGGGAGGGGAGGGGAGTTCGGGGGGGGGGGTGTTCTGGGGAGGGGAAGGGATTTGTCGGGGAGGGGATGGGGGGGGGGGTGTTGCTGGGGGGGGAAGGGGAAAAGGGGGGGGTTTTCGGGGGGGGGGGGGGGAGGGGGGGGGGGTTGTCGGGGAGGGGGGGGGGGGAGGGGGTTTGGGGGGGGGGGGAGTGCGGGGGGGGGTGGGGGGGAGTGTCGGGGTGGGGAGGGGTTGCGGGAGGGGAGGGGAGGGGTCAGGAAGGGGGGGGGGGAGTGTGGGGGACGGGAGGGGAGTTTTTGCGGGGAGGGGAGTTCGGGGAGGGGGGGGGTGTTGCGGGGGAAGGGGAAAGGGGAAATTTGTCGGGGAAAGGGGGGGGGAGTTTTTTGCTGGGAAAGGGGAGGGGAGGGGAATTTTTGCTGGGACGGGAGGGGAGGGGCGGGGGGGGGAGTGTAAAGGGGAAGGGGGGGGGAGGGGGGTGTCGGGGAGGGAGGGGAGTTTTGCGGGGGGGGGAGTGTGGGGGAGGGGAGGGGATTTTGTTTTTCTGGGGGAAGGGGGTTTGGGGGGGGGGGTGTTGCTGGGGAGGGGGGGGGAAGTTTGGGCTAGGAGGGGGGGGGGGAAGGGGGTTGGCTAGGGGGGGGGGGAGTGTTGCTGGGGGGGAGGGGGGGGGGGGAAGTTGGTTTTGGGTTAGGAAAGGGGGGGGGGGAGGGGGGGTTTTTTTGGAAAAAAGGGGTTTTTTTTTTTTTTAAAATTTTTTTTTTTTTAAAAAAAGGGCCCCCCCCCCCCCCGGGAATTTTTTTTTTTTAATTAATTTTTTAAAGGGGGGGATTTGAGGAAGGGAAAAAGGGGGGGAATGAGGCCAAAACCATCCCTTTCCTTTTCCTTTTTTCCCAGGTTTTTCTCTCGTCACCTTTTTCCCTCTTAATTCCCCTTTCCCTCTACCCCCCTCCCTCCTTTCCCCTTTTCCCCCTTGCCCCCTCCCCCCCTCCTTTTCCCCCCTCCCCCCCTTCCCCCTCCCCCCCTTTCTATCCCCTCCCCCCTTCCTACCCCTCCTCTCTCCCCCCCTCTTTTTCCCCCCCCTTCCCTTTTCCCCTTCCCACTTTTTCCCCCCCTCTTTTCCTCCCTACCCCCCTCCTTTTCCTTCCCTCTTCTTCTTTCCCTCTTTCCCTCCCCTTTTCCCCCCTTCCTTTCCCCCCCCCTTTCCCCCGGTAAAGGCCCTTTAATTTTAGGGTTTTAAGGGCCCGCCCCTTTCTTGAATTGGGGCCCAAGTTCCCCAAAAGTTTTAAAACCCTTTCCTTTCTTTTCTTTTTTTCCTTTTCCCAAAAAACCTTTTTCCCCCCTTTCCCTCTTCTAAAATTTCCGTCCCCCTTTTGGGGGGGGGGCCCGGGGGGGGGGGTGCCCCGGGGGTTTAGTGAATTTTTTTGGGGGGGTTTTGTTTTTTAGGTGTTTTCTGGCTAAAAAAATTTTTTTTTTTTGTTTTATTTATAGTTTGAAGTACTTTAAAACGTATAAAACCTAAACTTAAAATTTTATTTTTCCTTAAAAAAATTTTTTAATTTTTTCTCACGGGTCCGGAAAACTTGTGAAAAATTATTATAATATTTTATATATAAAATATAAAAAATTATAATAATATATTAATATTTTATATATATATAATATTAAATTATATTATTTTATATATATATAAATATTTTTATAAAATATATTTTAAAATATTTTTATTAATATATATTTTATATTTATAAACCATATTTTATATTAATATATAATTTTTTAAATTTATTATCACCTGGCCGTTTCCCCCAAGGCGGGGGGCCCCCAAAAAAAAAACTTTCACCTCATTCACTCCATCACTGCCCCTTCCCAAAGGGGTGTTTAAACTACTTTTTTTTAACTGCAACAGGATTTAAAGTCCGGCCTGCCGGTTCCCTTAAATTTCCCTTCTAAATGTTATTTTGCTCCCCCCAAAACAGAACTTTCAAGTTTTAAAAAAACCTTTTGTCCCCCCATTCACCCCTACCCCAAAAAACGCTCACGCATGCCCGGGAAGTCCAACCCCCTTTCGCACAAAAAACCCCCCTTTATCCCCTCCCCCCAACCTTTCCCAGGCCGACCCCTACCCCGCCTTCCTTTTTCCCCTACAGACTGGGTACAATTTGAAGGGGATCCCGTTTCGCTCCATTCTTCTACATGTCCCCAATCACCTTTAACAACCCTTCCTCAGCCCTTTGGGCAAATTTTTTGGGCAATCCCCCACCCCATCCTAACTTCCAAACTCCAATTTCTCAGTTTAAATTTACACCACCACGTTTTCCCCAGGCAAGGGCATCCCCCACCCGCCTCCCGCCTTTTTCCTTTGCGGGAAAATTCATCACCCCTGCTTCCCCACCCAAAATAAGAGGTTGGGGGAAAACTAATACTCTCATACTTCCCCAATTTTCCCCAAAGGACAAAGTTCTTTTTCTCCACGACTCCAAAGTGCACCCCCTCACCCCTTTTTCCCCCCAAAATTCTTTTGATTCACCTCATTTTCATGATTCCCTCACTGACACGTCCCTCCCAAATATCTCAATACATTCACCCCCTCCATACTCTCCCCTTCAATCTGATATCCAAAACTTTCATCACCTAATTTTTTTTGCTATCCTCTTTAAACCCAAATTCTCCTGTATTCACTTTTAAAATTTTTTTCTTTTGCATACCCTACCAAATTCATCCCCAACCCCTGCAACTTTTCTTCAGAATCTCCCAAAAGCACAGTGTCATCAGCAAAGAGAACTGTGAGAACTCCCCCCTTTATGTGAGATTTTTTTAAACTTTTTAAATCCACGCCCCTTGCAAGCCCCCGCATGTTTCTTCTCTTACAACCTCCCTCTATAAATAATTTAAAAAACCACGGCACAAACAAACATTTCCCTTTTCTAAGGCCTACTTTTACTGGGAAAAATCACCCTCTTTCCACATATCTAACTTGAGCCTCACTATCCTCGAAAAACCCCCCTTCACTGCCTTTTTAGTAACCTACCCCCTATACCCTTTTTCAACCCCCGCAAAAATCTGCCCCATTGCCCCCCTACCACCCTGTCATACGCCTTTTTTAAATCCGGGAAATGCCAAAAAAAACCTCTTTAGCCTTTTCTAAATATGTTTTACTTATAGGGCCCACTGTAAAAACCCGGTCCACCACCAAACCCACCTTTCCTAAAGCCTCCTTGGTCATCTGGGTATCCTTTTTTCCGTCTTTCTCTTTTTCTTTCAAAAATAAATTACCAAAAACTTTTTCCCGGTTTTACTCAACAGACTTATCCCCCTTAAATTTTTTTTTTTTTCCCCTCTCTTTTGCCCCCTTTTTTTTTAAAAAGGAACAAAGCATTCTCTCTGTCAATCCCTAGGTACCCTACCCTTTCCATACATTTATTAAATTAAAAGCACCAAACACTCCCCAAAACTAAATCCCCAAACCCGCTTTTTTTAAAATTTTCCCATCTTTATCCCCTCAATCCCAGCTGCCTTTTCCCCCTTTCATTTTACCTACTGCCTCACAAAATGCCCCCCAATCACAACTGGGTCTTCCTCACTCCACAAGGGTGTTATTCCTCTTGCCCTTTCACGAATTTACAGCTTTTCCCCATCTTCATCAACATTTTTAAAAATTCCTCAAAATATTCCCTCCCAAATTCCCAAAAAACCCCTTAAATTCCATTTAAAAACTCTCCTTTCCTATTTTTAAATGACAAATCCATTTGTTCTTTTAGGCTTCCTTAAATTTTTAATCTCCCTCCCAAAAAGTTTTTCTTTTTTTCAACAAAATTTTTTTGGGTAACATCCCCCACCCACCCTTTATTTGCCTCTTTTTTTCATTGCTTCACCACTCTTTTAACCTTTTCTCTTTTTCTCCATATACTCTTCCCTCCTTGATACTTCTACTTTGTAAAAACCTTTTTCATTATGCTAACTTTTTCCCCCCTTTCTCTCTCTTTACATCTCATTCCCCCCTATCGCTCCCCTTCCCCCCCTGCAACCCCCTTTCCTGTAACCACAAATTCTGCTGAACCCCTCTAAAAAATACATTTTTAAAAATTTCCCCTTCCTCTTCGACCCCAAATTTCCTATGCTCTCATTAGCCCCCCTATCCTCCAAAGTTGTTTTTATCTTTCCCTAACTGCCTCCTCTTTTAGTTTTTTTAAAAATTCACCCTCTCTTACCTGATGCCCTTTTAAACTCCTTGTTCCCATCTACCTTTTACTCCAGTGGGACTACAACTAAAAAGGATCTGATATTTTTGTGGCCCCCCCCATAAACATGTACTTTCCCGAAGTCATTTAACAGTCTTCTAAACTACCAATACATAACCAACAAACTACTGGCATTACGCCCCACATCTTTTCGGGATATTATTTATCTTCTTTTTCTTAAAATATGTATTACCTATAACTAAACCCCTTTCTATCCCAAGTTCAATCAAAGGGCTCCATTATCATTTACACCTGGCACCCCAAACTTACCTACCACCCCCTCTCTAAAAGTTTCTCCTACTTTAGCACTCAGGTCCCCTACCACAATTACTCTCTCACTTGGTTCAAAGGCTCTCTCTCTCTTTTCTCTCTCTCTCTTATATATATATATATATATATATATATATATATATATATTTTATATTTATATATAATATATATATATATATATATATATATATATATATTTGGGGTGCCAGGTGTAAATGATAATGGGAGCCCTTTTGATTGAACTTTGTATAAAAAGGGGGTTTTAGTTTATAGGTAATACATATTTTAAAAAAAAAGAGGATAAATAAGTTACACGATATGATGTAGGGCGAAATGACAGTAGTTTGTTGGATTATGTTTTGGGTAGTTTAAAGACTGTTGAGTAGACTTCGGGATGTACATGTTTATAGAGGGGCCACAGATATATCAGTCACTTTCTAGTTGTAGCTACACTGAGAGTAAAAGGTAGATGGGATACAAGGAGAATAGAAGCATCAGGGAAGAGAGAGGTGAAGGTTTTTTAAAACTAAAAGAGGAGGCAGTTAGGGTAAGATATAAACAGCTATTGGAGGATAGATGGGCTAATGAGAAGCATAGGCAATGGGTCGAAGAGGTATGGGGTGGGTTTTAAAAAAATGTAGTGTTAGAGGTGTTCAGCAGAAGTTTGTGGTTACGGGAAAGTGGGTGCAGGAGGGAAGGAGCGATTGGTGGAATGATGATGTAAAGAAAAGTAGTAGGGAGAAAAAGTTAGCATATGAGAAGTTTTTACAAAGTAAAAGTGATGCAAGGAGGGAAGAGTATATGGAGAAAAAGAGAGAAGTTAAGAGAGTGGTGAAGCAATGAAAAAAGAGAGCAAATGAGAGAGGGGGTTTGAGATGTTATCAACAATTTTTGTTGAAAATAAGAAAAAGTTTTGGAGTGAGATTAACAAGTTAAGAAAGCCTAGAGAACAAATGGATTTGTCAGTTAAAAATAGGAGAGGGGGAGAGTTATTAAATGGAGAGGTTAGAGGTTTTGGGGAAGATGGAAGGAATATTTTGAGGAATTGTTAAATGTTGATGAAGATAGGGAAGCTGTGATTTCGTGTATAGGGCAAGGAGGAATAACATCTTGTAGGGTGAGGAAGACCCAGTTGTGAGTGTGGGGGAAGTTCGTGAGGCAGTAGGTAAAATGAAAGGGGGTAAGGCAGCCGGGGATTGATGGATAAAGATAGAAATGTTAAAAGCAGGTGGGGATATAGTTTTGGAGGGGTTTGGGTGCAATTATTTAATAAATGTATGGAAGAGGGAAAGGTTTCCCTAGGGATTGGCAGAAGCATGCATAGTTCCTTTGTATAAAGGCAAAGGGGATAAAAGGAGTGCAAAAATTATAGGGGGATAAGTCTGTTGAGTGAAACCTGGTAAAGTGTTTTGGTAGATTTATAATTGAAAGAATTAAGAGTAAGACGGAGAATAGGATAGCAATGAACAAGGAGGCTTTAGGAAAGGTGGGGGGTGTGTGGACCAGGTTTACATTTGAAACATATAAGTGAACAGTATTTAGATAAGGCTAAAGAGGTCTTTGGGGCATTTATGGATTTGGAAAAGGGGGTATAAAGGGGGGAAATAGGGGGGCAATGTGGCAGATGTTGCAAGTGTAGGGTGTAGGAGGTAGGTTACTGAAAGCAGTGAAGAGTTTTTACGAGGATAGTGGGCTCAAGTTAGAGTATGTAGGAAAGAGGGAAATTTTTTCCAGTAAAGTAGGCCTTAGACAAGGATGTGGATGTCACCTTTGGTTGTTTAATATATTTATAGATGGGGTTGTAAGAGAAAAAAATGCGAGGGTCTTGGCAAGAGGCGTGGAGTTAAAAGATAAAGAATCACACACAAAGTGGGAGTTGTCACAGCTGCTCTTTGCTGATGACACTGTGCTCTTGGGAGATTCTGAAGAGAATTTGCAGAGATTGGTGGATGAATTTGGTAGGGTGTGCAAAAGAAGAAAATTAAAGGTGAATACAGGAAAGAGTAAGGTTATGAGGATAACAAAAAGATTAGGTGATGAAAGATTGAAAAATCAGATTGGAGGGAGAGAGTATGGGGGAGGTGAACGTATTCAGATATTTGGGGAGGGGAAACTGTCAGCGGATGGGTCTATGAAAGAGAGTGAATCATAGAATTGATGAGGGAAAAAGAGTGAGTGGTGCACTTAGGAGTCTGTGGAGACAAAGAACTTTTTTCCTTGGAGGCAAAGGGGGGAATGTATGAGAGTATAGTTTTACCAACGCTCTTATATGGGTGGAAGCGTGGGTGATGAAGTTTGCAGCGAGGAGAAGGTGGAGGCAGTGGAGATTCATGTCTGAGGGCAATGTGTGGTGTGAAATATAATGCAGAGAATTCGTAGTTTGGAAGTTAGGAGGAGGTGCGGGATTACCAAAACTGTTGTCAGAGGGCTGAGGAAGGGTTTTGAGGTGGTTCGGACATGTAGAGAGAATGGAGCGAAACAGAATGATTTCAAGAGTGTATCAGTCTGTAGTGGAAGGAAGGCGGGGTAGGGGTCGGCCTAGGAAGGTTGGAGGGAGGGGGTAAAGGAGGTTTTGGTGCGGGGGGGTTGGACTTCCAGCAGGCATGCGTGAGCGTGTTTGATAGGAGTGAAGGGAGAAAATGGTTTTTAATACTTGACGTGCTGTTGGAGTGTGAGCAAAGTAACATTATGAAGGGGTTCAGGGAAACCGGCAGGCCGGACTTGAGTCCTGGAGATGGGAAGTACAGTGCCTGCACTCTGAAGGAGGGGTGTTTAAAGTTGCAGTTAAAAACTGTAGTGTAAAGCACCCTTCTGGCAAGACAGTGATGGAGTGAATGATGGTGAAAGTTTTTCTTTTTCGGGCCACCCTGCCTTGGGGGGAATCGGCCGGTGTGATAATAAAAAAATTATATATATTTTATATATATATATATATTATATAAATAATATATATATAAAATATATATTATATATATATTAAATGTCGTGCCGAATATGTAAAACTGGTCATTTAGCAAGAACTCATTTAAAATTAAGTCCTTTCTAAAATTTTCCTTTTTACGTTTAAAGATATATTTTTTCATTAAAGTTAATGTAAAAATTTTAATTTTGCTCCAAAAAGAATCTTAGAAAACTTACCTAACCTTATCATAACAAGAACAATTTTTTTTTAGCCTTACCCAACTAAAATATTTTAGATTTATTTACAATAATTTTTAAAACTAAACAAAAAACGTGAAATGTATTTTTTTTGTTAGGTTCTGAATGATTTTGGCGAATTGTTGCATACACAAATTTTCCCCTTGTCCTATATGTCCTATATTTGGGTATTTAAGCCCAAAATGGCAAGTTTTTGCCTTCGGCACGACATATATATAATATATATATATATATATATATATATATTATATATATATATATATATTATATATATAATATATAAAACAAAATACATTGACAAAAACATTCACAAAAATACGATAGAAAGTAAACAAATAGGGAACTCAGAGCTACATCTGAATACTTCGTCCAGCTCCCCCGGGGGTGGGCCACGTGCCCAGAATGCTGCAGGCTTTCCCCTCTGGATCGCAACACGATTCCCCTGAAAGAGGAAGCCCAGTCGCCCTGTGGTCCTTGGTTTATGATGAGCTTTTCAACCAGCTTTATTAGGAACTTTAGAACACACTTGCCCCATGCTCCAAGGGTCTTCGACCCTTTTGGGATGAAGGTATAGCAAGGGGGAAGGTCTTCATATTTGCGGATCTTCTGGATCTCCCTGTGGCTGGCAGCTCCACCCCCTTCCACTACGGAGTATGGCAAGTAGGTGTCTGCCAATGGCGGCACATGTGTAGTCCCAGGCAATCTGCTTTCCATCCTTCCAAGGTAGCATAGTGGCTCCATCAGGACGCTTTTGACTTCCGTCAGACCTCTGCACTTGGGGTTCCCGTTGAGCTGGGCAACGGGCTGTGGCGAGGCTTCTCTTTATGATGTCATTGACCTCCTCATGCCTGGCATACTTCCCTTCTGCTGTGTGACACACGAGACCATGAAGTCCGAATTGATCAGCTGTCGCCCTGCCGCAAATACACCTATGTTCGGTGAAGATGGGGGCGGCTAGGCGAAGAGCAACACCAATTCGAATGGCCTGTGGGTCTAGTCGAGTGCCCAAGGAGGAACTGGGAACAGCTAACAGGAAATCTCCTGAGTGTGGTGCCTTCACTGCCAGGTATATATATATATGTCGTGCCGAATAGGCAGAACTTGCGATCTTGGCTTAAATAGCAACGCTCTTCTTGCCATATAGGACAAGTGAAAATTTGTGTATGCAATAATTTCGCCAAAATCATTCTGAACCTAACGAAAAAAATATATTTCACTGTGTTTGTTTAATATTAAATTATCGTAAACAAATCTAAAATATATTTAGTTGGGTTAGGCTAAAATAAATTGTTCTTGTTATAATAAGGTTAGGTAAGTTTTCTAAGTTTTCCTTTTGGTGCAAAATTATAAATTTTTACATCAACATTAATGAAAAAATGTATCTTTAAACGTATAAGAGAAAATTATAGAAAGGACTTAATTTTAAATGAGTTCTTGCTAATTGACCAGTTTTACATATTCGGCACGGGCATTATATATAATGTATATATATATATGTATATATATATTTATTAATATATATTATATATATATATATATATATATATAATATATATATATATAATATATATATAATGCGTGTGTGGGTGATAGTGTGGATGATGAGTGTGTCTGTGCACTTGGTGTGAGCAGTAAATAGGGTGACTGGTGACTACATGATTACTAGTGTACAAGGCATGTTAGGGTGTGTGGGTCGTGACAACATGTTAGGGTGTGTGGGTCGTGACAACATGGGTTAGGTGTGGGTGTGGGATTGGGGCCGTGTGGACTTGAAGCTCTGGGGGGAGTGGTGTGTGTGAAAGGTATGACTGTCAGTGACCTGGTGGGTCGTGATTGGATGATGGGCGAATAGGTGGGCGATTATGCAACTGGTGTGGTACTGAGCGTGGTTGGTAACTAAGTGATTATGGCCATGGGGGGAATTGTTCTATGGTTGGATCGTGTGGCGGTAGGTTGCTGGTTGGGAGGGTGTGAGTGAAGGTATGTAGCAGTGGGGGAATTGTGTGCGTGGAGGTGGCTAGTGGGAATGGTGTGTACGTAAAGGTGTGGCTGTGGGGGAATTATAGGAGGGGGAGGTTTGGTGGGAGAGGCAGGAATGAGTGAAGGCATGTGACTACACACCACCACCAACCACCACCACTACCCATTACTACCACCACCATCCATTACCACCAACCACCACCTATTATCACCAACCACAACCCATTACCACCAACCATCACTAACCACCACCATTACAACCAACCACCACCACCAGTACCCATTACTACCAACCGCCACCCATTCCCACCAACCACAACCAATACCCATTACTACCACCACCATCCATTACCACCAACCACCACCTATTATCACCAACCACAACCCATTACCACCAACCATCACTAACCACCACCATTACAACCAACCACCACCACCAGTACCCATTACTACCAACCGCCACCCATTCCACCAACCACCACCACTCATTCCCACCAACCACCACCCACCCATTCCCACCAACCACTACCACCCATTACCACCAACCACCACCACCCATTACCACCAACACCTAATACCACCAACTACCACCACCCATTACACCCATCCACCAACACCCACTACCACCACCACCCATCACTACCCACTACCGCTACCACTACTGCAGAGAAGATGGGCAGTATGAACCAGCAAATAGCAGTATGTACCAGCATGTACAAGTACGTACAAGCATGTACCAGCATGTACCAGTATGTACCTGTATGTACCACCATGTACCAGTATGTACCAGCATGTACCAGTAAGTACAAGCATGTACCAGCATGTACTAGAATGTACCAGTATATACCAGCATGTACCGTTATGTACCAGTATGTACCAGCATGTACCAGTATGTACCAGAATGCACCAGCACGTACCAGAATGTACCAGTATGTACCAGTGTACCAGCATCTACAAACATGCACCAGTATGTACCAGCATGTACTACTATGTACCAGTATGTACCACTATGTACCAGAATGTACCGGTATGTACCAGAATGTACCAGCATGTACCAGCATGTACCAGTATGTACCAGCATGTACCAATATGTACCAGCATGTGCCAGCATTTACCAGTATGTACCAGTATGTAACAGCATGTACCAGATTGTACAAGCATGTACTAGAATGTACCAGCATGTACCAGCATGTTCCAGTTTGTACCAGTATGTACCAGAATGCACCAGCATGTACCAGAATGTACCAGCATGTACCAGCATGTACCAGCATTTACCAGTATGTACCAGAATGTACAAGCATGTACCAGCATGTACCAGTATGTACCAGCATGTACTAGTATGTACCAGCATGTACCAGTATGTACAGGCATATACCAGCATGTAACAGTATGTACCAGCATGTACCAGTATGTACCAGAATGTACCAGCATGTACCAGTATGTACCAGAATGTACCAGCATGCACCAGAATGTACCAGTATGTACCAACATGTACCAGAATGTACCAGAATGTACCAGCATGTACTAGAATGTACCAGCATGTACCAGCATGTACCAGTTTGTACCAGTATGTACCAGTATGTACCAGAATGCACCAGCATGTACCAGACTGTACCAGCATGTACCAGCATGTACCAGTATGTACCAGCATGTACCAGTATGTACAGCATGTACCAGCATGTACAAGCATGTACCAGCATGTACCAGTATGTACCAGCATGTACTAGTATGTACCAGCATGTACCAGTATGTGCAGGCATGTACCAGTATGTACCAGAATGTACCAGCATGTACCAGTACGTACCAGCATGTACCAGAATGTACCAGCATGTACCAGCATGTACCACTAAGTACCAGCATGTACCAATATGTACCAGCATGTACCAGCATTTACCAGTATGTACCAGTATGTAACAGCATGTACCAGATTGTACAAGCATGCACTAGAATGTACCAGCATGTACCAGCATGTACCAGTTTGTACAAGTATGTACCAGTATGTACCAAAATGCACCAGCATGTACCAGAATGTTCCAGCATGTACCAGCATGTACCAGCATGTACCAGTATGTACCAGCACTTAGCAGTATGTACCAGAATGTGCAAGCATGTACCAGCATGTACCAGTATGAACCAGCATGCACTAGTATGTACCAGCATGTACCAGTATGTACAGGCATGTACCAGCATGTAACAGTATGTGCCAGCATGTACCAGTATGTACCAGTATGTACCAGAATGTACCAGCATGTACCAGCATGTACCAGTATGTACCAGCATGTACCAGAATGTACCAGCATGTACCAGGATGTACCAGTGTGTACCAGCATGTAACAGAATGTACCATCATGTACCAGCATGTACTAGAATGTACCAGCATGTACCAGCATGTACCAGTTTGTACCAGAATGTACCAGCATGTACCAGAATGTACCAGTGTGTACCAGCATGTAACAGAATGTACCATCATGTACCAGCATGTACCAGAATGTACCAGCATGTAGCAGCATGTACCAGCATGTACAAGTATGTACCAGCATGTACCAGCATGTACCAGTATGTACCAGCATGTACTAGTATGTACCAGCATGTACCAGTATGTGCAGGCATGTACCAGCACGTAACAGTATGTACCAGCATGTATCAGTATGTACCAGAATGTACCAGCATGTACCAGCATGTACCAGTGTGTACCAGCATGTACAAGAATGTACCAGCATGTACCAGAATGTACCAGTATGTACCAGCAT
This sequence comes from Cherax quadricarinatus, assembly GCF_026875155.1. Classification (NCBI taxonomy): domain Eukaryota; kingdom Metazoa; phylum Arthropoda; class Malacostraca; order Decapoda; family Parastacidae; genus Cherax; species Cherax quadricarinatus. The sequence continues at coordinate 23,377,524 of NC_069409.1, read as the reverse complement.
CTACCAGCATGTACCAGTATGTACCAGCATGTACCAGTGTGTACCAGAATGTACCAGCATGTACCAGCATGTACCAGTATGTACCAGCATGTTCAAGTTTGAACCAGCATGTATCAGTATATCAGAATGTACCAGTATGTACCAGCATGTACCAGTATGAACCAGCATGTATCAGTATATCAGAATGTACCAGCATGTACTAGAATGTACCAGCATGTACCAGAATGTACCAGCATGTACCAGTATGTACCAGCATGCACCAGTATGTACCAGAATGTACCAGCATGTACCAGCATGTGCCAGTATGTGCTAGCATGTACCAGTGTACCAGAATGTACCAGCATGTACCAGTATGTACCAGCATGTACCAGTATGTACCAGTATGTACCAGCATGTACCAGTAAGTACCAGCATGTACCAGTATGTACCAGTGTGTACCAGTGTGTGCCAGCATGTACCAATATGTACCAGTATGTACCAGCATGCACCAGTATGTATCAGCATGCACCAGTATGTACCAGTATGTACCAGTATGTACCACCATGCACCAGTATGTACCAGTACGTACCAGCATGTAGCAGTATGTACCAGCATGTACCAGTATGTACCAGCATGTATCAGTATGTACCAGCATGTACCAGCATGTAGCAGTATGTTCCAGTATGTATCAGTATGTACCAGCATGTACCAGCATGTACCAGCATGTATCAGCATTTACCAGTATGTACCAGCATGTACCAGTGTGTACCAGCATGTACCATTATGGACCAGCATGTACAAGCATGTATCAGTATGTACCAGCATGTACTAGCATGTACCAGTATATACCAGCATGTACCAGAATGTACCAGCATGTACCAGCATGTACCAGAATGTACCAGCATGTAACAGCATATACCAGTATGTACCAGTATTTACCAGCATTTACCAGAATGGACCAGCATGTACCAGCATGTACCAGAATGTACCAGCATGTACCAGTATGTACCAGTATGTACCAGCATGTACCAGCATGTACCAGAATGTACCAGCATGTACCAGTATGTACCAGTATGTACCAGTATGTACCAGAATGTACCAGCATGTACCAGTATGTACCAGCATGTATCAGCATGTACCAGTATGTACCAGAATGTACCAGCATGTACCAGTATGTACCAGTATGTACCAGCATGTACCAGCATGTACCATTGTGTACCAGCGTGTACCAGCATGTACCAGTACGTACCAGTATGTACCAGCATGCACCAGTATACACCAGCATGTACCAGCATGTACAAGTATGTACCAGTATGTACCAGCATGTACCAGCGTGTACCAGTATGCACCAGTATGTATCACTATATACCAGTATGCACCAGCATGTACCAGCATTTACCAGTATGTACCAGCATGTACCAGTATGTACCAGCATGTACCAGTATGCACCAGCATGCACCAGTATGTACCAGCATGTACCAGTATGTACCAGCATGTACCAGCATGTACCAGCATGTACCAGTATGTACCAGTATGTACCAGTATGTACCAGCATGTACCAGTATGTACCAACATTTATCAGTATGTACCAGCATGTACCAGTATGTACCAGTATGTACCAGCATTTATCAGCATGTACCAGCATGTACCAGTATGTACCAGTATGTGTCAGTATGTACCAGTATGTACCAGCATGTACCAGCATGTACCAGCATTTACCAGTATGTACCAGCATGTTCCAGTATGTACCAGCATGTACCAGTATGTATCAGTATGTACCAGTATATACCAGCATGTACCGGCATGTTCCAGCATTTACCAGTATGTACCAGCATGTACCAGCATGTACCAGCATGTAGCAGCATTTACCAGTATGTACCAGCATATACCAGTATGTACCAGCATGTACCAGCATTTGCCAGTATTTGCCAGTATGTACCAGCATGTACCAGCATGTACCAGTATGTACCAGCATGTAACAATTTGTACCAGCATGTACCAGTATGTACCAGCATGTACCAGTATGTACCAGCATGTAACAATATGTACCAGTATGTACCAGCATGTACCAATATGTACCAGCATGCACCAGTATGTACCAGCATGTACCAGAATGTACCAGCATGTACCAGTATGTACCAGCATGTAACTATATGTACCAGTATGTACCAGTATGTACCAGCATGTACCAAATATGTACCAGCATGTACCAGTATGTACCAGCATGTACCAGTATGTACCAGCATGTACCAGTATGTACCAGCATGTACCAGTATGTACCAGCATGTACCAGTATGTACCAGCATGTACCAGTATGTACCAGCATGTACCAGTATGTACCAGCATGTACCAGTATGTACCAGCATGTACCAGCATGTACCAGTATGTACCAGCATGTACCAGTATGTACCAGCATGTACCAGTATGTACCAGCATGTACCAGTAATTCCAGCATGTACCAGCATGTACCAGTATGTACCAGCATGTACCAGCATGTAAACCCGTTTTGTACCAGCATGACCACATGTACCAGTATGTACCAGCATGTACCAGTAGTACCAGTATGTACCAGTATGTACCAGAATGTACCAGTATGTACCAGTATGTACCAGCATGTACCAGTATGTACCAGTATGTACCAGTATGTACCAGTATGTACCAGCATGTACCAGTATGTACCAGCATGTACCAGTATGTACCAGCATGTACCAGTATGTACCAGTATGTACCAGTATGTACCAGTATGTACCAGCATGTACCAGCATGTACCAGTATGTACCAGTTATGTACCAGTTTTGTACCAGTATGTACCAGCATGTACCAGTATGTACCAGTATGTACCAGTATGTACCAGTATGTACCAGTATGTACCAGCATGTACCAGCATGTACCAGTATGTACCAGTATGTACCAGCATGTACCAGTATGTACCAGTATGTACCAGCATGTACCAGCATGTACCAGCATGTACCAGCATGTACCAGTATGTACCAGCATGTACCAGCATGTACCAGTATGTACCAGCATGTACCAGCATGTACCAGCATGTACCAGTCATGTACCAGCATGTACCAGCATGTACCAGCATGTACCAGCATGTACCAGCATGTACCAGCATGTACCAGCATGTACCAGCATGTACCAGCATGTACCAGCATGTACCAGCATGTACCAGCATGTACCAGCAGTCCAAGCATGTACCCCCGCATGTACCCTTTAGCATGTACCAGCATGTACCAGATGTACCCAAACAGTACCAGCATGTACCAGCATGTAAACCCAAAACATGTACCAGCATGTACCAGCATGTACCAGCATGTACCAGCATGTACCAATTTGCTGCCAATTCCAATTTTCAGTATATATTTTTTATTCATTTGTTTGTTGGCTGATCTTAATGAAACTTTATATGACTGTTTTATACACTCTACTCAAACACTAAAAAAATGAATGAAATCGGACTATAAAAAAAAATTAAACTTCAAATTGCAGTCTCAATATTATCGGGCTGAGGTGAACCACGGATAACTGAATCAGCGGATACCGGATCAGCGGATACTGGGGCTCTACTGTGTATATATATATATATATATATATATATATATATATATTTTTATTATCACACCGGCCGATTCCCACCAAGGCAGGGTGGCCCGAAAAAGAAAAACTTTCACCATCATTCACTCCATCACTGTCTTGCCAGAAGGGTGCTTTACACTACAGTTTTTAAACTGCAACATTAACACCCCTCCTTCAGAGTGCAGGGACTGTACTTCCCATCTCCAGGACTCAAGTCCGGCCCGCCGGTTTCCCTGAATCCCTTCATAAATGTTACTTTGCTCACACTCCAACAGCACGTCAAGTATTAAAAACCATTTGGGCTCCATTCACTCCTATCAAACACGCTCACGCATGCCTGCTGGAAGTCCAAGCCCCTCGCACACAAACCTCCTTTACCCCCTCCCTCCAACCCTTCCTAGGCCGACCCCTACCCGCCGCCTTCCTTCCACTACAGACTGATACACTCTTGAAGTCATTCTGTTTCGCTCCATTTCCTACAAAGTCCGAACCACCTCAAACCCTTCCCACCTCTGGGCAACAGTTTTGGGAATCCCGCCCTCCCCTAACTTCCAAACTACGAATTTTCGATTTTATTTACACCACACATTTCCTCAGACTGACATCCCCCAGCCTCCCGCCTTCTCCTCGCGCAACATTCACCCCAGTTCACCCCAAAAAAAAGCGTTGGTAAAACATACCTCATACATTTTCCCCCCTTTGCCCAAGGACAAAGTTCTTTGTCCCAAGACTCCTAAATCACCCCCACCTTTTTCCCTCACAATTCTATGATTCACCTCACTTTAAGCCCCCTCCGCTGCAGTCCACCCCCCAAAAATCTGAAAACGTTCACCTCCCCCAACTCTCTCCCCCCAACGATATTCAATTTTTCATCACCTAATTTTTTGTTATCCTCAAAACCCCTTCCCTTTTTCCCTGTATTCACCTTTTAATTTTTTCTTCTTTTCACACCCTAACCAAATTCATCCACCAACTCTGCAACTTCTCTTCAAATCCCCAAGAGCACATGTCCGGCAAAGAGCAGCTGTGACAACTCCCACTTTGTGTGTGATTCTTTATCTTTTAACTCCACCCTCTTCCCAAGCCCCACGCATTTCTTCTCTTAAAACCCCCAACTATAAAATATTAAACAACCACGGTGACATCACACACCCTTTTGTCAAGGCCACTTTTACGGGGAAAAAATTTTCCCCCTTTTTCCTACAAACTCTAATTGACCTCCTATCCTCTAAAAACTCTCACTGCTTTCATAACCTACCCCTACACCAAAACACCTTGCAACATCTCCACATTGCCCCCCTATCCACCCTGTCTACCCTTTTTTCCAAATCCAAAATCCAAAAAGACCTTTTTACCTTATCAAATACTGTTCATTTAAATGTTTCACTGAAACACCGGGCCACACCCCCCTACCTTCCCCTAAACCTCCTTTTCATCTGCTATCCTATCTCCGTCTTACTTTTAAATTTCTTTCAATTATAACTCTACCATACACTTTACCAGGTACACTCAACAGATTTATCCCCCATAATTTTTGCACTCTCTTTTATCCCCTTTGCCTTTATAAAAAGGAAACTATGCTGCTCTCGCCACCTAGGTCCTTACCCTCTTCCATACATTTTTTAAAAAATTTGCACCAACCACCCCAAAAAATAACCCCCACCTGCTTTTAACATTTCTACTTACCCCATCAATCCCGGCTGCCTTCCCCCTTTCTTTTTACCTACTCCCTCACGAATTTTCCCCCACACTCAAAACGGCTTTTCCTCACTCCTACAAATGTTATTCCCCCTTTCCCCCTATACACAAACACAGTTTCCCTATCTTCATAAACATTTAACAATTCCTCAAAATATTCCTTCCATCTTCCCAAACCCAAACTCCCCCATTAATAACTCTCCTCTCCTATTTTTAACTGACAAATCCTTTGTTCCTAGGCTTTTTTAACTTTTAACCCCTAACCCTCCAAAACTTTTTCTTTTTTTAAAAATTTGTTGAAAACTTCACCCACTCTCTCTTTTTGCTCTTTTTTTTACATTGTTTCACCACTCTCTTAACTTCCTCTTTTCTCCATAACTTTTTCCCTCCTTGCATCACTTCTACTTTTAAAAACTTCTCATATCTAATTTTTTCTCCCTTAAAAACTCTCTTTACACATCTTTCCACCAACGCTCCTTTTCCCCCCTCCTCACCCCTTTCCTAAAACCACAAATTTCTGCTGAACCCTAACACTACTTTTTTTTTAAAAACCACCCCCATCCCTCTCGCCCCCTTTGCCTAGCTCTCATTACCCCCTTCCTCCAATAGCTGTTTAATCTTCCCCTAACTGCCTCCTTTTTTAGTTTATAAACCTTCACCTCTCTCTTCCCCGATGCTTTTATTCTCCTTGTATCCCCTCTACCTTTTACTCTCAGGAGCACAACTAGAAAAGGGCTGATAACTGTGGCCCCCTATAAAAAAACATCCGAAGTCACTCAAAAGTCTTTTTTCTACCAATACATAATCCAACAAACTACGTCATTTCGCCCTAATCATATCTGTATACTTATTTAACCTCTTTCCTTTAAAAAATTATTACCAAACTAAACCCCTTTCTAACAAAGTTTAAACAAAGGGCCCCATTATCATTTACACCCCGGCACCCCCCAAAATTCCTACCACACCCTCTCAAAAGTTTCTCCTACTTTTGCATTTAAGCCCCTACCCAATTTCCTCTCACTTGGTTTTAAAGGGTCCTATACATTCACTTTAAAATCTCCCCAAAAACCTCTCCCCTCTGCATTCCCTCTTCTTTTCCCGGGGCATACACCTTATTAGACCCACTTTCGCATCCAACCTTTTCTTTAACCAATAATTCTTGAATTTACACATTCATATTCTCTTTTCTCCTTCCCAAACTATATTTAACATTCTCACCCCCCTTTCCCTTTGCTTAACTCTCCAGATACTCCAATTTTAAACCCATTTATTTTCCCCCCCCGAAACTCTCCTACCCCCTTCATTTGTTTTTGCTTAGGGCCAGGACATCCAACTTCTTTTCATTTTTAACATCACAATCATCTTTTTCTTGTCATCCGCACTACATGTATACATGTATACGGGGAAAGGGGGAAAGCCCATTGCTCCCGGGATTTTAGTCGCCTCATACGACACCATGGGTTACGGAGGAAAAATTTTTTCCACTTCCCATGGACAATAGAAGAAATAAAAAAAAAACAAGAGTATTTTTAAAAAAAAAAAAACCTAGTGTAGTATATATATTATCATGTGCGTGTCTTGAAGTGTGACCAAAATGAAGTAGGAGTACAAGAATCCCCCTTATCTTTGCGTGTTTTTGAGCAGAAAAAGAAACCAGCAACCTAACCTCCCTGCAAAACATTACAGGTTTTTTTTTCCATCACTGGGAGGGCGGTGTACTTCCTGGGGGGTTTTCTGTCTCCAAACCACTACCTACAAAAATATATATAAAAAATTTTATATATTAATATATATATATATAATTATATGTAGTATAAATTTTAAAATATAAGAACATAAGAAAAAATAACACTGCGCAGGCCTACTGTTACTGGGGGAACATGCACCCGACATAGTTTGCACAAGCTAGTCGGGCCAACTCACAACCCCCACCCACACCCACTCATTATTTTCCAGTTTTTTTGGGGAATGTTCCAGTATTTGTATTGTGTTACAGTAAAGTTGGAGTTCTGCTTCATATATTGAGGTTATTCCATAGTTGGGTTTTTTATTTAACGTTGAAAATTATGTTTTTGGTATGCGTGATTACGTTTTAGTATGTTTGGGGATTTTCCTGAATGTTTTCAGTATGTTGGTTTTTTTTCCATATATTGTTTATGTTTCCATAAGTTGGGGTTTGTTGCCTATGTTGGGGGTTATGTTGCACTATGTTGAATTTTTGATACACTATGTTGGGTTGTTGCACTGTGAAAATGTTATTTTGCACTATGTTTTGGGGTTTTTTTGCACTAGCTGGATTTTGTTGCACTACGTTGGGGTTTTTACACTGTGTTAGATTATGTTGCCTATGTTTGGGGGAATTTTCACATATTTGGGGTATGTTGCACTATGCTGGGATTGTTGCACTATGTTGGGAGTATGTTGCACCATGTTGGGTTACGTTGCACTATGTTAGGTTACGTTGCACTATGTTGGGATTATGATGCAATATTTTGGGTTATGTTGCACTGTGAAGGGATATGTTGCACTATGCTGGGATTATGTTGCACTATGTTGGGGTTATGTTGTACTGTGTTGAGGTTATGTTGCACTATGTTGGAATTATGTTGCACTATGTTGGGATTTTGTTGCACTATTGGGTTAGGTTGCACTATGTCTGGATTATGTTGCACTGTGTTCGTGTTATTTTGCACTATGTTGGGTTATGTTGCACTATGCTGGGGTTATGTTGCACTATTTTGGGGTTATGTTGCACTATGCTAGGATTGTTGCACTATGTTGGGAGTATATTAGACTATGTTGGGTTACGTTGCACTATGTTGGGTTACGTTGCACTATGTTGGGATTATCATGCAATATGTTGGGTTATGTTGCACTGTGAAGGAATTATGTTTCACTATCCTGGGATTATGTTGCACTATGTTGGGGTTATGTTGCACTGTGTTGAGGTTATGTTGCACTATGTTCGGTTATGTTGCACTATATTGGGACTATGTTGCACTATGTTGGGATTTTGTTGCACTATTGGGTTAGGTTGCACTATGTCGGGATTATGTTGCACTGTGCTCGTGTTATTTTGCACTATGTTGGGATTATGTTGTACTATGTTGGGTTATGTTGCACTATGCTGGGGTTATGTTGCACTACGTTGAGTTATGTTGCACTATGTTCGGTTATGTTGCACTATATTGGGATTATGTTGCACTATGTTGGGATTTTGTTGCACTATTGGGTTAGGTTGCACTATGTCGGGATTATGTTGCACTGTGCTCGTGTTATTTTGCACTATGTTGGGATTATGTTGCACTATGTTGGGGCTATGTTGCACTATGTTGGGGTTATGTTGCACTATGCTGGGATTGTTGCACTATGTTGGGAGTATGTTACACTATGTTGGGTTACGTTGCACTATTTTGGGATTATGATGCAATATGTTGGGTTATGTTGCACTGTGAAGGGATTATGTTGCACTATGCTGGGATTATGTTGCACTATGTTGGGGTTATGTTGCACTGTGTTGAGGTTATGATGCACTATGTTCGGTTATGTTGCACTATGTTGGGATTATGTTGCACTATGTTGGGATTTTGTTGCACTATTGGGTTAGGTTGCACTATGTCGGGATTATGTTGCACTGTGCTCGTGTTATTTTGCACTATGTTGGGATTATGTTGCACTATGTTGGGTTATGTTGCACTATGTTCGGCTATGTTGCACCATGCTGGTATTATTTTGCACTATGTTGGGTTATGTTGCACTATGCTGGGGTTATGTTGCACTATGTTGGGTTATGTTACGCTGTGTTGAGGTTGTTGCACTATGTTGGGGTTATGTTGCACTATATTTGGGGTTATGTTGCACTATGCTGGGATTGTTGCACTATGTTGGGAGTATGTTGCACTATGTTGGGTTACGTTGCACTATGTTGGGGTTATGTTGCACTGTGTTGAGGTTATGTTGCACTATGTTGGGGTTAGGTTCATATATTACCTAACTAATATTTCAGTCACAGTTGTGTTGTAAAAAATAAATGAAATGTTTCGTCTTTGTTGTGTCCTGGAGACTAATTAAACACGAGACTGGGAGTGGGGGAGACGGGACTGAAGGAGTTGAGTAGGGAATGGGGAGAAGGGAGCGGGGAATTTGGAGAGAGATGAGTAGGAAAGAATGGAGCGGGGGGGGAAAGGGGAGGGGAGATTGGGTCCAGGGGAGTGAGGAGAAGGAATTAGGGAAAAGGAGTAGGGAGTGGGGACTGAATCCTGGAAGAAGGGAGTTTGGAGAGGGAGTGGGGAGAGAGGAGTGGGAACAGGGGGCGTTCAAAGGGAAGTGATCAGTGGTGAAAGATGGTGGGAAATTGGAAAGGAGAGAGAATTGAAAGAAAGGAGAGAGAGAATAAGGGAGTGTGAGAGAGAAAGTGGGGAGTGGAGAGAGAGAAGTGAGAAGTGAGGAGAAAGGAGGGAGAGGGGAGTGGGAAATAGGGAACGGGATCGAGGGTAGGGGAGTGAAAAGTGGGAAATACTGAGTTTGACGAGAGAACTATGGAGTATGAAATGCGGAGTGGAGAGTGGGAAGAGGGAAGTGGGGGAGGTGAGTGGAAGTGGGGGAGGTGAGTGGGAAGTGGGGGAGGTGAGTGGAAGTGGGGGAGGTGAGTGGGAAGTGGGGGAGGTGAGTGGGAAGTGGGGGATTGGAGAGGAATAACATAAACACGTGAGAGACAAACTGTTTAACAAACTAACAAACAATATATGTACTTTTCTTACTTGCATATGTCATTAATATGCTGTCATGTTATTACTGCAGAATGTAACTGAAGAATGTATGGTAATATTGTTACATTAGTGTGAGTCATGCGATTTCATGCCGCATTATATGGTATGTGACATGTGTGGCGTGAGCTACACTGATGCCTCTTTATAGCCAGCTCAGCTGGGTCAGTGATCATCAGGTGCTAAGCTAACTTATCACTCACGCTACCTTGAGTCAGCGCTCATCAGGTGCTAAGCTAACTTATCACTCACGCTACCTTGAGTCAGTGCTCATCAGGTGCTAAGCTAACTTATCACTCACGCTACCTTGAGTCAGCGCTCATCAGGTGCTAAGCTAACTTATCACTCACGCTACCTTGAGTCAGTGCTCATCAGGTGCTAAGCTAACTTATCACTCACGCTACCTTGAGTCAGCGCTCATCAGGTGCTAAGCTAACTTATCACTCACGCTACCTTGAGTCAGTGCTCATCAGGTGCTAAGCTAACTTATCACTCACGCTACCTTGAGTCAGTGCTCATCAGGTGCTAAGCTAACTTATCACTCACGCTACATTGGGTCAGTGCTCATCAGGTGCTAAGCTAACTTATCACTCACGCTACATTGGGTCAGTGCTCATCAGGTGCTAAGCTAGCTTATCACTCACGCTACATTGGGTCAGTGCTCATCAGGTGCTAAGCTAACTTATCACTCACGCTACCTTGAGTCAGTGCTCATCAGGTGCTAAGCTAACTTATCACTCACGCTACCTTGAGTCAGTGCTCATCAGGTGCTAAGCTAACTTATCACTCACGCTACATTGGGTCAGTGCTCATCAGGTGCTAAGCTAGCTTATCACTCACGCTACATTGGGTCAGTGCTCATCAGGTGCTAAGCTAACTTATCACTCACGCTACCTTGAGTCAGTGCTCATCAGGTGCTAAGCTAACTTATCACTCACGCTACATTGGGTCAGTGCTCATCAGGTGCTAAGCTAACTTATCACTCACGCTACCTTGAGTCAGCGCTCATCAGGTGCTAAGCTAACTTATTACCCACGCTACCTTGAGTCAGCGCTCATCAGGTGCTAAGCTAACTTATTACCCACGCTACCTTGAGTCAGCGCTCATCAGGTGCTAAGCTAACTTATTACCCACGCTACCTTGAGTCAGCGCTCATCAGGTGCTAAGCTAGCTTATCACTCACGCTACCTTGAGTCAGCGCTCATCAGGTGCTAAGCTAACTTATTACCCACGCTACCTTCACCTCTCTTGAACTTTTTTCTGGTTAATTCTGTCCGTCTCTTGCATAAGGTTTTTTTTATAACAGAACGAGGTTCATGGGTAATTCGTTCACTTCCGGAGGATGTTCTATAACGAATCTAACTTCACAGGGTCCTCCTGAATACTAATGTTAGTCAGAGGCAGGAGGTAGTCTCGCTGTGTGAACGTGTTATTGTGAGGTTCTCACCTCGTGGCTTTACCTGGCTACTCGTGGCGGTCTACTGCCTGTTTGTTGTCATTTCTATTGTGGTGTTATTACACTTCTGTGTAGGTGAGGCTGAGGAGTGTTTCTGATATCTTGGAAGGAGAATTAGCGATATCTTCTGGGATATTACAGGATATCGTGCGGCGGTGTCAATTAATTGTGCAGTTATTGTCAAGACAAGGCTATTAATCAACCCTACTTGATTACTGAATCTCGTGTAACCATTCTTTATAATTAGGATTATATAATTGAGATATATACATATACATATATGTAGTACCTAATAAACCGAACATGCCGAACTCCCTTAAAATTTTTACTCCCCCCCCCCCCACAAAAAAAAAACTTTACCGATTGATGGATTTATGATTTTCATTAACATTCATGTTCACTTTGAAACCTAAACTAACGTTTTTCTTTTTCAAATGTTAATAAATATATCATACATTAGTTAAAATTCATTCAATATTACATAACACCAACGATATATATATATTTTCTCGTTACGTTCAGATGGAGTATCGTAGATTTACTGCGTAATTTTTTTCTCAGTCTGCTTATTCGGTAGAAATTATTGCTGCTTTTTAGGTTTGTGCTTTTGGTAGATTCTGAAGAGACATTGCAGAGGTTGGTGGACGAGTTTAGGAGGTAAGTAAAAGAAGGAAATTAAAGGTGAACATAGGAAAGAGTAAGGTTTTGAGGATAAAAAAGTTATGTAATTAAAGACTGGATATGAGATTGGAGGGAGTATGGAGGAAGTGAATGTATTCAGATATTTGGAAGTGGACTTGTCAGCAGATAGGTCTTTGAAAGATGAGGTGAGCCATACAATTGATGAGAGGGAAAAGGTGAGTGGTGCACCTAGGAATTTGTGGAGACAAAGAAGGGAATGTATGAGAGTATAGTGGTACAAACGCTCTTATATGGGTGTGAAGCTTGGGTGGTGAATGTTGCAATAAAGAGAACGCAGGAGGCAGTGGAGATATCGTGTCTGAGGGCAATCTGTGGTGTAAATATCACGCAGAAAATCCGTAACTTGGAAATTAGGAGGTGAGGGGTTTCTATAAGTATAATCCGGAGGGCTGAGGTTGTTGAGGTGGTTCGAACATTTAGAGAGAGAGGAACGAAATAGAATGACTTGGAGGGTGTATAAATCTGTAGTGAAAGGTGGGATAGGGGTCGTCCTAGAAAAGGTTGGAGGGAGGGAAAAGGAGGTTTTGTGTGCGAGGGGCTTAGACTTCCAGCAAGTATGCGTGAGCGTCTTGGAGTGTGAGCAAAGTAACATTTATGGAGGGATTATATATACACATATATATATATATATATATATATATATATATATATATATATATATATATATATATATATATAAACACGCTGGCCGTCTCGAGGTAGGGTGACCCGAAAATGAAAGTTTCACTCTCAATCACACTATCACTGTCTTGCCAGAGGTGCACTGATACGATAGTTTAGATGTCCCACTAAACAGTAAATATCTCATATCCCTCCTTTAGAATGTAGGCATTGTACTTTCCATCTCCAGGACTCAAGTCCAGCTATCCGGATTCCCCGAATCCCTTCCCTTGCTCACACTCCAACAGCTTAAATCCCAAAAACCATGTGTCTCCACTCCTATTTAAAATTATTCAAACATACCTGCTGTATGTCCAAGTCCCTTGCACACAAAATCTCCTTTACACCCCCTCCTCCATCCTTTCTCAGAAAGACCCCTACCCTGCCTTCCCTACACTAGAGATTTATAGACCCTACAAGTCATCTTTTCTCCATCCTCTAAATGACCAAACCACCTCATCAACCCCTCCTCAGCCATCTAGATATTTTGAGTAACTCTCCACTTCCTCCTAATTCCCAAATCACGAATTTTCTGCAGAATATTTACGCCACACATTGTCCTCAGACAAGACATTTCCACTGCTTCCCTTCTCCTCGCTTCAACATTCACAACCCATGTTTCACACCCATGTAAGATTATTGGTACCACTATACTCTCATACATTCCCTTCTTTGCCCCCACGCATAACGTTCTTTGTCTCCACAAATACCTCAATGCACCACTCACCTTTTTACCTTTCATCGGTGCTATGGTTTACTTCATCTTTCATATACCCATCCGCAGATACGTTCACTCCTAAATATCTGAACACATTTATTGTGACACTATCCTGAGAAAAACCTCATTGTATTGCCCAATTTCCCTGCCAGTTCACCATATATTTAATCACTTTCCTTAAGCTTCAAATAAATATATTTTTATAGAAGATTATAGTATAATCACCTTCCGGGATCACATGAACTGTTGTTAACTTTGAGTTATCATCATAGTGATCATTAACTCCGGGTAACTCACTGTAATATGGCCAGTATTCAGGTCAGGTCAGTCTTAGTGGTACTTAGCTCTGATCAAGCAGGCTATTAGAGCTGGCTCGTAATAGTGCAGGGAAAGAAGTGGGGGAGAGGAATGGGGAGAAGAGGGCAGGAAGAGGCGATTGGCGGAAGGGAAGTGGGAAAGGGGGAAGTTGGGAGTGGGGATAGGTTAATGAGGAGAGGAAAGTGAGAAGAGGGTGGGGAGACGGGAGTGGGAAGAGAGTGGGAAGTGTGAAGAGTAAGAATGGGGAGTATAAGGTGGGGCGATAGGAGTGTGAAATGGGAGTGGGGGTGGGATATGGTGAGCAGGTAGTGGGGAGATAGTGTGGGAAGTGGGAAGATGGAGCTGTGGGATTAAGAAAAGAGTGGGGAGTGGAAAGTGAAGAGTGGAGTGGTGAGAGGGGAGTGGGTAATGAGGATAGGAGAATGGGAAGAAAAAAGAGTGGAGTTGGGAGATCAGTAGGGAGCGGGGAGAAGGGAGAAGGAGAGTGAGAAAAGGGCAATGGGGATAGTAAAAGAGTAGGGAATGTGGGGAGGGAATCAGAAGTGGGGAGAGGGGAGTGAAAGATGAGGATAGGAAAATGGGGACTGTGGAGAGGAGAGTTGGGAAAGGAGTTGGGAGTGAAGAGAGGAGAGCGGGGAGACGATAATACGGAGAAAGAAGAGATTCAAGAGAGTTGACTATAATGGTGGAAGGGATGTTAACTGAGATGGAACAGAAAGTTAGCAGAGGAACAGGGAGGTAGAGAAAAAACATGAAGATAGGGAGGAGAAGCGAGGAAGAGATCAGATGAAACTGAGAAAGGGGGAATCTTGGATGAAAAGGAGGCCAGGAGATAAAGGGAAGGGAGGGAATGTGAGGAGATGGAAGGACGGGAAGGAAAGAAAGAATAAAAGTGATGTGGAGATAAAGTATGAAAGGGAGGGAAAGAATGAATGGGAGAGAGAGAAGTGGAAGGGAGGTAGGGAGATAGGGGTTAGGAAAAAGAGAGAGAGGTAAGGGATTGAAGGGAGAGAGAGACAGAGACAGAGATAGACAGAGACAGACAGAGATAGACAGAGACAGACAGACAGAGATAGACAGAGATAGAGACAGAAAGACGGAGGGAAGGTGGGAGTGGAAGATGGGAGGGTGAAGTCATGCTTGGCACTACTCAACACAAATGGTGGTACTTGTGGTGGTAATGGTGTGGTTATAGTGGTGGTGATGGTGGTAGTGGTGTTGATGGTGGTAGTAGTAAGAGTACGGGTGTTGGTATTAGAAGTGGTGAAGGCATGATGGTAGTGTTTTTGGTATTTGTCGTGGTAGGAGGTTTTGGTGGTGGTGGTGGTATTAGTAGCTGTAATGTTAGGGTAGTAATATTTATGGTACTTGTTGTGGTGGGGTGGTGGTGGTGGGGATAGTTTTGGTGGTGATAGTTTTGGTGGTGATGCTAGTGGTGGTGGTGCTAGTGGTTGTAGTTGTAGTGGTGGTGGTGGTGGGTGGATGGTACTGGTGGCGGTTATGGTGGTCGTTGTGGGGGAAGGTAGTAATTGTGATGGCGATGGTGAAGGGAAGTCAGTGGTAATGTTAGAGGCTCTTGTGGTGGTGGTGGTAGTGGTGGTAGTGTGGTTAGTTATTGAAAGTGACAGTGGTGGAGGAAATGGTGGTAGAATTTATTGATTGTGAGAGTTGTGAAGGTAGTGCGATAGTTGTTGATTATAATGAGGATACAATAGTTTAACAATTATGGTGGTATATACACTAGTTATTGATCGCCGTCATGGTGATGGTGGTGGTTATTACGACCCAGGTATTCAAGGCTCTAGGCTCAACTGCTTTAAATTCAACTCCAGCTCTCGGACAGTTCCTATATTACGACCCAGGTATTCAAGGCCTGTTATCCTGGGTGTAAAGGGCAGCAAGGAGCAGAACAAACACAGCTGAATGGCTTTGAATTATATTTTCCTTCACCAAGTGCGATTATAAGCATTTACAAGTATGTACACTATATACAGTTGGAAATATATGTGTACGACACGGTAAATCAAGACGCAAAGACACAGCCTGTAGACAGAATAGACAACCGTGTTCAACCAGCAGCTGGATGAAAATGACAAGGGTGAGAATATGAGGGGTATCCACGTCACCTTCACAACTGCCAGATCCACAATATGATTGGCTGAACCTAGGAACTGATCTGACGATGGGGCCCCCCGATCGTCCGACCCTTAGTTAACTGGTTCACTGGTTGTTGAGGCAGCCTTTATGAGTGTGTTAACATGCTCCGAATAAAGGTTACATACTATTTGCATGCAACGGTGGTGGTGGTGGTGGTGGTGGTGGTGGTGGTGGTGGTGGTGATGGTGGTGGTGATGGTGGTGGTGGTGGTGGTGGTGATGATTCATTGGTTGCAGTTCATAAGAATAAAAAATTATGATACCGTGGTTGGAATATTTTACCAACAACTGAACTTCGCAGAGGAATCTTAAGACGACGTTACGGTCCTTCTGAACCATTGTCAAGTCACAAATGGCCCAAGAAAAGTACAGAAGGCCAAAAGATTACATGGTAAGGGCTGCAGAATGAGGGGATGGTGGTTGCAGTAATAGTAGTAGAGTAATGATATCATCATTAGATGAAGGAGGTCTAGTGGCTCACGCCAGGCAAGACTAGTGATAGAGCAACGAGACTGAATGACATTTCCAGATTGTGGAAATAAAAATATCTCAGCACTCTAACACCTGCTCCCAAGAGGGCAGAGAAGACCTGCAGTAGCCTATTGCTCCAGGTTAAAAAAAATACGAAGAAGAAAGAGGAAGTCAGAAGACAGGGAAGGCAAGGAAAATGCATAAGACAAGTCAAGAGAAAAGAGGAGAAGGAGGCGAAGGTTAGGTCAAGTCACGAGTGTTCTGAAGATTAGAGCCTATGACAATGTATTGAGAATGGCAGGCATCTATAGCAACAAAGCTAGGACTAAGATTCATGTTAGGAAAGTTGTGTGTAACAGTTGATTCGGCATGACAGAGTCTATGAAGACTGGAAGAAGGGCAGATAGCTGACTGTGATCTCTTACATTGTTGGTGACGGCAAGGTGAACAGATCTTTCGTGAACCTTAAACCTGTCAAAATTGAGAGCGGCAAGTCTCGCTAAAGTACTGGAGAGGACAAGAGCAGGTAATAAAGAAGTAATGAACAAGATTATTACGACAAGCAAGTTTTATATCTAGAAGACGGTTAGTATTAAGATTACGATTTTTCGAAATGTAGGGAGAGAAAGGAACGGGATAGTTCACCACAGAAGTGAGTTTGGGAGAGACATTAGTTCATTCGAAAGAGAAGCCATGGCGAGAGAAGGAGCTGCGAGTAGAGATATCAGAGTGAAGAAACTGTGGGTCAAAAATGAAGAGAACACGAAGACAGAAAGGAACAAGAACACTCTTGTTGACAGAGGGAGGCGTGGTAAGAAAAGTAGTGAATTTACCTGCCACTGGTTTGCGCTTAACGGAAAAACGAAAAGCCTGTCGCTGAGCGTTAGACATAAACATCAAGGTATGGAAACAAAGAGTAAAATTCCTATTCAGCTTTGAGCTTGATGGAAAGAACAAGATTATTAAGTGCGTCCAGAGACTATAGGAAGAGACTAGAGTCATGCGGCCGAAGAGCAAAAGAACATCTACACAGCAAAGCCCTCTGCATCTGTGACCCCTAAATTTCTCCATCATGGAGTACTGGACCTGGAGCCTCTGTCGAGGAGTAGAGGACCCAGAGCCTCCATCATAGAGTAGTGGAGGAAGAGCCTCCATCAAGGGGTAGTGGACGCGACGCACCACTTAAGGAGTATTGGAGGTAAGCCTCTGTGAAAGAGTGGTAGAAGTGATACCTCCGTCTAGAAGTAGTGGAAGGGAAGCCTCTGTCATGAAGCAGTGGAAGGGAAGCCTCCGTCATTAAGTAGTGGAAGGGAAGCCTCCGTCATGAAGGAATGGAAGGGAAGCTTCCGTCAAGAAGTAGTGGAAGGGAAGACTCCGTCATGAAGTAGTTGAAGGGAAGTCTCCGTCATGAAGTAATGGAAGGGAAGCCTCCGTCAAGAAGTAGGGGAAGGGAAGCCTCCGCCATGAAGTAGTAGAAGGGAAGCCTCCGTCAAGAAGTAGGGGAAGGGAAGCCTCCGTCATGAAGTAGTGGAAGGGAAGCCTCCGTCAAGAAGAAGGGGAAGGGAAGCCTCCGTCATGAAGTAGTGGAAAGCCTCCGTCATGAAGTAGTGGAAGGGAAGCCTCTGTCAAGAAGTAGGGGAAGGGAAGCCTCCATCATGAAGTAGTGGAAGGGAAACCACCGTCTATAAGTAGTGGAAGGGAAGTCTCCGTCATGAAGTAGTGGAAGGGAAGCCTCCGTCTATAAGTAGTGGAAGGGAAACCCTTATCATGAAGTAATGGACGGCAAGCCTCCATCAAGAAGTAGGGGAAGGTAAGCCTTCGTCTATAAGTAGTGGAAGGGAAACCTGTCATGAAGTAGCAGAAGGGAAGCCTCCGTCATGAAGTAGCGGAAGGGAAGCCTCCGTCATGTAGTGGAAGGGAAGCCTCCATCATGAAGTAGTGGAAGGGAAGCCTCCATCATGAAGTAGTGGAAGGGAAGCCTCCGTCATGAAGTAGTGGAAGGAAATCCTCCGTCACGAAGTAGTGAGAGGGAAACCTCCGTCATGAAGCAGTGGAAGGGAAGCCGCCGTCATAAAGTAGTGGAAGGGAAGCCTCCATCATGAAGTAGTGGAAGGGAAGCCTCCGTCATGAAGTAGCGGAAGGGAAGCCTCCATCATGAAGTAGTGGAAGGGAAGCCTCCGTCATGAAGTAGTGGAAGGGAAGCCTTCATCAAGAAGTAGGGAAAGGGAATCCTCCGTCATCAAGTAGTGGAAGGGAAGCCTCCATCATGAAGTTGTGGAAAGGAAGCCTCCATCATGAAGTAGTGGAAGGGAAGCCTATGTCATGAAGTAGTGGAAGGGAAGCCTCCGTCATGAAGTAGTGGAAGGGAAGCCTCCGTCATGAAGTAGTGGAAGGGAAGCCTCCATCATGAAGTGGAAGGAAAGCCTCCATCATGAAGTAGTGGAAGGGAAGCCTCCATCATGAAGTAGTGGAAGGGAAGCCTCCGTCATGAAGTAGTGGAAGGGAAGCCTCCGTCATGAAGTAGTTGAAGGGAAGCCTCCATCATGAAGTAGTGGAAGGGAAGCCTCCATCATGAAGTGGAAGGGAAGCCTCCATCATGAAGTAGTGGAAGGGAAGCCTCCTTCATGAAGTAGTGGAAGGCAAGCCTCCGTCATGAAGTAGTGGAAGGGAAGCCTCCGACAGGAAGTAATGAGAGGGAAACCCCCGTCATGAAGCAGTGGAAGGGAAGCCTCCGTCATGAAGTAGTGGAAGGGAAGCCTCCGTCATGAAGTAGTGGAAGGGAAGCCTCCATCATGAAGTGGAAGGGAAGCCTCCATCATGAAGTAGTGGAAGGGAAGCCTCCATCATGAAGTAGTGGAAGGGAAGCCTCCATCATGAAGTAGTGGAAGGCAAGCCTCCGTCATGAAGTAGTGGAAGGGAAGCCTCCATCGTGAAGTGGAAGGGAATCCTCCGTCATCAAGTAGTGGAAGGGAAGCCTCCATCATGAAGCAGTGGAAGGGAAGCCTCCATCATGAAGTAGTGGAAGGGAAGCCTCTGTCATGAAGCAGTGGAAGGGAAGCCTCCGTCATGAAGTAGTGGAAGGGAAACCTCCTTCACGAAGTAGTGGATGAGAAGCCTCCGTCATGAAGTAGTGGAAGGGAAGCCTCCGTCATTAAGTAGTGAAAAGAAAGCCTCCATCAAGAAGTAGGGAAAGGGAAGCCTCTGTCATGAAGTAGCGGAATGGAAGCCTCCATCAAGTAAGGAAAAGGAAGCCTCCATCAAGAAGTAGGGGAAGGGAAGCCTCCGTTATGAAGTAGTGGAAGGGAAGCCTCCATCAAGAAGTAGGGGAAGGGAAGCCTCTGTCATGAAGTAGCGGAATGGAAGCCTCCATCAAGTAAGGAAAAGGAAGCCTCCATCAAGAAGTAGGGGAAGGGAAGTCTCCGTCATGAGGTAGTGGAAGGGAAGCCTCCATCAAGAAGTAGGGGAAGGGAAGTCTCCGTCATGAGGTAGTGGAAGGGAAGCCTCCGACAAATTTTAAAGATGGCTGGTGTTTGCTACACTGACAGGAGTCAATAACAGCTTTCGTATCACAAGAGAAAAAAAAATGAATACTAAGACTCCATGTGTCTGTCTCTGCACTCTGAGGAAGTAATGAGGTAAGAGTGTCTTGAGAGGCATTTTACAAGTGCCAGCGTCTTGTTAGCGCCGCAAAATGTACTGGTAAAGTAGTGGCCATTACTTGCTCGTCGGCCAAGTGAAGGAGAGATGAAGGGAATGAGGAGATGAGAGGGAGAGAATAAGGGATAGGGAAGAGAGGGGAAGGGGAGTTGAGAAAGAGGACGAACGGGAGAGAAAAGTTGTGGAGGAGAGATAAAGAAGACAGAAGGAAGGAAAAGAAAGTGCATTGGGAAGACATATGAGGAAAACTTTAACATCCACACCGAGGATGTCTGTTGAGAGTGAGAATCTACTACCATATAGATGACTGTGGCTGACGTCGTAAAGAATGAGTCTCTCTTTCCACCCTCCATTTCCTCAGGTCCCTGCAATTATGACATGGGGAAAAGACATGCCATTCCATATTGAAAAAACTACCATGGAATTTATACGAGAGATTGGAGAGGATGAGCAACAAGGGTTACAAGAACCTCTACCACAATATTTGTACTCATAAAACGACTACTCATACTCCTTTACTGCCACCCACAGAGTTGTGTCTACCACTAGCCCCAGTTCTTCTTTCTACAATCATGTATTTCAGCTGAATTACAGGTAGAAGCGAATAACCACATATCGCACACAGATTTAGTATTATCATCAGAATACCGGGAATCACTACCCAGAGAAGACTCTAAATCGTATAATCCTATTCATTCAAGATTAATTTTATTTTTCAGGAGCTTTAACAAACGGTGCAAGATACCGCTAATAAAAGGGAGAGGCACGAAGAGAGAGCTCAGTAAGTGTGAAGAGACTACAGATAACCTACAGGTAAAAGTTTCAGTGGGAAGTCTGAACCGGTGTTCCACTGTTCTGAAAAGAAGCCCTTACCACTTTGCGTGTTAAACCTCACAGCAAAAAGTTTCATTCCAAGGTTTCGTGTTGCTCTTCTCTGCATCCTGCAAGAAGACTGAAACGTGAGAGCATATTCAGATTGTGTTGTGATAGCACTGAATAGTGTTAATTTTTGTTTCCGGTATTTTGTGCTTGACGCTTCTTGTTAAGTTTCTTGTGCCACTTCATTACTTTCCTCCACTCCGACACATAAAACCATTCTGTGTTTCCTGTCAGTTGCCAGTCACTGATCCAATCCTAAAAGTTGTTCTCGCTGTCATAATTCTTAAGTCTACTAATTAAATCTCGACGTGGTAAATTGTCAAATTCCACCTAGAAGTTATGCTGAAAGTGGTATAAAATACCGACAAGTATGATGATTAAAACACATATGTAACAGTTGGGCATCTGTTACATATGTGTCCTAATCAACGCCTAGAAGTTGTGATACACTACATCTATGAGTAATTTGTTCTCGCAACTTAAATTTTCCATTAGGGTAGTTTGGCAAGATCTTTTGTTGCATTTATCATGCTGCTTGTTTGTTAAGTCTTCAAGAACAATGGTGTCTCTAATTACAGCTTCCATTAGTTGATTCACAGTTAATGTCAAACTGTAGCCTTCCTCAGTTGATTTGTTGAGTAAATCCGTTAACAGGAATGCGATATTTCTAAGATTAGTTTAATAATCTAGCTGGTATTCCATCCGACCCTATAGTTTAAGAAATGTCCAGGTTTTTTATGTACTAAAATACAGTTGCAGTGTTGATATCAGTGATACATAGTAACTCCCTTGATGACGTCTGTTTCAATTCCTGCAAAGACGTTCTATGACCATTACCAACGTAGCATACGTTGATTTCGTTTTCGAGTATGTAGAGCCAAGAGAGAGCCACTTGCCACTAGCTATTAGAGGTTCTATTCTGGTTTCACAAATTTTCTTGATATTCACGTACGTAAGAAACTTTGATGTTTTGGTAGTACTTCTTGAGAGGTCACGCTTGACATCCCTGATCATTATCATTGACTCTGTTGATGTACAGTACATAAACTGCATGGTCCTCGGGGTTCCATGCCATTTGTTATAACTTATACCGTTAGTGTTAATACTTATGGTATGTGTTAACTGCTCTATAATTCAGACTAGTTCAGTCATCTTGTTATCCCTTCACAATTTACGTGAAATATTATCTTGGTAGATAAAATTATACATTTGATTTTGTGTTATATTTTCTCTTTATAGTTAATTTGGGGGAATTAAAGACTAAAACGAAATTTCCGTGTGAGAAACTTGGGAGTGATTATGTAAGAATACCTTGCTTTCAAAGATCACAACAATGTTGATGTTGCTACCGCATGGCAAATGATAGCCCAGGTAACTAGAACTTTCAAGACAGATGCTGAGCCACTGACAATATTCTTAGTCACTTGTTTCTCACCAGACTGGAATACTGCTGTATACTAACGACTCATCATGGCAGGCGAAATGTTTGAGCTACAGAATGTACAGAGAACTTTCACTGCCCAAATGCATTCAGTCAAACATCTGAACTACTGGGAATGCTTGAAGTCTCTTCAACTGATTCTTTTTACAGTATAGGCGAGAAAGGAAGATCATAATTTACACCTGGAAGGACTAGTCTCATACCTGTACACCGAAATCACGCAATATGAAAACAAGAGACTTGGAAGATGGTACAGAACAACCTTATTACAGTCACCTGATTTACTAATTATAATTATTATCATGATCATTATTGTTTCTTCTTATTACTACTATTTTAACGCTTCTTGTATATGTAATGCTCACACACCTCATCACCTGTTTCTGTCTTATTTCTACAGGTAAGATAGTAATAAGGTGACAGGATAGCGTGTAATATACATGTGTGTCAGCTACACACATATTAGTAAATTACTAAAGGATATCTTTGTGATAGATCCGGAGAAGCGTGCCAGTGGTCGTGTAAAATGAAAGCTACACTTCGGTTATCTAATCCAGCGATTACGTGTACTCAATTAGATAAATAAAGGGAATAGTGTACAGTAAGTGCTAGCGATCTGTGATCATTTTAACCTGCCGGGGAGTGTTGCAGAGGAGCGTTGCTGGGGAATGTTGCCGGGGAGTGTTGCAGAGGAGCGTTCCTGGGGAAATGTCTTGCCGGGGAGTGTTGCAGAGGAGCGTTGCTGGGGAATGCTGCCGGGGAGTGTTGCAGAGGAGCGTTGCTGGGGAATGTTGCCGGGGAGTGTTGCAGAGGAGCGTTGCTGGGGAATGTTGCCGGGGAGTGTTGCAGAGGAGCGTTGCTGGGGAATGTTGCCGGGGAGTGTTGCAGAGGAGCGTTGCTGGGGAATGTTGCCGGGGAGAGTGTTGGCAGAGGAGCGTTGCTGGGGAATGCTGCCGGGGAGTGTTGCAGAGGAGCGTTCCTGGGGAATGTTGCCGGAGAGTGTTGCAGAGGAGCGTTGCTGGGGAATGTTGCCGGGGAGAGTTGCAGAGGAGCGTTGCTGGGGAATGCTGCCGGGGAGTGTTGCAGAGGAGCGTTCCTGGGGAATGTTGCCGGAGAGTGTTGCAGAGGAGCGTTGCTGGGGAATGTTGCCGGGGAGTGTTGCAGAGGAGCGTTGCTGGGGAATGTTGCCGGAGAGTGTTGCAGAGGAGCGTTGCTGGGGAATGTTGCCGGGGAGTGTTGCAGAGGAGCGTTGCTGGGGAATGTTGCCGGGGAGAGTTGCAGAGGAGCGTTGCTGGGGAATGCTGCCGGGGAGTGTTGCAGAGGAGCGTTCCTGGGGAATGTTGCCGGAGAGTGTTGCAGAGGAGCGTTGCTGGGGAATGTTGCCGGAGAGTGTTGCAGAGGAGCGTTGCTGGGGAATGTTGCCGGAGAGTGTTGCAGAGGAGCGTTGCTGGGGAATGCTGCCGGGGAGTGTTGCAGAGGAGCGTTGCTGGGGAATGCTGCCGGGGAGAGTTGCAGAGGAGCGTTGCTGGGGAATGTTGCCGGGGAGAGTTGCAGAGGAGCGTTGCTGGGGAATGTTGCCGGGGAGAGTTGCAGAGGAGCGTTGCTGGGGAGTATTGCCGAACAGATGCAGTTTTTATCTAATTTGATTTTCCTTGGAGTGGTTAATGAGAACTAGATAAGCATGTCATCTAACTGAAAAGAATATAAACTAAATTGAGTGAGGGGCCTTCTGCTTAATCAGCTTTTAAGTATGCAGTATTGGCATATATAAGCCGATGATCCTCTTAAAGTCACTTGTTCCATCTAGGCTGGAATACTTATGTAAACTAACAGCCCCTTTCAAGGCATATGAAATTGCACATCTGGAGAATTTACAGAGGACCTTTACTGCACCGGGAACGTTTGAAGGTCTTAGTCCTGTACCTCTTGGAGTGCAGACGAGAAAAGTACGTCATAATTTGCACCTGAAAAATCCTAAAGGGATTTGTCCCAAATCTACAAAAAAGCATCACTACATATGAAAGCAAAAGACTCGGTAGACGGTGCAACATACCCCTAATGAAAAGCAAGGATGCCGTGAGTACACTGAGAGAAAACAGAATAAGTATCAGTAGCCCAATCACATAAAGGGGATTACCAATATACCCCTATCTGTGTTCAAGAGGGAACTGGAGAGATACCAGAAGTCAGTGACTAAGCAGACGGGTTGTGGTTCGTACGTTGGATTGCGAGTGACCAGCAGTAACAGCCTGTTTGATCAAGCCCTTGGTCATGGACTGAGGCGTGGGGGCACTGACCCACGGAAATCCCACCAGGTAGACTCCAGGATACCATTATATATGATCATGTGATTGTCATGTGACGTCAGTCATGCGAAGCAGGAAGCAATTAAGAACCTCGCTGAGGTTACTGACCCTGTCTTCTTACGTCTGCAAATACATCATTTGGCCCTGAGTGCTTCACTTAAGCTTTTTTCTGTTGAAAAATGATCAGACAATTGACAGGAGAAAATTTCAGAATAATTTAACAGTTCATAAAATGCACTCATCCTCTCTTGTTATTAATCTCTGTTTATTTATTATTCATTGATCTAGTTTCATTTTCGGCTGGTGTGAGATTGAATTGAATAAATATTTCATAAATTACTCTAAGCTTAACTTGGAAGTACAACACATCCAACTGTGTATCAGACATTCCTGTGTCTCTATAACTACCGTGGTCAAGCTACATAACATCAGTGTCATGAATGGTTAAAAGCAGTGTGTTATATATCCACTAAACGGAGTGCAGAGATGATAAGAGCAGACTCAACTACGCTTACCAACAGTTACAGGTATTTAAACCAGTAAGATGTAGAGTACCTGTCTTTCTCTCGTTTGATACTAGAGAAGAAAAATTCAAGGTAGAATGAGACTTTAGCAGTGTTAGTCGTCCATAAGGTGTTTCACTATAGACAAACTCCATTTTCTTCTGTGACGAAATACGCTTATCGAATTATTTCTTTCAACTAGGACTTGCCTGGTGATTACAGTTTTGTTGTTCATATACACATGTTCTAATACTGTACATTTAGTTTATATTGTCCAGGTGTGTCCAGTGCTAAAATATTTCCTAGCACTGCTTTTGGTTATGTAATATAAAACTGGTATATAACTTCTAGCATCATCATCTCTAGGTCAGTTATATTATATTTTCTGGGTTGTGTATATTGTCTATTTGAGTATGTTGTCCGATAGCTAATTAATATTTCAAATGACACTGTCACGACTGTATACTAATTATTTGGGTTATGTACGTACGTCATTTATATCTAGCTATTCTCACCCTAGGGCGGTGTGTCCTGCATACAATACAATGTCAGAAAATCTACTCTTATCAATATACTTGCCAAGGGATGTGTTCCTTCCCTGAACTGTAATATCTAGTAGGAGCTTCCCTATATACATATATATTACTTAAGTATTTTTCCCATGGTCACTTTCCCTGGGCCATTTTAAGTATTGTTGGTGTGGCAATCATTCAGAGTTACTTTTCCATCTTACATTGACTTGTGTTATTTTGTGTAATTATTTTTTTCTCAAAATGTCCTGGCTAATTAGGAAGTCTATTCTATTGTAGCCGTACACTGCCTGGTTAAGAGTCAATTTGAGTATACTAACTGTTATACACCCTAGTGTGCCACCGTATGTGACATCTTAGAGTCTAGGCCTCTCACGTTGCAATCATCCGATCATCAGGAGCTTGCAATGTTGCAGAAAAGAGGTAGAAGTCCAAGCAAACACGTTCAGAGTGAGCGTTTTTGCTCGAATTAGAGAAAATTGAAGCAGTAGAGGATAAGTGTCCCAGGTACAGCAGCCAGTACCCAGTACCTAGTACTCAGTGCCTGGTGACTGAAACAGTGGATATTTTATAAGGCAGCCAGCCCACAAGCGATGATATTACAGTGGTAACCCCATGAGCGTAACATTACTGAAATGACTATCAACAATTCGGTCAGACTTCGATATGATGTAAAAGACTTAACATTCTAAATATAGATATCTGGTAATTGTCTTAGGTATTTTTTCCATACATCAGAAAACATTTAAAGGGGGAGACATCTGTAGATTATTCAAAAAGAAGACGGCCGTAGTTTATCCCGCAGGAAAACGGACCCTAATTCCTCTGTGCGCTACATTTAACACAATCCTTCGCATTTATATAGGAGTCCAACTATGGACTATATCTCCCGCTATAAACTAATCTAATTTAAATAAGCTGCCACTATTATTATATAATGAATGTTTATCATGTCTTATAATTGCTGATTCACCTATATATAATATATATATATATATATATATATATATATATATATATATATATATATATATATATATATATATATATATATATATGTCGTGCCGAATAGGCAGAACTTGCCATCTTGGCTTAAATAACAACGCTCATCTTGCCATATAGGGCAAGTGAAAATTTGTGTATGCAATAATTTCGCCAAAATCATTCTGAACCTAACGAAAAAAATATATTTCACTGTGTTTGTTTAGTATTAAATTATTGTAAACAAATCTAAAATATATTTAGTTGGGTTAGGCTAAAATAAATTGTTCTTGTTATAATAAGGTTAGGTAAGCTTTCTAAGTTCCTTTTGGTGCAAAATTATAAATTTTTACGTCAACATTAATGAAAAAAATATATCTTTAAAAGTATAAGAGAAAATTTTAGAAAGGACTTAATTTTAAATGAGTTCTTGCTAATTGACCAGTTTTACATATTCGGCACGACATATATATAATATATATATATATATATATATATATATATAATATATATATATATATATATATATATATATATATATATATATATATATATATATATATATATATATATATTATATATATATATATATCATTTACCGAACTGCGGCAAGCCAGGACTCGACCCTACGAACCTTGTACCGCCTCCAGAGACAGCACAATGTACGTAACACCTTACCACTACGCCACTGATCCTACAAAAACCAAGCACACACCACGTAGCTATATGTTTGCCTTGGTCCGAGGACACTCATGGCAGTGGTATCTCAAGGATTAATTTCAGCCTCATCCTGTTTGAATACCCGCCTCAACAAGCGGTCTATATAGCAATGAAATCACGAAACAAGTGATACATACATTGAGCTGTCTCTGGAGGCAGTACAAGGTTCGTAGGGTCAAGTCCTGGCCTGTCGAAGTTTGGTAAATGATTTAAAAATCACTTGTTTCGTGATTTCATTGCTATATATATATATATATATATATATATATATATATATATTAAATATATATATATATATTATTTTATATATATATATGTGTGTGTATGTATTCTATTTTGTTACTAGTTTTTATTGGCTTTTAAACCAAGTAAATTAACCAATTCCTGAATTTTCTGATACTCTGATTTAAAAGGTTTATTGATTTCCTGATTTAATGAACTGTAGCTAACATTTTCCGGTCACGTTTAAATATTTTAATATAAATTGACGTTTCATTATGTGTATTACGACCAACTCACTGGCCAAGTCTGAAGGGAACTTATTCCTGATTAATCATTTTATTCAAGCTGACTTTGCAATAGATAGGGCCCTGATCAATCAGAGTATCAACGTTGGTGCAGTAATAACCCCCTTCCTCAATAAAAAGCAGGGGCGCGACGAGTACAGTAAGAGAGCTCTATGAATGACAGAAGTCCATAACTTTCCAACACCCTCACTTGTGCACGAAGGGAAGTACCAACTAACCTCTGGCTGTCTTCAAGAGGAAACACCACAAGTTTTTCAGATTAGTTGCTGTATCATTACAGAAAGTATACCAGTATATTGCTGTGACATTACAGAAAATATACAAGTATATTGCTGCATCATTTCAGAAAGTATACCAGTATATTGTTGTATAAATACAGAAAGTATACCAGTATACTGTTGTATCACTACAGAAAGTATTCCAGTCTATTGTTGTATAACTACATAAAGTATACCAGTGTATTGCTGTATCACTACAGAAAGTATACCAGTGTATTACTTTATCACTCGGGAAAGTATACCAGTGTACTGCTGTATCACTACAGAAAGTATACCAGTGTACTGCTGTATCACTACAGAAAGTATACCAGTGTACTGCTGTATCACTACAGAAAGTATACCAGTGTACTGCTGTATCACTACAGAAAGTATACAGTGTACTGCTGTATCACTACAGAAAGTTTTACCAGTGTATTGCTGTATCACTACAGAAAGTATACCAGTGTACTGCTGTATCACTACAGAAAGTATACCAGTGTACTGCTGTATCACTACAGAAAGTATACCAGTGTACTGCTGTATCACTACAGAAAGTATACCAGTGTACTGCTGTATCACTACAGAAAGTATACCAGTGTACTGCTGTATCACTACAGAAAGTATACCAGTGTACTGCTGTATCACTACAGAAAGTATACCAGTGTACTGCTGTATCACTACAGAAAGTATACCAGTGTAACTGCTGTATCACTACAGAAAGTATACCAGTGTACTGCTGTATCACTACAGAAAGTATACCAGTGTACTGCTGTATCACTACAGAAAGTATACCAGTGTACTGCTGTATCACTACAGAAAGTATACCAGTGTACTGCTGTATCACTACAGAAAGTATACCAGTGTACTGCTGTATCACTACAGAAATCGTTATTTTACCAAGTGGTTTGCTGTATCACTACAGAAAGTATACCATTGTACTGCTGTATCACTACAGAAAGTATACCATTGTACTGCTGTATCACTACAGAAAGTGTACCATTGTACTGCTGTATCACCACAGAAAGTGTACCATTGTACTGCTGTATCACCACAGAAAGTGTACCATTGTACTGCTATATTGCTATAGAAAGTGTACCAATGTACTGCTGTATCACCACAGAAAGTGTACCATTGTACTGCTATATTGCTATAGAAAGTGTACCATTGTACTGCTGTATCACCACAGAAAGTGTACCATTGTACTGCTATATTGCTATAGAAAGTGTACCAATGTACTGCTGTATCACTACAGAAAGTATGCTGCTGTATCAATGTAGTGAGCCCGACAGTATACCGCGTAGTATAATCATCAGTATTTTTCACAGTATGGCCCTCAGTATGCTCTAGAGCATGCCATGCAATATGTCCGGCAGTATGCGCGGCAGTATGTCTGGCACTATGTTACACGAAATCCGCTCAATACGCCCTGCAGTATGTCTTGCAGTATGTCCCTGCAGTATGTCCCTGCAGTACCTCCTGCAGTATGTCCCTGCAGTACGTCCCTGCAGTATGTCCCTGCAGTATGTCCCTGCAGTATGTCCCTGCAGTATGTCCCTGCAGTATGTCCCTGTAGTATGTCCCTGCAGTATGTCCCTGCAGTATGTCCCTGCAGTATGTCCCTGCAGTATGTCCCTGCAGTATGTCCCTGCAGTATGTCCCTGCGGTACGTCCCTGCAGTATATCTCTGCAGTATGTCCCTGCAGTATGTCCCTGCACTATGCCCTGCAGTATGTCCCTGCAGTATGTCCCTGCAGTATGTCAATGCGGTATGTCTCTGCAGTATGTCCATGCAGTATGTCCCTGCAGTACGCCCCTGCAGTATATCCCTGCAGTATGTCCCTGCAGTATGTCCCTGCAGTATGTCCTGCAGTATGTCCCTGCAGTATGTCCCTGCAGTATGTCCTGCAATATGTCCCTGCAGTATGTCCCTGCAGTATGTCCTGCAGTATGTCCCTGCAGTATGTCCTGCAGTATGTCCCTGCAGTATGTCCCTGCAGTATGTCCCTGCAGTATGTCCCAGCAGTATGTCCCTGCAGTATGTCCCTGCAGTATGTCCCTGCAGTATGTCCCTGCAGTATGTCCTGCAGTATGTCCCTGCAGTATGTCCCTGCAGTATGTCCCTGCAGTATGTCACTGCAGTATGTCCCTGCAGTATGTCCCTGCAGTATGTCCTGCAGTACGTCCCTGCAGTACGTCCCTGCAGTATGTCCCTGCAGTATGTCCTGCAGTATGTCCCTGCAGTATGTCCCTGCAGTATGCCCTGCAGTATGTCCCTGCAGTATGTCCCTGCAGTATGTCCCTGCAGTATGTCCTGCAGTATGTCCCTGCAGTATGTCCCTGCAGTATGTCCCTGCAGTATGTCCCTGCAGTATGTCCCTGCAGTATGTCCCTGCAGTATGTCCCTGCAGTATGTCCCTGCAGTATGTCCTGCAGTATGTCCCTGCAGTATGTCCCTGCAGTATGTCCCTGCAGTATGTCCCTGCAGTATGTCCCTGCAGTATGTCCCTGCAGTATGTCCCTGCAGTATGTCCCTGCAGTATGTCCCTGCAGTATGTCCCTGCAGTATGTCCCTGCAGTATGTCCCTGCAGTATGTCCCTGCGGTACGTCCCTGCAGTATATCCCTGCAGTATGTCCCTGCACTATGCCCTGCAGTATGTCCTGCAGTATGTCCCTGCAGTATGTCCCTGCAGTATGTCCTGCAGTATGTCCCTGCAGTATGTCCCTGCAGTATGTCCCTGCAGTATGTCCTGCAGTATGTCCCTGCAGTATGTCCCTGCAGTATGTCCCTGCAGTATGTCCTGCAGTATGTCCCTGCAGTATGTCCCTGCAGTATGTCCCTGCAGTATGTCCCTGCAGTATGTCCCTGCAGTATGTCCTGCAGTATGTCCTGCAGTATGTCCCTGCAGTATGTCCCTGCAGTATGTCCCTGCAGTATGTCCTGCAGTATGTCCTGCAGTATGTCCCTGCAGTATGTCCCTGCAGTATGTTCCTCACTAGGGCTTGGAAAAGTTAATTTCAGAAGTAGGCAAAGTTTTCATTAAATATGTGTCATGAAGGCAACCCCAAGAATCATGGACAGAAAGAGAACGTAGAACAATGTACATGAGAAAAAGTGTTCCTGAACTCCTGAAAAGACGTGAACATGTCGCACTGATAGAAAGATAATCCGTGCAGGGAGTTACAGAGAAGCTGTCGTACCAGACACAAGAAACACAACAGAAACGGAAAGCTCTCCACTATATTGCCCGAAACCCTTAATTAATATTTCTAATCATATACGTGATTTAATTTAAGAATTGCACTACTTATCAATGGTTCACTGAACTGAACCACTGATCATGAAAGGTTCCTAAACTAACGACGAAAAAGAAACGAGTGAAATTCTTGAACAACAAGAAGAAGGAATGTTCTGCAATCCACTGAACAAAAGCAGGGTGGAAAATGCAATTTTTTTTTCTCGTTGACGGTGAAGACCACACAGGTCACATAGCTGACATAAGCGTTAACGCTGCAGAATTTGAAAAGCAAATATAAAACATACTCTCTCGTTCAATATCTGGACCAGAATTCCTTATTAAGATACTCAAAATATCCGTAACACAAGCACTCACTGAACTCTGGCTAAAACACTTTGATGTAGACGAAATCCCAGAGACCCTTAAGGGGTGTAGACATAGTTCCTAAAACAGGCACGAGAACGCTATCCAGTAACCTTAACATTACAAATCATAAAATTCTTCGAAAGCGTCATGAGACGCCAAATTACAAGTTATAAGGATCAGCAAAACCTTCACAACACAAACTAGCGTGGATTTAGAGTAAGAAGATTATGCTTGTCTATAGTACTATAACGTTACAATTACTAGAGAATGGGATTTTTTTCAAAAGCTTCAAGGCGTCACTGTTGTTAAATGTATTTGCCAAGTTTATTGAATAAATTGGTTTCCTTGTAATAATTAGAGAATGCCGCTTCTGCCTGACTTCAAACACTAAGCGCAGATGTATCTTAATTTGGGCTATATAGCTACCAATTTGCAATTTTTATATTAAAAATTATGTCTAAAAAGAACTTCCTTTTAATACACAAAAATCAAATATTTTTTTCTTTCAAGATAATAGAGAACTTTAAATAGAACTGCTAAAAGTGAACTGAAAAATATTGAAAAACCAGAGCTGTTATGGCTTTTCGAAGTTTCACGAGCTTAGTGAACCCTTAACTATAAAATTTTCTTAAAATTTTATGTTAGAGTTGGTCACAGTTAATGATACAGTAAAGTTACGTATCTTCCATTAACTTCTTCCATAGCAGTCACTGATAACTTCTGAATACCTCATAGACCAGATTTAAACTTTCAACCTTGATGAACCATAACTATGTGAAGGTTCATTCAGCTAGTGTCAGGTGCAGCTGCTCTCACCACGCTTTTATACACACCATTCCCGAGATTAGTTGTCATGTGGTAACACAAAAAACCCCTTCTGATCTGTTTTAAAATCTCAACACTTGTGAATCTCACCTAGTAAAAGATTGCAGCTCTTAATAGAGTGTGTGGGCGCTATTTTTACATTTTAATCATGGAATGAAACAGTAATATTTTGGATTAAATAACCGTAATATGTCTTCTCATGTGGGCGGGGTTGCTGGTGAAGTGCCCCTTGATTAAAAACACAGGTTTTCCTGGAAAAGTGCCAAACCCTCGCGGGTTTGGCACTTCTCCAGGTTAAAATTAAAAAACATATGTGAATGGCATCTTTAATGACTCATGCATCTTATGATATGGATGAAACAATTATTGCAAATTTTGGTCACTCGTATAACAAGAGAAGTATGTCCTAATTTGACATTTTTATTGAAGAAACTGGGTTATTAGTTTTCCCGTCGCGGTAACTCGTGAATTCCTCTTCTGATCCATCTTTAATTCTCATATTTAACTGAATTAGAAACTTACGCCGCACTCTGCACTATTCCCATCGTTAGCACTGACATACAAGTGGCTGGGGTTGTGCAATACAGGGATAGCTTCTCGGATCACGCAACAACCGAAATATATGTAATTATTCTTATAGTCACGACGTTGAAGCATTAAAATTGTAGGGGTCCTACAGCCTCTGGCAAATGGAAAACAATCCAGAAGGTCCAGTATACCTGTGGGCGTTTCAATCAAGTCCGTTTTCAAGAAGCATGACCTTTCCAGGAACTGCAAACTCTGGTTTGGTTGCTTGAGATGAGTTGGTTGGGTTAGGTGGAGTTACCTTGAACGACCAAGAATACTTTAATAATTAAAATTGGGTCTGCCGTAAATTCTCAATGTGTCTACACTCAAATAAATACGCCTATGAGTGCATATACACACCTGAAAATACAAACACTGGTATATACACCTCTGGGAATATATACACAGAGAAATAAACCTCTGCAGATCGAGACTGTGAAGCGACGACCTCTGACTTACTGGTCAGTAGGAGGAGCTGAAGGTTCTGTCCATAACATAGTAATGGTGCCGTAAATCTTGTATTGGGAGTTCCACACCTCCAGTCATTCCAGATTACTCTGGCATCTTTCCTTTAAGTCTTGTTCATCGTTATTTACAATAGACAGTAAAGGATCGTTCTCTCTCATCCTAAACATACTTCATAAATTTTCCACTGAAGCAAAACATCCACTAAATTGTTTATTAAATCCTCTTTTATATGGAATAAGTGAAAATATATTTTTAACAAGGTCAGACGTCACTTACCAAGATAGGGTGACCTGTTAAACTAAACATATTCATCATAATTCCTGCAGTTGCTCTCTTGCCAGAAATGCAGTGACATCACAATACAAATGACCCTCTGAGCTGCAACAACAACGTATCCTTTAATGTGCAGGCGTTATACATCTCACGTCCAGTTAACTGGTTGCCGAATTACTTCATAAATGATACATAACACACCGAAAGAAACACTGGAATACACTCCGATCTAACATTCTCACACATGCCTGCTAAATGCTGAAGCTCCTACCACTTAAAACATCCTTCATATCTTCCCTGCAACCTATACTTTGACTACCCCTGCCACTTGTTCCTTCCACCATCAATGTATTCACCGTCTTAACAATTCTTTCTAACGGACGAGTCTGCCTCTTCCCTCTTCAAAATCTGTGTATATTCTTCTCAGCATACATTAATAATAGTCACAGCATATATTGCTCCCAAAAAAAGGCATCTCCACTCCTTTCCCAGTCTCTTCCTCGCTGCAACGTTTAAAGACCATGTCTCATATTTATATATCAAAATGTTGGCAATACTACACACTGATACATTCCTGTTTTTCCCTCCATTGAGAAACTTTTTTCTTTCCTCAGACCTCTCAACATCCCACCTAACTTTACATCGTCATCAATGCAATAATTAACTTTGTCTGTTACAGAGTCATCTGCTGAAATATCCACTCTGATATATCTAAATACGTTCACTTCCTCCGTTCTCCCTCCCTCAAATCTAATATCCAATCTTTCATTGTCTAGACCTTTTCTTACTCTCTTCACTTCAATTTTTTATTCACTTTTAATTTCCTCTAACACACCCTGCCAAACTCCTTCCCCAACCTTTACAACGCCTCTTCAGTCTCTCCTAAAAGTACTGCTTCAACAGCAAAGAGAAACTCACAACTCCCACTTCACATTTGATTCATTATTTTCAAGCCTGTACCCCTCCCCAGCATCCTAGTTTTAATTATTTTTATAACTTCATTTACGAATATGTTAAACAACTATGGTGACATCACGTATCCCTGCCTAGAGACTACTTGAAAATTGTTCCCTTCTCTCCTACATACCCTGACCTGAGCTTCATTCTCTGCAAAAGCTTTTATTACTTTTCGTAACCTATCACCTATTCCACACATTTGATATATATGGTCTATTAGTCCAATTATTTGTGTTAACTATATCCATAAATGTGATAAGCTCTGCGTTATACAAATCTAAGTAGTGATCACTTATATGATTCACTTTCATGCCGCTCTTTCAAACTACCATTTGTGAATCTTCCCTATTTGTCTAACATATCAGTCTGAATCCCATCTTCCCTATTCCGTTGTACCCACTGGCTTATGTACTTACCCCACTCTCACCCCCTGCTCTTCCTTACTACTACCAGATCTTATTCCTCCATGCCCAGTGCACGAAATCACTGCATCCATTTCGTCATAAACATTTAACAACTCGAATTTTTTCTTTATCTTTATAGTATCTTCACCTCCCCATTTAACATCTCCCATTTTTCATTCTTAACTTTCAAGTCCATTTGCCATGCAGGTTAACTACTGTTGCATGCAAATGTATGTAATCTTTATTCGGAGCATGTTACCACACTCATAAAGGCTGCCTCCCCAACCAGCGAACCAGATACTAAGGATCTAATGATCTAACGGGGCCCCATCGTCAGATCAGTATCTAGGTCCAGTCAATGTGAAGGTGGATCTGGCAATTGTGAAGGTGACGTGGTTACCATTCAGGTTTTCACCCTCGTCATTTCCATTCGATAGCTGGTTGAAGCACGGTGGTCTGCATTCTATTGGCTTCAATTCTGCCTTGATTACCGTGGCATGCACTAATACCTATTGTTGTATATAGTGTACATACTTCTGTCTGTACTTGGTGAAGGATAATATAATTCAAAGTTTTTCTGCTGTGTTTATTTTGCTCCCTTTACACCCAGGATAACAGGCCTTTGAGTACCTGGGTTGTAATAGCTACACTCAATATTTCAACCAAACCATTCTTATAATTACAACAGTATATTGATAAAGACTCATCTATTCTTTCATTTTTCCTTGTATTTACACTCTCTCATCACTCATTCAAGCACATTTATCTCTATACTCTGCTTTGTTTATATTCTTTTATAGTGTGAAAAGTCGTCTTATGCTAAATTTCTCCTACTACCCTTTTAATCTCATCATTACACTATTCATTTTTATATCCACAAACCTCTGTTGTGTTCCCTAGAACTGAATTCTTAACACAGAACCATAACTCTCCAACTATTTCCTTGTTACCTATACTCTTTCCAACCCGCCTTTCTTTCAGTAACTGTACCACCCACTAATTGCTGTCTTTGGTTCATTTACTTTCACTTCTCCCTTGCAGAATGACGCCATTATCCTTGAATTTCATCTGCATCTCACTTTTACTGTAGCTATCACTAAATTATGACATCAATCGCTCCTCTAAAACCTTGCACATCCAGAAGTCTACCCATCAACCATACACGTCCAGAAGTCTACCTATCATCCGTACACATCCAGAAGTCTACCCATCAACCATACACATCCAGAGGTCTACCCATCAACGTCACTAGTTAATAGTTTAGCAAACCACTGCCACTGTGCACTAATTTTCTTAAAATAAGTATTGCTTAATTGTCAAACCTGTTTCTATGTATACTTCGATTTGAGGTTCTCGTTATCATTTACCTCCGGCACTCTCCACTCACCAGTCACCTCCGGCACTGTACACTCACCAGTCACCTCCGGCACTGTACACTCACCAGTCACCTCCGGCACTGTACACTCACCAGTCACCTCCGGCACTGTACACTCACCAGTCACCTCTACATGTCTCTCTCACTTTAGCATTCAAGTCACCCAAAAAAATTATTTTCTCATTTGGATGAAAACTCAGTAAACATTAGCTTGATGGCTCTCTCTCTCTCTATCTCTCTCTCTCTCTCTCTCTCTCTCTCTCTCTCTCTCTCTCTCTCTCTCTCTCTCTCTCTCTCTCTCTCTCTCTCTCTCTCTCTCTTTCTCTCTCCTACTCTACCTCATTTCATATTCAGGTACATAAACACTAATTTAACTCACTTATCACATCTTTTCATTCCTCACGTACCATCTTTATTCTAATCCACAATTTTTTTAAAGCATTTATGCCCCTTCTTTTATTTCCCTTATATATTATCCTTACTCCTTACATCAAGTGAGTCTGTCAGACCCACTTGATGTAACCCCACTTACTTTTTTCAGCCTTCCTTTCGCTCAGATTCTTTGCGTTCATAATATTCACTATCAAGTTCTTCTTATAGTCTGTACTACATCCACGAAGATTCAAACATAACTTTAAAATTTCTGCCGTAATTTATCCAGAAAGGCTTAATGGTCCCTAATAACCTCCACGTTCAAAGAGCTTAGATACCTCTGACAAAACCGGGGTGTGAAGATATCAGAGAATTGAAATTTCTAATACTACAATTACAAGCAGATACTGTAGACTCACACTCAAGATAGGACAATTATTATTATTATTATTATTATTATTATTATTATTATTATTATTATTATTATTATTATTATTTTAATATCTTCATCATTAAAAATGTAGTGACTGTCCATTAGGTAAACAAAGGCAACAGGCGAGCGTCTGCTGACGTCAAAAGGGTCAACAATACACAGCAAAAAACATTTTCTCTCTCTGAGATGACTGCCGTTACTGGCTGAAGTGACATGTTACTGACTGAGGTGACTGCTGTTCCTGGCTGAGGTAACTGCTGTTACTGACTGAGGTGACTACTGTTCCTGGCTGAAGCGACTGCTGTTCCTGGCTGAGATAACTGCAGTTCCTGGCTGAGATAACTGCAGCGCCTGGCTGAGGTAACTGCAGTTCCTGGCTGAAGGGATTGTTGTTACTGACTGAGGTGACTGCAGTTACTGGCTCAGGTAACTGTTGTTCCTGACTCACTGTTGCTGCTCTATAAGTGCTGTCTCTGGTAGCCTTGACAGCTGTTGTACTGTGGCAGCTAGCTGTTACACTCACCCGTGTCTCAAACACTTCAATAAATTCTCCATAGCCGCCTCAGTTATGGTGTTCGTGAATATCGCTCCTTGGTGTGGTTGGTGATGGCCGTAGAGGAGGAGGAGAAGGACGGAGCAGGACGGAGAAGAGGAGACTGGTGTCTCCGTGCACCATTGTTCTCCATCAGTCTGCCTCCAATCATCCTACTCATCTATCATCTTCACTTTTCACTAGGTCTTAATTTTTCTTCCTAGAGTGCTCTATCCTCAATGTCTTCACTCTATCCTCTACATACCACCCTATCCTCAATGTCCCACCCTATCCTCAGTGACCCACCATGTCTTATGTCCCTGCAAATCCTCTTTAATATCTCACCCTATCCTTCTCGATACTCTACCGTGTACTTTCCAATTTCCCATCCTATCCTCAGTAGTGCCCCACCCAACTCTCCTCCCTATTCTGTCCTTAATGTTCCACCCTCACCTTCTTCCTACTCTATCCATTAGTGTCCCATCTTATCCTCTTCCCCACCCTATCCTTCTCAGTGTCCCATCTATCCTTCTCTCTTGGCTAGCTGTCAGTATAAAGTAAGAGAGAGAGGGTCCCTTAAGTGATGACCTCGCCGCCTTCACAGCAGTATGGTCCCCGTCATTTGCGTGCAGCTTGGGTGTGTCAGGGAGAAGACCCTGCTGAAGCAGAGGTTAAAATGCACCCACACTAGGAATGTAATCCTCCTGCACACGGCTTCCTGAAGTCTCTTCCCACCAAGGCCAGAGCTGCAAATAACGACAACCAACACACGGCTTCCCTCCCACGCTCATGCTGCATAGTCAAATGAGCATTATTTTTCACTCTCTCTCTCTCTCTCTCTCTCTCTCTCTATATATATATATATATATATATATATATATATATATTATATATATATATATATATATATATATATATATATATATAAATGCTTTTCTCTATTAGAAACGATATAATATTTCGTTCCAGATTTTAAAATGAGTTAATGTCTCTAATTATCCGTGGTACCGATGGATTAATTATAAATATGTACTTTGTAATTTAAATTTTTTTGAAGCTCCAGCCGTAAGTTTTATACTTTCTTTAAATGTTTTCTGTGCTAGTGAATGTTCTACAAGAAATTTTTAAATTAAGATGATTCGAAATTTCGATAATCGATCGCGATCGTTTCGCAATAATGTGTCCTGAGAAGTAATACAAATATGGGAAGGGAAATGGATAAGCATCGGTAGAATATAGAAAATAGGTTAAGAAATGCATGATGTAAACACGAACCAGCTTCCTACGGCATTCAGGTCATGAAAGACTAAGCTGCTACAACGGGGAGTAGCGTGGTACAATCATTCATTCATTCATTCTCTCTATCTCTCAAGAGAGAGAGGCACCTTGCTAGAGGAACCGAGGAGCGCATGTACCATAGAAAGAGAGGGGATGAGTTTACAGGTAAACTGGGAAGACCAAACACAACCTGGGTTGGTAGCAGCGGCATGAGGCTGTGAAATTTACAAGGAAAAGGAAAAGAGACAGAGGAAAGGTAACTGAAAGAACCATTCATTCAAGCAAGTGTCTATTTCAGAAGAACCTTTGACGAGCGGTAACTACTTCGATACCGATTCACTTCCAGAAGCAGCTAACCTCTCTCACATTGTTCCCTCTCCCACCTGTTCCATCGCAGCCCCATCCCTCATCCCACTCTAAAACTGACCCCAAAACCCAATTTCAATAGCGTCAGCCTGTGATGAATGGCAGGTATTCCTGATAAGATTAAAATAGCACTTGGTGTAGAGTAAAGCTTTATTACAAGCTGCTTATCACACTGATATAGCTTTATCAACTTGATAAAGCTGCACCAGAATGAAACACAGTCTGTAATAGTAGTTTGCTCTGTTCGATATGTGTTACTACCACCACGTTACTCTCCCTGAAATCCCACCTCACGCCATAAAAAATAAAACCTTGAAGTTATCCACAAGTATGCAGATTGAATATGTATACAGGTTGTAGGCTGGTAGACAGTAATCACCTAAGGAGGTACTGCCGTCCTGTCCCACAAGTATGACACGGAAGCATCTTAAACGTTTTGCACTCTAGCAGGACTATTAGTGTTTTCTATAAAGTGTAAGTGATAACTTGAACATGTAAGACTGCAGGAAAATCTTACAAATTCCTAGATTCATCAATATGCATTTTACCTTCCTTTGTTTCATACTAGTTATCAATCTAGCCAGACTGATCTAACAACAAACATGGCGAAAAATTTAATAAACACACTGAAATACAGGAATCAAGGAATCAGAAAAAAGTATGTCAGTAATATAACATGATATAGAGAAGAAAAGAGTAATGAGATATAAAGCAAACAGAGGTAAGGATGTACAGCACTCTGCATTAGGGACAAGTCGACATTTGAAAAGTTAGAAGACTACACTACCCTCTGTGAGAACACAAACTAAAGGCCGGAAAAATAAAACTTGAAGGATACCTAAAGGGCAGATCTGGTCACTGTCAGAAAAAACGTGAAACTACAGCGAGAACACTTGGAGAAGGATGATATAAAACAAACACATCCAGACTAGATCTAATATTCGCCCATAAATTCTCAGATATGGCAGAAACCCCATTATAAGGCAGCGACAATTGCAGCCTGATTTTTCAGAACTTGCTGACGCTGGCTGTAGGATAAGAGAGGTGAACAGTACGTAAACAATAGCCTACAAAAAAAGGAAAACAAAAGGGCATGATAGAGTTCCTAATGAGTCTACAAGAGGAATCCAAACTCAACAATCAGTTTCCAACATGCAGGATGAATAGGGAAGGTTACAAGGATAGTTCCTCCCTCGTCAGACAACGAGGAAGCTTAAAGCAGGTCGAAGAAATGTATCACTAGAGGTGTTGCGGAAAACACTGGAATGAGCAGGAGGCTCATTAATCAGGAGAAAAGCAGAGATGCAGTATGAAGATGATATAGTAACGGAAGAGACTACCAACTCATTCTACTCTACATCCTGTAAAAAAGGAAGAAGCCAATGAAAAACCAAGTGATCAGGCAAAAACAAATGAGATGCTCATTACAGCGAAGCCCAGGAATTCGGCAATAGAATGCAAGAACTAACACGGATTCTGAAAAAAGAGGCAAAAAATAAAAAATAATAAAAAAGCTGAAAAAGCCGCTAGCGAACATCTGCCATCCAGAAGGTCGAAGAACTGAAAAATGCCGATATTCAAGAACTTTAAAAGGCAGGCAGTCGTAAACTACAGTTCCCTGACATATACACCACAGAGTATTGGATAAGGCTGTAAAATGCTTAGTAAATCACCAAATCACCTGGAGAAGATGAGATGCACTACGGATCAACAACATAAATTAAACTAGAATATCATACTAAACAGATTTAAGAGTAGGCAGATGATATATCCTTGTGTTGTCTGAATGTTTTTCATAGAGTGCCTCTGACATGCTGTGACTTAAGGGAAGGCACTCCACTGTCATATAAGGGAAGGCACTCCACTGTCATATAAGGGAAGGCATTCCACAGTCATATAAGGGAAGGCACTCCACTGTCATATAAGGGAAGGCATTCCACTGTCATATAAGGGAAGGCACTCCACTGTCATATAAGGGAAGGCATTCCACAGTCATATAAGGGAAGGCACTCCACTGTCATATAAGGGAAGGCATTCCACTGTCATATAAGGGAAGGCACTCCACTGTCATATAAGGGAAGGCATTCCACAGTCATATAAGGGAAGGCACTCCACTGTCATATAAGGGAAGGCATTCCACAGTCATATAAGGGAAGGCACTCCACTGTCATATAAGGGAAGGCATTCCACTGTCATATAAGGGAAGGCACTCCACTGTCATATAAGGGAAGGCATTCCACAGTCATATAAGGGAAGGCACTCCACTGTCATATAAGGGAAGGCACTCCACTGTCATATAAGGGAAGGCACTCCACTGTCATATAAGGGAAGGCACTCCACTGTCATATAAGGGAAGGCACTCCACTGTGATTTAAGGGAAGGCATCCCACTGTCATATAAGGGAAGGCACTCCACTGTCATATAAGGGAAGGCACTTCACTGTCATATAAGGGAAGGCACTCCACTGTCATATAAGGGAGGGCACTCCACTGTCATATAAGGGAAGGCACTCCACTGTCATATAAGGGAAGGCACTCCACTGTCATATAAGGGAAGGCACTCCACTGTCATATAAGGGAAGGCACTCCACTGTCATATAAGGGAAGGCACTCCACTGGATAAATGGGTAGAAATCAGACTGTAGCCGTAAATGGTTTAGATAACCGACAAGTTAAAGAATGACACACGTTTCGCTCGCCAGTGTTTTTTTTTTCAGTCCAATACAAAGAAAAATGTTCTTCTTTGCGTTGGACTTTGTATTTGTATTGGCGAAACGTTTCCTCAATAAAGATTCCCAAGTGTTGGACATGCGTCTCATTCTTCAACAGACAGTAGCCAGTCATGATAAGAGACAAGACGCCGCAGTCTCTCTCTCTCTCTCTCTCTCTCTCTCTCTCTCTCTCTCTCTCTCTCTCTCTCTCTCTCTCTCTCTCTCTCTCTCTCTCTCTCTCTCTCTCCCTCTCTCTCTTACACAAGCGTTTTATTTACAAGCTAAGAGCTTTTATCTACTTCAGCTCATTTAAAGCCTATTTATTATTATGAGACATACACATAGGGAACAGGATGAAGTTGGAGCCATCTATGGGCCAGTGATTTCATTTAGTCAACTGACTTTATGCTGTACGAACATGTTCCAGACTCGTGTCATCCAAGGAATAAATGATCTCAGATGAAGCGACGTTCTCGAGAAGTGTGTAATTGAAGATTGAGATACTTATGCAAGATATGGGAATTTTTTATTAAGGAAACGTTTCGCCACACAGTGGCTTCATCAGTCCAATTCAGAACAGAGAAAGGTAAGGAGAGGAGGAGTTTGAGGTAATCAGTCTCTCAGCCTGGAATCGATGTGTTCAGTCCATCACTCTTGTAGAAAGTACAGCATATGGTCGGAGAAGTGGCTTATGTACTGTAGACAGGTGAGTGGAAGCAGGAGGAGGCGGGACCACAGTGGGACCATCCACTAGTGTAAGTAGGTCTTCGTCCAAAGATTGGACAAGTGTTGAATAATTCCTTGTATCAAGTTCCCAAGATGTTGCAGTGTCTGACAGTTGTGATAAATGGTTTGAAAACCGACATGCTGTACTTTCTACAAGAGTGATGGACTGAACATATCTATTCCAGGCTGAGGGACTGATTACCTTAAACTCCTCCTCTCCTTACCCCCTCTGTTTTGTACTGGACTGATGAAGCCACTGTGTGGTGAAACGTTTCCTTAAAAAAGATTCCCATGTGTTACAAAAGTGTCTCAATCTTCAACTTGGTTTTCAAACCATTTATCACACAGAGGGTTCAGGCAAGAGACGAGTCATCTTGCGCTGTTCTCTATTCTGTCAAGTTACAGACGAGATGGGGCAGGCAATCCAAGAAAATGGAGCTTACTCATGGTGTGAGCGTACTTGTGCCTCGCACAGAATCTTGCAACCTCTGCTGTTGAGCAGATGCGACATAAGTGTAAGTGCTGTAACCTTCCTGGGTGCTTTGTGTGCAAGATTTACAATGTGGTTCTTAATAGTCAGTTTGGAGTCAAATTCCATCCCAAGGATATCAACTTCATCCTCGGGTGCCAAGACTCTCCCATCCATTCTTTCCACTGTTCTAGTATTACCGTCATGGTGCCTAGAGACCATCATCATTTGTGTTTTCTCAGGAGAAAATGTGACCTGCCATCGTTTTCCCCAGGCTGATATATTTGTAAGCTGGTGACTGGTGTAACTGAGAGCAGCTGACATTTTCTTTCTTAGATAAGTAAATGTCAAAGTACAGTTGTCTGCATATGCATGGGACTCTGAAATGAACTGAAGAATATCACTGAAGCAGACATTCCATTACAATGGCCTAAGCACACTTTGCTGTACACTTTGCTGTGGAACACTTCCACAAATAGAGCGTCTTGTTCATTCCGTCCATTTGTGAACTACGCTTAGAGCTCTACCTTAAAGATAATCATTTAGGAGCCATATGCAGAGCCGGCGTCTCCAAGTGCCTGCAGTTTTGCCAAGTCCTTGGTGCCATACTCAGTCGAAAGCACCAGCAATGTCCGGCGCTACTACACAGACGACCTTGGATTTATTCAGTGACTGGTACCACACAGTAGCTAATGACAGCCTTTAACACGCTGTCATCTGCCTTGAGATTATTGTCTTGAGAATCTTGTCAGTGACTGACAGGAGTGACACGGTCTGTAGTTGCTGATTTCCGCTCTGCCCTACTTTTTGTGAACAGGGACTACAATTTGCCTCTGTCCACCGAAAAGACCATTTACACTGCCTGGCAGTGCTGACAGATGAGAGTTAGAGGTGATGCAAGCTGGTCTGCATATCTACTCAGCAACCTTGGGCT
Organism: Cherax quadricarinatus; assembly: GCF_026875155.1. Classification (NCBI taxonomy): domain Eukaryota; kingdom Metazoa; phylum Arthropoda; class Malacostraca; order Decapoda; family Parastacidae; genus Cherax; species Cherax quadricarinatus. The sequence goes on along the minus strand of NC_069409.1, from coordinate 23,332,928 downwards.
TACTTAATCTGGGCTGACAGCCATTTCTTGGTCCAGAAATTTAAGAAGATACACTCCATCCTGCCTTATTGTCACCTCTGACACAGTTCTTGCGGATACCAAAGAGGTTTCCTTGTTGGATCAGAAACTTGTATCTTGTCAGGACAATGTTCAGCAAAGAGGTCAGCTTTCTCCTGACTGCTAGTAGAAACTGTCCCATCCTGCTGAGTTAGAGGTGGAAAAATTTCATCAAGTGAAAAATCTTGTCGGCCGTTGACCAAAGACCACCAGGTTTTGGAGCCTAATTTATCTGATACCAATTTTATATTTGTGTCAGCCTCCCATCTAGAGATGGCCCATAACTGGACTTCCATTGACAAACAGGTTTGTCTGCAGGTTCCTGGTTTAGATAGATGGATACCTCTTTTACCTTCTCCAAGCTTGGTATTGATCAGTAGCAGCCTCTCGATAACGAAAGTCAAACCAAGGATGATCTGAAGGCTTTGTCACATACTGCCAGTGAGGGATGTATTTTTGTTGGAGATTAAGGATGTGTTCAGTGAAGGTATTCACTTGATCACCAACGTCACTATAGAGAAGAACATTTCAATCGGAGGCGGCAAGCTAAGAACAGCCAGGTTGTGCGTGAAGATTTTTCACCTCTTTCTTTTGGAATTTTCACTGTCGTATAACTGCCTTCTGGTCAGATGATCCAACATAGCCATGGGGTTGGCAAACGACTATGCCTTCAGATAGATCACTCACCACAGGGTCGAGGGAGGAGCCAGAGATGTGATTAGCAAAGTCAACAACGTTTCTCATGTCAAACACTGGAAGATGTTCACCAAAATCCCTCTGTACAATATTTTGTTTGAGGTCACTAACAATTGCAATATGTTGACATTTATGTTGAACCAGAAGGAAGTCCACATTTTCCATCAAGAAGCTGATGGGGTCTCTCTCTCTCTCTTCCTCTCTCTCCCTTTTCCTCTCTCTCCCTCTCCCTCTCTCTCCCTCTCCCTCCCTCTCCCTCCCTCTCTCTCCCTCCCTCTTTTTTTTTTTTTTTTTTTTTTTTTTTTTTTTTTTTTTTTACACAGGGTTTGACAAGGTTAAGGATCCCTAGGTTTATTGACAGCTATATTACAGGTTAAGGATTCCTAACTTTATTGACAAGCTATTTACAGGTTAAGGATTCCTAACTTTATTGGCAAGCTAAGAGCTGTTACCTACATCAGCTCATTTGAAAGCATTTTTATTGTTATGAGACATACAAGTAGGGAACAGGATGAAGTTGGAGCCATCTGTGGGCCAGCATTTTCATTTGATCAACTGACTTTATCTCGTTGACATCATTATGCTGTACGAATGTGTTCCATACTCGAGTCATCCTGGGTATGTATGATCTCAGATGGAGTGATGTTCTGTTCTCTTTCTCTCTCTCTCTCTCTCTCTCTCTCTCTCTCTCTCTCTCTCTCTCTCTCCCTCTCTCTTTTTTTTTACACAGGGTTTGACAAGGTTAAGGATCCCTAGCTTTATTGACAAGCTATTTACAGGTTAAGGATTCCTATCTTTATTGGCAAGCTAAGAGCTGTTACCTACATCAGCTCATTTGAAAGCATTTTTATTCTCTCTCTCTCTCTCTCTCTCTCCCTGTGTGTGTGTGTGTGTGCACACTGGGTTCACTTTATCCCTTGTTGTAAAGTATACTCCACTGTTTGTGCACAGGTAAAAATCAGCCTTAATGACCCTCGTGTAGTCGATAGACATTAAAACTCAAGAATGAGTTTCCGGTCCCCGAACTGTTTCCTATATAAGTCAACGACTTACCTGGAAGATCAAGTCTTCCATGTAAATGCTTTCAGAAAAATAAAGAAAGATGACAATAGTCTGCACGATGACATGAACAAGCTGCAAAAATTATCGTCGCTCGTATATGCAAATTAGCAACAATGGCAGAGACCCTAGACAAATAATATTGCATTAACTAAGTGGACAGTGACAAAGGTTTCTTGGACAGACAACAACAAGCATATCGCCAGAAGTTAGCATATACTTTATAGGCATATACAACATAGGGAAAGATGTTGAATGAAGACACAAATACATTATAATGCGATCCTTATTGAGAGCATTTCGCCCACACAGTGAGCATCATCAAGTCACAAACAGATCTACTTGGGGAGAAAGTATGTTCATATATGCAGTAATCGAAGTGAAGAGTCAGGTGAGGTATATTGGAGCTAATTCTGGGTAGATTCATGACAGGTTTGACGAATATATAGACGTGTTTGTGACTTGATAAAGCTAACTGTGTGGACGAAACGTTGTCAATAAAGAATCGCATTATAGTGCACTTTTATCTGTCGTGTCGGTAATATATACTATTACTCTCCATTATTAAGGGGAAGTACAAGTCAGAAATCTCACCAATGACTCTGCTAACACAACAAACACCAGCTACGTGAAACAGATATGCAACTAAATCTCAATCTTGGCGGCCAGAAGTAACAGAGGGGACATGGTCACGACCTTAAAGATATCAGAGACATTAACAAGGTGAATATAAACCTAAAAGTGGGACATAGCCGAGGGAGCCCAGGTGGAAGCTAAATAATTGAATTGAGATAAAAGAAGTAATTTCTTGAGTGTAAGGGAGTTAAACAAGTGGACAGCCGATACTTTGGAAACATTTGGGAATCTTTATTCTTGAAATGTTTCACTACCCAGTGGCTTCTTCAGTCCAAAACAGAGAAGAACGGTTGAAGATGAGGAGAATTATGAAGTAATCAGTACCTCAGCCTTGACTCGATGTGTTTAGTCCATCAGTTTTGATAAAAAGTAATGTACTTTTATCAAGACTGATGGACTAAAGTGTCTCGATTACCAACTTGTCGATTTTCTAAACCATTTAAACATGGTGGACAACACGTGAGAGAAAGCAATAACAGCTCCATAAAAGCGTATAGATTTATATGAGATTCCTGCCTTCGGTGCTAGGGGATTAACATCACTATTACTGTACATAGAAAACTCGCACACAGCAGAGAGGAGCTTAAGATGACGTTTCGGCCCGACTTGGACCATTTACAAAGTCACACTAACCCAAGACTGAGGGAAGCAGTTATGCGATAGACAAGGACGGGACCAAGAGAGGAAGAAAATGAAGTAGTGTTAGTGGTAGTAGAAAGTTAGGAGAGTAGTTTAGTGGCACGAGAAATGGCTCAAAAACTGGAATGTGATCCCAGCGACAGCAAGCTGGAAGTACGAAGCATTCGACACACACAGGCACACGTGCACAAAAAAAGGTTAAATGTCTATCGACAAGAGGATTTGACAGATGGTAACTAACAAACGAGAAAGATGAAAACACGTGTTACCTCCATCTCAGGTGAGGGAGAGAGAGAGAAGGGAAAAGTGGAAGGAAGAGGAACGTGACTTCAGAAAAGGAGGAACGCATGGAGCCAGATGAATTCTTGAAGGTGACGGTAGTGGCTGCTGAGAGGGACGAAGTTACAATAATTTTAGCATGATTCCAAAAGCTTGATATCGATGTTATACATTAGCTCAGAAAAGTGGTCGGGGTCAATTGGAAAGGGTGGCAAATTTAAAAATGGGAATGAAAGGGATAAAAATTTACACGATGAGGACTGGAAAAGGGTAGAATTTTTTGAGCTTTGAAGGGGAGCTAGTTTTTTTTATGGAGGTATAAACGGAAAGTGAAAAAGATAAAAAAAAAATGAGAGGGCGAGTGTAAAGGGCTTAGAAAAGATTAAGAGATGAGAGCTACGAGAATTTTAAGAGGGGCTGAAAGGTGCCTGAGTTTTATATATATAGAGAGTATACCTAGAGAGGGTTTCAGGGATCAACGCGCCTGCGGCCCAGTCTGTGATCAGGCTTCGCGGTGGATCAGGGCCTGATCAACCAGGCTGTAACTGCTGGCCACACGTAGTAGACTGACACACGAACCACAGCCCGGCTGGTCAGGTACTGACTTCAGGTGTCTGTCCAACACCTTCTTGAAGACAGACAGGGGTCAACTGATAATCCCCCTTATGTATGCTGGGAGGCAGAACAGTCTTGGGCCCCTGACACTTATTGTGTTATCTCTTGGCGAGCCCATGGCGCCTCTGCTTTTCATTGGGAGGATGTTGAGCCGCCTGCCGAGTCCTTTGCTTTCGTAAGGAGTGATTTTCGTGTGCAAATTTGATATTAATCCCTCTACAATTTTCCAGGTGTATATTATCATGTACCTTTCCCTCATGCGTTCCAGGGAGTACAAGTCAATAAACTTCAACCGTTCACAGTAATTCAAGTGTTGTATCGTACTTATGTGCGCCGTGTAGGCTCTCTGTACACTCTTTAGGTCAGCAATTTCACCTGCTTTGAAAGGCGCCAATAGTGTACAGCAATATTCCAGCCTAGAGACAAGTGATTTAAAGAGAATCATCATGGGCTTTGCTTCCCTAGTTTTGAAGGTTCTCATTATCCGTCCCATCATTTATCTAGCAGATGTGGTGGATACATTGTTGTGAAGTTTGAAAGTGAGATCCTTTTACATTATCACTCCCAGGTCCTTCACATTAATTTAGTTCCATTGTGTGGTTGGAATTTATTTTATACTCCGATACAGTTTTAATTTCCTCAAGTTTTCCATATGGAAGTAATTGAAATTTCTCTTCACTGAACTTCATATTCTTTTCTGCGGCTCAGTTAAAGATTTAGTTGATGTCCGCCTGGAGTTTTACAGTGTCTTCGATGTACGACATTGTCAGGCAAATTCTGGTGTCATCCGCAAAGGAAGACACGCTGCTGTGTCAGATATGAGGATGAGAAATAGGATAGGAGCGAGTACTGTGCCTTGTGGAACAGAGCTTTTCACTGTGGCCACTTCAGACTTTACTCTGTTTACTATTACTCTTTGTGTTCTGCTTGTTAGGAAGCTATAGATCCATCTGCCAACTTTTCATGTTATTCCTTTTTCACGCATTTTGTGAGTGTTGCACCATGGTCACCCTTGTCGAAGGTTTTCGCAAACTCTTTGTATACTACATCCGCATTCTGTTTATCCTCTATTGCATCCAAGACCTTGTCATAGTGGTCCAGTAGTTGGGACAGGCAGGAGAGGCCTGCTCTAAACCCATGTTGCCCTGGGTTGTGTGACTGATGGGTATCTAGATAGAGAACGATCTTGCTTTTTAGAACCTTTTCAAAGAATTTTATGATATGGGATGTTAGCGCTATCCGTCTGTAATTCTGTTTGAAGGGTAGAGGTCCAGTTATTGACGTGTGCTCCAATTTCTTTATGAGAGCCATCACTCTGTATAACAACAGCATACTTTCCTGCATCCTTCCTAAAGCTAAACTTATCCAATTAGAATCCATTTCGAGTTCTTGAAGGGATATTCTCTGAACTTTATTTATATCTCCTTCATTTATTCCCATTTTCAACTTACACACTTCCGTCATGACTCTTCTCATTCTACGGCTTACAAGAGAATGTATGAAAGATTTCTTATGCAGTGAATTAATTTTGCTATTCTCTAAATGTTCTCTAATGAATTTATATCCATTCTGCAGTATGGAGACTAAGACTGAGCTGCATAATCTAAGTAATGCCTTACTAATGATGCGTAGAGCTGTAGTATAACCTCGAGACCCCTGATGCTTATACTTGATATAAATCTAGGTAATCTGTTTGCCTTAAGTACGCTTAGGGATAGCTGTTTTGGCTTCAGGTTTCTGCTTACCATAACTCACAAGTCCTTTTCACATTCTGTACGATCAAGTTCCATATCACTTAATTTATAGGTGCTAGGATTGTTTACCTTCCCAAGCTTAAGGACTTCGCACTTATTTATACTGAACTGAATGCTGACTACGACAAAAGCTTGTATAAATATTTCTTAAAGTTCACTGGCATCTTCCTCTAAATCAGTTATTCTGCCTACTTTTGTGTCGTCAGCTAATTTGCTCATATCACTTGCTATTCTGTCATCAAGGCCATTAATGAATATTATGAACAACAATGGGCCTAAAACTGAGCCTTATGGAATGCCACTTGTGACTTAACACCGCTCAGATTTCAGCCCACTTATGCACACTGCTTCCTGCTGGTGACAATACTTTTCTCCCAATACCATAAGCTGCCATTTTTCTTAACAGCAGTTTGAGTGGTACTCTCTCAAAGATTTTACTGAAATCCAAATATATATCGTATTCTTTATCATGATCAACTTCCTCAAATGCTTTACTGAATAAGGTTATTAAATTAGTCAGGCAGGAACGGCCCCTCTTGAAATCACGTTGAATATAAATCAAATGATGCTCTCAAGATGGCCAGAAACAACAACAGAAATAACAACACTACTGCTACCCTCAGCAACAGCAACGATATCATCAGCAGCAATAGCAACGTTACACCACCAACAACAGCAACATTACCACAAGCAACAGCAAAGCTACCACTAGAAACAACAGCAACGTTACCACCAGCAACAACAATAGCAACGTTATTACCAGCAACAACAACAGCAACGTTATCACCAGCAGCAACAACAGCAACGTTATCACCAGCAACAGCAACGTTATCACCAGCAACAGCAACGTTATCACAAGCAACAACGTTACCACCAGTAACAGCAACGCTATCACCAGCAACAACAACAGCAATGTTATTACCAGCAACAATGTTATCACCAGCAACAGCAAAGTTATCACCAGCAACAGCAACCTTATCACCAGCAACAACAACAACGTTATTACCAGCAGCAACGTTATCAACAGCAACAACAACAGCAACGTTATCACCAGCAACAACAACAACAACGTTATCACCAGCAACAACGGTATCGCCAGCAACAACAACAGCAACGTTATTACCAGTAACAACGTTATCACCAGCAACAACAATAGCAAAGTTATCACCAGCAACAACAATAGCAAAGTTATCACCAGCAACAGCAACGTTACCACCAACAACAACGTTAACACCAGGAACGCCACCAAAGCCGCTGCCAGTAGCAACAACTGGAGCAGCATAAATAAAGCGGTTATAAATAGGCTACGGAGGATTTCCTACCACGAAAGAACTCACAGGAATGAATTCAACTTAGATCAATTTAGATTTACAGATGTAGGAAAGTAGATGTGTCGCTGAGAGGGCCAGTCTGCTAAATAAGATCATATGAAGCTAAAACCTTGGACTACAGAAGGACCTACCAAGTATGGGTCAGTTCGCCTGCTGTAGCCTTCCTTCAGATTTAAGATAAGATAAGATTTCGTTCGGATTTTTAACCCCGGAGGGTTAGCCACCCAGGATAACCCAAGAAAGTCAGTGCGTCATCGAGGACTGTCTAACTTATTTCCATTGGGGTCCTTAATCTTGTCCCCCAGGATGCGACCCACACCAGTCGACTAACACCCAGGTACCTATTTGCTGCTAGGTGAACAGGACAATAGGTGTAAGGAAACGTGTCGAAATGTTTCCACCCGCCGGGAATCGAACCCGGGCCCTCCGTGTGTGAAGCGGGAGCTTTAGCCACCAGGCCACCAGTGTTATGTTTATATTTAGCAACAGTAACAGCAGCAGCATCAACAGCACTCTACTTGCAACAATAGCAACACTGCCACTTGCAATAACACAGCCACTTCCAACATCACTGCCAGTACCAACATTACCAGGTACAAAATCAACCACAATAACACCATCAACCACAGAATCGCCAAGAACGCCAACCACAGAAACATCACCAACGCCAACCAAAGCAACACCACCATCAACCACAGCATGGCCACCAACGCCAACCACAGTAACACCAACCACAGCATCGCCACCAACGCCAACCACAGTAACACCAACGCCCACCACAACACCACCAACCACAGCAGCACCGACAATGCCAACCACAAGAACAACACTACACCAATGCCAACCACACGAAAACCATCCACAGCACTAACACCACCAGAAACAACAGCAGCAGCAGGGACACCCCTAATACCAACAGCAGGAGCACACCGCCAACACTAACAGCTGCAAATATAGTACCATCGCCACAAGAAACACCAACTGTAGCAGCAACACTAACAACAGCAGACAACATTACAAACACCATCACCAGAAATACCACCAACAACAGCATACCAATCTAGCACCCACCAAAGAAATCACAACGCACACCACCACAACAACAGCATACACATAAACACACCAATCACAGCTAGAAATACCACCAAAACACCAATACACCACTACATAGCACAACAACAATAATCTATCAACACCACCACCACCAACAACACAGCAACACACCATCATAACGCACCACAACAACACAGCTAGTAAAGGAACCCAATACAGCATACCAACAACCAACAACACAATCACCACCACTAACATCAGCAACCAACACAACAACACCAGCAGCATCACACACCCACCACCACCACAACAGTCAGCAGCAGCCAATAGCAACAGGAGTAACTCCATAAAAGAATACCAACAACAGCAACAACCTACAGCAATACCACCACCAATAACAACAGCAGCACCAACAACAGCAACCACAGCAACATCACCACTAACTCCAACAAACAAAATAATCACTACTAACTCTAACAAACAGAATACCACTAGCAGCAGCGCCTCCACCAATAACAACAGCAACAGAAGCAGCTACTCCACCAGCAGAAGCAAAATCATCCTCAACAACAATACCCACAGCAATACCACCACCACAACAGCAGCAGCACCAACAGCAGCAGCACCAACAGCAGCAGCAACAACAGCAGCAGCAACAACAGCAGCGTACTTACCTGCCGTGTTATCGACCCAGACGAGGGTAACTTGCAGAAGCAGCAGCAGCAGCAGCAACTGCGCTGCCCAACACACAGCTCCTCCAGCACTCCACCACCACATTGTTGGAGGGGCCCCTCACACGGGCACACCTTCCCCTCACCAACCACTACAATAAACAATAGTCTTCAGAGTGTCTCAGGAAGGATATCTCCCTCACTGCTCCTCACCCCCCGCCATGACTGGGTGGGATGGAATTTCGAGTTCTGGGACGGTTTACCTTTGATTCCACGGCTATATTCATTTGGTCAAGATTGTTTCAGTGACACGGACGCTTTCACAAGATTAATATTAGCACTGTAAGCTGCAGCGTTAATAGTTTAAGTTCTATGAAAGAGGGCCCCTAGTAGTCTGCGTGACACTAGCGTGGATCATGTGCCCTGACTTCACGACACATACACATCCACCTCCTGCGGCCCACACACGTGCACTGAGCTGCGGGTACTGAGCTATATACGCAGGGCTACCGAGGGGAAGTTGCCAGCTGCAGCTTGTGTGTGTGTGTGTGTGTGTGTGTGTGTGTGTGTGTGTGTGTGTGTGTGTGTGTGTGTGTGTGTGCTTCTCTGAAAGGAATTCCTGGTAGGAGCGACGGGTGTTTCAGATGGGCCGAGGATTAATGCAGCTGCGCGAGGCTTCCTGGAAGTTTATGCAGTTATTATGTTTTGCTTGCAATCTCTTGACCAAAGGACATTAACGCTAGAATTACCCCACTTTCTCTCTCTCTCCCTCTCTCTCTCTCTCTCTCTCTCTCTCTCTCTCTCTCTGTTTCTGCCTCTCTCTCTGTCTCTGTCTGTCTGTCTCTCTCTCTCTCTCTCTCTCTGTCGCACTCGTAGAAGGTAAAGTATTAAACGACTGTAGAGTAACAAAAGTTACTCGAAAATTCAAGAAGGGTGACAGCTCCCTTTTACGCTACTACAACCATATTGCTCTAACATGGAACTAAGAACCTTCACTTGTTTAACATGGAACTAAGAACATTCACTAGTTTAACATGGAACTAAGAACATTCACTAGTTTAACATGGAACTAAGAACCTTCACTAGTTTAACATGGAACAAAGAACCTTCACTAGTTTAACATGGAACTAAGAACATTCACTAGTTTAACATGGAACTAAGAACCTTCACTAGTTTAACATGGAACTAAGAACCTTCACTAGTTTAACATGGAAACTAAGAACATTCACTAGTTTAAATGGAACTAAGAACCTTCACTTGTTTAACATGGAACTAAGAACCTTCACTAGTTTAACATGGAACTAAGAACATTCACTAGTTTAACATGGAACTAAGAACCTTCACTAGTTTAACATGGAACAAAGAACCTTCACTAGTTTAACATGGAACAAAGAACCTTCACTAGTTTAACATGGAACTAAGAACATTCACTAGTTTAACATGGAACTAAGAACCTTCACTTGTTTAACATGGAACTAAGAACCTTCACTAGTTTAACATGGAACAAAGAACCTTCACTAGTTTAACATGGAACTAAGAACATTCACTAGTTTAACATGGAACTAAGAACCTTCACTAGTTTAACATGGAACTAAGAACCTTCACTAGTTTAACATGGAACTAAGAACCTTCACTTGTTTAACATGGAACTAAGAACCTTCACTAGTTTAACATGGAACTAAGAACATTCACTAGTTTAACATGGAACTAAGAACCTTCACTAGTTTAACATGGAACTAAGAACATTCACTAGTTTAACATGGAACTAAGAACCTTCACTAGTTTAACATGGAACAAAGAACCTTCACTAGTTTAACATGGAACAAAGAACCTTCACTAGTTTAACATGGAACTAAGAACATTCACTAGTTTAACATGGAACTAAGAACCTTCACTTGTTTAACATGGAACTAAGAACCTTCACTAGTTTAACATGGAACAAAGAACCTTCACTAGTTTAACATGGAACTAAGAACATTCACTAGTTTAACATGGAACTAAGAACCTTCACTAGTTTAACATGGAACTAAGAACCTTCACTAGTTTAACATGGAACTAAGAACCTTCACTAGTTTAACATGGAACTAAGAACCTTCACTAGTTTAACATGGAACTAAGAACATTCATAGTTTAACATGGAACTAAGAACCTTCACTAGTTTAACATGGAACAAAGAACCTTCACTAGTTTAACATGGAACAAAGAACCTTCACTAGTTTAACATGGAACTAAAACATTCACTAGTTTAACATGGAACTAAGAACCTTCACTGTTTAACATGGAACTAAGAACCTTCACTAGTTTAACATGGAACAAGAACCTTCACTAGTTTAACATGGAACTAAGAACATTCACTAGTTTAACATGGAACTAAGAACCTTCACTAGTTTTAACATGGAACTAAGAAACCTTCACTAGTTTAACATGGAACTAAGAACCTTCACTTGTTTAACATGGAACTAAGAACCTTCACTAGTTTAACATGGAACTAAGAACATTCACTAGTTTAACATGGAACTAAGAAACCTTCACTAGTTTAACATGGAACTAAGAACATTCACTAGTTTAACATGGAACTAAGAACCTCACTAGTTTAACATGGAACTAAAAGAACCTTCACTAGTTTAACATGGAACAAAGAACCTTCACTAGTTTAAACATGGAACAAAGAACCTTCACTAGTTTAACATGGAACTAAGAACCTTCACTAGTTTAACATGGAACTAAGAACCTTCACTAGTTTAACATGGAACAAAGAACCTTCACTAGTTTAACATGGAACAAAGAACCTTCACTAGTTTAACATGGAACTAAGAACATTCACTAGTTTAACATGGAACTAAGAACCTTCATAGTTTAACATGGAACAAAGAACTTAACTAGTTTAACATGGAACTAAGAACCTTCACTAGTTTAACATGGAACAAAGAACCTTCACTAGTTTAACATGTAACTAAGGCATATGTTTGTAACATGTTAGGAAGATGGTACCATAATAAACTAGATGTACTTCGCTCATTGCTTGTTCCGAGGAAGGAAATATTCACGCATAAAGAATAGCAAAGGGACGTCCTAAAATTCTATTGCAGGAAAATATGAGAACATGTCTGTGCATGTGTACACGTGTGTACATGTGTATACGTGTGTACATGCGTATACGTGTGTACATGCGTATACGTGTGTACATGTGTATACGTGTGTACATGTGTATACGTGTGTACATGTGTACACGTGTGTACATATGTATTCCTGAACAATTCCTCAGTGATTCTTGGCTGGTGGTTCCCCTTGAGCTATGACTTAAAAAAATATCATTGTTCGGTCTTTAGAGAAAATGGTCATTACTCTGAGTGTTTCTTCTCATGTTTATTTCACAGAAACTAAAATATTAATCCTAATAAAACTCGAATAAGTTATTCTCTTGTTAAACGGCACATAGTAGGGGCGTTTCTACGGAAAATAGCTCATATATATAAAAAAGGCACAATACCGCGACTGGAACGATACACAAATAACCAGCACATAGAAGAGAGGAGCTTACGGCGACGTTTCGGTCCGACTTGGACCATTTATGGCAATATAAACACAAATGCAGTATAATGTGATCCTTTATTGACTACGTTTCGCCCACACAGTGGGCTTTTTCAAGTCACAAACAGAACTACCTGGGGTGGAAGGAACGCGAGTATTTATAGTCCGGCTGAGGTCAGGTGAAGAATGCTGCATCTGATGATGTACCGAGTTGGGTTGTAGAGTCTAAAAACTTGGGTAGCTTGGAAAGGAGACTGGACAAGTTTGTGAGCAGACCTTCTACAGTGTCTTATGTGGGATAGCGATGAAGAAGTTTCTTGGCAAGTGGTTCCGCTATTTTTATAGAAGCCACTATTCTGGTTGAAGTTGTCGGATATAGAAATAAGTGATGATTCCAGGATTCTTCGGTATTGAGTGTTGTCTTCTGTGGCGATAAGTCTTGAGTTTCTGTAGTTTATCAAGTGGTTGTGTGAATTACGGTGTTGTACGCAGGCATTCCTTGTGTCGTCAGACCTGCTTGCGTATTGGTGTTCTGAAATACGTGTTTGGAGGTCCCTTGATGTTTCGCCCACGTATAACTTGTTGCAGTCATTACAAGGGATTATGTATACCCCTGCAGGGGATGGAGGCTTGTCCTGCCTACTACGGGTTTGATGTCCTTGAGGGTCGTGGTTGTGGAGGTAGATACTTGGAATGATGTTTTGGCAAAGATGTTGGAAACATGTTTGGCAATGGAGTTGGTGGGAAGGACTATGTATCTCTTCTCGGCAGTGTCTTCTCTGGGTGTGTTGAAGATGTTTAGTGCTCGCCGTCTGCAGTCTCTGATGAAGTGACGAGGATAGTGGAGTTTGGAAAATAACCTGTTCAATTATAGTGCATTCTTCCTCAAGGAACTCGTTGCTGCAGTTTCTGAGTGCACGCAGGAAGAAGCCTATAATTACACCACGTTTGGTTTTGGTGTCGTGGTGAGAGTAGAAGTGGAGAAGATCGTTTTGGTTGGTGGGTTTTCGATAGACTTTAAAACGAAGTTCGTGGTCAGCTTTGCAGAGTAGAACATCAAGGAAAGGAAGAGTGTTGTCGACCTCTTCTTCAAGTGTGAACTGGATTGAAGGCTCGACCTGGTTGAGCTTGTCTTGGAGAGCTTGAACGTTGAAGCGTTTAGGAGTTATGAGGAGAATGTCGTCAACATAACGGAGCCAGGTGACAGACGAAGGAATAATGGTGGAGAAACGTTCGGCTTCTAGATGTTCCATGTATAGGTTCGCTAGGACTGCACTGAGTGGCGAACCCATGGGTAGTCCAAAAGTCTGCTGAAAGAGGTGATTTTCAAAAGAGAAACACGTAAAGCCAACACATAGTTCAACCAGGTCGATGAAGTCGCTGGCTGGAATGGGAAATCAAGTGAATCGTCAATTTTCTTGCGCAAGAGATCGATGGCTTGTTTAGTAGGTACTTTAGTGAATAGGGAAGTCACGTCAAGGCTGGAAAGTTTCTTGTTCCTGATGTTGATGTTGCGAATGCGATTGAGAAGATCACCTGAGTGTTTGAGATGTGCTGGACTGATAGTGCCCAAGAGTTTCGAGAGGTGTTTGGCGAGAATTCCTGAGAGCTTGTGGGGAGCACTGCCTATTCCCGAGGATATAGGCAGTGCTCCCCACAAGCTCTCAGGAATTCTCGCCAAACACCTCTCGAAACTCTTGGGCACTATCAGTCCAGCACATCTCAAACACTCAGGTGATCTTCTCAATCGCATTCGCAACATCAACATCAGGAACAAGAAACTTTCCAGCCTTGACGTGACTTCCCTATTCACTAAAGTACCTACTAAACAAGCCATCGATCTCTTGCGCAAGAAAATTGACGATTCACTTGATCTTCCCATTCCAGCCAGCGACTTCATCGACCTGGTTGAACTATGTGTTGGCTTTACGTGTTTCTCTTTTGAAAATCACCTCTTTCAGCAGACTTTTGGACTACCCATGGGTTCGCCACTCAGTGCAGTCCTAGCGAACCTATACATGGAACATCTAGAAGCCGAACGTTTCTCCCCCATTATTCCTTCGTCTGTCACCTGGCTCCGTTATGTTGACGACATTCTCCTCATAACTCCTAAACGCTTCACGTTCAAGCTCTCCAAAACAAGCTCAACCAGGTCGAGCCTTCAATCCAGTTCACACTTGAAGAAGAGGTCGACAACACTCTTCCTTTCCTTGATGTTCTACTCTGCAAAGCTGACCACGAACTTCGTTTAAAGTCTATCGAAAACCCACCAACCAAAACGATCTTCTCCACTTCTACTCTCACCACGACACCAAAACCAAACGTGGTGTAATTATAGGCTTCTTCCTGCGTGCACTCAGAATCTGCAAACAACGAGTTCCTTGAGGAAGAATGCACTATAATTGAACAGGTATTTTCCAAACTCCACTATCCTCGTCACTTCATCAGAGACTGCAGACGGCGAGCACTAAACATCTTCAACACACCCAGAGAAGACACTGCCGAGAAGAGATACATAGTCCTTCCCACCAACTCCATTGCCAAACATGTTTCCAACATCTTTGCCAAACATCATTCCAAGTATCTACCCCCACAACCACGACCATCAAGGACATCACCATAGTAGGCAGGACAAGCCTCCATCCTCTGCAGGGGGATACATAATCCCTTGTAATGACTTTCAACAAGTTATACGTGGGCGAAACATCAAGGGACCTCCAAACACGTATTTCAGAACACCAATACGCAAGCAGGTCTGACGACACAAGGAATGCCTGCGTACAACACCGTAATTCACACAACCACTTGATAAACTACAGAAACTCAAGACTTATCGCCACAGAAGACAACACTCAATACCGAAGAATCCTGGAATCATCACTTATTTCTATATCCGACAACTTCAACCAGAATAGTGGCTTCTATAACATAGCGGAACCACTTGCCAAGAAACTTCTTCATCGCTATCCCACATAAGAACACTGTAGAAGGTCTGCTCACAAACTTGTCCAGTCTCCTTTCCAAGCTACCCAAGTTTTTAGACTCTACAACCCAACTCGGTACATCATCAGATGCAGCATTCTTCACCTGACCTCAGCCGGACTATAAATACTCGCGTTCCTTCCACCCCAGGTAGTTCTGTTTGTGACTTGAAAAAGCCCACTGTGTGGGCGAAACGTAGTCAATAAAGAATCACATTATACTGCATTTGTGTTTATATTGCCATTGTGTCGGTATTTTATACCATTTATTTCCATTGGACCATTTACAAAGTCACACTTACCAGGAGACAAGGAGGGAGTATATAGGCCAGGAGGTGGTAGTAGTGGTGGTGAAGCCACTCAAATACTAAGAAAGAGGAGCACTTCAAGGGAGCTAGGGGCCCACAAGGGAGCTAGGGGCCCACAAGGGAGCTAGGGGCCCACAAGGGAGCTAGGGGCCCACAAGGGAGCTAGGGGCCCACAGAGGGTAGGAGCAAGAACACAGAGGGAGGGAAAATAATGAAGGAACAAATACCTAAGGCAGAAGAAAGACAACGCAAAGTAGAAAGAGGAAAGAGAAAAGGGAAGAGGGAGAAGAAGAAAAAGGAATCAGGTTAAGTCACGAGTGTTCTGAAGTTTGGAGCATTTTACAATGTAGTGGGAAAGGAAGGCATCTACAGAGACGAAGCCAGGACTCAGATTCATACATGGAAAGCTGTGCATAAGGGAGGATTCAATCAGACGGCGACTGGAAAAGTTGGAAGTAGGGAAGGCAATTTTAACAGAAGACCGTCAATAGGACGACTGTGATCTTTGACGTGACAGAAAAGAGCATTGTAGGTGTCGGCAAGCCTAAGTCCCTGAGTCTGCAGAATGAGATCGGCCAGTTTCTCTAAAGTACTGTATTTTTACCTAACAGTTTGTCTAAGTGGCTTAACAATCTAGTCATATTAGTGCTTCTCAACCGGGATAATCAAAGTTCAAACATCTGAATAATTTTTTTTTCACTATCCGAGGATGTTTTGTCTGACTTTAATAGAAACTGTTCAGTGGCGCCCCCTTCAAGTGGCGCCCAGAGAACGTGCCATACCTTAGGTACGCCACTGCATAGGAGATCACTACATTGTTAAAGAATATTTTAAATTCAGTTTGATGTTTAATATTTATGGTAGGTTTTAAACAAGATCAAATTTAACTTAAACGCCTAAATATTAACTTAGTGTATGTCTGAAATGTTTTTAAACTATGCCACAGGCGGGGTTAGAACCCGCGATCAGAGATTCTCCGATCGCGGGTTCTAACCCCGCCCGTAGTATGGTTTGTTTGCAATCGTGTCATTACTATTTCGTGAGTCGTGAAATGTTTTTAGTTTTTTTTTATTTTCTTTGCTACACAGTCCAATTTTTAGTAGTCTAGAAGAGTAAGACGATACTCAAAAAATGAAAATAAAATTAGCAAATAGAAAG
The DNA here is from genome assembly GCF_026875155.1 of Cherax quadricarinatus. Classification (NCBI taxonomy): domain Eukaryota; kingdom Metazoa; phylum Arthropoda; class Malacostraca; order Decapoda; family Parastacidae; genus Cherax; species Cherax quadricarinatus. The sequence goes on along the minus strand of NC_069409.1, from coordinate 23,316,160 downwards.
GCAATAAAGTCAACTAAGTTAATATTGTTTCCTCTAAGACACTACGCTGAAAGTTTTAAGTATACCAAATGAAGTATTTTCCAATTAGCGTGCAGAATCCAACGATTCTATATATTTTAGCTATTTTTTTAAAACACTGGCCGTTTCTCACAGAGATTAAGTTGATCCGAAAAAGATGAAACACTTTTATCATCACTCACAGCATCACCGTTTTCCTCGAGGGATGCCGACATTACAGCTCAGATGCCCCTCCAACCTGCAGAGTTCCCACTTCTTCAGAGTGCAGGCACTGTAATTCCACCTCCAGGACTCAAGTCCTGGTTTCCCAGAATATCTTCATAAATGTTAACTTGCTCACACTCCAACAGCACGTCAGTCATGAGAACCACTTGCCTCCACTCCTAACATGCTCACACACACCTGTTGATGTCTAAGCCCCTCTCACGCAAATCTTCTTCACCCTCCCTCCTTCCACCCTTTCCTAGGACGACCCCTACCCCGCCTTCCCTCCACCAGATTTATACACCCTCCAAGTCATCCAATTTTGCTCCATTCTCTCATCAGCTTCCCTCTGGATAATAGTTTTAGTAACCCCGTACCTCCTAATCTCCAAATTGCAAATTCTCTTCATAATATTCACAGCACACAGTGTCCTCAGACATGACATCACTGCCTATAGCTTCTTTCTTACCGTAATATTTAAGACCCACACTTCATGTCCAAATAAGAGTGTTGGTGCCAATATACTCTCATCTCTTTGCTCTTTCCTATGTTTAATTTTAATTTTCCTCTTTTACACGCCGTCCCAAATTCGTCTACAAACCTTTGCAACTTCTCTTCAGAATCTTCCAAACGCACCGCGTCATCTGCCAATCACAACCATGGTGACATCTCAGATCCCTGTCTAAGGCCTTCTTGTACTGGAAAATAATTTCCAGTCTCCAGCATACTCTACTCTTGGTCTACATATCATCTACCCTTCATAAAGCTTCCTTCTATATCTGCGATCCTGCTCTTCGTCTTAACCTTAATTCTTCCAATAATAACTTAATTCTTTCAGTAATAACACTTTACCTTGTATACTCAACAAGGTTATTTCCCTATAATTCTTACACTCTCTTTTATCCTCCTTTCCCTTTATACAAAGATACTGTGCAGACACTGCCAATTCCTGGGTACTTTTCCCCCCTTTCATATATTTATTGAACAGATGCACCAGCCACTCCAATATTATATCCGCATCTGCTTTTAACATTTCTGACTTGATGCCATCAATCCCAGCTGCTTCATCCTATTTCATTCTACCCATTGCTTCACAAACTTTTCTCACTCCTAAAAGATGCTATAAGTCCCTGGCCAAAATATGATATCACTGCCTCTCTTTTTTCATAAACATTTTTTCATTCCATTCATCTCCCCAATACCTTCACCTGCTCATCTAACAAACCCTTGCTCATATTTTTAATTATTTAAACCATTCGTTCTCTAGTCTTTCTTAATCTCACTCCAAAACTTTTTTTTTGTTTCAACAAAATTTGTTGACAAAACTTCAATCATTCCATTATTTCCTCTCCTTTTACACTCTTTCACCACTCATCTTCTCTCTTACTCTCCACTCCATCCTCCTTATATCACTTCTGCTTTGTAAAAGCCTCTCATGTGCACCTTTTTTTTCTCTCTCTTACCACACATACCACCAATCGCTCTTCTTCCTTCTTACACCCTTCTTACACACTTTCTCACTTGGTTCAAAACTCCCTGAACAATTGCTTAACATCTTCCCAAATTTCTCGCTCTTTCCTCTATATTCCTCTCTTTTCCAGATGCATAAACCCTTAATGTATCCCATTTTTTGCATCCCACCCTTATTTTAATCCATATAATCCTTGAATTTATATATTTATATTTTTATCTTTTCCTTCCATAACTGATCCTTAGCACTAACTTTCTCAGATACACCTGAAATAATCCCATTTATTTCTCTCCACTGAAACTCCCTACCCCTTCCAGTTTTGTTTTTAGATGCAGGGATCTCCAAACATTTTACTACAAGGGCCACATTGTATATTTTATACATTTTCGCTGGCCAAACAAAAAATTAGTCGTATAAAAAAATATAAATGAATGAATAAAGTTTAAACGAATAAATAACTTTTATCTGCATCCTTTTTTGTAATCAGCATCATATGATACAGAAAAAAATGTGAAAATTACGAAGAAAGAATACTGTGCTTACACTGAAAAACTATATATGATGAGTAAAAATGTCATCATATAATTTTGTGCGATATTTGGACTTGACATACTTCATCTTTTAAAATGTTTGTTCACAAAGGTACGTTGTACCAAAATCTGGTATGAACCCACATGCAAATTGTTTCAAATTTGGGAACTGTTCAGTTTGTAAAGATTTTTAAAATTGGATGAAATTTCCTTCTTTATACTTTTAATGGAGATTAATAATTCCTATTTGAAACTGACTTGGGAATGTTTCAACGTTACAGTCAAATGGATTTTGAAATAGCTTTATTTCATATGTTTTCCATCATGATCAGAAAATCGTTTCCCAAATTGTTTTTACAAGTCATTTGTGATTTCCTTTGCAAATGAAAAAGGAAATTCTGCTTCACTTTTTTCACGAAATTTTTCACAACATGGAAAATGAACCGAGTTATAAATTTTCATCTGTCCGTCAACTAGGATAAATTTTACCATGAATGCATTGACATGCGTGAATAGATCACAAATCAAATTAGTTTCACCTTGCAAATTGAGACTCAGATGATTCATATGTCATGTCAGGTCTGCAAGAAATGCCAATTTCAAAAGTCAGTCAGCATTTGATAAAAGTGGTTCGGGTCGATTCCTCTCTGTGAGAAATAATTCATTTTCCTTCTGAGCTGAAAGAACCTTGATAGACCTTTCCACAAGTAAGCCATCGAACTGCTATATAATAAGGCAAGTCAGCGAATTCAGAATCAGTTTCTTTCATAAAATCACGTAAATTGTGACGATTAAGCTTGCGAGATCGAATAAAATTCCCTACGGAAACAACAAGTTTCAAAACGTAAGACATTTTCCACATATTTTCCGCACAATGTTGATGGATAACACAGTGCAGAAACATGGGCTTTGAGAATTTACCATCCTTACAAGCTTTTGTAATTAATCCAACCAAACGTTTCTTCACCCCAGACATGTTCTTCTCTCCATTAATTGTTACGCATTACAGTTTATTCCACTTCACTTTATATTCTAATACATTTTTTTTTTTTGCAATTCCTTAAAGATGTCTTCTCCGGTTCCTGTGCTGTGCATGTATTGCTGGTAATTCTTGTGTGACATTAAATTCACTGTTGATCCCACGGAATAGTAGAAATTATTGTTCTAGGAGCAATTATTGTTCTAGGAGTAATTATTGTTCTAGGAGTAATTATTGTTCTAGGAGTAATTATTGTTCTAGGAGTAATTATTGTTCTAGGAGTAATTATTGTTCTAGGAGTAATTATTGTTCTAGTAGTAATTATTGTTCTAGGAGTAATTATTGTTCTAGTAGTAATTATTGTTCTAGTAGTAATTATTGTTCTAGGAGTAATTATTGTTCTAGGAGTAATTATTGTTCTAGGAGTAATTATTGTTCTAGTAGTAATTATTGTTCTAGTAGTAATTATTGTTCTAGGAGTAATTATTGTTCTAGGAGTAATTATTGTTCTAGGAGTAATTTATTCTAGTAGTAATTATTGTTCTAGTAGTAATTATTGTTCTAGGAGTAATTATTGTTCTACCAGTAATTATTGTTCTAGGAGTAATTATTGTTCTAGGACTAATTATTGTTCTAGTAGTAATTATTGTTCTAGTAGTAATTATTGTTCTAGGAGTAATTATTGTTCTAGGAGTAATTATTTTTCTAGGAGTAATTATTGTTCTAGTAGTAATTATTCTTCTAGTAGTAATTATTGTTCTAGTAGTAATTATTGTTCTAGTAGTAATTATTGTTCTAGTAGTAATTATTGTTCTAGTAGTAATTATTGTTCAAATAGTAATTATTGTTCTTGTAGTAATTATTGTTCTAGTAGTAATTATTGTTCTAGTAGTAATTATTGTTCTAGGAGTAATTATTGTTCTAGTAGTAATTATTGTTCTAGGAGTAATTATTGTTCTAGGAGTAATTATTGTTCTAGGAGTAATTATTGTTCTAGGAGTAATTATTGTTCTAGTAGTAATTATTGTTCTAGGAGTAATTATTGTTCTAGGAGTAATTATTGTTCTAGGAGTAATTATTGTTCTAGTAGTAATTATTGTTCTAGTAGTAATTATTGTTCTAGGAGTAATTATTGTTCTAGGAGTAATTATTGTTCTAGGAGTAATTATTGTTCTAGTAGTAATTATTGTTCTAGGAGTAATTATTGTTCTAGGAGTAATTATTGTTCTAGGAGTAATTATTGTTCTAGGAGTAATTATTGTTCTAGGATTAATTATTGTTCTAGGAGTAATTATTTTTCTAGGAGTAATTATTGTTCTTGTAGTAATTATTGTTCTAGTAGTAATTATTGTTCTAGTAGTAATTATTGTTCTAGGAGTAATTATTGTTCTAGTAGTAATTATTGTTCTAGGAGTAATTATTGTTCTAGGAGTAATTATTGTTCTAGGAGTAATTATTGTTCTAGGAGTAATTATTGTTCTAGTAGTAATTATTGTTCTAGGAGTAATTATTGTTCTAGTAGTAATTATTGTTCTAGTAGTAATTATTGTTCTAGGAGTAATTATTGCTCTAGGAGTAATTATTGTTCCAGTAGTAATTGTTCTAGTAGTAATTATTGTTCTAGGAGTAATTATTGTTCTAGTAGTAATTATTGTTCTAGGAGTAATTATTGTTCTAGGAGTAATTATTGTTCTAGGATTAATTATTGTTCTAGGAGTAATTATTTTTCTAGGAGTAATTAGTGTTCTAGTAGTAATTATTGTTCTAGTAGTAATTATTGCTCCAGTAGTAATTATTGTTCTAGTAGTAATTATTGTTCTAGGAGTAATTATTGTTCTAGTAGTAATTATTGTTCTAGGAGTAATTATTGTTCTAGTAGTAATTATTGTTCTAGTAGTAATTATTGTTCTAGGAGTAATTATTGTTCTATGAGTAATTATTGTTCTAGTAGTAATTATTGTTCTAGGAGTAATTATTGTTCTAGGAGTAATTATTGTTCTAGTAGTAATTATTGTTCTAGTAGTAATTATTGTTCTAGTAATTATTGTTCTAGTAGTAATTATTGTTCTAGGAGTAATTATTGTTCTAGTAGTAATTATTGTTCTAGTAGTAATTGTTGTTCTAGTAGTAATTATTGTTCTAGTAGTAATTATTGTTCTAGTAGTAATTTTTGTTCTAGGAGTAATTATTGCTCTAGTAGTAATTATTGTTCTAGTTGTAATTATTGTTCTAAGAGTAATTATTGTTCTAGGAGTAATTATTGTTCTAGGAGTAATTATTGTTCTAGTAGTAATTGTTCTAGTAGTAATTATTGTTCTAGGAGTAATTATTGTTCTAGTAGTAATTATTGTTCTAGGAGTAATTATTGTTCTAGGAATAATTGTTCTAGGAGTAATTATTGTTCTAGGAGTAATTATTGTTCCAGGAGTAATTATTGTTCTAGTAGTAATTATTGTTCTAGTAGTAATTATTGTTCTAGTAGTAATTATTGTTCTAGTAGTAATTATTGTTCTAGTAGTAATTATTGTTCTAGGAGTAATTATTGTTCTAGGAGTAATTATTGTTCTAGGAGTAATTATTGTTCTAGTAATTATTGTTCTAGGAGTAATTATTGTTCTAGGAGTAATTATTGTTCTAGTAGTAATTATTGTTCTAGGAGTAATTATTGTTCTAGGAGTAATTATTGTTCTAGTAGTAATTATTGTTCTAGTAGTAATTATTGTTCTAGGAGTAATTATTGTTCTAGTAGTAATTATTGTTCTAGTAGTAATTGTTCTAGGAGTAATTATTGTTCTAGCAGTAATTATTGTTCTAGTAGTAATTATTGTTCTAGAAAGTAATTATTGTTCTAGTAGTAATTATTGTTCTAGTAGTAATTGTTCTAGGAGTAATTATTGTTCTAGCAGTAATTATTGTTCTAGTAGTAATTATTGTTCTAGAAGTAATTATTGTTCTAGTAGTAATTATTGTTCTACGAGTAATTATTGTTCTAGGAGTAATTATTGTTCTAGGAGTAATTATTGTTCTAGGACGAATTATTGTTCTAGGAGTAATTATTCTTCTAGTAGTAATTATTTTTCTAGGAGTAATTATTGTTCTAGTAGTAATTATTTTTCTAGGAGTAATTATTGTTCTAGTAGTAATTATTGTTCTAGGAGTAATTATTGTTCTAGGAGTAATTATTGTTCTAGTAGTAATTATTGTTATAGGGGTAATTATTGTTCTAGGAGTAATTATTGTTCTAGTAGTAATTATTGTTCTAGGAGTAATTATTGTTCTAGGAGTAATTATTGTTCTAGTAGTAATTATTGTTATAGGGGTAATTATTGTTATAGGAGTAATTATTGTTCTAGTAGTAATTATTGTTCCAGGACTAATTATTGTTCTAGGAGTAATTATTGTTCTATTAGTAATTATCGTTCTAGGAGTAATTATTGTTCTAGGAGTAATTATTGTTCTAGAAGTAATTATTTTTCTAGAAGTAATTACTGTTCTGGGAGTAATTATTGTTATAGGAGTAATTATTGTTCTAGGATTAATTATTGTTCTAGGAGTAATTATTGTTCTAGGAGTAATTATTGTTCTAGTAGTAATTATTGTTATAGGAGTAATTATTGTTCTAGTAGTAATTATTGTTCTAGGAGTTTAATTTATTGTTCTAGTAGTAATTATTGTTCTAGGAGTATTATTGTTCTAGGAGTAATTTATTGTTCTAGTAGTAATTATTGTTATAGGAGTAATTATTGTTCTAGTAGTAATTATTGTTCTAGTAGTAATTATTGTTCTAGGAGTAATTATTGTTCTAGGAGTAATAATTTTTCTAGTAGTAATTATTGTTCTGGAAGTAATTATTGTTCTAGGAGTAATTATTGTTCTAGGATTAATTATTGTTCTAGGAGTAATTATTGCTCTAGGAGTAATTATTGTTCTAGTAGTAATTATTGTTCTAGTAGTAATTATTGTTCTAGGAGTAATTGTTCTAGTAGTAATTATTGTTCTTGGAGTAATTATTGTTCTAGTAGTAATTATTGTTATAGGAGTAATTATTGTTCTAGTAATTATTGTTTTAGGAGTAATTATTGTTCTAATAGTAATTATTGTTCTAGGAGTAATTATTGTTCTAGGAGTAATTATTGTTCTAGTAGTAATTATTGTTATAGGAGTAATTATTGTTCTAGGAGTAATTATTGTTCTAGGAGTAATTATTGTTCTAGGAGTAATTATTGTTCTAGGAGTAATTTATTGTTCTAGTAGTAAATTATTGTTCTAGTAGTAATTATTGTTCTAGGAGTAATTATTGTTCTAGGAGTAATTATTTTTCTAGTAGTAATTATTGTTCTGGGAGTAATTAATGTTCTAGGAGTAATTATTGTTCTAGGATTAATTATTGTTCTAGGGGTAATTATTGTTCTTAGTAGTAATTATTGTTCTAGGAGTAATTATTGTTCTAGGAGTAATTATTGTTCTAGTAGTATTATTGTTCTAGTAGTAATTATTGTTTAGGAGTAATTATTGTTCTAGGAGTAATTATTGTTCTAGTAGTAATTGTTCTAGTAGTAATTATTGTTCTAGGGGTAATTATTGTTCTAGTAGTAATTATTGTTCTAGGAGTAATTATTGTTTTTAGGAGTAATTATTGTTCTAGGAGTATTATTGTTCTAGGAAGTAATTATTGTTCTAGTAGTAATTATTGTTCTAGTAGTAAATTATTGTTCTAGGAGTAATTATTGTTCTAGTAGTAATTATTGTTCTAGGAGTAATTATTGTTCTAGTAGTAATTATTGTTCTAGTAGTAATTATTGTTCTAGTAGTAATTATTGTTCTAGTAGTAATTATTGTTCTAGTAATTATTGTTCTAGGAGTAATTATTGTTCTAGTAGTAATTATTGTTCTAGGAGTAATTATTGTTCTAGTAGTAATTATTGTTCTAGTAGTAATTATTGTTCTAGGAGTAATTATTGTTCTAGTAGTAATTATTGTTCTAGTAGTAATTATTGTTCAAGGAGTAATTATTGTTCTAGGAGTAATTATTGTTCTAGGAGTAATTATTGTTCTAGTAGTAATTATTGTTTCTAGTAGTAATTATTGTTCTAGGAGTAATTATTGTTCTAGTAGTAATTATTGTTCTAGTAGTAATTATTGTTCTAGTAGTAATTATTGTTCTAGTAGTAATTATTGTTCTAGTAGTAATTATTGTTCTAGGAGTAATTATTGTTCTAGGAGTAATTATTTTTCTAGTAGTAATTATTGTTCTAGTAGTAATTATTGTTCTAGTAGTAATTATTGTTCTAGTAGTAATTATTGTTTTTAGTAGTAATTATTGTTCTAGTAGTAATTATTGTTCTAGTAGTAAATATTGTTCTAGTAGTAATTATTGTTCTAAATAGTAATTATTGTTCTAGGAGTAATTATTGTTCTAGGAGTAATTATTGTTCTAGTAGTAATTATTGTTCTAGTAGTAATTATTGTTCTAGTAGTAATTGTTGTTCTAGGAGTAATTATTGTTCTAGTAGTAATTATTGTTCTAGTAGTAATTTTTGTTCTAGGAGTAATTATTGTTCTAGTAGTAATTATTGTTCTAGGAGTAATTATTATTCTAGGAGTAATTATTGTTCTAGTAGTAATTATTGTTCTAGGAGTAATTATTGTTCTAGTAGTAATTATTGTTCTAGGAGTAATTATTGTTCTAGGAATAATTATTGTTCTAGGAGTAATTATTGTTCTAGGAGTAATTATTGTTCTAGGAGTAATTATTGTTCTAGTATTAATTATTGTTCTAGCAGTAATTATTGTTCTAGTAGTAATTATTGTTCTATTAGTAATTATTGTTCTAGGAGTAATTATTGTTCTAGTTGTAATTATTGTTCTAGTAGTAATTATTGTTCTAGTAGTAATTATTGTTCTAGGAGTAATTATTGTTCTAGTAGTAATTATTGTTCTAGGAGTAATTATTGTTCTAGGACTAATTATTTTTCTAGGAGTAATTATTGTTCTAGTAGTAATTATTGTTCTAGGAGTAATTATTGTTCTAGGAGTAATTATTGTTCTAGTAGTAATTATTGTTATAGGAGTAATTATTGTTCTAGGAGTAATTATTATTCTAGGAGTAATTATTGTTCTAGGAGTAATTATTGTTCTATTAGTAATTATTGTTCTAGGAGTAATTATTGTTCTAGGAGTAATTATTGTTCTAGGAGTAATTATTTTTCTAGTAGTAATTATTGTTCTGGGAGTAATTTTTGTTCTAGGAGTAATTATTGTTCTAGGATTAATTATTGTTCTAGGAGTAATTATTGTTCTTGGAGTAATTATTGTTTATGTAGTAATTATTGTTCTAGGAGTAATTATTGTTCTAGTAGTAATTATTGTTCTAGGAGTAATTATTGTTCTAGGAGTAATTATTGTTCTAGTAGTAATTATTGTTATAGGAGTAATTATTGTTCTAGTAGTAATTATTGTTCTAGGAGTAATTATTGTTCTAGTAGTAATTATTGTTCTAGGAGTAATTATTGTTCTAGGAGTAATTATTTTTCTAGTAGTAATTATTGTTCTGGGAGTAATTTTTGTTCTAGGAGTAATTATTGTTCTAGGATTAATTATTGTTCTAGGAGTAATTATTGTTCTTGGAGTAATTATTGTTCTAGTAGTAATTATTGTTCTAGGAGTAATTATTGTTCTAGTAGTAATTATTGTTCTAGGAGTAATTATTGTTCTAGGAGTAATTATTGTTCTAGTAGTAATTATTGTTATAGGAGTAATTATTGTTCTAGTAGTAATTATTGTTCTAGTAGTAATTATTGTTCTAGGAGTAATTATTGTTCTAGGAGTAATTATTTTTCTAGTAGTAATTATTGTTCTGGGAGTAATTATTGTTCTAGGAGTAATTATTGTTCTAGGATTAATTATTGTTCTAGGAGTAATTATTGTTCTAGGAGTAATTATTGTTCTAGTAGTAATTATTGTTCTAGTCGTAATTATTGTTCTAGGAGTAATTGTTCTAGTAGTAATTATTGTTCAAGGAGTAATTATTGTTCTAGGAGTAATTATTGTTCTAGTAGTAATTATTGTTATAGGAGTAATTATTGTTCTAGTAGTAATTATTGTTCTAGGAGTAATTATTGTTCTAGTAGTAATTATTGTTCTAGGAGTAATTATTGTTATAGGAGTAATTATTGTTCTAGTAGTAATTATTGTTATAGGAGTAATTATTGTTCTAGGAGTAATTATTGTTCTAGGAGTAATTATTGTTCTATGAGTAATTATTGTTCTAGTAGTAATTATTGTTGTAGTAGTAATTATTGTTCTAGGAGTAATTATTGTTCTAGGAGTAATGATTTTTCTAGTAGTAATTATTGTTCTGGGAGTAATTATTGTTCTAGGAGTAATTATTGTTCTAGGATTAATTATTGTTCTAGGAGTAATTATTGTTCTAGTAGTAATTATTGTTCTAGGAGTAATTATTGTTCTAGGAGTAATTATTGTTCTAGTAGTAATTATTGTTCTAGTAGTAATTATTGTTCTAGGAGTAATTATTGTTCTAGGAGTAATTATTGTTCTAGTAGTAATTGTTCTAGTAGTAATTATTGTTCTAGGAGTAATTATTGTTCTCGTAGTAATTATTGTTCTAGGAGTAATTATTGTTCAATGAGTAATTATTGTTCTAGGAGTAATTATTGTTCTAGGAGTAATTATTGTTCTAGTAGTAATTATTGTTCTAGTAATTATTGTTCTAGGAGTAATTATTGTTCTAGTAGTAATTATTGTTCTGGTAGTAATTATTGTTCTAGGAGTAATTATTTTTCTAGGAGTAATTATTGTTCTAGTAATAATTATTGTTCTAGTAATTATTGTTCTACGAGTAATTATTGTTCTAGTAGTAATTATTGTTCTAGGAGTAATTGTTCTAGGAGTAATTATTGTTCTAGTAGTAATTATTGTTCTAGTAGTAATTATTGTTCTAGTAATTATTGTTCTAGTAGTAATTATTGTTCTAGGAGTAATTATTGTTCTAGGAGTAATTATTGTTCTAGTAGTAATTTTTGTTCTAGGAGTAATTATTGTTCTAGTAGTAATTATTGTTCTAGTAGTAATTATTGTTCAAGGAGTAATTATTGTTCTAGGAGTAATTATTGTTCTAGGAGTAATTATTGTTGTAGGAGTAATTATTGTTCTAGGAGTAATTATTGCTCTAGTAGTAATTATTTTTCTAGGAGTAATTATTGTTCTAGGAGTAATTATTGTTCTAGGAGTAATTATTGTTCTAGTAGTAATTATTGTTCTAGTAGTAATTATTGTTTTAGTAGTAATTTATGTTCTAGGAGTAATTATTGTTCTAGTAGTAATTATTGTTCTAGTAGTAATTATTATTCTAGTAGTAATTATTGTTCTAGTAGTAATTATTGTTCTAGGAGTAATTATTGTTCTAGTAGTAATTATTGTTCTAGTAGTAATTATTGTTCTAGTAGTAATTATTGTTCTAGGAGTAATTATTGTTCTAGTAATTATTGTTCTAGTAATTATTGTTCTAGGAGTAATTATTGTTCTAGTAGTAATTATTGTTCTAGTAGTAATTATTGTTCTAGTAGTAATTATTGTTCTAGGAGTAATTATTGTTCTAGTAGTAATTATTGTTCTAGTAGTAATTATTGTTCTAGTAGTAATTATTGTTCTAGGAGTAATTATTGTTCTAGTAGTAATTATTGTTCTAGTAGTAATTATTGTTCTATGAGTAATTATTGTTCTAGTAATTATTGTTCTAGTAGTAATTATTGTTCTAGTAGTAATTATTGTTCTAGGAGTAATTATTGTTCTAGTAGTAATTATTGTTCTAGTAGTAATTATTGTTCTATGAGTAATTATTGTTCTAGTAATTATTGTTCTAGGAGTAATTATTGTTCTAGTAGTAATTATTGTTCTAGTAGTAATTATTGTTCTAGGAGTAATTATTGTTCTAGGAGTAATTATTGTTCTAGTAGTAATTATTGTTCTAGTAGTAATTATTGTTCTAGGAGTAATTATTGTTCTAGGAGTAATTATTGTTCTAGTAGTAATAATTGTTCTAGTAGTAATTATTGTTCTAGTAGTAATTATTGTTCTAGGAGTAATTATTGTTCTAGTAGTAATTATTGTTCTAGTAGTAATTATTGTTCTATGAGTAATTATTGTTCTAGTAATTATTGTTCTAGGAGTAATTATTGTTCTAGTAGTAATTATTGTTCTAGTAGTAATTATTGTTCTAGGAGTAATTATTGTTCTATGAGTAAATTTTTGTTCTAGTAGTAATTATTGTTCTAGTAGTAATTATTGTTCTAGGAGTAATTATTGTTTCTATAGTAATTATTGTTCTAGTAGTAATTATTGTTCTAGTAGTAATTATTGTTCTAGTAGTAATTATTGTTCTAGGAGTAATTATTGTTCTAGTAGTAATTATTGTTCTAGTAGTAATTATTGTTCTAGTAGTAATTATTGTTCTAGTAGTAATTATTGTTCTAGGAGTAATTATTGTTCTAGGAGTAATTATTGTTCTAGTAGTAATTATTGTTCTAGTAGTAATTATTGTTCTAGTAGTAATTATTGTTCTAGTAGTAATTATTGTTCTAGTAGTAATTATTGTTCTAGTAGTAATTATTGTTCTAGGAGTAATTATTGTTCTAGTAGTAATTATTGTTCTAGTAGTAATTATTGTTCTAGTAGTAATTATTGTTCTAGGAGTAATTATTGTTTTTAGGAGTAATTATTGTTCTAGTAGTAATTATTGTTCTAGTAGTAATTATTGTTCTAGTAGTAATTATTGTTCTAGTAGTAATTATTGTTCTAGTAGTAATTATTCGAGTCATCTAGTGCGGGAGAATAAAACTTAAAATTTTGTGCTTTTCTTCAATTTGATGAAATATATTTCTTCTGATTTCCTCAGTTGTACTAGCAACAGTACTTGTGGCAAGACTGAGGATTTTGAACAGCTTCTCTGGTCATAACTCTCGCACTGCTACCATTATACACTCTTTGATCAGATCTCCATCTGTCACTGACTTTCCTCTTTTAGCTAACACATAAGTTACTTTTAGCTAACACATAAGTTACTTTTAGCTAACACATAAGTTACTTTGTATGTGGATCTGTTTAAAGTTTCATTTACAGCTTTCTTCTGCGTAAAAAAGAAAAAATGGTCTGGAAATCAACGTAGGTTGCATTGATTCAGATATTTATGATGGCTGTGTTCCTGTGAACTGGGAATAACTTGTTGTATGTTTGGTCTCACAGTACCGACCTACATTGTACTCCTTCAAAACTCCAACAATTTTGTCGTATACGACACACCAGGTTTTATCACATTCTTGTACAAACAAATACTTTACGCCACATTAAACAGACGGCTCTCACTCTCCACTCTTCTTTTTCTTTGTCATTCCTTAACTGAAGACTATATTTGAAAATTAAAAAATCAGAATTAAAATTTGAACAAATTATGACATATAAATTGTTGGAAGCAACAAAATCCTTAACTTTAAGTGAGTAAAGTGATTAAAAATGAGGGTTTATTAGTTTTACTGTTTATAAATATTTTAAGTTGTTATGGGCCGCATAAAACCTCGTGGCGGACCGCATGTGGTCCACGGGCCGCATGGTTCAGGGCCAGAATATCTAACTTCTTTCTATTCATAACATTCACAATTAAGTATTATCATTTGTACTACATCCACTCACATTCTAACATCACAACGAGAAAATATTCTCTTTAAAATTAGGAGGAGTTACTAGCTTCTTGCTCCCGGCATTTTAGTCGACTTTTACGACGAGGAAGGATTCTTTTCCACTTTCCCATGGAAATGAAAGGAAATATCACAAGGACTATTAAGAAATTAGAAGAAGACTGGGAAGGGTATGTTTACAAATATACCTGGATTTATAGTATGAACTAAGTGTAAGTAGAAGTAGCAAGATTATGAAATGGAAAATTAATCAGCAAGATACCGGTTCACACTCATTTGGTAGGAAGGAATACCACCCTGGGTGCTTGCTGTCAAGTTTTAACTACGTATGCTGGTAGAAGTGCATCTACAATGGTTTAACTTGTAGGACATCGTCCTTCGCATAAGGATGATGTCTCACAAGTTTAAGGTATCATCCTAAGGGCTAGCCATCAACAATTTAAGCAGTTCAAAAGAGGTTTAATGAAGATGATGTACCAGGAAAAAACATCGCGCAATTTTAAATATTCTCTAGACAATTTGACATATATGCAATTCAAGCTTTTGTCTAAGTATGATTCCCCAGTGTCGAAAGTTTGAAGCCTATCAGAAGAGTACTTCTCAAGTTATTGCATAAAAATAAAATCTGGGAATGGTCTACAAACTAATGACAACAGGGCACCTGCACAGTGCCAATAATTTCCTAATCCCTCTCTAAGGTACAGCTCTCTAGCGTTGATTGGATTGTATTAAGCGTCCTGAAATTGTGAATGAAAACCTTTGCGGAAAATAAGAGAAATGTACCAGATAAGTAAAACTTAAAACCGGAATAAAAACACGAGTTTTAAATTGCACTTGTGTTCTATTCAAAATTGCCGAAATAATATAAAAATATATTATTGTTTTCTAGGAAATTGCATTTCTGAGACATGGACAGCCCAATAACAACTCAAAACTTCCTCTGAGTAAGCTAGATCAGCGTCGAATGTTTAAAGCCGATAGGATTGTACATTAAAAAATTATCACACGAAAACCCAAATTTAAGTTTTCAAATTTTCTGCAATATAATTACAAAACTGTTTCCTGCTTGTGGCAACTCAAGCCTTATTTTTTTTAATTTAAAATACAACAGGGTCTGGACACTGACCAGAAGTGGCGTTCTCAAGTTATTGCTCGAAATTCTTCCCCTCAAAATTTATTAGCTCTACAAGTAAACTGTAAAATGTTTATTTAGACAAGATACACTTACTGAATGTTATCCTGTACGTAAGTTGCATCAGACTTTAAACATTACAGCCGTCCAGAAGAAGTATACTCTAGCATATTTAAGGTGATTTGACGGAAAAAATGTCCAGACTATTCATACAACTGGTAAATGTTTAAATATACGCTTCAGTAACATTCTCGGCCTTTTTCTAAGAGGATACAGCAGTGTTGAATGTTTAAAGCCGGTTGAAAATTTGAAGCGAATCAGATGAAACATTTTGAAGTTATAAACGAAACTTTGGAGGAAGTAAAAAAAATCAGACACAAAAATATGCCTCTTTAGAGACACCGAGAGAGGTATCCCCAAATTTTCTAAACTTTCGGTTCCTTATTATTACAAAATACAATGTACAAAAATACTACCTAGTTTTCTGTTAAATTTTTAAACTGGCGCCAATACAGCCTAATAAGAATGCAAGCAACCCTTTGAGAAAGATACACCGGTATTGAAGGTTTGAAGGGGATGGGATGAGGGTTCTCATGTTATCACGCGGAAACAAGCATTCACTTTGTTCAATAAAATTAGAAAATCGGTGCCTACACAGCCCAAAAAAATAATCGAACTATTGAGGAAGGGGCATAAAATGCCAGTCCAGTAGAAAAGATAAACAGATGCAGTATAATGTGACCCTTCGCTGACCAATATCAACAATGCAACACACTTTCCACACTCGTCATTAATGTACTGTGGTGCTTTCGTCCCCAGATTAGATAAACGACGGAGACATTTTGGAGACTACACAGAGAAGGGAGCTGAAACACGTACTTTATTAAAAATATCAACTCAATGAAGAGAGATTGAGAACACCAAAGGTGTTAGGAAGGTTAGGAATTACTGAGGGGTAGGGTAGTGAAAGCTTAGTGGTTAGTGGAGGTGAAGTGAGGGTTAGAGCAAAAATAAACTTGGAATAAAAGTTAGTGCAATAGATTTGTTTCCCTTAAAAGTCAAAGACACAATTTATGTCTTATATAGGACTTTCAGCGAGATATGTGAGTGAGTGTGTGTCGTGGTGGCCAAGACACAGGTAGGGCATCATCCTCATGCCTTCTGATAAATTATTAAGATATGTTGAACGAACTGTATGACTCGATAGCCCTTGCAAAGCGGTACCGGTTGTTTCTACATGTGGCATCTGTGAGCGAGTCGTGTCTCTTTGATACGTAAGTGTGAGAGAACAATCTTACAATCTTGGCAATGGGGGAAGAAGAAGGCTGGAATATTGTACGTAATTTCATACAAAACAATTTTGGAGGTGTAACGCGAGCCAGTGTTGCTGCCAGCGGTAGTACGGGATGTGAGAGAATACAGAAAAATAGTCCGATTAAGGAACATCCCAATGGGCAGTCGGGAGATCCTGAATAGCTGACCGAGCGATTGAGTCTGCTTCTTCATTTCATGTCCAGAGACCCTGGAAAGTGCGACTTCCTTGCCCTAACTAGAAGTGGGACCTAATTAACGATATATACTAAGGAAATGTTGAATTTCTAGATAGCCTGTAATGCACTTTGGGAGCCTGAAACAAGTACGAATGAGGAGGCGGACATGGTCGCAATGTGGATGGTGGTAGTAAGAACTGCATATCACTCTGCTGTGAAAATACTAGCCGACTCTGATGTATGACTTTATGCAGTTCGTCTAGAAAAAAAAACAGCAGCATGACCTACATCATCGAGGATTTAGATCCATCAGTACATACTGCAATAGCATGGCAATAAGACTGAAGATAATTATTATTCATGAAACCGAGCTTTCCTAAACCACCCATGAAACGGGTAGACGCAAACTGCCTAGGAACATGAACTGGTCTAAACTATCCATGAAAATGAGTTGACTATCGACTTAAATTCAAGGTTAACTTAAAGTATTTAGTCATCATACGGGGTCTTATTAAGGGAGAGATAACACAAAGATAGTTATCATTCAATGCAAATCATCTCCACCTTCCCTCTTCAGTTTCCATGTACATCTTTATTATTCTGACGCCTTCTATATTTTCTCTCTCTCTCTCTACATTTTAGAAATTAATATTTTCATGTCTCCCCCTAATCCCTTTCATTCAAGGTCTTTACACTAAGGAATAATTAAGTCAGATTAATGCTAATCACTACCAGCCAATTAACGTCTATAATTAAGAATAGGAAAGGAAGGTCATCTGATTCTCGGAGGGGATAACCAGTAGGTGAAATTCGTGTTATACAAGAGAGACTTACACCAGAGGGTGATAACTGCAAGGTGACTTACACCAGAGGGTGATAACTGCAAGGTGACTTACACCAGAGGGTGATAACTGCAAGGTGACTTACACCAGAGGGTGATAACTGCAAGGTGACTTACCCCAGAGGGTGATAACTGCAAGGTGACTTACACCAGAGGGTGATAACTGCAAGGTGACTTACACCAGAGGGTGATAACTGCAAGGTGACTTACACCAGAGGGTGATAACTGCAAGGTGACTTACACCAGAGGGTGATAACTGCAAGGTGACTTACACCAGAGGGTGATAACTGCAAGGTGACTTACACCAGAGGGTGATAACTGCAAGGTGACTTACACCAGAGGGTGATAACTGCAAGGTGACTTACACCAGAGGGTGATAACTGCAAGGTGACTTACACCAGAGGGTGATAACTGCAAGGTGACTTACACCAGAGGGTGATAACTGCAAGGTGACTTACACCAGAGGGTGATAACTGCAAGGTGACTTACACCAGAGGGTGATAACTGCAAGGTGACTTACACCAGAGGGTGATAACTGCAAGGTGACTTACCACCAGAGGGTGATAACTGCAAGGTGACTTACACCAGAGGGTGATAACTGCAAGGTGACTTACACCAGAGGGTGATAACTGCAAGGTGACTTACACCAGAGGGTGATAACTGCAAGGTGACTTACACCAGAGGGTGATAACTGCAAGGTGACTTACACCAGAGGGTGATAACTGCAAGGTGACTTACACCAGAGGGTGATAACTGCAAGGTGACTTACACCAGAGGGTGATAACTGCAAGGTGACTTACACCAGAAGGTGATAACTGCAAGGTGACTTACACCAGGTGATAACTGCAAGGTGACTTACACCAGAGGGTGATAACTGCAAGGTGACTTACACCAGAGGGTGATAACTGCAAGGTGACTTACACCAGAGGGTGATAACTGCAAGGTGACTTACACCAGAGGGTGATAACTGCAAGGTGACTTACTGTAATAAAGTTGGTAGAATTACCGACAATATGTAAAGTAAAAGGACACAAGTGCAACTAATGTGACATTTATTGTGGCAACGTTTCGCTCTCCAGGAGCTTTATCAAGCCATTACAAACAATACATGGACACAGAGGGTATATATAGGATCAGAGTGAGGTGAATACTAGTGAGGTACCATTTCGATGTTCACTAGTGGTAGTAGTAGTAGTGACAAAAGTAATACAATATGGTAGAGCAATTAATTCGTACATGAGTAAAAGGATATAAAAGCTATTACTTGGGTAACATAAAAATAGGTTGGACAAATATAGACTGGAATGAGGCAGCTTGTTTCAGTGTTCACTCTCTGTGCTGTGTGTAGCATAACAGGAGAGACTATGTGATGGCAGGGTTTACCGTTTTCAGGAGGATTCTTGCTAAGACTTCGGAGATGGTGAAGCTGCCGTTATTTTGTTTAATTGTATTCGAAACAGCGATCAGTGCTGATTCAAGGCACTTGCGTGTGCGGAAATTAGTTTCTTTAATCACTAATTGGGCGTCTCTGAATTTCATGAGATGATTGGTGGAATTCCGGTGTTGTACACAGGCGTTGTTTAGGAACGACAACTTAAACAACGCCTGTGTACAACACCGGAATTCCACCAATCATCTCATGAAATTCAGAGACGCCCAATTAGTGATTAAAGAAACTAATTTCCGCACACGCAAGTGCCTTGAATCAGCACTGATCGCTGTTTCGAATACAATTAAACAAAATAACGGCAGCTTCACCATCTCCGAAGTCTTAGCAAGAATCCTCCTGAAAACGGTAAACCCTGCCATCACATAGTCTCTCCTGTTATGCTACACACAGCACAGAGAGTGAACACTGAAACAAGCTGCCTCATTCCAGTCTATATTTGTCCAACCTATTTTTATGTTACCCAAGTAATAGCTTTTATATCCTTTTACTCATGTACGAATTAATTGCTCTACCATATTGTATTACTTTTGTCACTACTACTACTACCACTAGTGAACATCGAAATGGTACCTCACTAGTATTCACCTCACTCTGATCCTATATATACCCTCTGTGTCCATGTATTGTTTGTAATGGCTTGATAAAGCTCCTGGAGAGCGAAACGTTGCCACAATAAATGTCACATTAGTTGCACTTGTGTCCTTTTACTTTACAAGGTGACTTACACCAGAGGGTGATAACTGCAAGGTGACTTACACCAGAGGGTGATAACTGCAAGGTAACTTACACCAGAGGGTGATAACTGCAAGGTGACTTACACCAGAGGGTGATAACTGCAAGGTGACTTACACCAGAGGGTGATAACTGCAAGGTGACTTACACCAGAGGGTGATAACTGCAAGGTGACTTACACCAGAGGGTGATAACTGCAAGGTGACTTACACCAGAGGGTGATAACTGCAAGGTGACTTACACCAGAGGGTGATAACTGCAAGGTAACTTACACCAGAGGGTGATAACTGCAAGGTGACTTACACCAGAGGGTGATAACTGCAAGGTGACTTACACCAGAGGGTGATAACTGCAAGGTGACTTACACCAGAGGGTGATAACTGCAAGGTGACTTACACCAGAGGGTGATAACTGCAAGGTGACTTACACCAGAGGGTGATAACTGCAAGGTGACTTACACCAGAGGGTGATAACTGCAAGGTGACTTACACCAGAGGGTGATAACTGCAAGGTGACTTACACCAGAGGGTGATAACTGCAAGGTGACTTACACCAGAGGGTGATAACTACTTGGTAAAAATTGGGTGTTAAACACCAGAGACTTACCAGATATATTTATTAAGAGAAGGGGGAGAGAGAATCAGGAATTTAATGGTTCTTGGAAAGAAATTTAGAGCGTCAAAGCTAGAAATTTATTACGTGAAAGTCAGAAATTTAATTGCTCTAAGGTAGAAATTTAACGAGTTAAAAGTAGTAAGTTAGTTCTTCAAAGGTAGAAAGTTAGTACGTCAAAGAAATTTAGCGTGTCAAATGTAAAAATCTAGTGTGTCAAGGAAAGAGGTTTAGTGTACCAAAGAGGTTTAGTGTTCCAATGTGGTTTAGTGTGTCAGAGTTGAACAATGGCAAAGACAACTGAATAGAAAATCAATGAATGAGAGGATGGCGTACCACGATGGAAAGTACCAGGAGACAAAGGAGGAATTCATGCCAAGAAGAAAAAACAATGATAAGAACAAGGAAAACTCCTTAGATAAACAGATGATGCAAAGAAGAAATATGTAGAAGTGCAAAAGCGTGGAAAACGACCGAAAGTGAAGGATATAAAAATAGAGAAGTGAACACAAGAGCTAGAAGTGAATATTCTTCCGAGAGAAGCTGAAATACACAGCCACATCGCAAGATGATGGAAGACTAGATAGTGAGACTATAGAAGGAAGAACAGGAAAATTTCTAAGGAGCTGAGTAAACATCTCAAAGATATGTTCTCAGTGGAAATAAAGACAGAAGCAGAGATTAAAAGAGAAAGTGTATACCACTGCGTATTAGAGTTGAACAAACATCTGAGGGATCTGAATACATCAGTAGCTATGAGACCTGTCAAAGTATCTCCATTGATTGAGAAAGAGGGAACAGAAGTACTGACGGAACAGCTAACTAAAATCTACAACACAATGGATGTAGAACAATTACCAGAGATCTGTCAGACAGTGAATGAAATCTCATTATGTAAGAGAGGAGGCAGACAGGAAGTGCTAACATTAATTCCAGTATCATTAATATTCATATTATACAAAGTAAGAATTTAATCAGAGGAAGAGTGGTGGAGCACTTTGGTGAGAAGCAGTTTCATATACAATCAGCACAAGCAGGAGCAGGCAGCAATTGAAAGAAATACACTAGAGTGAGTTACTGAGTAACAGAAAGGAGAAAAAGACTGTTCGAGAGGAGGCGACAGAATGTTCAAACATAACGTGTGGGGTTCCACGTGTGTCGTAGTTGGAACCTGTATTATTGCTGGTACAAGGGAGTGAGATACTACCATTGTGTTACTGTTGGAAGTTGAGGTGAAATTAACGATGAAAATAATAAGTGATGGGGATGACAAGGAAGTGCAATGATTTAGATGAAGAAGAGAGAAGGTAATTCCCTTTCATATCTTCAAGAATGTATATGATCAATACCACGAGGTTACTAAGTAAACCAGACAAGCGGGAAGTTAGGAGTTAGAAGGTGAGCCTTCACTAATTCAGTGACATATAAGAGAGAGCACACACGAACACACGCACACAGGCGTGCAGCAGTCACGCAGCACACAGTCATGCAGGATACAGTCATGCAGCACACAGTCATGCAGCATACAGTCACGCAGCACACAGTCATGCAGCATACAGTCACACAGCACACAGGCATGCAGCACACAGACATGCAGCACACAGGCATGCAGCACACAGGCATGCAGCACACAGACATGCAGCACACAGACATGCAGCACACACACATGTAGCACACAGACATGCAGCACACAGACATGCAGCACACAATCATGCAGCACAGACATGCAGCACGCAGACATGCAGCACACAATCATGCAGCACAGACATGCAGCACGCAATCACGCAGAACACTGATACGCAGCACACAAACATGCATCATACAGACTGATTTCTAATAAGCTTAGAGATCTCCAGTGAATACCAGAAAGGACTGCCCTTCTAGCATTCAGCCTGTTACTGGGTTTTCGTAACAAGTAGTCAATATCCTGGTCCAATTATCCAATGGAATTCAGTAAGAATTAGTAGTGCTTCAGGATTACAACTGGTAGGCTACTAACTAGAGAAAATAAAATTTAATAAGTTTATTAATAATGTCTAGAGGTACAAGATCGAAGTAAATTAAATTAATCAAAATCAAAATAATAATAATAATCACTTCACTTGTGTACAGAAATATTGTGGTGAAGGTACATATCACATTTATGTCTTAAGTACTGTCTAGTACATTGTTAACATTTAATAACCTAATACATATATATATACAAATAAGTTCGTGTGTATGTGTGTAAGTGCTCTAAGTAGTTCGCTATGTCTCACGGCTCGACTAGACTTAAACCAGTGACTGACAAAAGTCCTCACATAATCTAACTTCTTGACCACCTGACAATCAGAACAGCTTGCTTGAACAATAAACGACCGTTAAGCCCAATAGCAATATAACAAGCAACTGAGACACGGAATCAGGATCAAGGAGATAATATAACGACACTAAGTAGGGACCATCTGCAGATCCTATACAAAAGTCACAAAACTCAAATACTACTGAATCTAAGTTCAGCATAAGAAAATCCCCGACTATGACAGTACACAGATACCAGTACAAATTAGGTCAGAAGCTACAGCTCAGGGCCTGAGTTGCTCAGAGTGTCTGTGAGACACACAACCTCAGTACAATGTCGAAAATCACTAAGTCTACTCAACGTTGAAAATCACTAAGTCTAGACAATTTTCTGTGAACAGAGTTCTACAGAACCAACAAGAAAGCTACAGAGATGATCTTCCAACAAGGGCCAATAAGGGAGAGTTAGGCACTTTTTGTCAGGAATACGTCCAACCACAAAGAGAGTCTAGCCCAGACTGACTACTTCAGGTAAGGTGTGAACACCCCCCGTCCCTCGATCACGTGATAGCTCCGTGGACAGTTGCTGCTCAGCAACACAGAAGCCGGAAGAGTAACGAGCCATGAGTGATAATTACAGTAGTTAGATAATCAAGACTTGAACTATGAGCACATAATAATATATGAATGTTAAATCCTACCTAACAATATAACTAAGTCAAATAATAATATAAAGCAATATATTTACGATTTAGCTATTATCGCAAATATAAGCAATATAAAATTATATGAAAAGGTAATATACATTATATACATTGTGACCCATTCAGGGGTTGCAACACCCCCCCAACACGACAAACGGTCGCACTAGGAGTTGCGTTAATGTCTTTCACATTATTACTGATTACTCATGTCACTTTAAGAATACAATTTATAAAAAAAATAAATCAGAGTCAATCTTGTGCCAAGCACTTCTATATTTCATAGTGTCTATATCACTATAAGTTATGTCCCTAGTACTAGGGCAGTACACAGTATCGTATCTCTGCATACTCGTGGTTATGTACATCAGTGTAGAGACAGGATAATGAAGACAAGCATGACACATTGAGGTTCAATCATAATAGTGGAGACTGCATATGAACAATAGTCTTGTGCGATAGACAGGAGACGGCATTCCACTCTTAAGTAGTGGTAGTGGAATGCGAGGCAGTTTGGGCATCTGAGTATGAGACAGCTTAAGGTGTGTAGTAAGGGTTGGGGGTTCTGCCACGCAGTAACATCACCCACACAACACTACAAACTCAACACTCAGCTTCTGTCTCCTCCTTATACATATATCACCACTACTGTGAATATATAAATAACATAATTAGACATGAGTATACATAGTAAACATGGTCTGGAGAGTTTACGTTACTTTACTGAATTTGACATAGCAAGTAACAAAAGGTATTTGGGCATAATATTACTTTAATTTAATGTAACTGATAATTATTAAGGACGTGAGAGAGCGTCAGCAATTACATTACAATGACCACTTATATGTTTTATACTAATAGAGTAAGGGTGGATTCTGAGTGTCAACCTCATGATCCTAGCATTTTTACTCTTCATAGTGTTTATGTAAGTGAGTGGAGTGTGGTCTGAAAAAACGTTAGTTTTAAATGGGGAAGTGAGCAAATACAAGTCAAAATGTTCCAAGGACACCACAAGAACTAGAGCCTGTTTCTCAATAGTGGCATAATTTTTCTGGTGTCGTTTAAGCTTAGATGAATAGTAACATATAGGATGGAGAATGTCAGTGGATGTTGACTGTTGGAGCAGCACAGCACCCACTGCATAACCACTCGCATCTATATGTAAAAAAGAAGGGAAGATTGAAATTAGGACTCTTCAACACAGGAGCAGAGGAAAGCAAATGCTTCAACCTTTTCAGCAAGTCTGAACAATCTCTAGTACAGATGAACTGAACTTTGCTACTAGTGAACACAGTGAGAGGTGGAGGTGTGTGTGCTGGCTTGTCTGTCACTTGACAGATGTGGCAACGTCGCACATGATCAGCTACTGTTTCCTTCATCTTTGGACAAGTAAAATGTTTTGCCAGTTTACCGAGTGTCTTCTTGACACCCAAATTTCCTCCAATGGGACTATTGTGAGCAAAATCAATGGCTTATTCACGAAATGTAACTGGTAACACTACAAGATGCTTGACTGTGATGGAAATGCTATCAGCTGAAAACTTGCATGTATTTTTCTCCATCAGTACACCATTACTATAATAGTAACAATTATCGAGATCCTTTGCTTCACTCTCAGTAACTGCTATATCTCTCAGTCTTTCCAGTGACTGATCAACAAACTGATCCTTGATTAAATCATCATGAGTTAGAAATTTAACGTCAGTAGTGTCCTGACTAGGTTGATGACCGGGGGGAGTCAGTGTTAATGACCCTGGGTGCAGAGCATCACTGAACAACATATTCAAGCCCAAATCATTGTCATCCACTAACACAACAGGAGACAAGGATGGTTGTTGTATCTTTGACATAGCTCTAGTAATTGTGCTGAGAGGAAATAAAATAGGCTTCTCTCTACAAGCTTCAATGGCATAATTATCATCAGTGTTATTATCAATCACAAGTGGTTCTTTACATATACCAGCATGAAGGATATCATTCCCTATCAACAAGTCCACTGACCTGATGGGAAATACACCACTGGATATACCCACTGAGATATAACCAGTATAATAGCTTGTTTCAATGTAAACTTTGTGCAGAGGTACTTTTATAACAGCCCCACCATAGGCTTCTAACAATACATCTATCTTGGTATAGGTGTCATCAATTATGGGCAGTACATCTTCTCTTAACGTGAGATAACTGCCAGTGTCTCTGAAAGTAATTATCTCAGACGTGATTCGTCAAATCCTACTTTACCTCTCGATAAGTAAGGACTCATCGCTGAACGAATATTTTTGTCAGATACACTTTCTGACGCTAGTCATCTATCCTGAGTAATATTATCTAAAACAGTAGGATCAGAGGTATTACTAGGATTTTGGTGCCTTGATTGCACGGAAGAGGATACGGCTTGTGTGGGGGCACTAGCCACACGACTCTCTCTCCTATCTCTTTCTAACTTATAGCAATATTCTCTAGCATGTCCTTTTCTGTTACAATAGGTACATTTAGCTTTCCTCTTCTCGATATCAGACTTCTGTCTAGCCACAGAGACAGATTCAGGATTGTGAGTTTTCCTGGTAAAGGTACGAGAAGTTACAGTAGCAGGTACATCAGGCCGGCAATGAGCAGCTGATTTAGGTTGCCAACTTCTAGGACAATCTTTAGTTACCTTGTTTCTTTGTGTTTTAGTACGTACAAGTTTGTGAGAAATCTCGTAATTGTCTGCTAATGCTGCAGTTTCCAGAATATCCGAGGTAGTATGATCGATCAGATATTCATGTATGTCAGCAGACATACAGTTGTTAAAATCTTCATGAAGTAACAACTGAACAAGACTGTCGTAGTTGTAACATTTCGCAGATCTACATCTCTCAAATGCAACTTTTTTCTAACGAGCAAATTCTACACAAGTTTGATCCTGTCGTCATTGTAATGTACGAAATGCACGTTGATAACTTACAGGTAACAAGTTATATGTCTCTAGAATAGTTTGCTTGACAGCATCATAACTAATGTACTTGGCAAATGGTAAAGCAGCGGTACAAGTTTGAGCTCTTCCTGTCAAAGCTGTGTGCAACAAGGTAGCCCAGTGCTTACGTGGCCAGTTCATAGCACGTGCCTGGTTCTCAAACACATCAAAATAGGTGTCTAAGTCACTCTCAAAAAACTTAGGAACCATGGATGCATCTTTCTGCACATTAAATGTGTCCTGTGATCTATCAGTCTGTTGTCTTCCGAGACGAACATTTTTTCTCTGGAAATCTTCTTCGTTCAATTTCCTCTGTGCCTCTTATTTGTGCAGTCTGCAGCATAATGAGGTGTTCCATCCTCTCAAATTGTTCCTCAGAGATAGGACCATTAGGTAACGGATGAGTGGGGAAATTAACACCTCTCTGGACGGTCCTTAGGTCGAGCACCTTGTCCAGCCATCCCTAGAGAGTCTAGATCTGGTCTAAGATAAGTAGATACAGGTGAAGCATACACGGTACTAGTATGAGGCTGAGTCATACTACCAGCTATACTCTGTACTATTGTGTTAGGCGAGGCGTGAGCGAGAACTGAACTACACTAGGCTCACTTCTGCCTGAACTACACTAGGCTCACTTCTGCCTGAACTACACTAGGCTCACTTCTGCCGTAGTTGCTCTCTCTTCTACGTCATCAAATAGTTATACTTTCTAACTGTGACACTAGGCTTTCTGTATCTGAATCATAATCAGACATCTCTGTATGAGCCGGAAACATATCTTCAATTAACGCTCTGACAGGTTCTGCGGTGTAATTCGGTGTAATTCCTGTTATACGTCACACCGAGGTATTTGGCTACTCGCCAACACGTCTGAAGTTTTAAGGTATTCAACTCAGACAAAGTCAGAGTATCAATTAACTGTTTCACTTTGACATACATCACGAAAATAAGTGTACTACGAGAGAGTGATTATGGGAAACTATAATCCTAATAGGAATTTTAGTGTTGGTTGTCTTAGAGCTAGAGCTCATAAACAGTATTTCCATCTCCTTGGATCAAGAGACTCAGTCAAGTACATACATTCACCTAGTATGTTGTACAAGACTAAACTCAAAGTCTTCAGATTAGGAAAGTACTCAAAGTGTTTGACCATAGTTACTAGTGTGTCAAACTGGACAATGTCTCCAACACCTTGGATCAAAAGCATCAGAGACAGGCCCCTCATTTGTTACAAAAAACGCGATTTCTAATAGGCTTAGAGATCTCCAGTGAATACTAGAAAGGACTGCCCTTCTGGCATTCAGCCTGTTACTGGGTTTTCGTAACAAGTAGTCAATATCCTGGTCCAATTATCCAATGAAATTCAGTAAGAATTAGTAGTGCTTCAGGATTACAACTGGTAGGCTACTAACTAGAGAAAATAAAATTTAACAAGTTTATTAATAATGTCTAGAGGTACAAGATCGAAGTAAATTAAATTAATCAAAATCAAAATAATAATAATAATCACTTCACTTGTGTACAGAAATATTGTGGTGAAGGTACATATCACATTTATGTCTTAAGTACTGTCTAGTACATTGTTAACATTTAATAACCTAATACATATATATACAAATAAGTTTGTGTGTATGTGTGTAAGTGCTCTAAGTAGTTCGCTATGTCTCACGGCTCGACTAGACTTAAACCAGTGACTGACAAAAGTCCTCACATAATCTAACTTCTTGACCACCTGACAATCAGAACAGCTTGCTTGAACAATAAACGACCGTTAAGCCCAATAGCAATATAACAAGCAACTGAGACACAGAATCAGGATCAAGGAGATAATATAACGACACTAAGTAGGGACCATCTGCAGATCCTCCACAAAAGTCACAAAAGTCCAATACTACTGAATCCGGAAGAGTAACGAGCCACAAGCGATAATTACAGTAGTTAGACAATCAAGACTTGAACTATGAGCACATAATAATATATGAATGTTACATCCTACCTAACAATATAACTAAGTCAAATAATAATATAAAGCAATATATTTACGATTTAGCTATTATCGCAAATATAAGCAATATAAAATTATATGAAAAGGTAATATACATTATATACATAGTGACCCATTTAGGGGTTGCAACACAGACATGCAGCACACAAACATGCAGCATACAGACATGCAGCACACAGGCATACAACACAGACACAGCACACAGACATGCAGCACACAGACACGCAGCACACAGGCATTCAGCACACAGGCATACAGCACACAGACATGCAGCACACAGACATGCAGCACACAGGCATACAGCACAGACATGCAGCACACACACACATGCAGCACACAGACATGCAGCACACAGGCATACAACACAGACATGCAGCACACAGACATGCAGCACACAGACATGCAGCACACAGGCATACAGCACAGACATGCAGCACACAGACACACAGCACACAGACATGCAGCACACAGACACGCAGCACACAGACATGCAGCACACAGACATGCAGCACACAGACATGCAGCACACAGACATGCAGCACACAGAC
Organism: Cherax quadricarinatus; assembly: GCF_026875155.1. Classification (NCBI taxonomy): domain Eukaryota; kingdom Metazoa; phylum Arthropoda; class Malacostraca; order Decapoda; family Parastacidae; genus Cherax; species Cherax quadricarinatus. The sequence goes on along the minus strand of NC_069409.1, from coordinate 23,287,502 downwards.
ACGCAGCACACAGACACGCAGCACACAGACATGCAGCACACAGACACGCAGCACACAGACATACAACACACAGACATGAAGCACACAGACACGCAGCACACAGACATGCAGCACATAGACATACAGCACACAGACATGCAGCACACAGTCATGCAGCACACAGGTATCCAGCACACAGACACGCAGCACACAGTCATGCAGCACACAGACATGCAGCACACAGGCATGCAACTCAGACACGCAGCACACAGGCATGCAGCACACAGACATGCAGCACACATGCAGCACACAGGCATGCAGCACACGGACACGCAGCACACATTCATGCAGCACACAGTCATCCAGCACACAGGCATGCAGTGCACAGGCATCCAGCACACAGATATGCAGCACACAGGCATGCAGCACACACACGCAACATGCAGACACGCAGCTCAGACACACTCACACACACACACATTGATGTGGTACTGGAAAACCTCATGCATCAACTCATCAGGGACACTACCAGAGAGAGGAGGATGAACCAGCAAGACTGGACCTTGTGTTCACCCTGAGTAGCTCAGACATTGATGACATCACATGTGAGAGGCCCCTCGGAGCTAGTAACCACGTAGTCCTGAGTTTTTATTACATAGTAGAGTTACAAGTGGAGAGGGTAACAGGAGTCGAAGGGGAAAAGCCAAACTGTAAAAGGGGGACTACACAGATTTGAGGAACTTCCTGCAGGAGGTGCAGTGGGACAGAGAAATGGTAGGAAAGTCAGTAAATGAAATGATGGAATATGTAACAACAAAATGTAAGGAGGCAGAGGAAAGGTTTGTTCCCAAGGGCAACAGAAACAATGGGAAGACCAAAGCGAGTCCTTGGTTTAGCCGAAGGTGCAGGGAGGCAAAAACTAAGTGCATTAGAGATTGGAAGAGGTATAGAAGGCAAAGGACCCAGGAAAACAAGATCAGTCGAAGAGCCAGAAACGAATATGCACAGATAAGGAGGGAGACCCAGCGACAGTACGAAAATGACATAGCATCGAAAGTCAAGTCTGACCGGAAACTGCTGTTTAGCCACATTAGGAGAAAGACAACAGTCAAAGACCAGGTTATCAGGCTGAGGAAAGAAGGTGGGGAACTCACAAAAAACGATCAAGAGGTATGCGAGTGTCATGTACGGGGGTAATGATTGAATAGGATATAAGGGGAATATGGGAGTAAGGGATTATGTAGGCAGGGGAGAGGCAGGCGAGGTGGTAGGAGTGAGATGATTAGCGGAGGTAGGTAGGTAATGACAGGTCAGTGGTGACCACCACGACACTCTCATTAACTCTACACTACTCACTAACATATGCCTCGCCCATTCTTCACTCATATAAACATAAAATATAAGAAAAAAGAATAAATAACGGGGACAGTGAATATTACTATTCTACTCAAACACAGTTTATTATTACGTCTTTGTACCATAATATATTTGGGAACAGAACATTATTGTGGTTTAGATAAATGGGGTGGTACACATAAGCAGTGAGACAGGGAACACAACCAACTTGACCAAAATGAATGTAACTTACAATATAGCACAGAGGACAGTTCACTACAGGAACTAAGCCACAGGTCCCAAGACCTACACAGCACGAGTACTGTGCCAAGCCAGTACTCTGCCCAATGCCTCCAACAGTCTCCTCCAGAGACTTCAGCAGCCTTCTCCCGAGCCCTGCACCCCAGCAGCAGCTCCTCTCGAAATGTCTCTGCTCAGAGCTCTGCACCCAGGCCAGAGCTCTGCCCGAATCTTCTGCTCAGGAGCTCTGCGCCCCAGCAGCAGCTCCGCTCCAATCTCATGATCATGCTCTTCCTTGGGCTTTTATGGTGGTCCAAGCACCCTCCACAACCACGTGTACGACCTGACGCCTAGGTCTGAGGCGTTAAGAACAAAAGACCTCAGACGTGGGCGTGGCTACAGACGTTTGCCAAGGCAAGGTGTGACCATATAATTGGTTAAATTAGGTCTCCCCAGAGACCTCACAAGCCCAGCTGGACTACATCACATCCCCCTTTCTCCCCCAATTTAAAATATCTGAGAAACTAGGACAATTTTGCCCCTTAGTTATTGGGACTATTTTAATCCTTTTCCCTTTAAACCCATTACAATAAAAAAGAAAAAATTTATACATTTTACAATTTTTTAAACTAATATTTTCCCCTCAACCTCCTAAAATACCAAAAGGGCAGCATAGTCAAAACACCTAGCAGTTAGCCAGCATAATAGTGCTCTCTTTTTGCAAAGCCTCCTTACCCTTTCATTTCTCCTTAAACCTAAATATGGGGCCCCCAGTCCCCTTCCCCTACTTCTAAGAAATGCCAAAGCCAATGTATACCCTGGGGCACTTTTAACCTTTGGGCCAAACCCTGTAGGGTTTTTTATGGCGGGGAAAAACGCTCCAACTTTTTTGCTTTCTTTCAAGTAACTGCAACTGGAACCCCCTTCAGGGACCCCCAAAAGGTCGCTTTTTGGGGCACATTTCACATGCACACTACAACATCTGAAAAACCCGAGACAGGGCAGGCATCGCAGCTAAACCCCCCAATTATCTTTTTGCCACTACTGGGATCAGGGGCCTCATAAAAAAAAGGGGGCCATAATCACTGGACCTTTTTAAAAGGAAACCTTTTTCCCACACGGGTAACACAAAAAATTTCCCTGGCAAGCCCAAATAGGCTGGGGAAATTTCACACTTTTAAATTTGGGTCTTCAGGCTGGCAGGGCATCCCCGCATCCCTGTCGCACAGGTCGCCCACAAGGCGGGACACACCTCCATCCCCCCCCTTTTAAAAGCACGGGCCCCCGGGCAGCGGAGTCCATCTCCCGGCTCACGGCCTTTCCCATCCCCGAGGTGGAAACTCCTTCATAGTAGATTCTCCTGTCCTGGCACACCAGCCAAATCCCCCACACCACTGCAGCATCCCGCCACCCTCTTGACCCTAGGCGGGCACACAGCAGGGCCACAGCATACCATCTTCACAGCAGGGCCCGGTATCACAGCAGCAATACCCGGGCCCGAATCACAGCACACCCCACACGGCCCCAGCATCGCAGCAGGGGCTACGCATCGCAGCAGGTCCCAGCATCACCCCACGGCCGCAGCTTTAAAACACCCAAAAAGCAGGGCCCCGCAGCATCCAACTTCACAGCAGCACACGGGCAGGCCCCCCGGGTTTGGGGCCATCACGGCTACGAAATCTCGGGCCGGGCCCACAGCTTTACCAGCACGGCTACAGATCTCAGCGAAACCCACAGCACCCGACATCACAGACAGGCTATGGTCATTTGCTCGAGGTGAGGTGAGGTCACTTCGGGTCATCAACGGGCGGGGTGCGGCACCCATCCCGGGCAACTGCGAGAAAAAGGGGGGGCGGCCCGGGGGGTGTGGCCCACAGGGGCGGGGGTGACGCAGACCCCCACTACACTGGAGGAAAAACCAGGGGCAGCAATACATCAAATGGGGCACATCAGCTGGGGGGACGGGGAAAATATCAGCGGGGTGACGGGGGCAAACAGGGGGGCCCAGCAATTAAAAGGAAAATCTTCAATGGGTGACATTTGGGGGTTTAAAGTTTTTCCAAGGTGGGGCTGGGGGGACTTCTAAATTCCTTGAAAAATATTCAATTTGGGCCCAGAAATTGCTTCCCCGAAAAGTCTCCCCCAAATACTGATACCCTCCACCTTTTTATCTAAAACCCAACAACCCCCCTCCCCCAAATTTAAAACCAAAAAATTTAAACAGACCCCCGTAAAAAAGGGAAACAGTTAAGGTTACAAAGGATTATAATATCATACCAAAATATTCACTTTAGTTTTTTTAACACACAAGAAAAAAAAAAAGTGGAAAGAAAAAGGGTGGGGCAAACAAGTAAAACCCGAGCAGTCAAAAAAAAGGGCACATGGGACTGGTTCCCCACTAAAAAAAATTAAAAAGAACCACCAACCGGGTTTGAACCCTGTCATGTAGGGGGTAATGATTTAAAAAGGGGTATAAGGGGGAAAAAGGGAGTAAGGGATTTTTGTAGGGAGGGGGGAGGCAGGCGAGGGGGGTAGGGGGGTGAGGGTGAATAGCGGAGGTTTGGGGAGGTAAAACAGGTCAGGGTTTACCACCCGGGCACTCTCATTAAAATCAATACTCACTAACATTTGCCTCGCCCTTCTTTCCCCTCATATAAACATAAAATATAAAAAAAAAAGAATAAATAACGGGGGCAGTGAATTTATAAAATTTTACTCAAAAACCAGTTTTTTATTACATCTTTTTCCATAATATATTTGGGAACAGAACATTATTTTTGGTTTTTGATAAAAAGGGGGGGTACACAAAACAGTGAGACAGGGGGAACCCCCAAACCCTTGACCAAATGGGAAAGAAAATTACAATATAGCAAAAGAGGACAGGTTCACTACGGAAAATAAGCCCCCAGGTCCCAAGAACCCACAAAGCACGAGTAAACCCCCAAGCCAAATTTCTTTTGCCCAATGCCTTTTTAAAAGTCCCCCTCCAGAACTTTCAGCAGCCTTCTCCCAGCCCTGCACCCCAGCACAGCTCCTCTCGAAATGTCTCTGGGTCAGAGCCCCTGCCCCCCCAGGCCAAAGCTTTTGGGCCCAATCTTTGCCAGGGGGCTTGTGCCCCAGCAGGGACTCCGCTCCCAAACTAAGATTTATGCTCCCTTTCCCTTTTGGGGTTTTATGGTGGTTTTCCAAAGCACCCCCCAAAAACCCCGTGTCGACCTGGGCGCCTAGGTCTGAGGCGGCAAAAACAAAAACCCCAGATGGGCGTGGCTACAACGTTTTCCCAAGGGAAGGTTTTGTGGGCCAATAATTTGGTTTTAAATTAGGTTTTCCCCCCGAAAAACCTCACAACCCAGCTGGCTAAAATACACGAGGGCCCAAAACGAGAATTTTAAAGGGAAATATTCACAGGTGGAGACAGGGGAAAGGGCTCCCGGGAAAAACAGGACCGAGGGGGGCACCAAAAGGGGGAATTTAAAACAACAAGTGCTGGGGGATAAGCACACAACTGGGAGGAGGTGAAAAAAAGGTGCTAAGTGATCTTGATACCTCAAAGGCCCAAAGGGGCCGGACATATTCCCGTGGGTTCCCCAGGGGGGGAAGGGAGAATATTGGGGTTTTGCCCTTAAAAATGCAATCTTCAACACTTCCCTTTTAAGACACATTCAACAGTTAGGGATCTTTTTTTCGGAAAAAAAAAGATACCTAACTGTTGGGATATGTTTTCTACCCCAAAAACCCGTCGGGATTTTATTCCATTTTAATGTTCACATCCCCTTGAAACTGGGAAAATACGTGAGGTATGGAAAAACCCCAAAAATGTTTTCCCCTTTTTTTAAAAAGGAGACGGGAAAAAAGGCACAGATTACAGACCAGTGTCACGGGCCTGTTGTATGCAGTCATGGAGAAGATTATCAGGAGGAGAGTGGTGGAGACCTGGAAGGAAAAAGATTATAAACGACAACCAGACGGTTTTGGGAAAGGAAAGTCCGTGTCAAAAAAATTTTGGGTTTTATGACAAAGTTCAAAAGGCGAACAGAAGAGGGGTGGGTTGATTGCTTTTTTCTTGGACCGCAGGAAGGCCCTTTCGTCAGTTTTTCCCAAAAGGGGACTAGTGCAGAAAAAAGGGATCAGGCATTAACAGGAAGGGCATACAATTGATAGAGAATCCCTGACGGGGAGGCCCAAACAACGAGTCATGGTCGGGGAGGCCTGGCCAGTGCTATATTTGGTATTGTGAATGACAGTGGAAGGGATAGATCGAGGTGCCCGTTTGCAGATGTGTGAATTTTAATGAAAAGAATTAAATTAGATGGGATCAGGCAGGCTTCAAAGAGTTGGACAGGCGGAAAAAGTGGTCAGCAACTGGTTCTTGAATTCAGTCCTGCCAAATGCAAAGTCAAAAAAATCGGAAAGGGCAAAGAAGACGAGACAGAGTATAGACTAGGTGGCCAAGACTCCCAAACCCGTCAAGGAGAAAAGTCTTAGGGTGCCCATAACCCCGAACGTCTCTGGAGGCAACATCAACCAGATAACTGCTGCAGCATATGGGCCCCTGAAAAACCTAAATAGCTTCCGTACCTTAGTAAGGAATCGTTAAAGACACTGTACACTGTGTGCATTAGGCCCGTACGGAGTTGCGCCCATTTTGGAACCCAACCTGGTAAAGCATGTCAAGAAATTGGGAAAAAGGTTAGGTTTGCAACAAGGCTAGTTCCAGAGTCAGGGTAGCCCTCGAAAAAAGGTTGTGGGAATGGACTGAGACATTGGAGGACAGGGGGTCAAGGGAGACATGTAACGACTTAAAAAACTCTGTAATGTAAGGGGGAAAGGGGAGGTTTTTTCCCAGAGGGGGAAAACAGAAAAAAGGGGTCACAATTGGAAGCTGAAGACTCAGACGAGTTGAGGGATGTTGGAAAATTATTTCTTCGTCACACATCGTCAGGAAGGGGAAATAGCCTAGAAAGTGATTTTTGGTGGAGGTGGAACCATACATAACTTTAAGGAGATGACAAAGTCGGAAGCAGAGAGAAAAGGAGAGGGGGGACCTAGTGAGATCAGTGAAGGGGCGGGGCCCGGAGCTGGTTCGCCCCCGTAACCCAATTAGGTGAGTAACAACCAACAACACACCTCACATACCCACACACAACACACACCCCAAACCTCCACACACACCTCCACACACAACCCAAAACCACACCTCACACACAACACCTCAAACACACACCCACCCCACAACCCCTACCAACCCCTAACAAACACACTTCCCCCCCCTAACCAACACACACATATAACTACACACCACAAACCTACAAAAACACACCCCCCCAAAACCACCATTTACATACACACACAAACCCCTCACACACACCTCACAAAAAACACACACACCCACACACACCACCCACACCACACACACACAACAGGTACTAAAAAGAGAGTGGACCTCGCCCGGGCCCGGGAAAAGGGTGAGGTTGGAGCCGTGAATCGCCCCCTAAACTACAATTAGATAACACACAAAAAAACAAGATTGGTAAAGAAGACGATAAAATCGTGTAGAGGATAAGAAGGGTTTTCTCCTGGAGTTCCCCTAAAAGGGTTTTAAAAAGGGGGGATCAACGCCCCGAGGCCAGGTGATCAGGGCTGATCAACTAGGCGTTCCCCTTGGCCACACATAGCCCAAAACAAGAATTCAGCCCGGTTGATCGGCTTTGATCTAGGAATTGTCCCCCTCCCTTTGAAGAAAACCAGGAGTCTATTGGAAATTTCCCCCTTATGGCTGGTGGTAGGCTTTGACAGTCTGGGCGCCAGACACTTATTGTGTTTTCTTTGGGGGTATGTTACATCCCCGGCCAAGTCTTGTTTTTTTCGTGGGAGTGTTTTCTGTGTGCAAATTAGGGACCAGTCCTCTAGGATTTTCCGGTGGATTTGATGTATTCTCTTCCCTGCGCCCCGGAGTTTAAGTCAAGGCTTTAAGCGTTCCAGTATTTAAGGGTGTTTGATGGAACCGTTATGGCAGAAAGGGTTCTTGAAATTTCTCTAGATCTGCTTTTTTCACCCCCTTTGACTGAGATGTTAGTGTACAACAGTTTTCCCACCCTAGAGAGAACAAGTGATTTAAAAAAAAAGTATCTTTTTGGGTTGAAAACACAAGATGAATGGTAAAGACGGGATAGAGTGGTAAAGACAGAAGAAAGAATGGTGAAGCAGAGGTAAAAATGGTGAAGACAGAAGACTAGTGAAGCAGAAGACTTGTGAGATAGAAGACTGTGAAGACAGAAGTGGTGAAGACAGAAGAAAAAGAAGGGGACAAAAGGACTAGTGAAGCGAAGATGGTGAAGACAGGAGTAAGGGGGGGGAAAAGGCAAGGGGGGTAAAAATAGGGAAGACAAAAGATAAAAGGGGAAGTCGGGATAAAAGTGAGGAAAAAGAGGGAGTGAAAAAAGAATATTAAAAGGAGCAAACGATGCATAAATTTTTGAGAGAGGAGGGCGGGAAAGAATAATTTGTTGTTTTTAAACGAGGAAACGAAAGCATTTTACATTGGGGGCTTTGTGTGTGTGTGTGTGGTGTGTGTACTCACCCAGTTGTACTAGTTTTGGTGCAGGGGTCGTTCACAGCTCCCGGCCCCACCTCTGCACTTGCCGCTACCGGGCATCTTCCCGCTCCATGTGCTTTTTCCCCACTGGGCCCCCTTTAAACACTTCCCCGTATTCCCCCTTCCCGTCAACTCTGTGATGAAGAAAAACTTCTAACATCCCTGTGGTTCATCTGGTCTTTAACTTCCCAAATTTTGACCACTTGTTTTCTGTGTCCATCTCGGACATCCTGTCCCCCTGCCACTTGTCGATTTCTCCCCAGTATTTTAATGTCGTTATCATATCTTCCCCATTCTCCCGTCTTCCAGTTCCAGGTCGATTTCCCTTAACCCCTCCTGTGGAATACCCCTTGTTTAAGGATGTCTTGTTGCAAACTTTTCGCTTTCCTGTTTCCTTACGCGCTTTGGTGGTGAGGGTTCCAAATGGTGCTGCACACTCAATGTGGGCCAACGTAAAAAAGTGTACGGGTCTGAATGATACTTATTAAGAGTCGGAAAGTTTTCTTAGGTTTTGGGGAGGGCCCCTAAGCTGCAGCAGTTATTTTTTTGTGTGCTCCTCGGAGATGTGTCAGTTTCTTGGTGAGGGTTGTAGGCTCTGGCCCCTTAGTTGTATTCCGTCTGTGGTCTTCTTTTCCCTTTCCCCCCCTTTTTATGGGCTGTGCACTTGGGGGGTTGAACTCCAGGACCCGTTGTGGACCAGGTCTGCAGCCTGTAAAAATCCCTTTTTAGTTTGCTGGTTTTGTCCGATTGAATTTTCTCAAAACAATTACATCTGCAAACGGGGCACTTCGGAGTCTACTCCGTCCGTCAATCGTTCACAAAAATCGAAACGCCCGGGCCTGGACTGATCCCTTTGGTACCACGCTCGTTTTAGGATCCACTCTGACACCCGCCAGTCCTGACTCGTTTTGTCTTCCTGAGGGTACTCGTGATCCCTTGCAGTGCCTTCCCCGTTTTTTCTGTTGGTCCTAAAATTTTGCACTTGTCTCTTGTGTGGAACTGTGTTTTAAAAAGATTCTTTTTGTCCAAGAAAATGCAATTACCCACCCCTCTCCTCTTACTTGCTGCCCTCCCCTATATAGAATCCCGTAGGTTTGTGACACGGGTTTTCCCCTCCTGAAACCCGGGTGGCTGTCGTTTATAAGCTCATTCCTTTCTAGGTGCCCCACCACTTTTCTCCCGTTAATCTTCTCTATAACCTTGAACTATACATGTCGTGCATGGTCGTTGTTTTTTTGTTCGTGTCTGTTTCCTTTTTTAAAAAAATGGGATTACATTTGCTGTTTCCATACTTCGGCGTCGCCCCGTTTTCCTGATGTGTTTAAGATTTTTGTTTGTGGTACAAATAGCGCCCCTGCTCCCTTCTGTCACCTCGCCTTTGAGGTTCTGCTGCTTAACAGCCTCTTCATTTTTTCTCGGTTGATGTATTGGTCAAAAACTTGTGTACCTACCTCTCCGATTTTCTGGAGGGTTTCTGTTCCTCTGTGAACACTTATTTGAATCTACGTTAAAATTCCCAACTACTTCTGGTCATTTGTTGTGACCTCCCCTCCTTTCTTCCCGCCCCGATTTCTGGCCCTTGATGTTTTTTTCCTCCTGATGTGGTGTACAACGCTTTTGGTAGATTTGGTTTCGCTGCTATGTCATTCTCGTATTGTTTTTGGGCCTCCCTTCTTACCTGTGCATATTCATATCTGGCTGTACGACTGCTCTCCTTATTCTACTTGGTCCTTTGCCTTTTATACTTCTTCCATTCCCTAGTACACTTGGTTTTGGCCTCTCTGCACCTTTGGGTGAACCAAGGGCTCATCCTGGCTTTTTCGTTTTTCCTGTTACCATTGGGTACAAACCTCTCCTCAGCTTTCTTGCATATTGTTGTCACATATTTCATCGTGTGTACATGTGTGTGCATGTGTATGCGTGTGTGTGTGTGTGTGTGTACTCACCTATTTGTACTCACCTATTTGTGGTTGCAGGGGTCGAGTCACAGCTCCTGGCCCCGCCTCTTCGCTGATTGCTACTAGGTCCTCTCTCTCCCTGCCCCATGAGCTCTATCATACCTCGCCTTAAAACTATGTATGGTTCCTGCCTCCACCACATCACTTTCTAGGCTATTCCACGGCCTGACTACTCTATGACTGAAGAAATACTTCCTAACATCCCTTTGATTCATCTGAGTCTTCAACTTCCAATTGTGACCTCTTGTGTCTGTGTCCCATCTCTGGAACATCCCGTCTTTGGTCCACCTCGTCTATTCCGCGCAGTATTTTATATGTTGTTATCATGTTCCCCTGACCCTCCTGGCCTCCAGTGTCGTCAGGCGATTTCCCTCAACCTTTCTTCATAGGACAATCCCGTAGCTCTGGGACTAGTCTTGTTGCAACCTTTGCACTTTCTCTATTTCTTGACGTGCTTGACTAGGTGTGGATTCCAAACTGGTACTGCATACTCCAGTATGGGCCTGACGTAGATGGTGTACAGAGTCTTAAACGAATCCTTACTGAGGTATCGGAACGCTATCCGTAGGTTTGCAGGCGCCCGTATGCTGCAGCAGTTATCTGATTGATGTGCGCCTCAGGAGATATGCTCGGTGTTATACTCACCCCCAGATCTTTTTCCTTGAGTGAGGTTTGCAGTCTTTGGCCATCTAAACTATATTGTGTCTGCGGTCTTCTTTGCCCTTCCCCAATCTTCATGACTTTGCATTTGGCAGGGTTAAATTCAAGGAGCCAGTTGTTGGACCAGGCTAGTAGCCTGTCCAGTCTCTTTGTAGTCCTGCCTGATCCTCGTCCGATTTGATTCTTCTCATTAAACTTCACATCATCTGCAAACAAGGACACTTCTCAGTCTATCCCTTCCGTTATGTCGTTCACATATACCAAGAACAGCACAGGTCCTAGGACTGACCCTGTGGAACCCCGCTTGTCACAGGCGCCCACTCTGACACCTCGTCGCGTACCATGACTCTGTTGTTGCCTCCCTGTCAGATATTCTCTGATCCATTGCAGTGCCTTTCCTGTTATGTGTGCTGATCCTCTAGCTTTTGCGTAACCTATTGTTTAGGAACTGTTCCCAAGGGCCCTTTTTGCAGTCAAAAAAAAATACGCAGTGAAACCACCCCCTCTCTCCTTGTTTTTACTTCTGTCCCTTGTCATTAAAATCTAAATAGGTTTGTGACACAGGATTTTCCTTCCCTGAACCCGGTGGTTGTTTAATTATAACCCCTTTTTTCTTTCCAGGTTTCCCCCCACTCTCCTCCTGATTTATCTTTCCATGAACCCCCTTTCCCCTATATACACGTTAGGGGATTTCGGTCTGTGTTTGTGGGCCCCATGTCTGTCTCCCTTTTTTAAAAAATTGGGAACATTTTTCCATTTTCCTTTCCTCAGGGAGTTGCCAAATTTCAAAAAGAATTTTTTGAAGATCTTTGTTAATGGCTAAAACAATTTTTTCTGCCCCTCTGCCCCAAAAATTGTGTTTTTGTACCCGTGTGTGTGTGTGTGTGTGGTGTGTGGGGTGGGGTGTGTGTTTTGTTGGTTTGTGTGTGTTTTGGGGAGTGAGGGGGGGGAGGAACCAATGAGTCAACGGGGAGGGGAGGGTGGGGAAAAGGGTGCTGTGTTCCCCGAAGGTGGGTTAGAAAACGCCCGCCCGGGTGTTGGGTAGAGGTGTGTGGGAGGTAAATTTTCACTTGCCCTGTGGGGCGCAGGCATGGTTTTTTCTTACAAAGCGCGCCTGCGGGTTTTTTTGTATTTTTGGGGGGGGGAAAACCCTTGAGTCAGTGGGGTGACAAATTTTTTCCCCGGTTAATACCACCCAAATTTAAAAACTCCCCCACCACCATAATTTAAAGCATGACGTTACTCTTTTTTAAAGCAACAAAGACCCCCAGACAAAATACATTTAACAAATAATATTTAAAAATATTAAAAAATAAAAATAATAATAATAAAAAATAAAATAAAACATAAGAGAGGAGAAACATGGAAAATAGGCCTGTTGGGGGTATATAGGCAAATTTTTCACAAATAAAAAAAATAACAGAAAAAAACCCCCCCCCCAAGGGAATCAAGCCAAGCCAAAAATAATTTAAAAAATTTAAAAATAATATTTAATAAAAAATTTAAAAATAACAAAAAAAATAATAATAGAAGGGAAAAACAAAAAAAATAACGGGTAAAAATTATTTTTTAAAAAGGAAAAAAATAAAAAATAACAATAATATAATATTTTTTTCTTCACCCCTTTTAAAGTATAAAATGATAAGACCTGGTAAATTATAATTTTTGATATAAAATAGAAGCTTCTAAATTTTTGTAAAATTTTTAGGGTTTAATTAATAAAAGCCCTTTTGTCAAAACCCCGGGTTCCCACCCTTTCTTTCTTGGTGAACCAAAAAGGGAGAATTTCTAAGAAAAAAATGTCAATTTTTCCCCGTGCCGGGGGTTGAACCCGGGCCGTCAGTTTTGTTAGGCCGGGGCCAAACAACCCAAGGGCCCGAGACCATTTTTAAATTCCCAAAAATTTTACGAAAAAAACTTTTAAACAAGGTAAACACATTTCCCTTTTATTAACACAAAAAAAACATGCAATTTTTTAAAAAAACCCCCTATCACATTCCCTTTTTATTAAACACTATAATACCCAACCCAAATTTTTTTAAAACACTATCATACCGTGCCAAAATTAATCACATATTACATCATAAAAATTTAACACCCATCATACATTCCCCAAAAACAACCCTTTTTACAGGAAATTTCACCCCCCAACCCCGTTCCCATTTTTATTAACCTAAAACCCCCCAGTTGCAATTTTATTAAATTTTCCCATCTCAGTGCCAATTTTTTTTTTTTACTATCAATTGTGACTATAAGAATCATATACACCCGGTTTATCTTTTCAAGAAAACCTATCATTTGAAAACCAAAAACAACAACAAACCCAAAGGCAATTGATGCTACATTTCCCCCCGTTTAATTTGTTTATTCCAGGAGATGTTTTATGGACCAAAGGTACTCGCATGGGCCAATTTAAATTTTTAAAAAAATTGATGCATTTGCGATTGGGTATTTACCCCAGCCGTTGGGGGATATTTACCCCCGCCGTTGGGGGATATTTACCCCAGCCCTGGGGGATTTTTTACCCCAGCCTGGGGTTTTTTTTTCCCCCGCCCTGGGGTTTTTTTTACCCCCGCCGTGGGGTATATTTACCCCAGCCGTGGGGTAAAATTTTACCCCGGTGGGGGTTTTATTTACCCCGGGGCCCTGGGGTTGTTTACCCCCGCCGTGGGGCTTTTTTTAACCCCCGCCGTGGGGTATATTTACCCCAGCCGTGGGGTATATTTATCCCCGCCGGGGGGGTTTTATTTACCCCAGCCGGGGGGTATATTTTTCCCCCGCCATGGGGGGATATTTACCCCAGCCGGTTTGGGGGTTTTTTACCCCAGCCGTGGGGTTATATTTTCCCCAGCCCTGGGGTTTTTTATCCCCCGCCGGGGGGGGTATTTTTACCCCCCGCCGTTTGGGGTTTTATTTACCCCAGCCGTGGGGTATTTTTTTACCCCCGCCGGGGGGGGGTATATTTAAACCCCGCCATGGGGGATATTTACCCCCCGCCGTGGGGTATAATTTTTCCCCGGGCCCTGGGTTTTTTTTTAACCCAAACCGTGGGGTATATTTCCCCAGCCGTGGGGTATATTTACCCCAGCCATGGGGATTTTTACCCCGGCCCCCTGGGGTATAAATTTTCCCCCCGCCCTTTGGGGGATATTTTTCCCCGCCGTTGGGGGGATTTTTATCCCCGCCGTGGGGTATATTTACCCCAGCCGTGGGTTATATTTACCCCAGCCGTGGGGTATATTTACCCCAGCCGTGGGGTATATTTACCCCAGCCGTGGGGTATATTTACCCCAGCCGTGGGGTATATTTACCCCAGCCGTGGGGGTTTTATTTACCCCGGGCCTGGGGTTTATTTATTTCCCCCCGGGGGTATATTTTCCCCGCCGTGGGTTTAATTTACCCAGCCGTGGGGTTTTGTTTCCCCGGCCCTTTTTGGATATTTTTCCCCAGCCGTGGGGTATATTTACCCCGCCGTGGGGGATTTTATTTCCCCCCCGTGGGTATATTTACCCCAGGGCCCTGGGGTATATTTACCCCCGGGCCCTGGGGGTATATTTACCCCAGCCGTGGGGAAATTTACCCAGGGCCCTGGGGTATATTTTTCCCCCGCCCTGGGGTAAAATTTATCCAGCGTGGGGTATATTTTTCCCCCGCCCTGGGTTTTATTTACCCCAGCCCTGGGGTTTTTTTACCCCAGCGTGGGGTATATTTTACCCCAGCCCTGGGGAAAATTTACCCCGCCGTGGGGTAAAATTTTTCCCCAGCCGTGGGTTTTTATTTTCCCCCGCCCCTGGGGTTTTATTTACCCCCGCCGGTTTGGGGGTTTTTTTTAAACCCCGCCATGGGGATATTTACCCCCGCCGTGGGGTTTTATTTACCCCAGCCCTGGGGTTTTATTTTACCCCAGCCCTTTGGGGTTTTATTTATCCCAAACCGGGGGGGGTTTATTTACCCCAGGGCCCTGGGTTTTTATTTACCCCAGCCGTTTGGGGGATATTTACCCCAGCCGTGGGGGTTTTTTTTACCCCCGGGCCCTGGGGTATATTTAAACCCCAGCCGTGGGGTTTTTTATCCCAGCCGTGGGGTTTTATTTAACCAGCCGTTTGGGTTTTTTCCCCCCCAAAGGGGTTTTTTAACCCCGCCGTGGGGTTTATTTAACCCCGCCGTGGGGTATATTTTCCCCAGCCGTGGGGGGATATTTATCCCCCGCCCTGGGGTTTATTTACCCCAGCCGGGGTTATATTTTTCCCCAAACCGTGGGGTATATTTTTCCCCGCCGTTTTGGGGGGGTATTTTCCCCCGCCGTGGGGGTTTATTTTTCCCCCGCGTGGGTTATTTACCCCGCCGTTTGGGGGGGGATTTACCCCAGGGGTGGGGTATATTTACCCCAGCCCTGGGGTAATTTACCCCCGCCCTGGGGTATATTTACCCCCGCCGTGGGGTATATTTAACCCCCGCCCTGGGGTATATTTATTTCCCGCCGTGGGGGTATATTTACCCCGCCTGGGTTATATTTACCCCAGCCGTGGGTTTTATTTTCCCAGCCGTGGGGTATATTTAACCCCCGCCATGGGGTTTATTTACCCCAGCCGTTTGGGGTTTATTTTCCCAAACCTTTGGGGTTTTTTTTACCCAGGGCCCTGGGGTTATATTTACCCCGCCGTGGGTTATTTTACCCGCCGTGGGGTATTTTTACCCCAGCCGTGGGTTTTTTTAACCAGCCGTGGGGTATATTTTAACCCCCGCGTGGGTTTCATTTTTCCCAGCCGTGGGTTTTCCCCTTTCCCCGCAAATGGGTTTATTTACCCCCGCCATTTGGGTTTTATTTACCCCAGCCCTGGGGTATATTACCCCCGCCGTTTGGGTTTCATTTACCCCAGGGGTGAGTTATATTTACCCCAGCCCTGGGGTATTTTTTACCCCGCCGTGGGGTTTTCATTTACCCAGAGTGGGGGTTTTATTTTTCCCCAAACCGTGGGGTTTTATTTTCCCCAGCCGGGGGTATATTTACCCAGCGTTGGTTAAATTTACCCCCGCCGGGGGGTTTCCCTTACCCCCCCCGTGGGTTTTTATTTACCCCCGCCGTGGGGTATATTTACCCCCAGCCGTGGGGTTTAAATTTTCCCCGGGAGTGGGGTTTTTTTTACCCCAGCCGTGGGTTTATTTTCCCCAGCCGTTTGGGGGATATTTTCCCCAGCCGGTTTTGGGTTTCATTTTTTCCCCCGGCCCTGGGTTTTCCCTTCCCGCAGAGGGTTATAATTTTCCCCAGCCCTGGGGTATATTTACCCCAGAGTGGGTTACATTTACCCCCAAACCCTTTGGGGTACATTTCCCCCGCGTGGGGAAAATTTACCCCTGAATGGAAAACCACTGGTTTTTTTCGATGGCGTGTGCTTAAGTGTGTGGGGGTGGGCTGCTTGGGGGTGTGCCCTTTTGTGTGTTTACGCCCGCGTGCGTGCGTGCGTGGCCCCTGCGTGCGTGCTTTCGGGGGTTAAAAGGGTTTCATATTTTTTTTTACTTTTTCCGTAGCTGCGGAAACAAACAGTGTGTGGGGGCCTCACCCGTCGGGGGCGTTTTTTTAAACTATCTACGCAAAATATACTTTTATGAAAATTAAAATTGTTGTAGCACTCTACGAAACAACGTGTTGGGGGGTTTAAAATTGACCCCCCTGTGGCACCCCTGCGTGTTACACTTGACCCACCCCGTGGAAACCCCCGGGGTGTTACAGTTGTCCCACCCTGTGGGCAAACCCCCGGCGTGTTTCCAAATTGCCCACCCTGTGGACCCTGGTGTTAACTTGTCCCCCCCTGTGGGACCCTGCGTGTTTTTCACTTGTCCCCCTGTGGGGCCCTGGCGTGTTCACTTGACCCACCTGGGCACCCTGCGGGGGGGTTTTTCACTTGACCACCCTGTGGGAAACCCGCCCTGTTTTCGTTGTCCCCCCAGTGGCACCCTGGTGTTCACTTGACCCACCCCGTGGACCTTTCGGTTACAAATTGACCCCCCCTGTGGCCAACCCCGCGTGTTACCCCTTTTCCCCCCCCGCGGCAACCCTGCGTGTTTTTCACTTGACCCACACTGTGGGGACCTGCGGTTACACTTGACCACCCGTGGGACCCCGGTGTTACAATTGACCCACCCCGTGGACCCTGCGTGTTACATTGACCCCCCTGTGGCACCCCGCGTGTTACACCCCCTTTTCCCACCCCGTGGCACCCGGGGGGTTTAAAATTGACCCACCCTGTGGCACCCTGCGTGTTAAACTTTTTCCCACCCTGTTTGGAAACCCCGGTGTTTCACTTGTTTCCCACCCTGTGGCACCCCGGGTTTCCTTTTCCCCACCCTGTGGACCCTGCGGTTACACTTTTCTACCCTGTGGCACCCTGCGTGTTACACTTTTTACCCCCCTGTGGCACCCTGCGGGGTTACACTTGTCCCCCCTGTGGCCCCTGCGTGTTTTCCCTTTTACCCCCCCCTGTGGCCCCCCTGCGTGTTTTCCCTTGTCCCACCTGTGGACCTGCGTGTTAAACTTGTCCCAACCCCCGTGGCACCCTTTCGTGTTACACTTGTCCCACCCTGTGGCACCCTGCGTGTTACACTTGACCCACCCTGTGGCACCCTGCGTGTTACACTTGACCCACCCTGTGGCACCCTGCGTGTTACACTTGACCCACCCTGTGGCACCCTGCGTGTTACACTTGACCCACCCTTTTGGCACCTGCGTGTTACACTTGACCCACCCTGTGGCACCCTGCGTGTTACACTTGACCCACCCTGTGGCACCCTGCGTGTTACACTTGTACCCACCCTGTGGCACCCTGCGTGTTACACTTGGGGGCCCCCCTGGGGCACCCCTTTCGGGTTCACTTGTCCCACCTGTGGCACCCCGCGTGTTACCTTTACCCACCCTGTGGGGCCCCCCCCGGGGTTAAAACTTGGGCTCACACGGGGGCCCCCCTGGCGTGTTAAATTGACCCCACCCTTTTGGCACCCCCGCGTGTTACAAATTGACCCACCCGTGGCACCCCCGGTTGTTACCTTTACCCACCCTGTGGCACCTGCGTGTTCACTTTTTCCCACCCCGTGGCACCCCGGTGTTACATTTGTCCCACCCCCTGGCAACCCCGGTGTTACACTTGTCCCACCCTGGGGCACCCGGGGTGTACACTTGACCCCCCCGTGGCCCCTGCGTGTTAACTTGACCCCCTGTGGCACCCCGAGTGTTAAAAATTGACCCCCCCAGTGGCCCCCCTGGGTTATTACTTGACCCCCCTGGGGGCACCCTGCGTGTTTCATTTGACCCACCCCGTGGCACCCTGCGTTTTTACATTTGAAACCCCCCCTTTTGGCCCCCCCTTTGGGGTTTCACTTGAAACCCCCCTGTGGCACCCTGCGGGTTACATTTGACCCACCCTGTGGCACCCTGCGTGGTTTCATTTGAACCCCCCTGTGGCACCCTGCGTGGTTTTCACTTTACCACCCCGTGGCACCCCGCGTGTTACACTTGACCCACCCCGTGGCCCCCGGGGGTTTTACTTGACCCACCCTTTTGGCACCCTGCGTGTTACACTTGACCCACCCTGTGGCCCTTTCGTGTTCACTTTTACCCACCTGTGGCACCCTGGTGTTACACATAACCCACCCTTTTGGAAACCCCGGGTGTTACACTTTACCCCCCCTGTGGGACCCTGCGGGTTACATTTGACCCACCCTGTGGCACCCTTTCGTGTTAACTTGGGCCCACCCTGTGGCACCCCCGTGTTTACACTTGACCCACCCCGGGGCACCCCGCGTGTTACCTTTACCCACCCTGTGGCACCCTGCGTGTACACTTGACCCCCTGTGGGCACCCTCGTTTTTAAATTTTAACCCAAACCCCGTGGCCACTGCGTGTTACAATTGTCCCCCCCTGTTTGGGACCCGGGGGTGTTACAATTTTCCCCCCCTGTGGCACCCTGCGTGTTACACTTAAACCCCCCCTGTGGCACCCCCCCGTGTTACATTTGACCCCCCTGTTTGGGACCCTTTCGTGTTTTCACTTGACCCACTTGTGGCCCCCGCGTGTTACACTTTTAACCCCCCTGTGGCCCCCTGCGTTTTTTCATTGACCCCTTGTGGACACCCCGCCGTGTTCACTTGGGGCCCCCCCTTGGCACTTTTTCGTTTTTCATTTGAAACCCCCCCTTGGCACCCTGGGGTTTTTCAATTGGGCCAACCCTGTAGCCCCTGCGTGTTCACTTGATTTCCCCCTGTGGCCCCCCGCGTGTTCACTTGAAACCCCCCCTGTGGCACCCTGCTGTGTTTCAAATTTACCCCCTGTGGCCCCCGCGTATTACATTTGGAAACCCCCCCGTGGCACCCCGGGTGTTACACTTGACCCAAACCCCGTGGCCCCCCGCGTGTTTTTTAAAAAACTTTACCCACCCTGTGGAAACCCCGGTTTTTACAAATTTTACCCCCCTGTTTTGGCCCCCCTGCGGTTACACTTTACCCCCCTGTGGGGGCCCTGCGTGTTAACTTGACCCCCCCTGTGGCCCCCCCGGTGGTTTCCCCCTTGACCAACCCTGTGGCCCCTGCGTGTTAAAACTTGACCCACCCCGTGGCCCCCTGCGTGTTAAAATTTGACCCCCCCCGGGGGCACCCCGCGTGCTACACTTGACCCACCCTGTGGCCCCCCGGTGTTTACACTTGAAACCCCCCCTGTGGCCCCCCTGCGTGTTAAAACTTGTCCCACCCTGTGGAACCCTCCGTGTTAACTTGACCCCCCCTGTGGCAACCCCGGGGTGTTACCCCTTGCCCCCCCCCCCTTTTGGACCCCGCGTGTTACACTTGTCACCCCCCCTGTGGCACCCTGCGTGTTACACTTGACCCAAACCCCGTGGCACCCTTTCGTTTTTTACAAATTGACCCCCCGTGGCACCCTGCGTGTTTCCCCTTTTCCAAACCCGTTTGGGCCCCCGGGGTGTTACACTTGTCCCAAACCCCGTGGAACCCTGCGTGTTACACTTTTCCCAACCCCTTTTGGCCCCCCTGCGGGGTTAAACTTGTTTCCCACCCTGTGGCCCCCCTGCGTGTTACCCTTTTCCCCCCCCCTGTGGCACCCCGGTGTTACATTGAAACCCCCCTGTGGCCCCGGTTTTTACACTTGTCCCCCCTGTGGGGACTCTGCGTGTTATACTTGGGCCCAAACCCCTTTTGGGCCCCGCGTGTTTCACTTGTCCCACCTTGTGGCAACCCTTTCGTGTTTCACTTGTTTCCCCCCCCTGTGGCACCCTGGTGTTTCACTTTTACCCACCCCGTGGCACCCTGGGGTGTTTTAAAATTGTCCCACCCTGTGGCACAATGGGTTGGTTTTTATTTGTCCCCCCCTGTGGCACCCCGCTTGTTACACTTTTAACCCGCCTGTGGCACCTGGTGTTGCCCCTTGACCCACCCCGTGGCACCCTGCGTTTACCTTGGAACCCCCCCTTGGCCCCTGCGTGTTAAAACTTGACCCCCCTGTGGGGAACCCCGCGTGTTTCACTTGACCCAAACCCGTGGCACCCTACGTGTTACAAATTGACCCCCCCCTGTGGCACCCTACGGGGTTTCACTTGACCCACCCCCGTGGCACCCCCCCCGTATTACCCCT
Organism: Cherax quadricarinatus; assembly: GCF_026875155.1. Taxonomy (NCBI): domain Eukaryota; kingdom Metazoa; phylum Arthropoda; class Malacostraca; order Decapoda; family Parastacidae; genus Cherax; species Cherax quadricarinatus. The sequence goes on along the minus strand of NC_069409.1, from coordinate 23,267,101 downwards.
TGACCCCCCTGTGGCCCCCTTTCGTGTTTCACTTGTCCCCCCCGGGGGAACCCCGCGTGTTACATTTGACCCCCCCTGTGGCACCCCCACGTGTTTTCACTTGACCCCCCCTGTTGGGACCCTGCGTGTTACACTTTCCCCTCCTGTGGCACCCAAAGTGTTACACTTGAACCCCCCCGGGGGCACCCTACGTGTTCACTTGACCCCCCCTGTGGCCCCCCCCCCAACGTGTTACAAATTTGGCCCCCCCTGTGGCACCCCACGTGTTTCACTTGACCCCCCTGTGGCACCCTACGTGTTTACACTTGACCCCCCTGTGGCACCCACGTGTTAAACTTGACCCACCCCGGGCAACCCCGCGTGTTTACACTTGACCCCCTGTGGCACCTGGGGTGTTACACTTTTACCCACCCTGTTGCACCCCGCGTGTTACCACTTGGGCCCCCCCCTGTGGCACCCTCCCTGTTACAATTGCCCCAACCCCCGTGGCACCCTGCGTGTTACACTTGACCCAACCCCCGTGGCACCCTGGTGTTACACTTGGTCCCCCCGTGCCCCCCCTGCAGTTTCCCCTTGTCCCCCCCTGTGAAACCCCCGTGTTACACTTGTTCCCCCCCTGGGGCCCCCGCGTGTTACACTTGACCAACCCTTTTGGGAACCCCGGTGTTACACTTGGGCCCACCCTGTGGCACCCTACGTGTTACACTTGGGCCCACCCTTTTGGCACCCCGCGTGTTAAAAACTTGACCCCCCACTGTGGCACCCTACGTGTTACACTTGGGCCCACCCCGTTTAACCCTTTCGGGTTACACTTGACCCCCAAACCCCGGGTACCCTGCATGTTTTCAAATTTTTCCCACCCTGGGGCAACCCCGCATGTTTTAAATTGACCCCCCCTTGGCACCCTGCGGGGTTTTTCTTTTTAACCCCCAACCTTTTGGCCCCCTGCGTGTTACACTTGACCCACCTTGTGGCACCTAAAGTGTTAAAAACTTGTCCCACCCTGTGGCACCCTATGGGGTTTTCACTTTACCCACCCTTTTGGCTCCCGGCCCTGTTACACTTGGGCCCACCCTGTGGCCCCCCTTCTGTTACACTTGACCCCCCCCTGTGGCACCCGGGGTGTTTTCACTTGACCCCCCCCCTGTGGGACCCCCGCGTGTTACACTTGACCCACCCCGGGCACCCTACGTGTTTCCTTGAAAAACCCCGTGGCACCATGCGTGTTACACTTTTCCCACCCCGTGGCAAACCCCACGTGTTCACTTGACCCAAACCCCGGGCCAAACCCCGCGTGTTACACTTTTTCCCCCCCCTGTGGCAACCCCGCGTGTTACCCTTGACCCCCCTGTGGGACCCCGCTTTTTACATTTTCCCACCTGTGGCACCCACGTGTTTCACTTGACCCCCCTGTGGCCCGCGTGTTCACTTGTCCCCCCCCTGTTGACCTACGTGTTACCTTGCCCACCCTTTTTCGCCCTGCGTGTTACACTTGTCCCACCCCCGTGGAACCCCGCTGTTACAATTGAAAACCCCCCTGTGGCACCCTGGGGTGTTAACTTTTAGCCACCCTTTTGGCACCCTGCCTGTTTTCACTCGCCTCCCCGGGAGGCCCTTTTTTTACTCCATGTTTCCCTTTTGGTCGTGGGATTAATATTTTGTAGGTTTATAAAAAAAAAATAGTACAAAAACTAGTAGCCCAATTGGGAAATCTTGGTATCTTGATTTATTCTCTATAAAACTGCTGTAGAAAAGCCAAAGGGGACCCTTTTTGGTTGTTTTATTGGTTTTTCCCCTGATTAAATCATTTCCAGATGTCCCAATAATCTTTTTCCCCCAAAGCATTCCTAGAACTTACGATACTGTATTTTTTAGTAAAAATTTATTTTGTAGTTAATATTTCCCGTTTCCTTTTTTTTAAAAGTATGGGAAAGGGATTTAAACCTTTATTCTTTAAATTTTTGGCCCGTAAAATTACACAAGTCTTGGGTAAACGGGCCACTCAGTGTTACTGGTCATCCTTCAGTGCCAGTGGTGACGTTTTTCCGTACCCCGTACCTGGCTCAGTGCCAGTGGTTTACGTTGTCAACACCGGTACCTGGCCCCAAATGGGGGCCCGGGTGACGTTTGGGCAAACAACCCCGGAATGGCCCCAGTACAGTGGTTTACGTTGTCAAATACCCCCGTCATGGCTCAGTGCCAGTGGTGACGTTTCCCGTTTCCCCGTACATGGTTTAGTGTAAAGGTGGGACGTTGTCAGTACCCAGTACATGGCCCCGTACCAGTGGTGACGGTTTTTCAGTACCCAGTACATGGCTCAGTACCAGTGGGGGACGTTGTTTAGTACCCCCGTACAGGGGCCCGTGCCCGGGGGTGACCCTTTTGTCAGTTTCCCAGTACCTGGCTCAATCCGTGGTGACGTTTTTCAGTACCTAGTTTCATGGTCAAATCCCCGTGGTGCGTTGTCAGTACCAGTACCCGGCTCAGTACCAGTGATGACGTTTTTCAGTACCAGTACATGGCCCCAGTGCCAGTGGTGGCATTGTCAGTACCCGTACCGGGTCAATACCCGTGGTGGTCCTTTTCCCGTACCCGTACCTGTCGTACCATTTGGGGGACGTTTTTCAGTCCCCCTACCTGGCCCGTACCAGTTGTGACCTTTTCCCGTAAACCCGTATTGGTCAGTACCATGTGACGCTGTCAGCCCCAAATAAATTTGGCTCAGTAACAGTGGGGACGTTTGGGGCGCACCCAGTACTTGGGCTCAGTACCAGTGGTGACTTTTTGCACCCCGTACTTGGTCAGTACCAGGGGGGGTGACGGTTTTTCAGTACCCAGTACTTGACTAGTCAAGTGTTGACGCTGTAGCACCCAGTAAATTGACCCCAGTGCCATGTGACGCCCGTCAGCCCCGGTTTTTGACCCCAGTAACCCTGGTGACGTTGTCAGCACCCAGTACTTTGGGTCAGTTCCCCTGGTGAAACCCGGGGTTTTTCAGTACCCCGTATTGACTCCAGTACCCGGGTGACGCTGTCAGATAACCAGTACTTGGCTCAGAACCAGTGGTGACGTTTTCAGCACCCCCGTACTTGGTCAGTACCAATGGTGACGTTGTCAGAAACCCCGTCTTTGATCAGTACCCGTGGGGAGTTTGTCAGCACCCAAATACTTGGCTTTAAATACCAGTTTGGACGCTTTTCAGCCCCAGTACTTGAAACCAAATACCGTGGTGACGTTGTCAGGACCCCGTACCCTTTGGTCAGTACCGTGGTGACGTTGTCAGTACCCCCGTACTTAATCAGTAACCCGTGGTGGGGCGTTTTCAGCAACCCCAGTACTTGGTCTGTACCCCGTTTGGTTTTCGTTGTCAGCACCCAAATACTTGACTCGGGACCGTGGGGGATTTTTTCAGTACCAGCACTTGGGTCCCGTACCAGTGGTGGGGTTTTCAGTAACCCTTTTTTTGGCTCCCGACGTGGTGGGCGTTGTCAGCACCCCGTTCTTGACCCCAGTACCAGTGGGGGGACGTTGTCAGCAACCCCGTACTTAGCCCGTACCCGTGGAAGCTGTCGCACCCAATTTCTTGGTCAGTTTCCCGTTTTGACGGTTTTCAGCCACATACTTGAATCAGTTTCCCGTCTGACGTTTTTCGCACCCAATACTTGGGTCAGTACCAGTGGGACGCTGTCAGCCCCAATATTGGCTCAGTACCCGTGTGACGCCCCGTCAGCATCCTACTCCCCAAACTTGACCCTTACGGTTTTAAGAGGCCTGCGCTGCATTTTTTCAAGTTTTTTCCTTACTAATAGGTATCAGTTTGTCCCCCTTTAAAGCCCCTGCATCAACAACACAGGCCCCTTGTTTTTGGCCCCCCCCCGGCCGCAGGGGGGGTGTCCCTTGGCCCCTGCTCCCTTTTCCCCATATAAAATCAATGGTCTTCCAAACGTATCTGAAAACCGGAAACCCTTCTCCCTTTCTGACGGGCAAGATTATGTCATCTTCACCCCAATCTTGCAACCCTTTAACCCCCATTTTTAATGAGGGCTGATCAAAATATCGACTTGGATGACAGCCAAAAAAACTTACGCTTAACGTTGACAAAACCTTTTACAAATTTTGTTTTTTAGCAGGAAGGGGATGCGCAAATTAACTTTTAAAATCGGAAAAACACTCTAATTACCCGGATAATGAGGGGGAAATTCTTGGGCCCATAAACCCCGGCAACAACCTGAACTTCAGACCCAAAAATCCAACACTTAACCCAAAAAAATATCCAGAACGGTGGGGAAACCTCTCCAAAAATTTCGATATACGTGCCCCAAAAAACCCCCTTTTAAAAATTTTACCCTTCACTTATATTTTTTTTCCCTACCTCACCCATGCTATTGTGCTTGGGGGGTTTAACTGCAGTAACACAACCCAAAGCCAAAAATAAACCCAAAAAAAGGCCCCACGCGTAAGTTTTAAACACTAAATCCCCTTTCCCCGGCAACACAACCCCCCCCCTCTTAAAGCTAAACTTACTCCCTGTTCAGTACTCCCCCAAATTTTTCTGTGCAACTACTCTTCAGGCCTTAAAATTTCCAAAAATTAACCTTGAAACCCAAAAAGCTTTCTTGTAGTTTTGGGCAGAACCCACAGGCACAACACCGGGCCCCAAACATCTCTATGACAATTTTTCCCCGTGTCCGACCTAATCCCTTTTCAAAAATTCAATGTATGTAAAAAGGGCCCCAAAATTTTGGAACACCCTACCCGAAAATTCCAAAAATGCAGACACATTTTCACCTTCAAAATTTCCTTTAAAAAAAACATTTTTTATCCCTGATACACCCTGTCAAATTTAAAACGAATTTCCCCATGGTGGTTTTACACTTAACACTCCCTCAACCCCTTTGACCATAAAAGGGAAATTTTCCCCCCTTCCCCAAACTCAAAATAATGAATCTTAATTGTCATAAGTTGGCCCCCGTTTATTTCTCCAATATGAAAATATTTTTATAGTGCCCAAAAAAAAGCATTCACATTGCTAAACTCACAACTAGTATTTAGTCACTTAGCCATAATACCAACTTATCTCATAATTTTGTAACATTTTAAACCTAAGATTTAATGTATGTCTGCCCGAAATGCCTAGCCATGCTAGGCGTTCTAGTGGTACACTCTGTAATTATTATTTTACTACATGTAAACCACACAATAACCAAATTCTGTAAACTCAGCATTGTAATACTTATAGAGAATAAAGTTTGAATTTGGAATTTGAATACTTGGCTCAGTACCAGTGACGCTGTCAGCACCCAATACTTGGCTCAGTACCAGTGTGACGCTGTCAGCACCCAATACTTGACTCAGTACCAGTGTGACGTTGTCAGCACCCAATACTTGGCTCAGTACCAGTGGTGACGTGGTCAGCACCCAGTACTTGGCTCAGTACCAGTGGTGACGCTGTCAGCACCCAGTACTTGGCTCAGTACCAGTGTGACGCTGTCAGCACCCAATACTTGACTCAGTGCCAGTGTGACGCTGTCAGCACCCAATACTTGGCTCAGTACCAGTGTGACGCTGTCAGCACCCAGTACTTGGCTCAGTATCAGTTGTGACGTTGTAGGCACCCAGTACCTGACTCAGTACCAGTGGTGACCTTGTCAGCACCCAGTACTTGGCTCAGTACCAGTGTGACGCTGTCAGCACCCATTAGATGGTTCAGTACCAGTGTGACGCTGTCAGCACCCATTAGATGGCTCAGTACCAGTGTGACGCTGTCAGCACCCATTAGATGGCTCAGTACCAGTGTGACGTTGTCAGCACCCAGTACATGGTTCAGTACCAGTGTGACGTTGTCAGCACCTAGTACTTGACTCAATACCGGTGTGACGCTGTCAGCACCCATTAGATGGCTCAGTACCAGTGTGACGTTGTCAGCACCCAGTACATGGTTCAGTACCAGTGTGACGTTGTCAGTACCCAGTACTTGACTCAGTACCAGTGTGACGCTGTCAGCATCCATTAGATGACTCAGTACCAGTGTGACGTTGTCAGCACCCAGTACATGGTTCAGTACCATTGTGACGTTGTCAGCACCCAGTATCTGACTCAGTACTCTGTGGTGACGTTGTCAGTACCCAGTACTTGACTCAGTACCTGGTGACGCTGTCAGCACCCAGTACATGGCTCAGTACAA